>JAESUZ010005569.1:1200000-1855771 GCA_017311185.1 Proteles cristata cristata
CACAAGAGAGAATTACTTATATTCTCCAAGTTTTAAAACTATATATTTACATTGGTGTAGTGATGTAATGCCTCAAAATCTTCTACCATGTTATGAATATCTTCAATAATTATTAGAAATAGGTAACAATCTGGCACAGCTTTGTGTTAAATTGGTAATATTTGAAAATTGTTCATGTCTTGGCATAATACTGTCTTTTAGAGTATAAATATTCCATATGGTAAATAGATACTCAAAGTAGCATGATATCTGGAGTAGTTCAATTTTAATGAAGGATCATTCTTCACAGAAGGTGCACATTGGAAAGGATGATCACTTCATGCATGCACACACATTTTCAACTTGAGAAATATATGAAAAAGTATGTCAATAGAACTATGTTGGATATATATACTGCAAATTCCTCTTACTCCATTCTCTACCCACCACCGTCATGTTCTGTGACCCAGAAAACTATTCTGTTTGGATGACATCAAGGAACTCCCTTATCCTTTGGCTTGTGTTTTGGAAAATAGAGAAGCCCCAGAATGAGATGAAAGGGTAGGAAGAAAGAATCCCTGCCCTCTCTTTTCATAGGGAAGTATCTCTTCCTTATTTTTCCTAACCTCAGGATATCTTATTGGTATGCTTGTTTCCCCTTTAACTGTATTTGTTTATTTTGAGAGAAACAGAGAGAGTGAGTGGGGGAGGGGGACAGAGAGAGAGAATTCCAAGCAGGCTCTGTGCTGTCAGTCCGGAACCCCGAAGGTGGTCTCCAACTCACGAACCCTGTGAGATCACCACTTGAGAGGAAACCAAGAATCAGATGTTTAACTGACTGAGCCACCCCATTGTCCAGGTAGTCTAAAATCTTGTTTATAACTTTTAAAGTTTTGTTTACCAAAATAGTCCCTATTACTTTACAAGTGTGTTTTGTTTCCTGCGAGGACCCTAGTTGATACAAGAGCCAATCTTGGTATGAAATCATATTTTTAAAATTAGTTTAAGAAATCTGAATAAAATATTGGGTGAGTTACTGCATGAACACTGTTAAGAATTTTTTTTTGAAATTTGTGCTATTGGGACTTTAAAACTATTTGGGATGCTGTCCCAGATAAAGGACACAATATAGATAAGACCATTTGTCAGACAGCTACGTCTTAATAAAGAAAGAACAAATTACAAGAGAAAGAGTCTGTGTAAGATCAAGTAAAAATGGATATGATGGCAAAGCAATCTTCTAGATGAGTCTAGAGCAAAAAAGTTGTTAGGATATTGAGAAAGAGACAAGTGGTGAAATTATGCCTAAAGAAGGACAAAGTAATTGTTTTCATTAAAATTTCTGACTATAGGTGTAAATAAAATGTAAGAAGAAAGATAGAAGAATAATGAAAACAAAGGTTAGTCCAAGAGAATTTTTAAATATATTCTTGTTTGTACATAATCCTACAATTCCCATGTGCAGTAGAACAAATTGCACGGTATTGCTCTTAGAGTGAAAAGTTAAAGTAACAATGAAAAGGAGTTATTTGCATATTGACCTATTTTGTGAACCACTAGAGTCTGTACAAATTAATTTTAATTCCAGGCACAGTACAAATAGAAATTTTGAGATGATGTATTTATATATGCAGCTTATTCAATGAACTAAAATAATATTAATCTATATCATGATTCTAATTATAACAACTATTCCCGCCCAACCCATCCCATCTGAAGAGCCCATGTCAATTGGAAAAAGAAATCTGGAAGAGGGTCAGTGCTGTAACTTCTTCCACAAATTTTATTTCCCCAGGTTATTATCTCTTACACAAGATAATCACAAAATGTAAGGCATTCTAACAGTAATATAATGCTAAGAACACAGACTTTGGAGCTAGGTCCATAATTGCTATGTGGCCTTGGTTAAGTTATTTATAAAACAGAGATGATAGTATTCCTAAACTCTGAGGGTGTTATGGTTATTAGAAAACTTACCTCACATAAAACCATCATCAATATTAGTTAGTTATTATTTTGGCACCATGAGAGAGGGTTAAATTTGCAGACTCATATGATACACAGCTTAATTCAGCTCTGAGTCGTACTCATAATTAGTAAAGTACTCTAAAGAGGAACCACATCAGTCAATAACCATGGGGCCCTAAATTTGTCATATGTAGCTTCCTAACATCACTTTTGTCCACAAGATGTGTTTTGGGTTCACAGATGGAAGCATCAACTCTCCCTGGTACAAGTTAACATGGGAAGTGAGTCAGTCCTGTACTTTCTACCTTTTTATGTATTGCTAATCAAAGCTGGGAAGACACATAATTAAAGATACATGATGCTTTTATTCTCCACCACAGTTATAGCTCCTAAGACCAGGTTTATGTACAGCAAACAATCCTTATAGAGAAATATGCCCTACTAAAATGATTGCTTAGGTACATAATTAATTCAAAGCAAAACTAGAAAGATGTCCATCCTATTTTGCTCCTAGACCTATATCTAACAGAAATATTTGCACAGCTATACTGAAACTCTCAACTATATGAAAATTGGCATGATTCTTCATAGCCCCAAACTGACAATAATCAAATGTCTACCAATAATGGAATGGATAAATGAGATACAGCTGCCTTTCAATACAATGCTGTGGAGCATGGAAAACAAATGAACTATGGCAATATATGTCTTCAATGGATCTCATAAATATACATGTTACAGAATGAAAAGGCAAAAGTATGCTTTTGATACAATTAATTTATCAAAAATTTGAAAGCAGGAAAAACAAATGTACAGAGATGCATATTCAGTTGGAATCCTTATAGACAAAGGTATTATTACTTTATGCTTAGTTGGTGGTTTTCTTTAGGGAAACTAATGCAAATTTTTGATGGAAAAAAGTAGAATGTTTCAAGGATATCAAAATACTCTACTTCTTATCTTAGGTGATACCAATGGGGGAGGATGTTTTTCCTTTGGAGGATATGTTTTTAAGTAATTTGTTACACAGGACTCGTATTTTACCCAATATTCCCTATGTGATTTTTACTTGTCATTAAAAGAACCATAGCAAAAAATAGACTAAATTTACAAAAAGGAACAAGACAGGACACTTTTCTTTATTTTCACAAAAATGGGTGTATACTATACATTTACCTGGATATAATTTTTAGTCGCATGTCTCTGCTTTGAAGGTTATTTTAAAATATTATTTAACTTGATAGTTTGCAATGAAGGGAATATGCAGATTATTTGTCTGCATCTGCATGGTTTGTTTTTTGGCAACGGCCTTTTATTGCTTTTGCAGTTTGAAAATAATATATAATAAAAGTATTTGGCCATGATTTCAGACTTTTACAATGACTTACCATTGAAAACAATGTTTCTATATTATGGGAAGACAATGGATGTTGTTGTCTATCTGTCATCCATTCCTACACCATTGTTTTTCAGTCTTGTGATATGAGTGGGTTTGAGCGATCTCCAGTCTACAAGAAGGGCCCATGATTGGCATCCCTTCTTGCAAAGCTGTTGTTTAAAATCTGGACTTAAAGTATTCTAAATGGAATCAAGACCAGAACATTAGGTAATGGTTGGACTAAATGAAGTTTCCTCTTCTGGACAATGTGGGAAAGAAATAGGAGATCTTAAGATGCACTATCAATTTTACTAATGCAAGATAGCCCAGCCTGTGGGGATGAACGTGCAGCTGTAAGAGAATAGAGGTAAGAATCTGTCAGTGAAACTGAGGGTCACTGAATCTAAATTAATCTGGGGTTTTTAGTTATGTGTGAGATGGAAAAGAGATCTCTGTGGATGCTATTCTTTGTGTGGATGTGAAGCAAGAACCTCAATCTCCTTTGTCATTTGTCAGTGTGGGTTGATTTGTCTGCTATTTGAATAATTGCATTTTACCTGATAAAAGGAAGACCTGGGATAAAAGTGAACAGGCCATTGTCTCTTATGCTGTCATTTACTGAAGCTTTTAGATTTGTAGCTCTTTAAATTGTTTGAGATATAATTAAAATTTCAATATACAAACATTCTTTTTTTATTCACATATGAATAAAGTCACAATGGGGTAGGATATATGGTGAGTAAATGACTGCTGATCTAAAAACTGCTGCAGGGGAAATTCAATACCTGCAGATTTTGACTTATTTTGTCTTTAGGCTATACTGTAATTTTGAAAAAAGAAAATATGTTTTGAATGCTTGGGGTGCCTGGGTGGCTCAGTTGGTTAAGCATCCAACTCTTGCTTTAGACTCTCAGGTCATGATCTCATGGTTGGGGAGTTCAAGGCCATGTCAGGCTCCCTGCTGACAGTGTGGAGCCTCCTTGGGATTCTCTTTCTCCCTCTTTCTTTGCCTCTGCCTTCCTTGTGCTCCTGTGCTTTCTCTCTCTCTCTCAAAATGAACAAACTTTTAAAAAAAGAAGAAAATATCTCTGAAAGGTAAATCTAAAATCTCTTGATATTTCCAAATGAATATAAAATGTTTTCTACAAAACTAAATGGTTTTTGGCATGTGTGCTTTTCTTTATCATAGTGTTATAAAATGATTTTTGTATTTTGTAAAGCATGAATGCAATTATTTATTCCTGCCAGCCCTGACATCTCAGATACCATCACTTAAAGAATGTAACCATATATTTTTGCCCCAAATTCCTTTCCCACATTTCCTTAGTGGCATTTCCAGTTTCATGACCTAAAAGAAGACTCTCCCACATGAGCTCACAATAGCATTTCCATGCAAATCTAACTCTTCAGGAAATATTATATATTGCCTTCAGATACAGAGTTTAACAAGACCTTTTTACAATTAGAGTCACTAAAGCCCAGTTCTTAAAATTGCACATTGAATGAAGCCAGAGAATCAGCAACACAATAAGTAGCTAAAGGCGTAACCTTGTTCCAAAATGTACATATACACTGGAAGCTGAGCTATTAGCAAGGACTAATATACTTCAGCAGAACTATATGCCTCAATCTGAACTGAAAAATTAATTCTAGGATTTGTTAGATGTGTTAATTGGTTCAACTCACAATTAACATATGAAAAGGAAAGGAAAAGACACTGAAAATAGACTGCGAATTAAAGCAGCAAAAGAAGTAATAGAAATAAACCTTACATGTGACAGCTTGTCACCTCCATAAAATAGGGTTGTGTGGCAAAAAGGCAGCCGTTGCAAAGCACCATGACACTGATATTCAAGAGCGCACAAATGTTGGTCACATAGACATTTTCTTTGTAAATATTCATGTCATTAATCTTCTTTCAAAAATCACTGAAGTATAAACATGAGCCAGACTCGCATTTGTGCAGAAAGAATGCACGGAAAATGAGCGCGCTACACTCCAGGTTGCTGTTTGTTTACATGTATTATAGCAAGTGTCTGTGATATGAGAGCAAGGCTGGATGTTTTAAATGCTTGGTTTACCTGCCATATATGTAGAGCTAACAATGTATCTTAAGAAACTTAGAAACTCATGAGTCTGTATGTATTATATTTTTTGTTTGCTTGCTTTGTAAAGTTTATCCAAGGAGCGTCCTAAATGAGATTTACATAACAGTAATCTTTTTTACTTCTATATATAATGAACTATTGGTTCCTTATGTAAACACATACTCACACTTATGAACAGAGAGAGAGAGATGATTTTTATATACAATTTAAATTCATAGAATTCAATACAAATAGTACATATTCAATAATGTATGCAATTAGCAAATCTCTATATGCTCATAGCATTGTTCATGGAACTAAAGAACATAAATCCTTGGAGACAGACTCATCATCCAGGAGTCAAATCGACTCCTGTTGGTGCTCTTGTAGGGTCTTTTAGGGCGAAGTATTACTGAGGTAGAGAACTGAGAGTCTATTTTAAGAAATGGCAAAAGGCTTTGTGGAACTCTTTAAGAGAGGAAAGGCCAGGGTGATCCAGATAAAGGAAACAGTATTTGGGTAATCATATGTGCAGGCTGTTGCAAGCAGTCTACTCTGGCCCTGGTAGAGTTTGTATAGATAAGAACAGTCAGGTGGCTCAGGATAAGCTTGCCATACTCAAACACCAAATGTTTAGATCTCCTGGGATGTCTGAAAGATCATGACAGGCTAACACAAAATCAAATGCACACAGGAAAGTCTGATTTTTTTAAAATATGTATTTATTTTTGAGAGAGAGACAGAGACAGAGTGTGAGCAGTAAGGGACAGAGAGAGAGGAGGACATAGAATCCGAAGAAGTTTCCAGGCTCTGAGCTGTCAGCACAGAACCTGAAGAGGGGCTTGAACTCACAAACTGTGAGATCATGACCCAAGATGAAGTTGGCCTGTTAATTGACTGAACCACCCAGGCAGCCCTGGAAACTCTCATTTTAATAACAATGCCAAAAACTAAGTGAAGTGGTGGAGGAGAGTAGCAGAGAAACCATGAAGATATTAATGTTATTGTAGGTGAAATCAAGTGAGGGCTATCAGGAGGCCAGTGGTGGTAGTGATGAAATAAATAGAAATTCTTGAAGAAAGTATTTAGAATGGAGCACCCACAGGATTTCAAATTATTTGGAGTCAAGGGAAAGAGAGGTGGTCTTAGGACTGTCAGGGTTCTGACTGGGTGCCTGGAGGGTGATGGTAAGGAGCATTGAATATGAAATTTTTTTTTAAGAAGAATTAAAATGAGTTTAGACTCTGGATATGTAAATATTGAGATTGTAATGGGACATATATGGTTATATGAGGTTTTTAGTTAAGTATTCATTTCTGAAATTTGAAGCACAGGTTTCACTATTGTGTAACAATATTGAAGTTGTTATACATAAAAAATGATCCTGTCTGATAAAATTAAAGATTTAGAATCATAACTTATGGAAAATTATGACGACTGTGAAAATAATTTAGAGGCTACGTAAGGATATTCGGATCTTTACTATTTGACTCTCTAGTTGAATGCTATTATATAAATATCCTGTGTAGAGAAAGGGCACTCAACCAGGGAGTGGGAAAAATTACATAAGACATGAGTTAAATGATTAGAATTTAGATTTTTCCCACTATCTGATAAAATTTGTCTTACATAATTGATGAGGTAATCAACCAAGTGCTTCACATCTAGTTTTAGAAATATCTTCTACAATTTTGGTATCTAAGCCTTTTTAAAAAATTAGTAAGAACTTACACATATTAATAAACCCACACAGTCATTTATCAACATTGAGAAGGAATGTAATATTAAAGCCCCAGAAACCACAAATAGAGTACTTAGTGGAATATTCAACCCAAATCCTTTAGAAGGATTTAAAATGTCAAAATGTCTGTTTACCTCTTTTATAAATTGTGTTCTTTTTGTTTTCTTCTTATTTGGTATCTTAAATTCTGTACCTGAGACATAACATGCACAAAATAACTGTTCACTGATCTAAACTCTGTAAACTACAAATAGTATATTAATTTTACTTTGTACAGCATATTATAATATATACAAAAATTGTATATATTGTACCATATCATTATTAGGTAAACCCTCTGAAATGGAGCACACATGCCATTATCTCTAATATGCTAAGTCAAGTCATGGAGAATTAAACAAATTAAGCATGGTTTATGGAACAACTATAAAATCAACTCTAGAACTTGGTAGTTTCATCTTTAAGGTTATATTGTATTCAATGATAGTTCTCACATGCATGACACTGCAAATGTGTAAGTCATCTTATTTATACCCTTCAAATCCTACTAGGAATCATACACAAAATTTCAGAAGACATAATAACTTACCTCATTCTAAATTATTATTATGTAATATACCTTTAAATCCTTATAATAAACTATCACTCACCTTTCTGAAAAAAATATAAAACATACACAAAACAAACAATATCATGTGGATGATTAATGAATATAGTATTTCAGTAAAAATGTTTCATTTTATAAAGATATAAGATATACCTATGGTAGGAAATTCTTTCACAAACTTTCCTAACACCAATTCCTTTCTTCCAAAGATAACATTACATTATTCTAAAGTTCGTATTTATACATCTTGAGCACAGTACATAATTAATATAACATAATATGATATATGACATGGTATGATATATGATATTGCATTGATTTATTTTCTTTCCTTTAAAATAGCAAATGTTTGGGGCACCTGGGTGGCTGAGTTGGTTAAGCATCTGACTTGGTTTCAGCTCAGGTCATGACCTCAAGTTCAAACCCTGCGTCAGGCTCTATGCTGACAGTATAGCTTGAGATTGTCTCTCTCTTTCTCTCTCTACTCCTCCTCACTCATGCTGTCTCTGTCTCTCTGAAAATAAACAAATAAAACTTAAAAAGATGTTTTAAATAGCAAATGTTCATTATTAGAATACATTCCTGAAATAGACACTGATTATAATATCATAAAATGATATAAAGTATCAAACTATTAATAAAGCATATACAAATTATGGGAAATTTTAAAAATTTTATAAAAATAAATTAAAGAAGATTATGTGGAAATTGATAGGCATGTCATATATATGAATGGAATGCATCTATATCATGATGATCAACACTTAATAATCAATACTGCCTAAGGGGATTCTAATAGGGAGATGTGAGGGACTGTATTTGTGAATATGTAAAATTTGGAAATCTAACTTTAAAGCTATTATGAATGAGTAAAATAAAATTAAAAGAAGAATCATATTGACAACGTTGCCTTAATAAATATGTGAAAAATGATATAGTATAGTATTAGCACAGGGATTAAAAAACCCAAAGGAACAGATTAGAAATATAAAGAAATGTTTTCATACATATATGGAAATAGGAATGTCAATAACAGTAGTATTACATTAAGAAAACTCTTTCCTATAGGGAAAAGAAAATGAAGATAAATATCTTCTCACAATATTTAGATGCGCATTCTGTGTGGATTATAGATATAAATGTGAAAGCAAAAACTATAAAACATGACAAAGATTATGTCTGCTCTTCAATCTGTTCTCCCTTTTCATAGTAAACAACTTGAAAACAATAAAGCAATAAAAGACAAATAACATGGCTCAAATACAGGTATAAAATAAATAAATATATGTTCAGAACTAAATTGTATTTTCCAGACACCATGGAAATTAGGTGTCAGCATGTAACTGAATTGTCTTCAATAAAAGGCAAACAGTGGTTATGTTCACAAATTCTAGGACAATGCATTTAAGAAACTGCAAGCATGTCTTATTTTCCCTTCCATTGACTGGACAGAGATGATAGGAAGGCCCTAGTGGATATTTCCAGATTGCGTGCTGTGCAGGGAACCACAGCTGCCTGGATTGGATCAGGTTCCAATATGATCGCCAGCAGTAGTATAGATCTCCTTAACCACAGTTTTTCTGAGTAGGTAGAAAATACAAAAAAGCATCACTTTGTTAAGATCCATAGATGATGGTGTATGCTGGAAGCCTAACGGTTGAGATAGTAAAGCCTGTATTCTTAATATAAATGGTTACACAAAAATTTGATACCTCTTTTTTAAACAGTACTTGGCAAGAACTTTCTCTTTCCAGACATTGCAATGCAAAAGGAAGTACAAATAAGTCCAAACTAGAGGAATTCATCTCTATACCCAAATGTATATACATGTTGTGGCTATAAGTATGGCTGCCACAGGAGAAATTTATTGTATGACTGGATAAAATTACATGAACTAAACCTACTTTTTTCATTTGCCTTTTTTTCCTTCTAAATTTTGAATATGTGCATATGAGCCTTTCAATAACATATATGTGTTTCAATGTTTGCATTAATGCACACACACAAAACAACAACAACAAAAAAAAAACCCAAACTTAAAAAGTTTGAATTCACAACTGAAAGGGAAGAGAATGTGGTATTTGCGATTTCAAGCTTTGAATATGTGATATAAATTTGTTAACTGAACAACTTATAGTTATCCTTATCTGCTGTAGGGAGATATTTATTTAAATATTTATATCTGTTTTAATTATAACTACTCTTACCTTTTGGTTTAGAAATATACTTCTAAACATATATTTTACTCATAAACCTATACACATGAATATGATTTTTATCTGTTTAAGGTATTCTTCCCAGGATTATTTCAAAGTTCAAAAGATGGGAATTAAACTTATTTGTCTAATGACATAATTAAATAATTATGATAAAATCAAACGATGGTATTCTCTATGTTTGTATAGAAAAATAAGTCATTTATGTTCTAAAGTATAAGTTACTTCAAGATAAATTACATAGTAAAATATCATACAGTGTAGAATAGAGTGTTTAATATGTTACTACTTGGGTAAAACTGTAAAGAATCTGAATTTGCTTGTATATAGTATAAATAATTCTAAGGATTTTCAAGGAGTTAATTGAATTATCTTCCTTCTGAGAAGAAGAAACGGGAGGCTGAAGAAATTAACCACAGTGGAAACTTAAATTTTTAAAATATTTTAAATGTTGCCTTATGTCAATATATTACTCAATAAAGCAGTAAATTAAATGAAAAAAAATGTATATGGATAGGGAAGAGATAAAAGGCAATGAAGCCAGTCTTAAAAAGAAAATGAAAGGTATATTCTGCTACCTAACAATCCTTTTCAGGGTATATAATTTGCAGAAAACTAGTCACAGGTTTCTAAGAGAATATGCTGTACAATGATTTAAAAATAATGAGTATGATCTCTTCTACATTTAGAGAAAACATTATCACTTATACATTCAGAAAAATTGGTATTAAAAACATGTGAAAGCAAAACAGAATGGCATCTCTAGCATAATCACATTTTTGTAAATTGAAAATACATTCACAAAATGCAGCATTATGTGTCACTCAAGGATACATTCTTACAAAACATCAATATCCAACACATTACCATAAGTGTCTAACGTGAAAAGGAAATTATTAGTAATACATTGTTGGATAACAAAATATTCTACCACTTAGCATCTGTGGGGGCGCCCGGGTTGCTCAGTCGGTTAAGCGTCCGACTTTGGCTCAGGTCATGATCTCACGGTTCGTGGGTTCGAGCTCAACACCAGCCTCTGCTTACAGCTAGCTCAGAGCCTGGAGCCTGTTTCAGATTCTGTGTCTCCTTCTTTCTCTGACCCTCCCCTGCTCACGCTGTCTCTCTCAGAAATAAATAAAAAATATTAAAAAAAACTTAGCATCTTGGAAGCTGACAATCACAGATAGTAAAAATGAAGACCAGAAACAAGGGAAATAGCATATACAATAAAAGTAAACAAAAAACAACTCTTATACTGCTTAATGCTGATAGTAGCATAAAGTGATATAATTACCTTGGTTTTATGTGCCTGAGTACAAAGGAAAACACACATAAAAATGTGTGATTCATAAAAATGCCCATAGGTATTTATCCACTCTCTGACTGATAATGTATTTCCAATAAGTTTTCATTACAAATAATGATGCAGTGAAAATTTCTGTATAGATCTCTTTGTGTACAAGTATAAATGTCTTACTAAAAGTTATATATACTTCTAAATAGAAATGTCAACTTTTATATGGCCTTCTCTAACTATACTAGTTGGTGCTAAGTTTCTCTCCAAATTGGACATAATAATGTACAGTTGCATCAGCAGTAAATGAGAGATCTCATATTTATTATCTTTCCCAACTATGTACATGTCAACTTTGAATATGATGGATATGAAATGGAATAATATTGTTTGAAATATTTTTCTGATTATTCCTGAGTTTGAGCACATTTTCACATTTATTATATGCATATTTCCACTTATGTGAATGTTCTTTTTAAGACTTTCTCCCATTTTTAAAAAATTGAGGTCGTTTGTTTTTCTATATTCTATCATTCTTTTTTTTAAAATATTTTTTAAATTATTTATTTCTAGGAGAGAGAGAGAGACAGCGTGAGCAGGGGAGGGTTAGAGAGAGAGGGAGTCACAGACTTTGAAACAGGCTCCAGGCTCTGGGCTGGCAGTCAGCACAGAGCCCGACGCAGGGCTCGAACCCACGAACCGTGAGATCATGACCTAAGCGAAAGTCGGACGCTTAACCGACTAAGCCACCCAGGCGCCCCTCTATTATTCTTTTTTTAATGTGATTAGAAAACTTTCATCTCTGCCTTGCAGTAATTATCTCTAAATCTGTGGCTTGTATTACTTATTTTATAAGAATATCTTTTGATGGACAGAAATATTCATTGCCTGGTAGTCAAATTTATACATTTTTCATTTTGTGGTTTTTATTTTTGTATTTTTCTTAAGGAATCCTTCCTATAATTAAGATTATAGAGTTTTCTCTACACTTTTAATGCAACTTTAAAGAATTCGCTTTAAGTTCTGATCTTTTATATGTCTGACTTAAATTTATGTAGTTTGTTAAAAGAAGGTAGAATTAAATTTTACTTTTCTGCAGTGATAGCCAGTTGTCCTACAATGATTTCTGAAATTACATAATTTTATATATGGATTTATTTATGTATTCTCTTACATACTAAGTTTTAATATATACATGCTCTATTCTGGGTTCTCTTTACATCCCTTTGATATATCATCTACAAAACTGCACACTATCCAAATTATTGAATTCATAATAATCATATCTTTTTTCACTTCCATTTCATTATTTCTCATACTTTTTGACAACTCTAAGCCATTTACTCTTAGATGAACTTGGTAAGTTCCACCTAAAAATGTTTGTTTTTTACTCACAATTTCTCTGAATTTATAGGTACACTATCAGAGAACAACATCTATGAAATATAGACTATTTCCACCTAGGGAAGTGTTACTTTTCTATGTTTGTTTAGGTCTTCTTTCATATCCTCCAGTAGCATTACATAATTTTCTCTATAGATATCTTAAATATCTTTTATTAAATTTACTACTTGGTAACTTACAAGTTTTTTTCCTGTTATTGCAGAATAGGATATATTCATTATTACATTTTAAAATTGGTTGTTGCTAGTGTATAGAAATGGTATTGATTTCTGGACCTTGATCTTATATCTGGCACCTTGCTGAAATTTCTGATCAATTCTTATTGTTTCTGGATTTCATTAGATTATATATATTCACAATCATATCATCTTTAAATTGACTATCATTACAACTCTTCTATTTCATTTACTTTTATTGTTTTCTTATAATATCTAGGGCCAGTAATGTATTAAGTAATGGCAGTGATACTCAGTATCCTTTTCTTTTTCCTAACTTTAAGGTATTTCTAAAGTTTTCCTTTAGGAAAGATATATGCCCTGCATTCCCTGGTGATAAAGCAAGTCTTACACTTCACTAAGTTTTGCCTCCCAGTTTACAATGAGTTTATATCATGCACGGGTCTATATAAATTATTTTTCTGAATCCATTACCTCATTATGTAGCTTTTTAAAAATAATCTGATAAATTGTATTATACTGATATGTTTATTATACGATTCAACATTTGGGGTTATATAGTTTGTTTAGTGGATATTTCTGTATACATTTACAAATAAGATTCCCATGTGTTTCAGCTCCATAAGGTACATATTTTGGTAGAAATTTGGCACTAATTTTGATGTCTCATAAAAATGAAGTAGGTATATGCTTCTTCCCCACCCCCCATCCCACCCTCTGGCTTCTAAAACACTGAAAAAAGTAGGAGTGTTATGTTCCATGAGGTTTTCGTAAAAATATTTCTTAAACCACGTTGATCCGGTGACTCTCAGTAGAGATTTTTTTTTTTTTTACTATTAATTCCATGGTTTCAGTTCAGATAAGTTTTTCATCTCTTCTTGACTAAATTTGACATAATTTTATTTGAAATTAACATCTATGTTTCAAAATTTACTGGCATACACTTTTCTTTTACATTGCTCTTTAAACTTTTTACAACACATTTTATCTTTTCTTGACACCTATGTTGGATTATTTTTAATTTTTTGTTTTGCAAATTTTTTCTTCTCTTTTTTTTTCCTGAGAGAGAGAGAGAGAGAGAGAGAGAGAGACAGCGTGAGCAGGGGAGGGTCAGAGAAAGAGGGAGACACAGAATATGAAATAGGCTCCAGGCTCTGAGCTAGCTGTCAGCACAAAGCCTGACAGGGGGCCCGAACCCACGTACCGTGAGATCATGACATGAGCTGAAGTTGGATACTTAACCAACTGAGCTACCTAGGTACCCCATACATTTTTTCTTCTCTCAATTATTTTATCTTTTCCACTCTCTTCAGGTTTATTTTATCCTAGTTTCTTGCTTGATATACTGATATTATTGATTTTCTTAAAAGTATTATAACATAGGGGCACCTGGGTGGCTCAGTCAGTTGAGTGTCTGACTTTGGCCTAGGTCATGATCTCACAGTTTGCCAGTTCTAGACCTGCATCAGGCTTGTCAGTGCAGAGCTTGCTTGGGATCCTGTGTTCCCATTTTTCTGCCCCTCTCCCCCTTATGCTCTTTCAAAAACAAGTATTTTTTTAAAAAAGCAATACAACATAAAGTGTAATTTCAAATACAGCATAACCAGTTTCTGTAAGCATAAAATGTTCTATAAGATTTGATATTAGATCTTTTCAATTCTGTTTATTTGTAAACTTTTGAACTTCACAATAATTTCTCATAACTTATGAATTTCTTAGAAATTGTAAATCTGTTCTTAAAGTGTTCTTTGAATCGGGTGGCCAGATTTTTCTTTATTTTTTACACAGGCTCTTCAAAACTCACACTGGATATGGTGACTCTTGGTTCCACTTCACAATATGTGAGGCCTCAAAGCCTTGTCTCCTGTCCCAAGTCACTGTTGGAAGGCCAACCCAAGGCCTTCCCTCCCTCCCTCCAAGGGAGGCTGGCACATTAACCCCCCACTTATAACTTTGGCTCCTAACTCTTTTGTTTGAACTTCCTGTTTATTTTGGAGGTTTTACTTCTTATTTTTTATTTTATGAGGTTTCAGCTATTTTTAAGACATATATGATAGTAATTTTTATATATTACTTCTATGAATTTTGACCAGATATTCTGCCTTGATAGAAACAAGGCCCTTGGGGCACCTGGGTGGCTCAGTCAGTTAGGCATCTGACTTTGGCACTGGTCATGATTTCCAGTCTGTGGATTCAGGCCCTGTGTCTGGCTCTGTGCTGACAGTTCAGAGCCTGGAGCCTGCTTCAGATTCTGCACTTCTTTCTCTCTCTTCCCCTCCTCCACTCACACTCTGTCTCTCTTTCTCTCTCTCTCTCTCTCAAAAGTAAATAAACATTTTAAAAACCTAAAAAAAAGAAACAAAAATTAAAAAAAACTTATCCAAAACTCCTGTATAAAAGTTAATACTGAATCATTATTATGTAATCCTTAACCATATTGAATGAAATATTCCTTTCAGTTTTCTTCTTATTGTTATTGTTATTAGAAAAAAAGGGGAGAAAAAGTCCTCTATCACTTATCTTTTTCCTCTGGTGCCATCTATTTGTTCATTCATTCATTCATTCATTATTTTTGTTTTAAACAGCTTTATTTAGATATAACTTATAAAAAGATCTGCACATATTTAATGCATGCAATTTGATAAATCTGGACATATGCCAACACCCATGATACCATCACCATATCACAATCATAAACCCATCCAACACCTCCCAAAGTGGCCTGTATCCTTTGTTTTGTTTTGTGGTAAAAGCACTTAACATAACATCAACAACCTTTTGAAGCACATACTACTATATTGTTAACTAGAGGGACTATGTTTTACCTCAGACTCTAGAACTTCTTCATCTAGCACAAATGAAATTTTATAACCATTATACTACACCTTCTCTTTGCCGCCTGCATCAGCACTTGAAAGCTACTAGTGTATCCTCTGTTTAATCAGTTTCAGTCTTTTCTTCCCCCCAGTTTCATAAATATGTAAATTTTTCTGAAAATCTATTGACTTAATACACTTTCAAAGAGAAATACAACAGATTTTTAAAAATTGTGGTAAAATGTACAATACATAAAATCAATCATTTAACACCCCTACTTTTCTTTTTTTCAAATTGACATCCAAGTTAGTTAGCATATATAGTGTAAAAATTATTTTAGGAGTAGATTCCAGTGATCCATCCTTTATATATAACACCCAGTGCTCATCTCAGTAAGTGTCCTCCTTAATGTCCTTGGTCCATTTAGCCCATCCCCTAACCCACAAACCCTCCAGAAACCCTCAGTTTGTTCTCTATATTTAAGAGTTTCTTATGTTTTGTCTTCCTCCCTGCTTTTATATTATTTTTGCTTCCCTTCCCTTCTGTTCATCTGTTTTATATCTTAAATTCCACATATCAGTGAACTCATATGATATTTGTCTTGTTCTAATTTCACTTAGCATAATACACTCTACTTCCATCCATGTTGTTGCAAATGACAAGATTTCATTCTTTCTGCTTGCTGAGTAATGTTCCAGTGTGTGTGTGTGTGTGCGTGTGTGTGTGTGTGTGTGTGTGTATACCACTTCTTTATCCATTCATCTGTTGATGGACATTTGGGCTCTTTCCATACTTTGGCTATTGTTGATAGTGCTGCTATAAACATTGGGGTGCATTTGCCCGTTCAAAACAACATACCTGTATCCTTAGAATAAATATCTAGTACTGCAGTTGCTGGATCATCGGGTAATTCCATTTTTAAGTTTTTGAGGAATTTCCATACTGTTTTCCAGAGGGCTGCACCAGTTTGCATTCCCATCAAGAGTGTGAGAGGGTTCTCCTGTCTTAGCATCCTCTCCAGGATCATATCTGTCATTGCCTGAATTGTAAATTCTAGTAATTCTGACTGGTGTGAGACGGTATCTCAGTGGGGATTTGATTTGTATTTCTTTGATAATGAGTAATGTCGAGCATTTTTCTCATGTGTCTGTTAGCCATCTGGATGTCTCCTTTATAAAATTGTCTATTCATGTCTTTTGTCCATTTCTTCACTGGGTTACTTGTTTCTTGAGTGTTGAGTTTGATAAGTTCTTTACAGATTTTGGATATTAGTCCTTTATCTAATATGTATTTTGAAAACATTGTCTCCCATTTTGTTAGTTGTGTTTTAGTTTTGCTGATTGTTTCCTTGACCATGCAGAAGCTTTTTATCTTGATGAGGTACCAAGAGTTCATTTTTTATTTTATTTTCCTTGCCACAGGAGATGTGTTGAGTAAGAATTTGCTGCAGCCAAGGTCAAAGAGGTTTTGCCTGCTTTCTTCTTTAGAGCTTTGATAGTTTACTGTCTTACCTTTAAGTCATTCATCCATCTTAAGTTTATATGGTGTAAGAAAGAGGTACAGGTTTATTTGTCTACATGTCACTGTCCAGTTTCCCAACACTATTAGCTGAAGAGATTGTCTTTATTCCATTGGATATCCTTTCTTGCTTTGTCAAGATTAGTTGGCCATACATCTGTGGGTCAATTTCTGAGTTCTCTATTCTGTTTCTTTGCTCCAAGTGTCTGTTTTGGTGCCAGTACCATGCTGTCTTGATGATTACAGCCTTGCAGTAAATCTTCAAGTCTGGAATTGTGATGACTGCAGCTTTGAGGTTCTTTTTCAGGATTTCTTTGGCTTTCAGGATCTTTTCTTGTACCATATAAATTTTAGGATTGTTAATTCGAGCTTTGTGATGAATGATGGTGTCATTTTGATAGGAATTGCATTGAGTATGTACATTGCTTTCTGTAGTATCGACATTTTGACAATATTTGTTCTTCCAATCCATGGAACATTTTTCCTTTGTGTGTGTGTGTGTGTGTGTGTGTGTGTGTGTGTGTGTGTGTGTCTTCTTCAATTTCTTTCATAAGCTTTCTATAGTTTTCAGTGTATAGGTTTTTCACTTCTTCAGTTAGGTCTATTCCTAGATATTTTATCGATTTTGGTGAAATTGTAAATGGGATAGATTTCTTGATTTCTCTTTCTGCTGCTTCATTATTGGTGTATAGAAATGTAACCGATTTCTGTGCATTGATTTCATATCCTACAACTTTGCTGAATTCATGGGTCAGTTCTAGCAGTTTTTGTTGGCATCTTTTGGGTTTTCCATACAGAGTACTATGTTGTATGAAAGGAGTAAAAATTTGACTTCTTCCTTGCTGATTTGGATGCCTTTTATTTCTTGTTGTCTGATTGCTAAGGCTGTCACTTCCCAAATTATGTTGAATAACAGTGGTGAGATTGGACATCCCTGTTGTGTTCCTGACCTTAGAGGGAAAGCTCTCAGTTTTTACCAATTGAGAATTATATTAGCAGTCAGTTTTTCATATATGGCTTTTATGATCTTGAGGTATGATCCTTCTATCCCTACTTTCTTGAGGGTTTTTATCAAGAAAGGATGCTGTATTTAGTCAAATACGTTCTCTGCATCTATTGAGAGGATCATGTGGTTCTTTTTCTTTCTTTTGTTAATGTGATATGCCACATTAATTGCTTTGCATATATTGAACCAGGCTTACATCCAGGTATAAATCTCACTTGATCATGGTGAATAATTATTTTATTTTATTTTATTTTTAATTTATTTTTAATGTTTTATTTATTTCTAGGAGAGAGAGAGCGCGAGCAGGGGAGGGTCAGAGAGAGAGGGAGTCACAGACTGAAACAGGCTCCAGGCTCTGAGCTGGCAGTCAGCACAGAGCCCTACGCAGGGCTCGAACCCACGAACCGCGAGATCATGACCTAAGCGAAAGTCGGACGCTTAACCGACTAAGCCACCCAGGTGCTCCAGTGAATAATTATTTTAATGCACTGTTGGATCCAGTTGGCTAGAACCTTGTTGAGAATTTTTGCATCCATGTTCATCAGGGAAATTGGTCTATAGTTCTTCTTTTTAGTAGAGTCTTTTTCAGGTTTGGAAATAAAGGTAATTCTGACCTCATAGAATGAGTTTGGGAGGTTTTTTTTCATTTCTATTTTTTGGAACAGCTTCAAGAAAATAGGTGGTAACTCTTATTTAAATATTTGATAGAGTTCCCCTGGAAAGCCATCTGGCCTTGGACTCCTGTTTTTTTTGGAGATTTTTTTTTTATTACTAATTCAGTTTCTTTACTGGTTATGGATCTGTTCAAATTCTCTATTTCTTCCTGTTTCAGCTTTGGTGGTTTATATGCTTCTAGGAATTTGTCCATTTCTTCCAGATTGCCCAATTTATTGTCATATAATTGCTCATAATATTCTCTTGTTATTGTTTGTATTTCTGTAGTGTCAGTTGTGAACTCCCCTCTTTCATTTTTTATTTTATTTATTTGGATCCTTTCCTTTTTCCTTTTCATTAAACTGGCTAGGGGTTTATTAATTTTAGTTCTTTCAAAGAACTAGTTCTTGGTTTCATTCATCTGCTCTATTTTATTTTATTATTTTTGAGAGATAGACAAAGGCAGAGTGAGAGCAGGGGAGGGGCACAGAGAGAGGGAGACACAGAATCTAAAGCAGGTCCCATGCTCTGAGCTCTCAGCACAGAGCTCAATGTGGAGCTCAAACCATGAGATCATGACCTGAGCAAAAGTTGGATGCTCAACTAACTGAGCCACCCACAAAGTCTATTGTTTTAAATATTTTTTTTTTCTGATAGCACTGATTTTCACTCTATTTTTGTTATTTACCATCTTCTACTGTTTTGGGGCTTTATTGACTGTTCTTTTTCCAGCTCTTTAAGTTGTTTGGTTAAATTGTGTATCTTAGGCCTTTCTTCCTTCTGAAGGAAGACCTGTATTGGTATATACTTCCCTCTTATGTCTGATTTCGCTACATCCCAGAGGTTTTGGGTTGTCATGTTATCACGTGTTTATTTATCTTTCAGAGACAGAGAGAGGCAGAACATGAGCAAGGGAGGTGCAGAGAGAGAGGGAAACAATCTGAAGCAGGTTCCAGGCTCTGAATTGTCAACCCATTAATTATTTAGTAGGATGTTCTTTAATCTCCAACTATTCGGTGTCTTTCCAAATTTTTCCCTTTGGTTGATTTCGAGTTTAATAGCACTGTGGTCTGAAAATATGCACAATATTATCTTGATCTTTTTGAACTTTCTGAGGGCTGATTTGTGACCCAGTGTGTGATCTATTCTGGAGAATGTTCCATGTTTACTCAAGGAGAATGTGATTTCTGCTGCGTTAGGATGAAATGTTCTGAATATATCTGTTAAATCTATCCAGTCCATTCTGTCATTCAAAGCAATTGTTTCCTTGTTCATTTTCTGTTTAGATGATCTGCCCATTACTATATAGGAGTGTTGAAGTCCCCTACTATTAAAGTACTATTATCAATACATTCTGTATGTGTTTGATTAATTGGTTTATATAATTGGGTCACCCACATTGGGGCATAAATGTTTAAAATTGTTAGATTTTCTTGGTGGATAGACCCCTTAATTATGACATAATGCCCTTCTTCATCTCTTGTTATAGTATTTATTTTAAAATCTAGATTGTCTAATATAGGTATGCTTACTCTGACTTTCTTTTGGTGACCATTAGCATGATAGATGGCTCTCCATCCCCTTTCAATCTGAAAGTGTCTGTAGGTATAAAATGGGTCTCTTGTAAATAGCATATAGACAGATCTTGTTTCCTTATCCATTCTGTTACCCTATGCCATTTTATTGTAGCATTTAGACCATTAACATTTAGAGAGAGTACTGAAAGATATGAATTTAATACCATTGTGTTGTCTGAAGAGTTGAAGTTTCTGGTGGTGTTCTTTGGTAGCTTCTAGTCTTTGTTGCTTTTGATTTTTATTTTGTTTTGTTTTGTTTCATCTTTTCTTCTATCAGAGTCCCTCTTAGAATTTCTTGCAGAGCTGATTTAGTGGTCACAAATTCCTTTAGTTTGTATTTGTCTGGGAAAGTCTTTATTTCTCCTTCTATTTTGCATGATAGCCTTGCTGGATAATGAATTATTGGCTGCATATTTTTCCAATTCAGCACACAGAATACATCTTGCCACTCCTTTCTAGCCAATAATTTTCTGTGGATAGGTTTGCTGTGAACCTGAACAGACTTCCCTTGTAGATTAAGGACTTTTTTCCCCTTTGCTGTTTTCAAAATTCTTTTCTTGTCTGTGTATTTTGTAAATTTGACAATGATATGCCTTATTGATGGTCAGTTTGTGTTGAATCTAATGGGAGTTCTCTGTGCTTCTTGGACTTTTACATCTGTGTCTTTCCCCAGATTAGGAAAGTTTTCCACTATGATTTGCTCCCATAAATCTACCCCTTTTTCTCTCCCTTCATTTTCTGAGACTCCTATGATTCAGATGTTATTCCTTTTTGTGAGTCACTGAGATCTCTAATTCTTATATCATGCTTTTCTGATTTAGTTTCCCACTTTATTTCTGCTTCATTATTCTCCATAATTTTGTCATATATATTCCTGATTTGCTATTCTGCTTCATCTATCCTTGCCACTGTGCCAGTGATTTGATATTGCATCTTAGTTATAGTGTTTTTAATTTTGTCCTGACTAGATATTACTTCTTTTATCTCTGCAGAAAGGGATTCTATGTTTTTTTCAACTCCAGCTAGTATTCTTAATATTGAGATTCTAAATTCCAGTTCAGACATCATGCTTATATCTGCACTGACTAAGTCCATTGCTGTCATTTCTTCCTGTTCTTTTTTTCAAAGTGAAATTCTTCATTTTGTCATTTTGGAGGAAGAAAAAGAATTAATAAAATAAAAATGAAAATTTAAAAAGATTAAAAACAACACAAAAACATCAAATAAAAGAAGCTAGATCCTAGATATTTTGGTCTGGTTGTTGAAAGAAGCTTGATTGAATAGAGATGAAAAAGGGGAAAAAAAAGAAAAAAATACAAAAAAATAAGAAACTTTCAAAATTAAGAAAATATATTGAATAAATTAGAGTAAAATGAATTGGAGAAGACATATTAGAATGAAAAAATATTTCCAGAAAAAGAAGCCTACATAGTAAAAAGATTTTTTTAATTTTATATAAAATGGAAAATAAAAATAATGTTTTCTCTTTCTGTACCTAAGAATCAGAAAAGATAAAAAAGAAAAAGAAAACATATAACAAACAAATAAAAGAGACTGAATAGATGGACTAAAGAACAGAATGATCTGAATGAAATAGCATCCAGTTTCCCCTGAAATCAAACTATGAGTCAGTTTATAGTTTGGACACAAGGTGGAGAGACTTGTAGTAGTCCTCTAGGTCTTGATTGATGCAGTTGGACCTGGCTTGGTTTAATAGCTTTGTTCTCTACTAGGTGGCACTGCTTAGCCTACTGGGGTGGATTGGTGTGGCACACATGCAAGTGTGTGTGCATGTACACGAGAGGTAAAAATGGTGTCACCCAGCTTCCTAGTCTCTAGCATCATAATTCTGTGCTCTCCCTGATGGGCATCCAAGTGCCCTTCCGTTGTCTCCAGATTTCTTCCACAACCCGCTTCTACCATGTCCACGTCCGAGCCATCAGCCCACCAGGTAGCAGCACCTCCCTCCTGAACTTTATCTCAGATCCAGCTGTATTTCCAAATCCCTCACTTCTGAGGGCCCTGCAGCTTGGACCCACTCTGACTCTCTGGGGGAGGGTCCTGCTGAGCAATGGCCAGATGCTAGTTTGTCCCCAGGACATACCTGTTATTACACTGCTGTAGAGGCTCAGAGGTTATGACTGGATGCTGGTTTGCTCCAAATAAGCTCATGGAACCTTGTAGTGGCAGCTATTCAGGGATTATGGTATATCACAATACAACACATAACCCGTGTTAGGTTTTACCCCGCCCTGGCATTTTTGTTCCAATACTAGCAATCATGTTTTCTGGGGTCTGCTGGGACGTTTGCCTGTAGGGAGACTATACAGCCTCTACCAAATGCCCTCCTAGCAGGGTCACATGGGGGACCGCTTCTCCCTGTGTGGCTCTTAGACCACTTGGACCTCACTGTCAGTTCCTAAGGAAATACCCTTCCCACCAGAGCACCACCAGGTATAAGGGTGCTGAAAGTATCATGCTGCTCTGCCCTGTTTATAGAGTCCTAATGATATTGAAACTCTCTCCTTTATCCTTTCACCTTTTTTGTTCAGGCAATTGTTGGTTCTTCCACTCTTCCTCTTTCTCTCCAGCTACTTTCAGGGAGAGTGCTTTTCCTCTAATTTTTCCCCTTTCTCTGTCTTCTTTCCACAAATACTGCTGTATACCAACTGTGACTTCTCTTTTCCCCAGTTCACCTCTCTGCACCACACACTTCCCACATTCTGTGGCTCAAGTCATGTAGATTGTTATCTTAATCCTTAGATCAATTTTCTAGGTATCCAAAAATGATTGATGCTGATCTGCCTGCGTTTCAGAGATGAGAGAAGCAGAGAGTTTTCATGCTGCACCACCATCTTGGCCCCTCCTCCTCCCTTCTGGTACTTTTAAAAAATTTTCTGTTTCGTATTTGACAATTTCATTATCAGGCACCTAATTATGGATTTTTAAATTCTTCTTCAGAACTCAGACTTTCAACCTGAGGATATATTATTATCTGTTTTTAAAAGTTTTAACCATTATACCTTTGTATATTGAAAGTCTAGTTTCACCACCGAATTGGTATTAGTCTCTTGTTCTGCATGACATATATTTATTCTCCTTATCTTCCATTGAAACATCTACCTATTCTGAATCAGGGTCTGACCCAGTGGAGTTGGACTATCTGGACCATTTACGTTATTAAATATTTTATTTCAGAAGTTGTTCATTTCGTACATTTTAGATTACCAATATTTTCCTAATTTGATGCCCTTTTATCTTTTATTTTTTATTGCTATTTATTTGGGACAAGGGGCTCAAAAAATAAATTTATCAAATTGTTTTAACTGAAGTCCCCTGATTTGCATATTCTAGTGGAGGTGGAGAAAGTGCATAAAGGACTTAGTTATTACATTTGAAATTGGCATAAATTTATAACAGGTATTAGGTACATGGATGATAGAATACAAATTTAAAAATTATTCACATGTTAGATTATTGTACTGAAAAATATTTAGCAGGAGTAGCTGTAGCATCTGATATTGTTAATATAGCTAAAATCTTGGCAACTGTAGTTGATATATAAAACATCTTGGTGTATTAGTTGCTTAACAATGCTATATACATTAGTTAAATGTGATTGCTGAGTTCCTGTAATTTACCAGAAATTGTGCCAGGTTCTGACAATATAGCAGTGAGTAAGATATCCTCACAGAAGAATATTACAGAAATGAACAGATAAATATATATTAAAAATTATGATAAAAGCTATGGATTTAAAAGGGGGCTATGAGAGATAAGAAGACTAAACAAGTCTTGTAATTGCAATAGACCTTTCAAGACCAATTTCACCTGAATCTGGAATGAACAAATGAGGAGATGCTTCCTAGTAATGAATGCTGATGTGTGTTCTAGCCCCCCCTCCAAAAAAAAGCCATTTGTTTAAAAGTGCTGAGTTAGAAAATAATTCTTATCTTCTAAAAAGTAGTTGAAACAGAGAGAAAAGGGAGAAGTGACAAGAGATGAATTTGAGAAATTAACAGGGCCCAGATCCCAAAAGAATTTTAGATCATGTTTTGAGTTTGGACCATAAATGAAATTCAAAGGGAAACCATGACACAAATTCACACAAATAATTTAAATGATTTTCTTCACAACACATATTTGCTCATACAGTAACTGCTCTTCTGTGGTAGGTGAATAGCATCAGCTTAGACATGTAATTGTAATAAAAACCATAAATGTGTCTACTCACCAGCCATATTAGTTAAATTGGGATTTTGCCGCCATCAGCTGGGTCACTAGAATTTGAGCACTATGGGCCCACTTTTGTTCCCTCACTTCAAACTATTTCTTCTTGTACTTCTGGAAAATATATAAATAGGCTAAACATTCTTGAAGTAAATGGTACATTCTGTCTAGGACTGGCCCAGTATGATGGGTAATTTTGTGTATCAACTTTATTGGGCTGCAATGCCTAGAAATGTGGTCAAACATGTTTCAGGATGTTTCTGTGGGAATGTTTTTGGATGAGATTAACATTTAAATCAGTAGACTTTGAGTAAAGCAGATTGCCTTCCATAATGTGGATAGGACTTATTCAATCAACTCAAGGCCTGAACTGAACAAAAGACTGAAATTTCTAGAGGAAGAAGGAATTCTGCCAGCAGACAGGTTTGAACTTGAACTGCAACATTAACTCTTCTGGGTTTCTAGGCAGTTCAGCCTTCAAGCTTTAGACTTGCCAGTCTCCATAATCATATGACCCAATTCCTTGAAATCTCTCTCTCTCCATCTTATTAGTTCTGAGAAGGAGAACTTTGACTGGTTTTTGTCCTTGCTTATTAACTCTTCACAGGTGCTATTGGTAATAATACTGTATGTTCTGATATTTAACTCCCCTGCTTTCATCTCCTTGACAACAGAAAGAATACAATTGAATCATTTTTTATTGTTTGCTTTTTTGTTAATTTTAATTTATCCCTTAGAAGATCAACAATGCCTTGCTTACCCTAAATGCATTGTGAGGAAGCCTTCAGCTACCAAGCTCTACTACAGCTTCTACCTGAATACCTTCTCATGCATATGTATATTACAGTAGCTACTTTTATTTATATTGTCAATATACTGTCCATGGTCACAGTGGGGCCATTCCCTAACTTAACAGAAGTGATAATGCTCAGTTTTCAGGATGACTCTTGGGATGTCTTATTATCCTTTTCCTTTTAAAATTAATTATAATAATATAATCCTTAAATTGTAGGATTTATACTTAAGCAAGTTCTGCTACCAGAAGAAGCTTTTATTCAGCATGATATTACTGTTATATCAGATATTAGTCTAGCAAATTCAGATAAATTTACACAGGGATAGATATTAATTTTTTACTTAGTAATTTATTAAATTTCAGATTTACAATTAAGAGCATTACTTCAATGTTTCTCTTTAATAAAAATTTAAAACTAATGAATTATTTTGAATTTTTTAGTTATATGGGCAGGTATGTGTTAGTGATATGATTCTTTTTGTATTTAACTCTCAATACCTTTGGGGAATGTAACTCTTATGCTTATTAGTTCTACCCTTGTCAAGTAATGCAGTTTTGTAAAGAATCAGTTCATTTAAAAATGATTATCTGAATTTCATATTTTATATTTTTCCCTATTTATTTAATGATTGACTTCTTGCCTTCTTCTTAAGTGGATAGAAGACAGCTTAAAAACATATAAAATACAGGGGTGCCTGGGTCGCTCAGTCTGTTAAGCATCTGACTCTTGATTTTGTTTTTGTTTTTTAAAAAAATTTTTAATGTTTTATTTATTTCTAGGAGAGAGAGAGAGAGAGAGAGAGAGTGAGCAGGGGAGGGTCAGAGAAAGACGGACTCACAGACTCTGGAACAGGCTCTAGGCTCTGAGCTGGCAGTCAGCACAGAGCCCGACGTGGGTCTCGAACCAACGAACCACAAGATCATGACCTAAGCAAAAGTCAGACGCTTAACCGACCAAGCCACCCTGGAGCCCCATTGATTTTGGATCAGTTCAAGATCTCATGGTTCATGGGTTCAAGCCCCATTTCTGCTGTCAGTGCACAGCCTGGTTGAGATTCCATCTCTGGCCCCTCCTTTTCTCTCTCCCTCAAAATAAATTAATAAACTTTTAAAAAATGCATAAAATACAACAGTGAAGACTTCTAGTCAAGAGAAAAGTAAAACAAACAGTAAAATAAAATAATGCAAACTTGGTTTGGTAATTGAGCCCAAGTTTCATTGAGTTTGACCATACATCTCTTCCTCAGAGCAAAAATAAAAACAAAATTATTCATTTTACCAAAAAAAAGTTTTTAAAACGAAAAAGGCTAATCCACACACACTGAAACTGAGGCATTATGGAAATATATACTCAATTATGAATAATAGCTTTTTCTGTAATTTAATTTAAAAAATGTGAAATAAAGTTAGACTCATATAATGTTGTTGATTCTTTCTATTAGTATCTTTCTCACGTTTTATATTAACATGGTTCTGAGTTCCATAAATTTATAAGTTCCAAAGACTTAAACATTTGTTTTGGACACTGCTATTATCATCAGCTAATCTGAAGGTTAGGTGTGTGTGTGTGTGTGTGTGTGTGTGTGTGTGTGTGTGTATGAGTGTATGTGTATTTTGAATGTACTTATGAATTATTCATATAATTCTCAGATTCATTAGAATTCATAAACTCATTGACTCACTTGACAAAGGTTTGCAGTATTTTAAACTACACTTATGAAAATCTAATATTCAATAACAATAAATAACTTGAGATACAGATATTTCTTATCTAATAATTATAAATAGTAATTTTAAGCAAATGTTTTAGAAAGAGGAATTTTTCCTGAGAGGTAAATAAAAGGACACTCAAGAAATGTCATTTTCTCTGAAAGTCATATCTACGTGGTTAAATATGTTTCTATTAAATAAGCACATATTTAATAACCAGATTGGGAGCTTTAAGGGGATATCAATATGGGTTCAATTTTCAAAGCGCTTATAATCAAGAACTAATAGACAGTTCAAGAAAAGTAGCATTGAACAGAAAACTTGAAGAATGCATGAAAATTTAGCAAAGGCATACAAAAGGGAATAAGGTAAGTTGCACATAAACAGTATATATCTGTTTTATTTATTTCTGTGTATGGTGGCCAGAAGCAGTTGTTTCTTCACTAATATCCATTCATATCCATAACTGGATTGAAAACATTTCAAGAAAAGGTCCTTGTGAACATAGGAAACAAAATAAATAATTTGTATCTGATTTTCACATTTCAATATCATACAAAAATCCAATTCTTCCAGTCTATAATTTTTTGGAAAAATACAATAATATTGAAGATGTCAAGTAACTGCTCTTTTATTCAATAACTTTTCTATATTTTTTATATGTAACTGAACTGAAGAGTGAATGAGAAATAGTTGATAAATGATACAAATGGTAAAGAAAAAAAAGTAATGGAGATCACAATGGAAATTTAGTAAGCTACATATCCTATTTATTTGGAGTTAACTCTCCCATTTTCTCTATGAGGTCAGTATGTAGCACATCTGTTTCATTGTTGAACAAATTATTTCTTATATAGAATTCACAGACATATTGAACACTCAAAAACCTATACTTTCATTTCCAGTTGAAAATGTCATCTGGCTAGCAGTCCTTGAAATAGCCTCCTCCACCTTTTCTCTAAACTTGTTAGGAAGAGACTTTAAAAAGATGAAATTGCACAACACTGTGAACTGGGACTCACTGTCAACTTATTGTCAGAATATGAGAGGAATTTCCATTAACTACAAGGCCAAGGAGAGTGGATTAAATATACAATCAGTATGATGCTGCTAGTGTGCCTGCCTGCCAGAAAGTAGATAGAAAGACCTTTATTTCTTCCCTCTTTTTCTAATCCCTGGATCAGAAACAAAATCTCAACCAAGCAGAAAACTGAATAGCCATCCTTCTACTACTGCATGCTAAATTTTAGGCTGTGTTAGAGTTTCCCATGGCCCCCACCCTGACCTCTACTACTGTCTTATTCTTTAGTCACTTAAGATATGATAATTTAAAAAAAAAAAACCTATATATACACAAATAAAAATTTGGAATAGGGAAGAAAATGAATGACTGGAAATGACTTGAAAGCTGAGAATGTGAATCATCTGAGTAGAGCACTAATTGAGGAGGGGAAACACAGAAAGGCTCTAATAGGGCTTTTCTCTGTATTTATTCTCCACCTGTTATGAGTATTTTACAAGATTAATGTAGATAAGTGTGGGTCCATGTCAATGGATGAAAACACTCAGTATATAAACGGCAAATGAACATTGGAAATTGGGTTAGGAAATATCCATACTATGATCTTTAACTTTATGCAATTATCTGACAAAGTTAACTGGATTTGGAAACCTTCCTCCTTCCAATAATAAAGAAACATAAATAAAAATATTCAAGATAATGGCAACGTAAGGTTCCCCTCCCCTACACACAGACACACACAGACACAGACACACACACACACACACACACACACACAAACTGAATCCTTCAAGTTCCTATTTTCTTCTGTATTATTTTCTTCATAGTGCCTGTTACCTCTGAACTATGACTTCTTTATTTATCTCTCTGTTACTGGTGGCTTTGCTGACTAGATTATATGCCCAGTGGGAGTAGGATTTGTTTATGTTTTGTTCACTGTTCTATTTTCTGCAATTACTGGAGTGCCTGAGACCTAATAGGTGTGTGTCAAATATTTACTGAATTAAATAGCGAAAGAGAATGAATGAATTCTGAAAATTTAGACAAAGAGCCTCATTGATATGATCTACTCTAAGAACAGTAGACAGCATGTTAGACAGTTTAGCATCCATGTATAGTCAGATACAAAAAGTACTGACATCTGTGAAATGGGAATGAGAAGCCTAGAACACCTGGTTAAAAGCCAAAAGACAGAAGTTAAAAAGGAGAATGAGGGGAAAAGAACGACAGAAAGACAAATGCATTGATATGTGTAATTATCTCCTGCAAAGCCTTGGATCATGGAGAAAACCCATACATTTCAGCATTCCCTGGGATTTCTGTCTTTTCTAACTATGCCCAACTGATTTAGTTAGGTGCTAATGCCATCCAGGCTTTAAAATAGAAGGCTGTTCACAAAGACAATCAGAATATGAGGGAAAATGGCGTAAGATACTTCTCCTCCCTCAAAATTTGATCCTAATGCAAGTTACTTCATGCAGACACATTTGAAAGTATGTGAGTGATTCTGTGTCCCTGAAGCAAAGACAGAGATTATGATGCTTCTGATGTATCTTCACAATGAACATAGATCAGGACCTCTTGTTAGACTCTGATCGGCTTTTTGGGTAGAGAAGGTAGTTTCTCAGGATCATTAGAGAACTTCTAACAAAGTTGTTCAGTGCATTTGTCTGTTAAAACTTATACTCCGAATGCTGTTATTTTCATTATATTTGTCTTAAATGAGACATAATTGTTTTGAGGTAGACATACTATAGCATTTGCATGTTCTCATTGTATGAGACATTGTATATTTGTAGCTGAGTGATCTCATTATGTCAATTAATATAAATACTTCAGTAGAAGATGGAATGTCTATTGGTAGGAAGGTATATCAAGAAATATGAAAACAAAAAATTTAGGTCCTATTTCAATCAGCAGAAAAACGTTCATATTAGATACGGCTATAGTATGATGTTATGATATGGAAAAACATATCGATGATGCTGGTAGCCAATTTGGGATTCTTTACTAGAATAAAGAGAAAAAATATAAAGAGGTGAAAAAACATGGAAAGAACAATATATACCTGAGGACAGACAATAGAGATCCAATGGAAGAACAAGAAATGTCCTTGACAGAAATCTGAAAATGTTAGGAAAATTATTATACAAAACATAGCTGTAAACTTACTTATTTGGAAATGATGTGCAAGTATTTAAGTTGAAAGTCATGCTCTACTCAACAGCAAAATTAATGAGAATGCAAGTGGTAAGAGTCACCTTGTGCTTACATTTTTGTTGGTTCATGTCTTTATCAACTAGGGACAGCAAAAATGCTAAAAGTAAAGTAATTAATGCTTGCAAAATTTTGAGAGCAGACAATCATGTCCTCTATACTTTATATCCTAGAAATTTAATTTTCATGTATATTGACAATCCCATACATATAACTCAGAGAATATTCTTCTCAATTTCTCTTATTTTTAAAAACAAGCATACATACAAAAAAAATCACCAGGCTTCTTAGAAAAAATGTAAAATCCGCAAATCGAATATAGGTAGTGTAAGCAGTAAATTGCTTTATTAAATAGTATTAGGTGGGCTTCAGAACTGCTCAGAAGTTAGGAAAAATCAATGCTTTGCTACTCCTGCTATGTACTGCTAGCATTGACATAATCCCTCTACTGGAATCAGGTTTGCTATCACTGAGAACTTGGAGAACTTGTGGTCGCTGCAATGATGCCTGCCGCCATTGAGGGCTGAGAGCTTGCTTTTCACCATACCAGTAAAAGTGAATGTCTGAGAGAACCTGTTTCATCACAATGTTCACTTCTGATTTAAAATCTTACATGGGTGTCCTCTGGGGAATTAAGTCACACACACATGATTTCATTATATAGGAAAATGGGTGGCTCAGTTGGTTAAGTGTCAGACTTCAGCTCAAGTCATAATCTCGCATTCGAAGTTCAAGCCCCACGTCTAGCTGTGTGCTGACAGTTCAGAGCCTAGAGCCTGCTTCAGATTCTGTGTTTCCCTCTCTCTCTGCCTCTCCCCTGCTCAAGCCCTGTCTCTCTCTCTGACTCTCAAAAACAAATAAACATTTAAAAAATATGAAGACAGTCACGAATATGGAAAATACCTACGATGACAACAACACAAACAACAAAATAACAGCAAACTGATCAGCCTACCAACCAACAGCCAAGAGCCAATAAACAAGATTTATTCCTGTTGACAGAGGCATGAAGCATCAACATCTCAACAACAGACAAATCATGGAGCAATATAACCTTACTTTTTTGGTTACACTGTAAATTCGGGAATTCTGAAGTATCATGCATTCTCCGTAGGGATTGTGAAGCTTGAGACAGATGCAAGACCTGCTTCCCAGAGCCACTTTTTTTTCCTGTTTAATTTCCTCATTATTAGGAAATGCATGCCTTGTATCACATCTTTCAGTCAATAACTTAGGATGCACTTATTCCATGTTTAGTAACATCTGAACATGAAAATGAGCCTTCTGTAGCTTGACAAAATGGATTTACCTGCTGAGGTTTTTGAAAAGATAGTGCTAGAGGTATTACTGAACAAAATATCAACAGATCCAGATGTTGGGAGAATTAATGAACAAATGGTTTTTTTTTAATTTCTTCTTCTTCTTCATCTTTTTTTCTTTTTGTCTCAAGGAATACAGCTTAGCATAGAGTAACATAATTGCCTTCTGCATTTCCAAAGAACTTGAAAATTATTTCCTCACATTTCAAACTCAGAGTGAGTGTGCAATTATTGGACTAAAAAATGTGGAGCAGCAGATCCCCCATAGCAGGTCTCATCTACTGCCAGCTGTTTTGTTTCAACACTTTTTCTCTACTATTTTGAAGGAAAAATGTTTATAGTAGTGGTCATTTTGTAAATAAACAACATTAGAAGTTCTTAAATTTTCAATCTCAACTTCACTTTTCTAAAAATAATGTAACTGTAGAAAAGATAATCAAATACACAAATTCTCAATGTAGTGCACATTATATAAAAATCTAAATATACCTGTGTGGGAGCCTGACAGTGACCACGAGAAAGCATGGTTAGAGATGCGGGGATGTGCCTGCAAACGGGACTCTCTGCTTGGGCAGATCATGCCTGCAAACAGGATATTCTGCCAAGAGGCCTGCACACAATATACAAGGTTAATGATCTGCTCGCACACGAGGGAACATGCCCTCCTTAGAAATAAGGAGGAGGCTGGAATTGTGGTCAGGCCTCTTAGTAAACATGTTGTGGTCGCTTCCTCCCTTTGCTCTCCCCTGTGCTTGGAATGTGTTTGGCTACTTGCCCTTATTTGGTAAAGGAATGCATCTTGTAGATTTCAGTTTGTATCCAGTTACCGGGGTATAAAATAAACCGCAAGGGGGGCTTGCGTAGAATTGTTCCTCTGGCCGGAGTTGTGTCTGTGTCTGTCTTTTGTGTGTGTCTTGTCTTTGTTTCATTTCGTCCACAACAACCTGATAATGGGAGAGAATTTTTCTGTTTCACTTATTATTCAAATGTATGGTCTTGGGGGGGGGGGCTGGGGAGTTGACAAAGACGGTGACCTAGGAATCTCCTGATCCCTCCCTCTCATGAATGCAGATATATAGCTACATGTGGATAGATTTCCTCTGCAAGAGATCCAGAAACTTGTTGAGTGACTCCTACAATTAGAAAATACACACATCAAAATGGATAAGGAAGGCTAACTCTACCCCACACAATGCCATACAGTTGAGAGGAAACCCTTATTTCTGATCTTAAGGAACAAAGAGTTTGGACTCATCCCAACATGTAAGATTCCTAATGAAGGGACTGGCTTCCAAAACACCTACCTTTGGAAATAATCAGGGCTGGTTTCCAGAAGACCCAAGGAGCATAACAAACAAACAAACAAACAGCTCTTATGGACATACAGTCACTCTCCACAGTTATCCACATCAGGGCTCAGAACAGAGAGAGTAGTCAAATTACTCATTGTTCATATAATGATAAAGGATGAACACTCTATGGGGGAAAAAAAAACAGCGGTGCCTAGGTGGCTCTGTAAGTTAGTTGTCTGTTTTCAGCTCGATCATGATCTCACATTTTGTGGGTTCAACCCCTGTGTCAGGCTCTGTGCCGACAGCTCAGAGCCTGGAACCTGCTTCAGATACTGTGCCTCCCTCTCTTTCTGCCCCTCCCCTGCTCACACTCTGTCTGTCTCTTCCTCAAAAATAGACATTACATTAAAAAAAAAAAAAGAAACCAAAGTTTGTTATATTCTAAGTATTCAATACATAATTATTGAATAAATCAAATAGAATTTTTCTGAATACTCGACATGGTCATGTAAAATGAGTAGCTGCATTAACATTTATTTTTAAAACTAGACATCTGGAACTAGAACATTCTTATATCAGGCTATTATGAATCAAAATAAATGTGTGTGTGTATTATTCCAATGTATTAATTGTACTAGTATAATAGTATTGTCATCAGGAAAGTGGGGGTCCAATTGATTTACTAGAGCTCGAAACATAATACATTTGAAAACCAAAGAGTGTGAGCCTTGTTCATGTAATGTACATAACCTGAAGGAAGCTTCAGCTCTTAAATAGGGACAAATCTCCTTTAAGTGGAATGTCCAACAATGCAAGAACGTTTATAGTAGAATGAAATAAAAGTTATAATGATAAGATGTCGAGGTTTGTAGCCCCATGAGTTGTATTTTAGGAACAATGTTCATATGATGCCATAAATAATAAGTTTTTTTAACTGTAATCTGCAAATTTTAACGTTAATGAAAGTAGCAATCATATTTACAGAAAAGTTATTTACCAGGCGCTGCTTGAAGTTTGATCCTCATAACAAGGTTATGTGGAGGTATTTAGCTTCTCATTCCAGTATTGAGGAAACAGATGCTCACAGGGGCTGACTTCAGCAAAATTAGTAGGTTGGAAGGCAAAAGACACTTTAACAGTTGGTTCCAAACACTGTTTCAGTCTTGATTGTGCATGCATCCAACATCATCATAAACATTCTACTCATCAGTCATTTTGAAATGTCAATTTTTCTACTTAAATATTGTACTTTAATTGATTAAGTGACACTGTATTCAAGAGTTAAGTTTCTAAATTCCAAGACATTTCAACAAATTTACAGGCAAATCTAAATGTCTTGGCCTAGGATTCAAATCGCCACTTTATGAATCTTAGCTCTGCCCCTCACATCTCTGTAAATTTGGCCAGGTTTACTGTGTGCCTCTAAGTTTTCTTATTTAAGGTTGAAATTAATGGTTACTTAGTGTCTAGGTTTTGGAAATGGTTAAATAATTTATTTAGTGCATGTAAAGAGCTGAGATGATGCTTGGTATATAAGTGCTTAAAACTGATTTATTATTAATATTATTATTAAGAAAATATCTTTTTTATTGTCTGTATTATATTTTTCTCTATTTGTGGACTTTTTTATGGAGTCATTAAATTAAGTTAGTCAATCAATACTAGGTACTAGGATCTATTATATAATAGATTTTTATATATAAAGAAAAAGTTCACTTATTTATTTTGAGACAGAGAGAGAGAGAGAGAGAGCACAAATGGGAAAGGGACAGACAGACAGACAGACAGAGGATCTGACTGGTGGCTAACAGCACAGAGCCTGATGTGGGATTCAAACTCATTTACCATGAAATCAAGACCTGAGCCAAAGTCAGATACAACTGATTGAGCCACCCCAGGTGTCCCTATAAAACAGCATTTAGTAGGAAGATTTTTGTATCAGTACAATCTTTTGCTTTTTAATATTAGCCATAATTGGGGCTCTTGGGTGGTTCAGTTAGTTAAACATCCGACTTTGGTACAGGTCATGATCTTGCAGTCTGTGAGTTTAAGCCCCACGTTGGGCTCTGTGCTGACAGCTCAGAGCCTGGAGTCTGCTTCAGATTCTGTGTCTCCCTCTCTCTCTGCCCCTCCCCCACCCCTCAGAAATGAATAAACATAAAAAATATTAGCCCTAATTATTAATACAGAACACTTAAAAATTTCCATTGCCATAATATACTTCTGAAATTATATAAAATGCATATATTCATAATATAAGCATACTGTAAGCTGAAGAGATCTAGGTATGTGTCCCTTTGCAATTTTTGCTTTGAAGTCTCTTCCTTCCACATCTGATGTCACCAAAGAAAATGACACTGTGTGGCCACCCTGTAGGTGTAGATTAATATATGGTTGTTAAATTACACTGAATAGTAAACTGTTTTCTGTCACTGTCTAAATCTAAATGGCAATGGATTGCTAAAATAAACATGTTAGGTCGCCGTGGAATATCATGCGTGTCACCTGAGCTCTGAAGATCTATGCTTCCAAGAAACATTACCTAGCTGCTGTGTATACTTGTAATTTATACAGTAAAGATGCATTTGGATCTATTCCTCCTCCACTGAAAGGCCTTTGCCAAAGTAAGGGACAGAGATTATCCTTGCTAATCTGCATCCCTGCTAGGAATGGGTCTCTTCTTGGAAAGTTTTCCTTTATGTTCTGCCTTTGTGGTTAGGCTGGAAGAATAAGAACGAGAACAATGCGATGGTTGAGGCTCTCTAGTTCCTTCTCCTGCTGCTACATAATTCTCATGGTTACAACTCAGAGCCCACGAATAAACAATTTTGACAATTTTTCCTGTGTGCATGCTAGTCCTGTGTGCATTGGAGGGAGGAACTCGTACAATCAGAAAAACCCTAGGGGGAGTTGATGGTATCCATATTTGGTTATGTTTTTAGATATAGGTTGTTAAGAGCACTCTATCTCTAATTTTGGTAATGTCTATGATTTCCTCTGTCATCCCTTATGTTAATCCCATTATGTTATAAAGAATAGTCAACTTTTTTAGAGCAAGGATTACGTGTTTTGAATCAAGTAGTTCCACATGTTTGAGTCTCTGTTTATACAATTGGAAAGTTTTAATAAAATATTGCCATTTGTTATATTCATTGCATACTTAATCAGAAAGTTTTATTTTCTCCAACATATGTTTTCAAATAAATGATTAAGCCTTAAACCAAGTGGACTTGTCCAATATTGCAGCAAATCAGAAAATATATACATTGTAAGAATGGAGAATATAGGAAACTAGTAAATTAAAAGGAAAGAGTCAAGGGCAATCTAAATGAGGGAGAAAGTTTTTATCCATAAAAATAAAGTTCAAAAATAAAACTTACCTTGCATTACAATTTTAGATATAAATAATTTTGTGAATAGATGCATATTACTATAAGAAGACAAATTTTTATAAAAGGGAAAATAAATAGTTTTCTTCCTCATGCAGTTTAAATATGAATACCTCAACTACAGTTTAATAGTGTTTGTTTAAGTTTTTAAATTTATTTTGAGAGCGAGAGGGGGAAACAAGCCCATGCACACATGTGAGAATGAATAGGGGAGGGAAAAGGAGCCTGGGGAACTCTCGGTTGTCAGCGCAGAGCCAAGTACAGAGCAGGAATCCACGAATGGTGAGATCATGACATGAGCTAAAATCAAGAGTCGGTCACTTAATCGACTGAGCCCACCCATTAGTGTGTTTCAGAGGAATATTTTTGACTCCATTTTTGAGGCAATTCAAGATAAACTTTAAATCATTAAAATAGGCAATTTTTAAAAATGAGGGTCTATTAATCTCAGGTGGATACAATCAAAAACTTTCTATTATTTATTGTGAAAATTTATCCAAATATGGAGCTTTAATAACCTCAGTTACATTATGCTACCAGTCTTTATAGGATTAGCTATTCTTACTTAGGAATTTTGAGAATAGTTGTATTAACCCAATTTTTTTTTAATTTTTTTTAATATTTTTATTTATTTCTAAGAGAGAGAGAGAGAGAGAGAGAGAGAGCGTGAGCAGGGAAGGGTCAGAGAGAGAGGGAGACACAGACTCTGAAATAGGCTCCAGGCTCTGAGCTGGCAGTCAGCGGGGCTCGAACCCACGAACCGCCAGATCATGACCTGAGCGAAAGTCGGACGCTTAACCGACTAAGCCACCCAAGCGCCCCAAACCCAATTTTAAAAACTACAGTTTTGGTATTTATTCATAAATGCTCTAGAAAATGATATGTTGTTTTAAACTGCACTAAAACAGAATACTTCTTTTTTTTTTCCTTTTCTTTATCTTTTTTTTTGATAAATGACTTGAAGAAGGTCTCAGAAAAAAAGATACCAAATCTTAAAATTTATTATTGTCAATAGTCTGCATGACCTTTACTTTAACTGCATCTTGCCTGTCAGTAATAATCCAAGGCTGTACTTTCAGTGATAAAATGAAAGACTTTGCATATTGAATCTCTGGGTCTCCTTGAGAGTGCTCAGGTATCAGAGTCATTTATTCCCATTGTCAGAGCAAGGTCCATTATGAAAGCCCATTTGTCTTTACTTGAAGATGAAGAGTGGAAAACTACTTCCGCCTTGAATCAAGTACTAACTACTTCAGAGCCCTTAGATATATCAGTAGGCTGACTTGCTATACGTCTAAGATCTCTCTCTCTCTCTCTCTCTCTTTCGCTTTATGTTTTTGTTCTGGCACTGGTTCTTTAAGAGTTTGCTTTACCTTTTGTTGTAGATTAACCTCAAGTATGGTTAAATACTAACATACTATTTCTGCTTCTGTAAATCCGCTTAACAAGCTTGTACTTCCCTGTTCTGGTTGACCACACCCACACTCTGGTACACAAGGTTACAAAAACCATGTGACCTCTACCCTGGTGGACTGCCACATAGTCACTACCCCACGGCTTCTCAAATGTCTAATAACGGTTGGTCATTTCAAGACAAAAGGCTTAAAATTGATAGGTCTCTGCCCAAACTAACACCTGAGTGTCACAATGTAATTGGTTAACTAAACAACGAGTATTCTGCCTCGCTGAAGTCCATACAGGCTCATTGCTACCTTTGTTAGGGGCCATTCTCTGGATTTCTCCGTGAGATCAGAAGATCAGGTTTGGCCTGGCAGTAAATAAAATCTTGCCTCGCTTCTATTCAGAGTTTGGTGGTCTCTTAGACAATCACCCTGCTTCACCTTTATAATTTATAATGTTGGTGTGGCACATAAAATAATGCTTTATCACATACCAGAGAGTCTCTTTTGAAATGGGCTTTCTGTCTGTTTTTTTTCTTTCTACTTTAAACTGACAAGCTAGATTACAAGCAGAATTTTGAAAAAGAAAACAAAACAAAATTGTCTTTCCTGGCTAGAATAATAATACCTACAGAAATTATAATAATAATTTAGTATAAACAAATAATTTACTGTAAATTCCAATTTCAGAATTTTATTTTGAAATAGTAAAAAATTTTACTTATTTATCATTCAATATTTTTACTTAATAATTGACCAGACAAAACAATTTCTAAATATTGCATTGGGCTAATCACCCCAACTTATAAGATATTATGGGAAATATATGCAGAATAAAGATAGTAAATGCCATGATACACATGTTATTAGGTGGTGTGTTTGTCTCAGACTCCAATTCAGATCAATATGGTAACTGAATAGTGTGATACAAGGAATCTTGTTTTCCTAAAATTGCTCTGAATAACTCAGACCAAGAGCTTTATTTTGGACACTTTGCTCCTTATTTCCTACTCAGGAAAACTCAAGTCTCACATTTTAGTCTCAGACTTCTTCCAGGTAGGGAAAATAAGGAAACAATTGGAAGAACTCTAACACATCAATAAGCCTGAACATCGCCGTTCCAGACATTTGACACTCAAAGGGACGTGTAAGAGAAAAGAGATGTCCAGGCCTTTGCCAGAGGAAAACAGCCCAGGGATGAGACTGAGATTCCTAGTGTTGCTGTAACAAATGACCAAAACCTTGGTGGCTTAAAACAACAGAATTTGTTCCTTCAAGATTCCAGAAGCCAGGATTCCAAAATCAGGCTGTCAAAGGGCTGTGCTATCTCTGGAGGCTCTAAGAGAGAATCCATTCCTGTCTATTCTAGCTTCTGATGGCTGCTAGTCTCCCCTTGACATTCCTTGGCTGGTGGCCTCATCGCTCCAGTCATACTTTTGTCTTCACATCACCTTCTCCTCTGTGTGTGTGTCTGATTTCCCTCTGGCTGTCTCTTAATAAGGACACTTGTGATCACAGTCAGGGACTACCCTGATAATCTTGGATGATTTTCTCATCTCAAGACCCTTAATTTAAACATATCTGCAAATATATTTTTTTTCCACTACAGTTACACTGACAGTTTCCAAGGATTAGGGCACAGACATATCTTTGGGGTATGTGTGGCATTTTTCAGCTTACCATAAGTTGTTCACAATTATTGGCAGGGAAGCAGAGGGAGAAAACCACCTCTGATGATCTTCTTACAGAGCTGCAATGATGATGACATATATGTCTTCCAATATCACCACTCCTTGTGAGAGGGTGGGGAGAGAAAGAGATTTGGGAGAGCATTGACCAGCAAATGTTTTTATGCTATAACAAAATTCATATTGAGTACATCCAAAGTACCCAGTAATTTAAATATAATATGATGGTTTTGAGATAATTTATAAAAAATTCTCCTTGAAATACATGCAGTTTTACTTGGTTTTGGTTGAGTCAAAATAAGAACTGAGAAAACCACTTTCTTTATTTTACCTAATGCTTTATATAGAAATATTACAAAATAAACAGAAGTGAGATTGTATATATTAACATCTAATACAATTGACTGACTAAGGTACATCAGAGAAAGGAGTGGATAAGAAGTGGATTATTTTGAATGACTTTTTTTTAAGTTTATTTGTTTATTGTGTGTGAGAGAGAGAGAAAGTGAGAGCATGTGCAGGGGAGGGACAAAGAGAGAGAGAGAGAGAGAGTTCCAAGAAGGCTCTGCACTGTCAGCGCAGAGCCAGATGCAGAGCTTGAACCCACTAATTGTGAGGACATAACCTGAGCTGAAACCAAGAGTCTGATGCTTCACCAACTGAGCCATCCAGGTGCTCCTCTTTTGAGTGACTTTAATGATGATTGAATTAACACTTGATAAAGAACGAGCTTACATTTATTTTCTACATGTAATGATAAAGCTTTTAAAAAATGTGAATTAATTTAATTAGCTGGCAGTCCTTGGTTGTGCTTTGAAAGAAAAAAAGTGTGTTCTGGAATGCTTTTGTTTTCCTTTGAAGAGCTGAACTAACTTGGATGCAAAAATCGGCAAAGAGAGCTCATCTGCTAAAATGCAAACTAGGGATACTTTGCGATAGCTATTCTTGGGCACACTCAAATCAAGCTTTTTGAGTCCCAGATTGGCTCCCTCAAACACCCCCTTATTTACATAAACTCTGGGGCTTTTGCAGTCATCTCCATTGTGTGGTGGAGTTTTTCTGCATGCATTCTGATTAGACTTGTGCAAAAATGCATAAATTTCTGATCCAATCAAAGGCTGACCTGGGGGGAGCTGGCAGGGAGTGGGCAGAGGAGGAGATTACTAAATTGGCAATTCCCTTTTAACTCTAGTAGTCATTTAAATGAAATGAACCCGATCTAAAAGAGGGCAGCAGTATTGGTCCAAACAGAAATAAAATAGAGCCCCTTTGACTCGTGAAAAGATACTGCCACAAGAAACATGCAAAGAATCACTGGGAATAGAAGATAGATCAGTCTGGATATGTTTCTAGAATACAAAACGAGTAGTCCAAAGCATCTGTGGGGTCTTTATATCACACGACTACATATTTGTAATAAAGTCACTTACCAAGATAAATCACAGATTCATTGTAATTTATCTAATTTGTATGAACTTACATTGGAGAAAGGAATATTTGACATGGAGGATACATGTTGTAGGTCATCTACAATTTTAGCTATCATGTTAGACGTTTGGATAGCACTTGCTAATAAAACACATTCAAGATGGTAAAAGTGCTCATGCATTTCTTTGTATTTTAGTTCAAATAAATATGAATACATTGAAGGGCATTTCAAACTATGGAATGTAAGGAAGAATGGTGATAATATATAAAATGAATGGGTGGAGAATAACACCCCTGTAATTATCATGACAATTTAATAAGCATTCTAACACTACTCTATATTACTTCCTTTATTATTAGAAAATGTACATATTATAAAACATGTTTTTTAATATGATAATAAGAGATGGCCCCAAATAACTATGTTTTTATGAAATATAAGCAAGAATATTTTAATTTTCAAATCTTACCAAAGCTAGAACTATTTAAGGTCAAAATCAATCATATAACATCCATTAAAGGGGTAGAGGATCATTATAAATAAAAAGATCAGGAGGGCACCTGGGTGGCTCAGTTGGTTAAGCGTCCAACTTCAGCCCAAATCATGATCTAGTAGTTTGTTGGGTTTAAGCTCTGCATTGGTCTCTGTGCCGACAGCTCAGAGCCTGGAGTGTGCTTCACATTCCGTGTCTCACCTTCTCTCTCCCCTCCCTTCCTCATGGTCTGTCTGTCTTTGTTTCTCAATAATAAATAAACACTAAATTTAAAAAAAATAATAAAAATAAATAAAAAGATCAGGGAAAGGGATACATATTTTGGAAGCAAATTTATAACATGTCTGAATAAAATTTATTGAATAACGTAATTATTATTAAGTGACAGTTGGGAAAAGTTAAATTATATTTAAAATTATTTTATTGGTAAAACAATAAGCCTATATAAGCATTTATTTAGTATACGAGTAAGCCTCACTTTATGTTACAACTGAAAGAGGTGTTAAAGAAAACTAGAGGTGGGCAGTAGTTAAAGAGGCAAACACAGATTTTATTCAGAAACTATTGCAATAGGGGGAAGAGACCTTGTTATAAGACTGGGCTCCATTCTGAGTGATGAAGAAAAGTGGGAATTTATAACCAAGGAACAGGGTTGGGGGGTTGGTGAGTGGGAAATTACTAAGAGGAGACACCAAAGGCTGAAGGAATTCTTGCTAGACTGACCAAACAAAATTCTTGCTGAAGGTGGGCTAATGGAGGAAGATGCAGCATTTGATTAGATATCAAGAATAACCAGTATCAAAGGTAGGAGATTTGCTCTAAACTGATTTAGCAGGATTCTTATTAAAACTAGGCTGTGCCTGATTTGAATAGTCTGGCAAGGAGGGGCCGCGTTGAGAATGGGGTTCAGAGGAGTTTGAAGTTTAGTCAGAGAGGGTCTTTGTCCAAGGTCAACTATACCGATCTTGTTTGAGTGTATGAGGAGAGAGAGAGAGAACGAAAGATACTCTTTATGTACATATAAATTATATATATAAATTAGACCAAAAGTTCCTTAATTTTCAAGTGGAGTCAAAGTACAAAGCAAGTTTTCTAAATAGGGAAACTACATTAAAATTGGAAACACTACAGAGGAAACAATGGAACAATAAAACTGGCTTCCCTGAAGGACTAATTGGGCCATTAGATGCTCATACATAACCTGAGGCCCTAATTACCTAGGCTTTATATAGAAATTTCTGCCTGAGAAGACATCAGTGGATTCCTTATCTAAACGCATTATTACAAAATATTTAACCTGTCTAAAAAAAAAGGATTTGTCTTTCAAGAAAAGAAAAAAAAAATGTAGGTAGCTGTGCAGAATACCTTATACATTCTGTCTGTTGTTCTCCGCAGTGATTTAGTTTTTAAAATATTTTCTTCTTTTCTTTTCTTCTTTTAAAAAAATTTTTGTTATAGTGCACTTTCCCTAGTTGTCTTTTGATCATCCTCCTCCTCCTCTTGTTCTTTGTGTGTGTTTGTATGAATATTTCAAGTTGAGGAGAGAAAACAAAAGAGATAAAATGATGTAAAGAATGACAGTCTTTCATTATTACGTGTCAGTTCTGGAATTCTTCCAAAATTTCCTCTCTTCCAATACTTCAACCCCCAGATCTGCAACCTCTTTACTACTCACCCTTCATTATATTAATATGACTCTCAAATAAACATTCACAGGAGTAACAATGCAACAAAACCCATGCACCATTCTCTCTTTTTTCTAACAGTAACACATTTTTTAATATATTCTCCATGCTGAGTGCCTTTGATTCAATTTTTTCTCCTACGTTTTTAATCAAAAATGACTGGCTCCTATTTTGAGCTTTCATGGAATTAACAGTCATCAAGGATCTCCTAATATTAACTTCATTTACTAGTTGATATGTAACTCCATGGTTACGTGGTTACTCCATTTAACATGGTTGTATAATCTTTCCTCTGAAACTCATTTCTTTTCAAATGTTGTGAACACCCCTCATTCTAACTTCTTTTCCTGTTTTGTTGACTATTTGCATTCTGTTTTATAGGCTGCACTGTCTTTTCTTATGTTTAAATATCACCGATCCTTAATATTCTGTTGTCTTTCCTCCTCCTACTCTAGATTTACTTCCTAAATGATCACAGCTATTGCTACAGTTTTAACAATTCCATATGCTGAAAACAAGCAAAAATCAAAACAAAACAAAAAAATCCAACCTGAATCTCTATTTGAGGTTCCAAAATTTCTCTACAAGCAACTTTGTAGGTGGAATCTTCCTCAGAGGTTTTCTTACCTCATTGACTCTCCATTGAGGACATATGTCATTTTATTTATCATTTTATCTTCAGCCAACTAACATCTGAAAGCACTTTTTATTTAAGTAGAAAATCCTAGCTGTTTTCTTGGGCAGCAGGGCAAGATTTTGTTTTCTAGGAAGGAAAACAAAAACCTTTTCTTTACGGCTCCCAAACTACTGTGGTGGGGTTCCCTTCCTAAGGAATGAAAAACAAAACCAGAAACAAAAATTAAAAAACTCAAGGCAACCTGGCTATAGGCATAGGTAACATCCCTCACGCCCTTATAACCTGAGATCACATAATCAGATTGCATGTTTGTTTGTTACCAAATATGGTGGGAAAAGAAGTAGAAAATGTATTAAAAAACTACCTCATCCTCATGCGGGGCTTGGGCCTAAGTTATTGCTGTACTAACCCAACTGAGCCACACCAGCAAAAATACAGTTGGTTTCTGGAAAGAAAAGCCTTGGCGTCACGACTCTGTGTGCGAGATTCCTGCTATGCTGCAACAGTTGATGTGGGTTTGCTGCTTAGCTACCTCTCATCTGAGACTTGACTGCATAGGGAATAGCAGGGACTTGCAGGTTAAAAATTAGAGATTGTTAATGGTACAGGAGGCTGCAACTGTACCAGAGGCTACCGGTAGACATGCCCACAGAGGTACGTACTCGCATTGGTCCCTCAAGACACAGTGCCATAGGAACTCTCACTGTCTGACATTCCAAGGCTTCTGCCAATTTTCTGAACCTAGTCCTGTAGACCTCATGGGTCTTGTAACCTACTCACTAATATTCCAATAATTTCATATTTTTCTTTAAAAATGACAGTTTCTATTGTTTGAACAAAACTCTGTGGTGCTGCTTGCTGCCCAGTGGGAAGGAGACAGAGAGGATTAACTCAGAGTCCAAATAGGACCCAGAGGGACTGCACCAAGAAAAGCTCCCTTACACAAGAGAGGGCCGGGTGCGCCCCTGCCTGGGTAGCTCTTTCCTATTGTTGGGGAGTGAACAATAATATGTGGAATTAAAAGCAGAAAAATAAGTTAATAAATCATGTGAAATATACCATGACTCTACGTGACCACCTATGCATACCCGCTAGCGAACTCAGGAAGAATGCACAGGGCGAAGTAAGGGGTAAGGATGGCCTCCACAGTCCTTAGTAACCAACCTAAGCATTTCATCTAGGAAGGAAAAACACTTCTGCTGTCTACAGCATGTCTTGTTCTTTTGCCTCGGCTGAGCAGTTACTGTGTTCAGTGTGTGCTGCGTTCAGCAGGAACTGCTCTTGCCTTACTTCGTTTCATCTGTCCCCTGTATCCTGGCAAAACTCCAAAGACTGCCACTCCCCAGCCTTCTTCCCCAGCCAGTCACACACTGAACATTCTACTTCTTCAGTGTTCAGGATGGTAGTGATTTGCAGTTTCACTCCAAAGTCACCCATGTTAGAAATATGAGTCCTATCCTACTCTTCCCTTTCTACATCATTTTTTTGCTAGGTCCCTTTAGTTCCATAAATCCTACATCTCTTTTACGACCGATGCCTCCTTGCCAAACCAGTTGCCCACTCCTTACTTAAGAACACAGTAATATTGCAACTAGAATGTGGAAAAGCTTATAACTATCTTGTTCTCTTCTTCTAAAACAATTATTATGTTAATTTTAAAATATATTAATATTAATAATAGAAAACCTTCTAAAATACCAATCTCATTTGTTAGTCATTACTTTTCTATTAATTTGTCAATGGCCATCTCTTGCTTATTGGACAAAAATTAAAACCAGAATAAGAACCAGTAATAACTGCAGCAATTATTTTGTTACACATGGTACAGTATATAGACATACTCTTACTTTCGAATACAATGTTTAGGACTTACATCCTTATAATCACCATCTTGTGTTGAACAAAATCTCCAAAATCTTTAAACAAGGTCTTCCAAATTGATAACCCAGAAAATTGAACATACCAGCTTTTATTGGAAGTGTATTACAGCAGGCTCTGATTAAGGTATAGTGCTAGCAGGCAAGGTCACCTGGAGATTTCTTTTTTTTTAATTTTTTAATGTTTATTTATATTTGAGAAAGAGAGAGAGAGAGGGCATGAGTGGGAAAGGGTCAGAGAGACAGGGAGACACAGCATCTGAAGCAGTCTTAGGCTCTGAGCTGTCAGCACAGAGCCTGATGCGGGGCTCAAACCCACAAGCCATGAGATCATGACCCAAGAGGAAGTGGGACCCTTAACTGACTGAGGCACCCAGGTCCCCCTGGAGATTTCTGAGCATAGCTTACTGACTAAGGTGTGGGCACTTCACCCAACCTAAACCAACTGATTTTTCTCTAAAACTTAAATTAAGAAGCTTGTGGCTAAGATAGATAATGGCAGCCATTGGACTTAAGAGAAGTTCATGATGAGTCATGGCCAGAACTTGGCTCTGAAAACCAAATCTATTTTACTCTATAAGAGAATAAAGCTGGGGCGCCTGGGTGGCTTAGTCGGTTAAGCGTCCGACTTTCGCTCAGGTCATGATCTCGCGGTTCGTGGGTTCGAGGCCGCGTCGGGCTCTGTGCTGACTGCCAGCTCAGAGCCTGGAGCCTGTTTCAGTCTGTGACTCCCTCTCTCTCTGACCCTCCCCTGCTCACGCTGTCTCTCTCTCTCTCTCTCTATCCTAGAAATAAATAAAACATTAAAAAAAAGAGAGAGAGAGAATAAAGCTAAAGACTTTAAAGATCAAGAGCTGACAGAGAGAAGGGAAAAGTCAGAGGGAGAAGAGGGAGGGAAATTTAATAAAGAAAATATACCCGGACAGTCATTGCACACGGCTGTGTAAAGATGTTCCTAAAATTAGGTCCCACGGGATCCTCTGTTACATTCACATACATCCTCCTTTATGTTAACCCATTTGAGTGAGATTTTGCACTTTGCAACTTAATTGTTTGTAGATTAGGTGCTATCTTAAATCAATGTTTTCTAAATTTAAAGCATGTTTTCTTCTTTCTTTTTTTTTTACCCACTCAAAACATTTCAAACACTAGAACATTTTCCTTTCCTTTTCCTCTGAGCTTGTGAATATTCAAGGTTTGTTTCAACATCAACATTGACCTCAAATTTAAACCTACTTTTTCTTATGTGTGGTATTTACATCAATTAAGCCCATTGTCCACCGAGTGTATTTGTATTGATTTATCTTAAATAAAAATATTTTTTCAAATATTCTTTCAGTATGCAGCTTTAGTTCGCCTTTTCTCAACTCGCTGCTCTCATAGTTTTTTTTTTTTGCTTCTATCTTGACCCTTTTGAAATAACATAGTCATGTTTGCTGCTTTCAAATCCTCTAGAATCTCTCCCAAGTCTAGTGAACTTTAAAAAATGTCAGTTAAAGGTTCACTGGTTTTCTTGTTCACTTCCTTTAAAATTCATGGATAGCCGCCATCAAGATCTTGCTGCTCTGTCTACTTGAAGCACAACGCCTTTAGCAGTTTTGGTTTTTATCTGTACCTGTCTAGCTCTTCTTTTTGCAATTCTATGGAATCTATTCTCGGTTGGAAAATATCTTACTTCTCATTTTCTTAAACACACATTTAAATAAATATCTTCACTTAATATGACTAAAATGATAAAATGTAACTCTGTTACTAGGGGAAATGATTTTTAATACATTAAACTGAAAATAACAGCAAATACCTGTAGTTTAAAACTAACGGTTATATAAATATTTTCTAAAAGATGCTTTAAATAATCTTTCAAAGATTATGTTCATGTGGAAAGATTCAATGAAATTTAAAAGCTATTTTATTCCTTGGCAATTATGTGAAATACATTACTACCTACCTTACTATTTGATTCCAGAGATAAAGAAGTTCAGTCAACCAATAGGTGGACATATATGCATAGGCAACTTACCCTAAAAATGGGACTCTGTTTTTTAAAAACATGAGATTTCTATTATCTAAACACTATACATTTAATCATGTTAAGTATGGATAACCAAAAATCCCATAGGTATATATAGAAAACTATGTTAAGAAGTTATTTCGATAAAGGAGATATTGGTGTATATATAACCAAAATAAGAAAAGAGTAATTCTCTAAATAACGACTCAGTATGCACTATCTAGAAACAAGTTTATAGCTTTAATAAATAGTTGCATGTATAGATTCAGACATTTTCTTGATCTTAAATAGTTTATTTGGGACCTAGGAAATTAAATATTAGGCAGTCCAAATACTTTCTTTGCAAAGGTTATTAGAAATGTTTCATTTTCACATTTTATAATAGTGTGTTAATGGAATAATTCAGTCAATTCCAAGCATGAAATATCCCCAAACTTTTAAAACTCTTGAATCAAACAACCCAGGCCTCATAGACAGGCTTTGGGTTTATTTAAACGTTCTTAGTGGTGAATAAAATAAACACTTGCTCTTTGGTTTTCCATGACAATTCACATTAAAAACTCCTCTATTCTTTTGCAGAAATTGCTCTACTCTCCGTGTGTTTGTAGTTTATACATAATTATCTTAAAAAAAATAAAAGAGCTAGTTTTGTATTGTGTACTCATCTGGTGGGAAATAAGTTGTCACCAGAAAATGCTTAAAGGGTACTAACAGATTAGAACCTTCCAATTTATAAAACATAATGTGACTCATGTTGTAGAGAAAAAATGCTTTATTCAAATGGCAAGAAGTTGTTTCAGACTGTGTGTATTATAAGGAATTAATGTGCATGAAACCATATTTACAAGACATGACTAAGGTTTTGGGTTTTTTAAAATATGGAAACTCAACTTCTCAAATTTTTATATTAAAAGAATGACATTCCGATATATGTTTTTTTCATCTCTTGGGAAGGGTTTCCAACTAAAATTAAATTTCTTGCTTTGGAGAAAAGTGCAACTTAAATTTGTGAAGGCTAATAATTTAGGTTTTGAGGCATTATAGAGAATGGAGAAAAAAGCCAACAATGTTGGGGTTGATAAAGGGACAGAAACAAACCAAAAAAAGAGACTTTCAGGTGGATAAAGTGAGGAAAGGATGGCTTTTCCCGGTAATGAATTGAAGTCAGTGAGTAGAAGATAAAGAAAATTTCAAAGGTTTGGATCTATTGCAGGACTGGAACTTGGTGACTAGTTCTGGAGAGGAAGCCCAAGAGGGGCAAGGTCTAGCTGCAGTGTCACCAAAGTTCACATTTTCAACAGTGGTAATGCGTGGAAATTCACTTTGAGTTGTTAGCTCAAGTCCCAATCTTGTCTCAAGCAGGCAGTGCCAGTGTCTATGCTCTGGGCCTGAGAACAGCATCCGCTTTTCCTCTCCTTGACATTTGCTTCCTGAGCATTCAGCAGCACTGCAAGCAGGAATGAAACTTTCCAGGACACAGGAATTTTCCACATCACATTCTGTTTGAAAAATCAAAATATTATTGCTCATTGACAATGTTCATGGTCACCCAAGATCTCTGACGGAAATGGACAACAAGGTAGATGTTGTTTTCATACCTATTAACACAACCTTCATTTGCGGCCCATGGATCATTTTGAACTTTTAAGACCTATTATTTAAGAAACACATTTCTGTTTTATGTATAGCTATAATATAGGTGCCATAGTAACTCCTGTAACAGATCTGAGCAAAGTAAATTTAAAGAATTCTGGAAAAGATTCAAGTATTTTATTTAATTTCAAGTTTATTCATTTCATTATTTATTTATTTTGAGAGAGAGAGAGAGGCAGAGAGAAGAGAGAGAGATTCCCAAGCAGGCTCCACACAATCAGCATGGAGCCTGATGCAGGATTTGAACCTATGAACCATGAGATCATGACCTGAGCCAAAGCCAGGAGTTGGTGGCTTACCTAGCTGAGCCACCTAAGGGCCCCAGGTTCACATATTTTAGATATCATTTATAACATTTGAGATTCATGGGAAGAGGTCAAAATATCAACATTCACAGGAGTTTGGAAGTTGATTTAAACTCTCATGGGTGACACTGAGGGGTTCAAGACCTCAGTGGTGGAAGTAACTACAGATGTGGTGGAAATGGCAAGAGAACTGAAATAAGAAGCAGATCCTAAAGATAAAACTTTGTTGCTGCAATGTTATGATAAAATTTTATTAGATGAGGAGTTGTTTCTTAATGGATAAGCACATAAACTGGTGATGAAATCTACTTCTGGTGAAGGTGTCGTGAAGGTTATTGAAATGGCAACGGGGCATTTGGAATATTACGTAATCTTAGTCAATAAGCAGAGGTATGGTTTGAGAAGACTGACTCCAATTTTGAAAGAAATTGTACAGTAAATCAAATGCTATTAAATCGGATAGAATACTACAGAGAACTCAACTGTGAAGAGTCAATTGATGTGTCAAATTTCAGTGTTCTCTTATTTTAAGAAATTGCCACAGGCACCCCAACCTTCAACAAGTAGTACCCTCATCAGTGAGTAGCCATCAACATCAAGGCAAAACTTACCACTAGCAAAAACTCAGATGATTGCTGGCTAATTCTTTAACTGTAAAGTACTTTTAGCTTGGTAGGTACATTGGTTTTGTTGGTTTTGTTTTGTTTTTATGTTTGTTTCTTTTTTTTTGGCATAAGACAATTGTACACTTAATAGGCTAATAATAATAGCGGACTACTAATTTAAAATACAGTATCAATATAACTTTCGTATATACTGGGAAACCAAAAATGCTGTAGTTTTGCTTATTGAGTTATTAACTTTATTGCAGTGGTGTGGAAGTGAATCTATGTATCTCTGAGGTATGCCTGTAATCTGTTCCTTAAGAATTTATAAAAATATTCTTGGTCTTTACTGTTAAACCTGGGAAAATTTTAAACTATTGGTTAATTATTTTTAATAATTATAGAATAGTGCAGATTGTTAATTTTCTGTCTGGTAGGTTTTAACAAATTGTACATTCTAGAAGTTTTCTCCTCCCAACTAGTATTATTTATGTGTTTTCTCATATTTAGATCAAGATTGCCAGATATTTACCAATTTTTATGGCCTATTTCAAAGAAAATGTGTTTGCTTTGATGGTCTCCTCTATATTTTTATATTCAAAATAATGAATCTACTGTCTTGTACTCCTATTCATTACTTTTTCTTTTTTCTATTTATTTGTTTTTATGTTTTTTTTTAAACATCTAAGTGGTAGACATAAGTAAATATTAGCCTCTCCTCTTTCGGGATATAACCATTCAATGCTATGTATTTCTAAGTACTATTTTAGTTTCATTCTTTCCAGTTAAATATGGAATAGCTTATAATTGTTTAGCTCTAAAATTTTTCAATATTTTATGATTTTTTGATGCATGACTTATTTAGAAGTATCTTTAATTTCCAAATAATTATTTTTTTTAAACTATGATTTTGTCAGTTGAATTTATGTACTACTATTTCTAGGCTCTCATTGTTTGTCTTTCTCTCTTTTTGCCTTTGTTTGGTTTGTTATATGTTTGTTCATTTTTTATTTTCCACTTATTTAGAAATTATTCAGTCTATTACTGATTTTAAGTGATTAAAATATAACTGATTACTTCCTTACTGACTAACATGTTATTTTCTGATATTTAAGCTTCCTCTCCTTTTTATCCAACCATTTGTACATTATATTTTTCATTTTATATGGTGTGTATCTGTTTATATTCACTTATAAAATTATAAATGTTTTATAAAATGTGATTTTTTAATGACCAAAATTTTTTGCTTCTCAGACTTTCTTCTGGAATTATTTTTCTTCTTACCAGGAAACCCCCTTATCAACATCATTTAGAGTGGACCTATTTGTGGTAAACTCTATCAGATTACATTTCCTGGAAACATTTTTAATTTAACTTTATTCTTAAGAAAGAGTTTCAGCAAAACATTCTTTATGGGCAGTAACTTTCTCATTACATTATGCATTTCATAATCATATTGTAGTCACATCCTGGAATACTAACGGTAATGAGAGTATGCTCAATATTTGAAGAGCAGGGTTTCAAATGCTTTTTAAAACTTTTGTGTATCTGCTTTTCCTTGAATATTTTTTGAGTTTATGCCACTTCTTATGTGTTTTACAATTTATAATCCTTCCATTTATTTTATGGCTATTTCCCTCCTTTTTCTTCTCAGCCTCTAGTTCATATTTATTTTCTTATATTTGGTTAATAATGTATAAACAGGAACTTTATGCCTTTTTTAGTGTTCTATGATAAATAATTTCATATAATTTCTTATTTGAATCCTAACAGAAAGTGTCCACTCTTGTATGTAGTAAAATGTTTTATTTTTCTATAAACCCTGTAATGTTTTATGTGTGTGTTTATATGTTAATTCATCTTTAAACCTGCTAAGGTTTTTATAGGCTTATTTGCCAACATGGAGTTTATGTTTTCTCTTTTTTTTTTTTTTTTTACTGTCCACTGTATCTGTTAGTTTATTTATCAAGAGAAACTATTCCATAACCCAACATTCATGTTTCATAGTTCAGGAACACAGGTCAGTGACAAACTTCCAGGGAACTCAACCCAAAGAAATTCTTTACACTCCAAAATCACTTTGCACTCTGAAAGATACCAGCCTTCCTCATCTCCTCAAAATCTTTCAAGGAATTATAATTTCTGTAGAAATCTGCATATGCCTTCTTTCTTGGTTCGGCCACAGCAAACTTATAGAAAGCTGCAACCCCCAGGGACACAGCGAATGCTCCAACGATATGAAATCGCAGGCGCTTGGCCAGAAGGCCTCGCATCTGAGGTTTCATCAAAGCACCGGAAGTCATGGTAGTTATTCCCCTCAAAACCAATCTCAAACCCAACGTCCTTCCTGATTCTATGTTTTCTCTTTGAACCTCTCATGTCACACATGGGTAGTGACGAGATTTCTGCTTTAGACTTTAAATTAATTGTAAAGTGGTGTAAGAACTCTTTGATCAAATGTTGGCATCTACTAGACATTTGTCTGGGGTGATTCTACTTTCTAGCCTGAAAACATGCTTTCTCACTGTCAAATGTATTTAACTATGAGAAGAAGATTTGTCTTTTGTTAATTTCAGGCAGTGTTTATTTTTACGTTTACTAGAAGTGATGCGTTAAAACTGCAGAGCCCGTTATTCAGTGTATTCAGTCTTTTTACTGTCCTAATGATGTGCTACTACCCCTGGTCTCAATGGGCCACTGATACATATCTTTGAGGCACAACCTTACAAAGCTAATTGAATATTTACAATAGTTTTTAAAGCAAAGGTAGAATTTGAGATTGGTCAGAAATGGAAGTGTGGATGGAAATGACTTTAGCCTTGTAACAAAACTTGTACTCCCCATAGAAATAATGGCTGCCTGATTTGCTGAGACAGAAACTGTGTTTTTAAACCAGAAGCAGTGCCGGTGATTCAAAATCCTGTCTAACCCACTATCTGTGTTACTGCTGGTATTTTCAGAAGTCAAAACCTGCCTATTGCCAATTGTTGTGGCTGTTGTTTTTGCTGTTTGGGTTCAGGAGCCCCATGTTGTAGTTAGGAAAAATCTTACAGTGTATAAGACAGAGTTATTTTAGCCATAAATTTCAAAGTTTAATGCATATCTATGTTTTCCTGAGTTTCTTTTTGCTGTTTGAATGCACAGCCTAACATATACATACGTGCATGCTATTGCCACACATTCACACACGTTCATATAGCATTTGTCCTTGAAGCTTTGGTGATAGATTTGCTTTATTTTATTCTTATTCTATACTTCTTCCATAGACAATATGATACATGCACCTGATTACTTGCCATCTATAGTACAGAATCTTTACATATTTATATGTCCAGGATAGATGCAGACCTTTTCTCCAGACTCACACTTGGGTTCACAGTTAGCCATCCTGCACTACCATGGTCCTTCTCCAAACCATCTTTTACATGGCAACCAGTGTGGTGTGCAGTTTTCCAAACACAAAATCAAATCATTCATTTTGGGTCCTAACCATCAATGGGCTTCACATCATTCTGAGAATAAAGACTAAAATGTAGAATATGAACTAAAAGGATTTATACATCTGAGCCCTAACTAATTCAACCAGCCTTTTATTCTACCCATTCCTCCCTGTATTCTCCCTGGCTTCTCTGCTCTGTCACATGACTCACCTTACCCTTGATATGTCAGTCACTGTCAGTCACTGTCTCAGACTCTTTCTATTTGCTTTACCTCTACTTGACTTAGAAGATGCTTGTATTTATTTAAACCTCTACTTTCTCATCGCTTCTTCACCATATATTCTCTCTTTTCCTTATTTTTGCATACTTATTTTATGTTCATAACATCATGAAGTTCTTAGCATTTACTACATATTTTGTTTCTTTGTCTAGTTACTAAATGTAATATGCTAAGCTCAGTAAGCAGCTATATATTGAATATGTTCACTATTTTAACCATAATATCTATCAAAGTGAGTGGAATCTAATTGTCCTAGCTTGGTTTTATAAATAAACTGATTAAGTAGTAACCACATATATTAGGCTCTCAGATATATTATATCTTGTTATCCCCAATGTTCCTTCATGACATCTTTCAAATTTTACTTAATTATTCATTTGGAGCTACTTTTCTTAATGTTTATTTTCAAAATTAATCTCTGTGACAGGAGAGATTGAGTCTGCAATACCATATGTAAAACATTATAGGTGATCAATAAGTACATGTTGAGTTATTGAGGAACCAAATACTGTGTGCACATAACATGAATGGTTATCTTGAAGCAATGTTAATCCTAAAATCTCCTGATTTCAAATTTAAAATGTAATTCTAATTGTTTTTCTTTAGAGATTATAGCATTAGTGATCTTAAATATAATGTGTCCATTTCTTTACAGTTAAAAGGAGAAAAATGTAGGGGTAAATGCTATCGGAAGTATACACAGGCACATCAATAGCAATGATACGTTCAGCAATGAGGGCTATACATGTAGAAGTGTGTAGGAACCCAAGGAGACTCACCCACAGTCAGGCTTGGCTAAGGGTTCAGGTGGTGGTGGTTTCAGCTCCCAAACCAGAAAGCATTATTTTGTCATCTATACAGGATGATCTAAAAGATCCAAGAAGCATAATTTTCCTTCATCTCCCTATTTAACTTTAACCTTGGCACAAGGCCTCCTGTTCTTCCTGTGGAAAAAGGACAGGAACTTAACCTCTAGTGTGATTTATTTTTGAAAGTTAGAGGTCTAGACAGAAAGACATCCCCTTTGGAAGGAAACAAAACAAAACAAAACAAAACAAACTCTTATCAGCAGCATGCTAGCATACTCCAGGAATGTTGTACTGCTGCTGCTAGCACTCCTTGTGACCAAATGACATGACTGGCAAAGTGCCCATGGCTATTCTAGTATTTTCTGAAATCCATTGGTAAAGAGCACTAGAGACCCTCAGACTCTTACAAATGATTGAGTAGCACATATGTGGGATCCAATAGAATCACAAAGGTGCTCCACAAGATATTCAAGCTTTTCGCTCCTTCCAGTGACATTGTGCTTAATCAACTACCCTGCTCACTGAACCAACTTGTCTGGAATTCCTTTGAGCTAGACAGTTAGGCTGCCAGGTGTCAGGGTACCAGATTAATGCAACATGTCAAAATAGAAGTAAGAATCAGGGCTTTAGTTCTGTTATAGTGTAAACAAGAGGCCAAACCAGAGAAAGCACCAACTTCTTCTGTTCTGTTTTCCCACATGGAACAGAGCACCAGTAGAGAATCAGATGAATCAGCACAGACCTGAAACCCATTGCCAAGAAAGTTCTTAACAAAAGGATTCTGCCTAGTGTTATGGACCCAGGAGCCAACAGGAAGAAAAAGAGAGAGAACTAGAAATGGAAAAATACTGGGTACAGAGATTTGGAGAAAAATCTCTTAAGATTCCCACTCCTACCCATCCCCATAGCACATAAAGAGACCTCACCCGAGTTGTTTAAAGAAGATCTTGGATGGGGCGCCTGGGTGGCTTAGTCGGTTAAGCGTCCGACTTTCGCTTAGGTCATGATCTTGCGGTTCGTGGGTTCGAGCCCCGCGTCGGGCTCTGTGCTGACTGCCAGCTCAGAGCCTGGAGCCTGTTTCAGTCTGTGACTCCCTCTCTCTCTGACCCTCCCCTGCTCACGCTGTCTCTCTCTCTCTCTCCTAGAAATAAATAAAAATATTTAAAAAAAAAAAAAAAAAAGAAGATCTTGGCTGAAATCCTTAAGATAAAGAAATCTAACCATGAAGGTGCCCAGAATGCAAAATGTAGAAAAGCATCCTTGGGCATAGGGTTTAAATCCTGCTGGCAACTCTCTCCAGAGGGTGCACTGTACTGGCTATGTATTGGGTGGAGGGGGATGAGATAGGAAATGGAGTCATCCCATCCCAACCTCTGCTGCAACACCTGTTAGGTAAACCCTTTGTAGTTGTCTATGGTTTGGCCTGAAAAAATAACACATGTATTTTTGGCCACAGCGTGACTGGTTAAGTGGTAGAGACAAAACTTGAGCATATTCGCTCTGACTTTCATGCTAGGGAGTTTAACCATTACATTGTGATACCTTAACCATTACATGATATTAAGGAGTAAATGTGCTTACAAAATTTTCTCTTGATATTTGGTTCTTAGTAGTTTGACTATGTTGTGCCCAGAGGTTTTCTTGAAACTTAACTCATTTGAGTTCTGCTGAAATTCTTGAATTTATAAAGTTGGTCTTCCAGTATTTGAAGTAATTTTCAACTACTATTTTTCACCTCAATTTCTTTCTTTTATTTTTGGGGGATTCAGTTACTCACATGATAGACCTTCTATACTGGTCTCTAAAACCATGGAAATTTGTTTATTATTGGTCTACTTTTTTCTATTTTATTTTTTTAAATAAAAAAATTTAAAGAATATTTATTTATGTATTATTTATTTGAGAGAGAGAGAGCGTGAGCTTGAGCAGTGAGGGTTAGAGAAAGGGAGAGAGAAAAAATCCAAAGCAGGCTCAGTGTTGTCCGTGCGGAGCTTCCACCATACCCTCACTCCCAAACTCACTAACCATGAGATCATGACTTGAATTGAAATCAAGAGTCAGATGCTTAACCAACTGAGGCATTCAGGCACCCTTCTTTATTAATTTTATTCATCAATTTTCCTCAATGAATTTCCATAGATTATTTCAAGGTCACAGACTCTTCTCATTTAACTTCCTTCTGACATTTCATCCAGGGGATTTTTTTTTTTCATTTAAGACATTAATTTTATAGTTTTATAATTTCCATTTGGTCCTTTTCAATAATTTCTATTTCTCAGATTTTCTATCTTTTTAGTTACACTAAGAGTAAATGCCTTTACCTTATTGACCAAATTTATAATAGTTGCTTTAAAGGGCTAAATAGGCAATGGGCATTAAGAATGACACTTCTTGGGAAGAGCACTAGGTGTTTTATGTAATAAATTACTAAATTTTACTTCTGAAAAAGTTGATACACTATATGTTAACTAACTTGGATTTAAGTAAAAATTTTAAAAAGTCTTTGTTTTATAATTCCAATATCTGCACCATCACAGGTTAAACTATATTGATCATCTTTTCCTTTGAGCACCTTTTCATATTTCTTTGTATGTTTTGAACTATACGAGGGACAATACAAATGTATCACCATGTGGATTATTGATTCTACTATATTCCTTTGAAGACTGTTGATATATCCATTTTACCAGGCAATTAACATTACTACACTTAAGGTGCAAACTCCCTTTGGCTACCATGAGTAGAAGCTCAAATCTTACTTTAGTGTACTATTCAAAGGCATGGGTCAGATGTCAGCCTGAGACCTGGGTAGACAGGTAGACAGCCTGAGACCTGAGTAAAGTTTATACAAACATTTTGTATAGTGTTTACCTTGTATATTCCATATAATGTTTACCTTTCTCTGGCTCTCCCCTTTTTATGAACTTCCCCTTCAAGCCTGTCTAGGAGCACTGGTAGTCTTGACTCATTCCTGTGACATGTTAAACCAGAGTCCAGAGAGTCTGTGGGTGGCACAGCCAGAAAAATCAGAAACTCACCCTGTGCTATTTGTGCATCATCTCCTCTCTGAAATCTGCCTATTTTGTTCACTTTCCAGAGCCCTCTGGTAGTATGTGTTTATTTTGGTTTTTATCTGTATTTGTTTACTAATTATATTTTCTATCTGCAAGAGAGTCAATATATATTACTCCTCCATAAAAAAAATTGGTAACCCAGACTTTAATTCTGAAAGTATTATATTTGCTGTGTAGAGAATAGATTGCAGTGAGGTTATTGAAACAAGCCAACTAGTAGAAAATAACTTGCACTAGAGAAGTACAGAGAATGTCTCAAATGTGTTGGATTTTAGATGTTTCAAAAGAATTTGCTAACCAATTTGATTTTTGATGGGGAAAAAAGGAAATGAATACTTTTTTTTTTAAATGTTTTTATTTATTTCTAGGAGAGAGAGAGAGACAGCGCGAGCAGGGGAGGGTCAGAGAGAGGGGGAGCCACAGACTGAAACAGGCTCCAGGCTCTGAGCTGGCAGTCAGCACAGAGCCCGACGCGGGGTTCGAACCCACGAACCGCGAGATCATGAACTAAGCGAAAGTCGGACGCTTAACCGACTAAGCCACCCAGGCGCCCCGGAAATGAATACTTTTTTAAACCCCTGAGCAAATGAATATATCTATTTGCTATTCTATGCTATGGGAAAAACCCCAGCAAAAGTCAGTTAGGGGAGTGGGATTCAAATTTGGAGATGGGGACGTTAATCTTGTACTGCCTATTTAATATTTAAGAAATTATTCAAGTATGTTATTTGGATAGGATGATTGAATTGTTGGTACAAATTGGAGTTATCAGTGTAGAGACAGTAATTAAAAACATGGCATCAGATGATATCACTTAGTAAGAAGAACGAACAATAGAGAAAGAGAAGGCCTTTGGACAAACACCAGTCCTGGCCACAGTGAGAGTTCAGGAATAAGAATAATAAGTACCAAAAGACTGAGACAGAAATGCCAGTGGAGTAGATAGGTGTGGAGAATTATGATACTACAAAAGCCAAATGAATATGACGCTTAGGGAAAAGAATGATTGAGTCAAACGTTGCTAATGTAGCCAGATACATGGGCTTAGAGCAGATCACTGGGGAGGACAATGTTAGCAGATGACTGGACAAGAGTAATATTTTAGAAACAAAATAGATGTGAGAAACTGAAGAATCAGAATAAAGACACCTCCCATTTTATGCATTTTCCTTTAATCAAGCTAACTTTATTTGTGGTTTTTAACTATTTTCCCCACTTTGACATATCTGTAACTTTTCTTGGTCTATTCTTTTCATTTGAAAGCTTCGGCCTGCATTTTGAAGATTTTAAGAAGTACAGATGAAGCTAAATGTATCGTACTCCATGAAATTTAACATAATCATTCAATGCACTTTTTCCCTTTTGCAAGTGTGAATAGCACATCAAAATCACATTCTGAGACTATCACTTTATATTTTGTATTATCTGTCCTTGCAAATAGAGAATCATGGCCATATAACTTTCAAATTCCATTTCCTACTAGAACCAGGCATGCCACTGTTTGTTAAATTAGATTAAAATGCCACTCAGTGAAAGTATAATCTACCAGACAACCTAAATTGGATCAGCTTAACTCTAAGTTTTTTGTTAACTCTAAGCCTTTTGTGTATATGAAAATTTTCCTTATTATCAAAAAATTTGATCAGAAACACTAAAACTAAAGCATAATTTCTAAAGATAGCTAATAGATACAGCCCCCAACTGATACATATTTCAGAAAAAAGAACATTTTTCTTCTTTAATTTTACCTTATTTCTCCATGCATTTTTTTTTCTGTACTTGTTAAGAAAGTAAGAAAATAAAAGCCAAGGAAATGGATAACTTAATCAAATGAATCTAATTTCTTAAATTGTGGTAATATGGTATATAACTTCTGAATAATTTTTGTGAATATGGATTCAGACTCTGAATGTCTATGCTCTTTGAGCTGAAAGATGTGTGGGAAAAGACCACCTCTTCTACTCCACTCCAATATTACACTGAGATTAAGAAATGTTAAGGTCACAATTTTTAATGCATAGGGTTGCAGAAGAAGAAAAGGAAATAAACACTCTGGAAAAACACTTTATTTATAGGCAAATGCACTCAGCAATTAGAACACTGTACATCCATTTAATTGTGTATCATTTATTTGCAAATTAATCATGATGGGGCAAGTTGGTCATGAATAAGAATGAGTAATAATTACATGTAAAATCCTTTTCACTTGAAAATGTAATTCCATCCCAGCCTTGTACAGAATTGGACTAGAGTAATTTAAGAACTCATTTACTTTGCCTTTCTGACTTCTGTATCATGAGAGCCAGAGTCAAAATTGCTTTTATCCATGTTATTTTGAGGCCATGTAGGCTGTCTCTATCAATAATAACTTTCAGTCACATTTATAGAAGTAGTCTATTGGCTAATCTGAGAACAGTTAATCTCAATTGGAAACAGAAAATCAAATGTTGAGCTAAGGAATTTTTCTCCACACTTGTTTGTTTTCCTTAAACATTCCTTGATTCTTGCACAATAAGGGTGGAATGAGTAACCTGGCTAGGGTTCGACACAGATTTGTCCAGATTTCCTCAATGAAGACAGCTAAATCTACCTAAAGCTCATAAGCGTGGGGTCACAGGAGTGATATCACCTAGGTTCATATCCCGGCTCTATCACTTACTTACAGTATGACTGGGCAAATAACACTTTTTCCTTATTATTAAGAAAGGGAAAATAATGCTAATGCCTATATTATAAGGTTTCAATGATCCTTAAAATAGTCAATATATATATTTTTTAAATGTTTTATTTATTTCTAGGAGAGAGAGAGAGAGAGAGACAGCGTGAACAGGGGAGGGTCAGAGAGAGAAGGAGTCACAGACAGAAACAGGCTCCAGGCTCTGAGCCGGCAGTCAGCACAGAGCCCTACGTGGGGCCCGAACCCACGAACCGCGAGATCATGACCTAAGCGAAAGTTGGACGCTTAACTGACTAAGCCACCCAGGCGCCCCTAAAATAGTCAATATATTTAAAATGTTTAGAAGACTGCTTCTAGGTGGCAAATGACCTGACTTGCTGCCCAGGTGCTTGGGGGAAAAAAAGACAGAAAATGAGAAATAAGAAGTTTGAGTTAAAGGCATGTGGGTGGAAGGTGTGCACACACAGTGAAGATATTTGTGTCCTGTATTTCCATCAGAAAGTGTTTACCGTGGGAAAGACAGGAGCGACCAAACAGACAAAATGACTCCATTTACAAAGCCAGCTTTTGTCACTAATCATCCCAGAACTGGCCAGAGGTCACAGTGGCAGAGAAGGATATATAAAAGAGTGCAAACAGCAAGGTATTCTACTTAACCAGACCTGTTCTTTCAGCTCTCAATCCTGGATCACTCAAGATACCGGGACAGAGTCCTGTCTCCCAGAGGAGGCAAGAATTACACCATTCTAACAGAAACTCGTACTGTGTATGTTACCAGATACAAACCTAAATATATCTCATCCCACTCTGTACTTGCTGCTGTTCTTACAGTGTAAATTCTTTTCTATATATTGTGACGTTAAAAGTTTTATTGAATTTTCAGTTCTGACTCTTATTTCAGTCAGAGGAAACCCTTTCCAGCCATTATTCCTTCTGTTTTATGTATTGAAATGCCATTCCCCTGTTATAGCAATTTAAACTGCATCTAGACAATAACATCAATAATATACATCCAGTAGTCCCTCATAGTGCTTCCTTCCTATAAAGGATTTTTCATATTCAGGCTCCTTTTGCTCCCTTGTCTTTCACTCCTTAGAACAATATAATCTGAGTTTTGTGTTGACATTTCCTTAAATCAACTCTTATTAATGTCTTAAAAGACTTCCATTTGGCTAAAAATAATGAGCATTTTTCAGTTAATATTTACCTTCAGATTGAAAAAAACCAATTTTCTCTATAAATCTTCATTTTACTAGTTCAAAAATCTCTCAAATCTAATGAATGTATTCAAAGTTTTAATCGAATTATCCTTTCCAAACCCAGCAATTTTCCTTTTTCTTTTTGCCTCTCTTGATAAATGGTATCACCTCCATTCTGTTACATAATAAGTTAAAATATAAGACTTTGCTTTAATGTCTCCTACTCTCATTATTTTAAATTGAACCACAGCCCTCTTGATTTTAATTTCGGTCAATTAAGTTGCTCTCTTTCTACTCAAGATTTTCATCACACTACCCTTTTCAAATTAACCTTCATCTTTTGACACTGCAATAGCCTCTTAATTTCTTTCTTCTGTTCTAGCTTTCCTCCAATGGACAACCATACTGCAGCAAATATAGTTTATCAAATTATAAATCGGAAGATTCCATTTCATCCCTTTCTGATGAAAATCACAATATACTCCCATTTATCTTTGAATCGAAGAATAATAACCTTAGAGTGGCCACTATGGCCTCATCAGCTTCTCCTTCCTTACATGTTATTCTGCTTTCCTTCAATTCCTAAGCAGGTTTATATTGTTGACTATGGTTTTACACTGGTGGCTTTTCTCAGTACTTTAGATCAAAATGTTAACACATTTTCTTTTTTCTCATTAAAAAATGTCTGTGGAAATAATGAGTAGGATGAATAGTTTAAAATGTAGCTTAGTGGGAAGTGTATCTGAGCTTAAAAGTCAAGCTAAAATTGTGAATCAAGCACAAGAAAAAACAGATAGCTCAGCATTGGGGTTCGTATTCAAGTAGAAGGTGCACAATTGAACAAGCAATTGGGATACATTGGAAAACAGTGGGTAAATTAAGGAAGCATGAAGATCAGGCACACAGCACTTCACATTTTTTATTTAAATCCAACCATATATTTAGGAATCTATTAGTTCTTTTTCTGAGCTTACCTCTCCAGGCATACTTTTTATCCTTTAAGTATGATTATTTAGCTATTCAGTTATCACTGATAATTTTTTTTAATTTTTTTTTAATTTTTTATTTATTTATTTTTTTATTTCTAGGAGAGAGAGAGAGAGAGACAGTGCGAGCAGGGGAGGGTCAGGGAAAGAGGGAGACACAGACTCTGAAATAGGCTCCAGGCTCTGAGCTGGCAGTCAGCACAGAGCCCGACGCGGGGCTCGAACCCGCGAACTGCGAGCACATCACCTAAGCCAAAGTCGGACGCTTAACCGACTAAGCCACCCAGGCGCCCCTATCACTGATAATTTTTAATGATTTGGTAGGAACATGTTATCACTTCACCTTTTTTGGAATATTATCTGTACCTGTTGACCAAATTTTTATTTTTCAGTGTCAAGAAGGGAACTTACCCTTCATTGTATGTAGTCCTTCTTATTGGTAGCTAAAACCATCAATAAAAGCCTACATACAGTATGATAAAATCTGTGGGAGATGGTGCTAATATATATTAAGTGAAATTGTATCTCATTACAAAAACATATCCGGAGCTGTTACAAATACTGGTAGCATTTATGCCAGGAATTTTTCATGGTTTCCATTCTTAAGGTGAATATCTATCAGAAAAATGACCTTGTTCTATTTACAGGAAACATATCTGATGACAAGAGTGCTAATGAATAGTTATATCCATTCCATTTTAATATTACCTTAGATATTCATTTTGCTATTTATAAACAAATTCATTGGATCTGTAGTATAATCTCAATGTGATTTTACATTTGCACTTTTAAAAAATATTTTTAATGTTTATTTATTTTAGAGAGAGAGAGACCGACAGACAGAGTGTGAGCAGGGGAGAGGCAGAGAGAGACACACACACAGAATCTGAGGAAAGTTCCAGGCTCTGAGATGTAAGCACAGAACCCCATGTAGGACTTGAAATGAACCATGAGATCATGAAATGAGATGAAGTCAGATGCTTAACCAACTGAGCTGCTGAGGTGCCCCTATATTTGCATTTCAATTCTCTCTCTCTGTCTCTCTCTCTAAACTATTTGTCTCTCCTTTCCACTCTGCCTCTTCTCTCCAAGTAGATTATTGAAACTTTCTATAATGTCCAAATTGTCCATACTTTTTCATGCTTAGACACTTTTGTGTCATATTTGAGAAATTTTTCCTAATTTCATGTACAGAAAATACTTTCCTATATTACTTTCTAAATATATCTATTATTTTACTTTTTTACATTTAAGGCTCTTTCAATCTGAAATTGAATTTTTATGCATGGTGAAAGAAATAAGCCAAAGTTTATTTTTCCCTTTGGAAATCCAACTGCTTGAGTGTCTATTTGAAAGGCCATTTTTCCCTACTAATAGTCCTGCATCGGCACCTATATTGTCAATCAGGAGAACATGCAGGAAAACATGTTTCTAGACTATATTGCCAAAATATTTTGTTGTTGCTGTCATTCATGGCATTTTTTCTTGTTTCCTTGTTATTTACTCATGTTTGATGGTATGTTGTCTTGAATTTTTTTTAAAAATTATTATTTTTTTTTGAGAGAGAGAGAGTGAAAGAGATAGAGAGAGAGAGCAAACCAGTGAAGGTAAAGAGAGAGGGAAAGAGAATTCCCAAGCACGTTCAATGTTGTCAGAGTGGAACCCAACGTGAGGCTCAAACTCATGAACTGTGAGATTATGACCTGAGATGATACTAAGAGCTGGACACTTAACCGACTGAGTAACCCAGGTGCCCAAAGTCTTGGAATTCTTTAAGAGATCTTATTATGACATATTTTAATAGATAACTTTTTATTGTTCCTGCTAGTTGTGAGCAACAATAGCTTTAGATGACTTTAAAGCAAATATTTTGTTGTTACTATTTGTGCCTTTCAACCTCAACAACACACTTGTGCAAATTCCACCCTCAAGCCAATTGAAAATGGAATTATGGGGGCGCCTGGGTGGCTCAGTGAGCTAAGCGTCCGACTTCAGCTCAGGTCATAATCTCACAGTCCGTGGGTTCAAGCCCCGCTTAGGGCTCTGTGCTGACAGCTCAGAGCCTGGAGCCTGCTTCCGATTCTGAATCTCCCTCTCTCTCTGCCCCTCCCCGACTCATGCTATGTCTATCTCTAAAAAATAAAAGAATTTAAAAAAAAAAGAAAGAAAATGCAATTATGTTTATGTTACAAATTCTCAGCTTGTGTTTAAATTTCCTAATTTCATACTGAAGATGAAACTTTCCGAGAGTAGGGGGGTTATGTGAGAATCTCTTTCCGACCTATCACCAATAAAACCAAATATCTAGATTAACTAATACTGACAGATGACATTTCCAGACTCTGGAGTCACTCTTTTCTTTGGCATAGTCATTTTCAGTTTTCCTGCCACTTGCCATGTCTAAGAATTTTTCCCCCCTACCATATCAATCATACATCTAAGATATATTATTTCAGGGGTGCCTGAGTAGCTCAGTCAATTAAGTGTCTGACTCTTGCCTTCAGTTCAGGCCATGTTCTCACTGTTAGTAGGATTGAGCCCTGTCTCAGGCTCCAGGCTGAGAGCATGGAGCCTGTTTGGGATTCTCTCTCTCTCTCTCTCTCTCTCTCTCCTTTTCTAACCACCCCTCTCTCTCGCTCTCTCGCTCTCTCTGTCTCTGTCTGTCACTCTCTCTCCCATTCTCAAAATAAATAAATAAATACATAAATACACAAATAAAATATGTTATCTTATACTTTGTCTAGTCTCTCTTTCTTGTTCTTTCTCAATCTCTCTTTCTCTTCCTCTCTCTGTACCTCCATCTCCCCAAATTTTTTTAAGAAAATTAAGAATACCCAAATTGTACTTAATTTTTTATCGTTAGACTTCTGGTGTCCCATTTAAGATTTTTTTATATTCTAGGGGCGCCTGGATGGCTTAGTCGGTTAAGCGTCCGACTTTCGCTTAGGTCTGATCTCGCGGTTCGTGGGTTCGAGCCCCGCGTCGGGCTCTGTGCTGACTGCCAGCTCAGAGCCTGGAGCCTGTTTCAGTCTGTGACTCCCTCTCTCTCTGACCCTCCCCTGCTCACGCTGTCTCTATCTCTCTCTCCTAGACATAAATAAAACATTAAAAAAAATAAGATTTTTTTATATTCTAATTTGGTTATTCCATATAACTTGTCTGCTATATAGAGCAATACTTTGACAAATTTTTGGTTGAGACAATATCAATAAAAGCATGAGAGAACCAAAAAACTCATATCTGAATACAACATTTTAATTCTATTTTGTAAATGGCAAAGCATTATTGAGTAAAGTTTAATGTTTCAGAGGTTGAGGGAGTACTTTATATAACAATTCTCAATACTTTCCTCATGATTTAATCAGTCATTAAAACTATAATTGTTATATTTTTTAAAAGTGTTCTAGGCCTTTAATGACATATTTCAGGTTCAGTATACTGATACACAATCATTCTTAGCACAGATATAAAAAAGATAATTATGGATTGCTGTTGTCTTCAAATTTAAATAAAATAAACATTAGGCTAGCTTGTTTGATATTATATAGAAACCATCTTTCTCTTATTTCTTATTAATATTAATAATATGTGTCATTATGTTACAGATTATTTCATGACATAACATAACATATCTAAGAAGGGAAAAAAACTAAAAGTTATATGAGATTTCGTTTTTCTAAAATTTTCAAAGGACTTAAGCAGAAAGTAATGGTTCCACAATGTTCTGATATTCAGTTTAGAACTGAACCCTATTATGGTGTCAGTGAAAACATCAAATAATTTATCTTTCTGTTTGTAGTTCTTTCTTTTTAGAATTACTATTTATGGAAGAATCAAGAATTTCAGGTTAAAATGGTGTTCTTAATTGAATATCATAACTTAACGTATTTAAGTAATTTAAAATTTCCATTATCCATAACAGGTATTAGAAGAGGTGATTTATCCCTTCTTGATATAAGATGCTAACATAAAAATAAATCTGCACTTTTTATTCAGAAAGAAATTGTCATGTTTGTGAATCTATATATTTTACTAGCTAGCAAGTTATCAGTTGTGTTTCAGAACATTCTTGCAAATAATTAGTTAGTCCAATTGTTAAAAAAAAAAAAAAGATTAGTTAAGACAGATGTTATATGGCTTTGTTTTACTAGTGATAACACTTGTTTTTATTCAAGTCATTAATAAGTCACACAAATTCTACATGTAAGCCCAATCTATAGCATGGCAAAATAGTGTGCTTGTGCATTCATACACATAAATATGTATGTATTTATTTTTTTATTTTTTAATGTTTTGTTTTATTTCTGAGAGAGAGAGAGACAGAGTGAGCAAGGGAGGGTAAGAGAGAGAGAGAGAGATACAGAATCTGAAGCAGGCTCCAGGCTCTGAGCTAGCTCTCAGCACAGAGCCCGACATGGGGTTTGAACCCACATCCCGTGAGATCATGACCTGAGCCGAAGTCTGACTCTTTTTTTTTTTTTTTTTTTAAATTTTTATTTATTTCTAGGAGAGAGAGAGACAGCATGAGCAGGGGAGGGTCAGAGAGAGAGGAGTCACAGACTGAAACAGGCTCCAGGCTCTGAGCTGGCAGTCAGCACAGAGCCCGACGCGGGGCTCGAACCCACGAACCACGAGATCATGACCTAAGCGAAAGACGGACGCTTAACCGACTAAGCCACCCAGGCGCCCCAACCGAAGTCTGACTCTTAAACGACTGAACCACCCAGGTGCCCCCATAAATATGTATTTAAAAAGGAGAAAAAAGGTAAAAACTAAAGGCAAAAGTAAAGGGTTAGAAAATAAAACAATATGTTATTGGGGCGCATGGGTGGCTTAGTTGATTAAGTGTCCAATATCAGCTCAGGTCATGATCTCGTGGTTGGTGATTCTGAGCCCCACTTCAGGCTCTGCAATGGCAGCTCAGAGCCTGGAGACTGCTTTGGATTCTATGTCTTTCTCTCTCCGATCCCCCTCCTTTTGTTCTCTCTCTCTCTCTTTCTCTGTCTCTCAAAAATAAACAATTTAAAAAAGAAAACAATATGTAATAAAAAATATTTTAATGATATAAAAATTTGAATTTATTTCATAACATATGCATATGAACTTGTGTCACATTATCTGAAATACTTAGATTCACATTTTTTACTACTTACAAAATCTAGACCTGAAAAACAGTCCATAAAGTGATCAGGGTGTGCTTCTAGTATCCATCCACAACATGGGCCATTCCAAGGATAGCATTTTTTATGGGAATTCATTGTGAGTGTCTTCTTGGATTGGACATCTAGGATTTTGTGTTATCCCTTCCTGTTTAAAAAAGTGGTTATTTCTCTAAGTGAAAACAATGTTGAAGATTGTTTGCTGTTAACAGTTATAGTTACTGGTTATGACAAACTCTAAGCAATAAAGAGATATTGAGAAGTAGTGAACACTGGTAGTATTTTTCCTCTTACTTAGAGGATATTTTTATCTTCTAAACTTAGAAATGAAAGAGTTTCCAAAAATAATTGTCAAAAAGCATGTTAATAAATATATATATTTATATTTAATTAGATTTTATCTCATAAATGTGTGGTTCAAAGGATTATCAGTTTTATTATTACTATTATCTTACTAATAGTAATAATTATAAACTAACAATATTTAGATCACTAAGACATGAGAAATAAATCTATTTAATAAAAATGATACATTTATTAACATGTGCTTGTAAATAATTTTTTTCCTGCAAAGTATATCTGTAAAACTAAATTAAATTGGTTCAGATGAAATAGCTTGTCAATAGATTTTTGGGTCAATCTTTGTCACATATATCAACAAAGGCAAGTATATGTCAATATACATTATAAGCAAGATTTTATAAGATGCCAACAAAATTGGAAATACTTTTTTATTATAGGAAACATATGTAATCCAAGTGGAATTTGTTTATTTATACTGAACTATAATTACAGGTTTGATTTCGTTGGTTAAAATGTATTTCCCTTGTCTTCAGAAGTTATGTGTTATTTAAAGACAATAATTTCCAAGCATAGTACAAAAAAAGTAAGTGGTAGAGCATAGAAGCACTGACTTTTCAAAAAAACTTTCAGAGGTTGTGCCTATGAACTAGCCAAGTAAAATGTTTAAAAACTAGATAAAAATGGGAAAATTACTTCGTTCATTGATTGACTTGCCATAAAACCATCTAATTCCACTGATTTTTCTATTCTCTTGAACAGACTACCTGTTGGGATTTGCTATTTGCTCTAGGCTAGACCTGATGAACAGGAGCTTTCAGAAAGATTACAGCTGACAAGACCTCGGAGACAGGCTCTTCAGGGGTCCAGATTGAACTTGTGTCTTGCTTTTATACCTGGCATAATAGCCTCAAGAAGACTTTTGATGCCATTGCAGCAGCAATTGCAGCAACAGCATTAGTGCTATTGTCCCAGTGGGTAGCCATGCATCAGCCAACCATGATGAGAAAAACAGGAATGAAGAAGGAGCCCAAGAATGCAAGTGCAATGGTAGTACTCAATTTCACTTGGAAGAGCAAAACACTCATCATGCTTTGCATTAGAACTTGCCGTTTTACCAGTTTCAACTGCTTTTTTCATTGGTGTTATTACCTGAAATGTTTTCTAATAAATACTATAAAATTCTGTTTGTGTAGAAAATTTATTGCATGTAAGCCCATTTGTGAACATGCTTCCAGAAAGTGTTTATTTCGTAGAATCTGAAAACCTTTACTTTTTCAATGACAGCCTATGTGTTTTTTTTGTTTGTATGTATGTGATCAAGGTAACATCAGTAAATGTATATTATGTATTTTCTTTAAAATTCAGTTGTGTACAGATAGTTTAGCTAGTCTTGACTTCCTAAAAATGCTTTAAGTACTATATTCAGACTAAAATTACCCATAACCCCCATATTCTTTAACTTTTACTAATTTTTGTATTCAAATGACTCACCTCCAATTCACAAGTTCTGTAAATAAAATTTCTTTATGCTTTATTTGTGAAGTCTTATCTGAATACTTGAAAGTTGAGATAGACAATGCACAGTTTATAGATGAAAACATTTAAATATTAGGCATTAAGAACACTTGTGGCTTCAAATAAAATATAAACATTCTAATGACTCTAAGCAGAATAAGGAAACAGCCTCAAGCCATATACATTATGTTGTAATGTTTTATGAAGAATTTTATATCGCATGTGTTGTATTGTCATATCCTTCTGATATCAACTTGGATAAGATGGAGGAAACAGTTCATGAATTTTAAGTATGTCACAATATACTACCTGGATGACATCTCATAAAACTCATTCTTATGTCAGCAGGTTGAGTCAATTCTCTTTCAGTATACATTTACTACTGATACCAAAATCTATTGTATAATTCACATCCTTTGCCCAATAGTTTTTAGAACTTCATTGTACACAATTTAGGAATATATCATATAATATTCATGAATTGTTTCCTGATTGCTTTGGTAAGTGTACAACTAGGCACTTAGGAAATAATATTTTTGTGTGTATGTAACTGTATCAAATATTGCAGAACCTCTAGTGGACTTTTAAATATTTATGTTGCATTAAATGAATTGAAGAATCAGTCATGGCTTAGAATGGGATCCCTGATTATTAAATAAATAAAAATGAAGAAAATATGGTTACAAATATTTGTTTTTGTGTGCTTTTTAAAAGCCTTAATTTAATATTGCAATGGAATGAAATCTATCAAATCCAACTATTTTGGCAATGGATATAAGAAGTAAAGATGTATAATAAGTCTTGAAATTATTGAACTAAGCATATAAAAAATTTTGCAGATTAATGTATTTCAGAATTTTACATTTTGTCTTATCTACTGTACTGGAGTCAGGTCAGCTCTATATTATTATGTTTTAGAAAAATATATGAATATTCATTCTAAAGGGAGTAATGAAGTCTGTAAGTAGCGTATGTTAGTTTGAGTTAATAGATTTTGCCAGAATTTCTGGCCAAATGAGTTAAACAGATTCTTGATTTTAGGTATTTTTCTTTCATTTCAGATTTACAAATATCATTATTGGAACTAGATTGGGTTCTATGGAACAGAAACAGTCTCAAATTAAATAAAAAGCAAATTTTACTGTCATAGATATAAAATAGAATGGGAACTCTAACAGCTGTGCTTCAAAGGGCAGCAAGAAGAGTGGTTACTTAGGTGAATTTTTAAGTATCTTAATGTTTCCATGCTTTCCCTTGTGTTTTTCAATTAAAAATCCAGGGCAATAATTCAAATTAGTCACATAAAAATAAAGTGTACTCAAAAAGATGTTCTGCTTCTTGATAATATACTAGACCCAAATATACTCCTCTACTTGTAAGTTTCACTTACAACTATTATATTTGGGGGATTAATGTATATACATTTCTAATTTTTGTAATGTTTATTCATTTCTTTTGAGAGAGAGAAAGACAAAGCATGAGTGGGGGAGGGGCAGAGAGAGAGGGAGACAGAGAATCTGAATAGGCTTCAGGCACAGAGCCCATTGCAGGACTAGAACTACGAACCATGAGATTATGACCTGACTGAAGTTGGACACCTAACCGACTGAGCCACCCAGGAGCCCCAATGTGTTTACATTTCTAAAAGGAAGCATCAGACATCGTTAATTTCAGAACCAGAAAACATAAACTGGTGACTGCATAATTACTTGCCTTATAGAATCATGAGATTTATTTCTGTATGACATTTTGTAGACGCGTTAGTCACCAGAAACATATTTGGAGAAAAAAAAGTGTGGTATAAGAAACAAGTAACGTTCTAAGGTATTAACTTGTATAATGCGGTAGTTCTATATATATGCAAAATTTCTTTAGTGACCAAATTTGTGGGAACTAAGTTTTGCATTTATTGTAGACTAAAATATGTTTTGGTTGTAAATGAATTATTTGTCAAAGGCACAAATGAATAACCACTAATCTAAACTACTTGTAAAAATAGCTACTAATATAACTACTAGTATACTATAAAGACTAATACTCTTCCTTTGTGTTTAGAGTAACAGATCACTTATGTTTAGTAATATCTGTAATGTTAGTCCAGAGTGATTAATAGCAAAATAGATGTTAGAAACACTGTTCTTTTGTAGATAAGTATGTACAGGTAGATCTTTCATGGGAATTATTCCTTCCAACAAGAGATATGTTAGGGAATTCATTAGACAGAAGATCAGAACTAGCCAAAACAGTTCATATTACCTGACATCAACTGATCTTGGTGATTTTTAAGACTGAGAAACCAGATCAAATGCAAAAAGAATTTTTGTTCAAAATCCCACTTAACTGTGAATATATTCACTTTAGTACATTTTATATTCTACCCCAGAACTTTATATAATGAGACGAAAAATAAGAGTAATAAATGATTTGTTCACTGTCACATAACTAAAAGTTATGTTGATGATGTCTAAACCCGGACCTTTCATCTACAAATCATACTCTTTCCATAAAACAATATATGCCAGATAAAACACAAATTCCTGTTTTATCTGAAAAAAACCTGGTTAACATTTCTTGTAATAGAATAGAAGTTAAATGTAAAAATTAACAGTAAAAATAACTGTTATTCACAAAGTTCATTTTCACCAAAGTCAAGCACTATGTAGAAGCTCTTTATTCAGAGTCAGAAAAGAAAGGAGGTGCATTTGATAAAGGGATTATTTGACAAAGATATTAAATGTCAATGTTATTAGTTGCCTACAAAGTCCTTTACTTAGAATAATAGTTAATGTTAAATATAATCTCATTAAATCAAGATCATGATAACTATTTTTTTTATTTTGTAGATAAGAAAATTAGTTATATGGAGTTGTTCGCATATAAGATAGAGGAATCATGTTTCAAAACTAGGGCTTTTATTATTATTTTATATTATTAGTAACTACTCATTTTTATTATATTAACTTAGTAAACATAACATCAGTCTATCAAAGACTGATGATCTGAAAGTAATTATTTATCTAAAGAAATTTAGATTGTGTCTTCATTTTATTTTTTTTATTTTTATTTTTTAATGTTTTATTTATTTCTAGGAGAGAGAGAGACAGCATGAGCAGGGGAGGGTCAGAGAGAGAAGGAGTGACAGACTCTCAAACAGGCTCCAGGCTCTGAGCTGGCAGTCAGCACAGAGCCCGATGCGGGGCTCGAACCCACGAACCGTGAGATCATGACCTGAGCGAAAGTCGGACGCTTAACCGACTAAGCCACCCGGGTGCCCCGATGTGTCTTCATTTTGGAATTGTGTTAACCCCTGAATATTTTCTAGTGCTTTTTATATAGGCATTAAAATATAAATGTAAATTGTGCTATAATATGATAACAGTGGTTTGATTGTGAGATCCATGGGAAATAAACACAAGTATACTGGCATCCACATTCAGATACAAATTAAAAAGAGAATTTCCAATCCCAATTTCATGGGTCACAATTTCTGTACTTCTTGCTCTATTTTGTATCACACAAGCTACATATAATTTATTATTCCCTCCTCTAAACTCACAGCTAGGATTTGAAGCATGGTTTGGAATACTAAATGGATGTCATATTTTCCTTATTCAAAACAACCATTTCTAAATCATTTCTCTGATGGTCTGACGAAAGTATTACATTGTATTGAGATTTTCAGTTTAAGAACTATTTCTGCAGAGTCAAGTGGCTATTCACTTAAACTCCACAAAGAGTTGTTTACTGATGCTTGAGTGTAAACTAGCACATGATGATGAATATAACTTATTGTTTCTCATAACATTTGTTATAGGTAACCCTTACTTATGATATTGGATCTGTGTTTTAACATTGTCAAGAAACACAAAGATATCAATCACTGACTATTTCTATGTAATGCTGTTTGTAAATTGACCAATGTACAATTTGACAAAGAAATTCTGTTATTGTGGAAGTCAAGAGGTTCAATAACTACTCCTATGTCTAGCTCTGACAAAGACATTATTCTTTAAGGATAGACCTATGCTCTTAATCATCTCAAGTATATGCAGTGCTAGAATTTATTGCTGAATGAATGTGGGTATGAATATGAAATTTAACACAAATTTTTTTGAGTGAATACCAGATTGTGTTATAACATTTCCATCAGAAGCTTGTATATTATAAAACCTATTTGATTTAGCTGATCTAAGTGATTATATTTTATCAATAGATATTCAGCATCTCCAAATAATTGACTTCCTGAAATGGCTGTAGAAGTATATTTACAGAGATGCATTTTGAAGAAAATTGCAATTAAGTTATCTGATCCTAAAATATAGTGAAAGAAATAAATGAAAGGAAAAATAATCAGTCAATAGTATAACAAATGTTGGGTTTTCCATGTAGCGTATCATGTTGTCTGCGAAAAGTAAAAGTTTGACTTCTTCTTTGCCAATTCTGATGCACAGTGGTGAGAGTGGACATCCCTGTCCTGTTCCTGTTTTCAGGGGAAAAGCTCTCAGTTTTTCCCCATTGAGGATGATGTTAGCTGAGGGCTTCTCATAGATGGCTTTGATGATGTTTAAGTAAGTTCCTTCTATCCCGACTTTCTCGAGGGTCTTTATTAAGAAGGGATGCTGTATTTGTCAAATGCTTTTTCTGCATCTATCTACAGGATCATATGGTTTTTATCTTTTGTTTTGTTAATGTGATGTATCACATTGATTGATTTGTGAATATTGAACCAGCCCTGTAACCCAGTAATGAATCTCGCTTGATCATGATGGATAATTATTTTTATGTGCTATTGCATTCGATTTGCAAGTATCTTGCTGAGGATTTTTGCATCCATATTCATCAAGGATATTGGCCTGTAGTTCGTTTTTTTTTTTTTTTTCCCCTGGGTGTCTGCCAGGCTTGGGAATCAAAGTGATGCTGGCTTTGTAGAATGAGTCCCAGAAGTTTTCCTTCAATTTCTATTTTTTGGAATAGCTTGAGAAGAATGGGTATTAATTCTGTTTTAAATGTCTGGTAGAATTCCCCAGGGAAGCCATCTGGCCCAGGACTCTTATTTGGTGGGCGATTTTTGATAATTGATTCAATTTCTTTACTAGTTATGGTTCAGATTTTCTATCTTTTCCCGTGTGAATCTTGGTAGTGTGTGTGTGTGTGTGTGTGTGTGTGTGTGTGTGTGTGTGTGTGTGTTTAGGAATTTGTCCATTTCTTCTAAGTTGTCCAGTTTGTTGGCATATAATTTTTCATACCATTCCCTGATAATTGCTTGTTTTCTGAGGGGTTGGTTGTAATAAGTCCATTTTCATTCATGATTTTGTCTATTTGAGTGCTCTCTTTTTTCTTTTTGAGAAGTCTGGCTAGAGGTTTGTCAATTTTGTTTATTTTTTCAAAAAACCAACTCTTGGTTTCATTGGTCTGTTCAATTATTTTTTTGGGGGGTTTCTATATTGTTTATTTCTGTCCTGATTTTTTATTTCTCTTTTCCTATTGGGTTTGGGGTCCTTTTGTTGCTCTCCTTCTAGTTCCTTTAGGTGCACTGTTAGATTTTGCACTTGGGCTTTTTCTAATTTCTTGAAATAGGCCTGGAGTGCAATGTACTTTCCTCTTAGGACTGCCTTTGGCATATCCCAAAGAGTTTGAATTATTGTATTATCATTTTCATGTGTTTCCATATATTTTTTAATTTCTTCTCTAATTGCCCAATTGGCCCATTTGTTTTTTAGTAGGGTGTTCTTTAACCTCCATGTTTATTGAGGTTTCCCAGACTTCTTCCTGTGGTTTATTTCAAGTTTCATAGTATTGTGATCTGAAAGTGTGCATGGTATGATTGCAATTCTTTTATATTTATTGAGGGCTGCTTTGTGACCCAGTATGAGATCTAACTTGGAGAATGTGCCATGCACACTTGAGAAGAAAGTGAATTCCATGGCCTCAGGATGTAGAGTTCTAAATATATCTGTCAGATCCATCTGGTCCAATGTGCCATTCATGTCCATTGTTTCTTTCGTGATTTTCTGTCTAGTTGATGTATCCATTGCTGGAAGTGGAGTATTAAAATCCCCTTGTATTAGCACATTCTTATCCACATATTGTTTCTGATTGTGATTAATTGTTTTATGTACTTGGGTGCTTCCATAGTCAGTGCATAGACATTTATAATTGTTAGTTCTTCCTGATGGATAGAGCCTGTAATTATTATATAATACTGTTCTTCATCCCTTGTTACTGCCTTTACTTTAAGGTCCAGTTTGTCTGATAGAAGTATAGCTACCCCAGCTTTCCTTTGACTTCCAGTAACATGATATATACTTCTCCATCCCCTTACTTTCAATCTGAAGGTGTCCTCAGGTCTAATTTTAGTTTCTTTCAGACAGCAAATAGATGAATTTTGTTTTTTATCCATTCTGCTACCTATGTCATTTGACTGGATCATTTAGCCCATTTACATTCAGTGTTATTATCGAAAAATATGGGTTTAGAATCATTGTGCCTTTGTAGGATTCATTTGTGGTAGTGTCTCTGGTACCTTGCATTCCTTGCAACATTTCCGTCATAGAGTCCCCCTCAGGATTTCTTGTAGGGCTAGTTTAGTGGTGATGAATTCTTTCAATTTTTGTTTATTTCAGAAGACTTTTTATCTCTCTTTCTATTCTGAATGACAGCCTTGCTGGATAGAGGATTCTTGGCTACATATTTTTTCTGTTCATCACATTGAGGATTTCCTGCCATTCCTTTCTGGCCTGCCAAGTTTTAGTCGGTAGGTCTGTAACTACCCTGATAAGTTTCCCGTTGTATTTTAGGGCCCTTTTATCCCTAGCTGCTTTCAGAATTTTGTCTTTGTCCTTATATTTTCCCAGTTTCACTATGATATGTCATATAGAAGATTGATTCAAGTTATGTCAGAGAGTGTTCTCTGTGCCTTTTGGATTTCAATGTCTGTTTCCTTCCCCAGATTGAGGAAGTTCTCAACTGTAATTTGATCAAGGACTCCTTCAGCACCTTTCCCTCTCTCTTCCTCTTCTGGAATTCCTATGATATGGGTATTGTTCCATCTGATTGTATCACTCAGCTCTGGAACTCTCCTTTCATGTTTCTGGATCAGTTAATCTCTCTTTTTTTCAGCTTCCTCTTTTTCTATAATTGTGTCTTCTAATTCACCTATTCTCCTTTCTGCCTCTTCAGTCTGTGCATTGGACACCTTCATTTTATTATGCATCTCATTTATAGCATTTTTAAATTCATCACAACTATTTTTAAGCTCCATAGTCTTTGTAGCAATAGTTTCTGTTATGTCTTCCATCCCTTTTTCAAGCCCAGAGATTAATTTTATGACTATTGTTCTAAATTATTATTCAGTTATGTTGCTTATATCTGCTTTGAGCAGTTCTTTAGCTGTCATCTCCTCCTGGGATTTCTTTGGAGGAGAATTCTTCTGTTTAGTCATATTGGCTAACTTTTTGTGTCTTGTTAGTTTTAAAAACTTGTTATGCACTCTGCACCTGTGTGTACTGCTGCATTAAATAAGGCTGTTTGACTGTCCAGAGCCTGTCCATTCAGGAAGTGATCTTTGAATAGTGTCTCTTGGTCTCTTTTGTTATGACTTTGGTTATTTTATCTCCCTACTTGTAGTGGTATTTGGGACTTTCCGACATGTATACTTTAGCTTGTTTCTTGAGGTAGACCTGGAAAAGAAAACAGACAGACAAACACACAGGGAATAAAGTCATGAAAACGCACAGACAAATCCAACAAACATGCAAACCGAAAGGGAAAAAAAAAGAAGGGAAAGATGGAAAAAAAGAGGAAGGAGGAAAAAATAATAATAAAAGAAAAGAAAAAAGAAGAAAGAAAAAAAGAAAAATACCCAAAAGACAAAGGACAGTCTAAAAGCATAAAACCAGCTACAAATAAAGACCATGATGTATGCAGTGCTGATGGAAGAGCATATACAAAGAGAGAAATGACAGGGTGGGGAGGAAGCAAAATTGGATGATGACCAGACAGAGAGACTAAGAGGCTTAATTCAGAGTGAGAAAGAGGAGAATATGGTAAGACGCGAGGAGAAAGAAAGGAAGATGTTACTCAAAGAAACTATAAAGTCTGATTAGTCCAGAGAGAGAAAAGTAGTTGTGAGGTGTAGAATATACATGTAGGGAATGGATGAAATGTAACTGTTTAAGCAAAGCGATGACCGGAGTGCCCAGTCCAGCAGAGGGGAGGGATAGGAATGAGAAAAGGGAGAATATATCTGAATGGAAAGAGTTATCTAGAATTAATCACAGAGTGCATCCATGTTGGTCTTGCCCAGGGCTCTGGTAAAAAAAAAAAAAGAAAAGAAAAGAAAGAAAAAAAAAAGAAAAAAGCAGCTCTCTAGCGGGGATGGGTTGGTAGGTGTGGGCGGGTCTTAGTCTCCACTGGTCCTCTGGGCTGTTCCCTGAGGTCCCGCCTTAGTGGTTTTGGGGAGAAAAATGGCAACGCCCTGTCCCTTCACAAACCAAGTGTTATAACTCACTCTTTTGGGTTCAATCTCCCTGTGTCACTGACACAGCCAAGGTGGGCTGTGCTCTATGTCCAAGCCACTCCTTGTTTCTAGATCTTAGTCACCGGCCCTATGGATACCGTCAGAAATAAACCTGCATGCCAAGTCCCTCTGAGCAGTTTCATGCCAGTTGCCTCCCTACTGGGGATGAGCAGCGCTGGAAGAGCAGGGGAGAGGCTTCAGGGGCGTTCCTTCCCCTCCCGGCGGAGCTGGCAAGCAGAGGAGCAATTTTCCTGGTGTGACCTGTGACGGGGTGTCCAGCTAAACGTCAGCTGCACAGCTGGAAACCGGATCACTCTCTGTCCCAAGCCGAGGTTTGTCTCTTCTCCAGGACAGGGACAGCTCCTTGAGCAGTTTCAGCTGCTCTTTCTTATCCCCTGGACTCACCGCGGCTCCCTGCAAAGGGGGCTCCCTCCCCTCTCTGTGTCTCCTATCCCTGCCCGATTTTATCTTCCCCAGTTCGCGCTTAAGCTATAAGATTGTTTTCTCAGCGGACTGTCTCCTTTTCCTCTCAAACTCCTGGATTCTTTAAGGGTTCCTATGGCTACAGGCCTTCTCCTTTTGAGAGATGTGGGCTTGAGAGGTGTGGACGAGTGAAATGCATGGAGCTCCTCACTTCTCTGCCATCTTGCCTCCTCCTTCAAGAATCATATTTTCTTCAAGCAAATTATCCTATTTTAATAATAGTATTCTGGGAGTAAAAATTTTAAAAGGAGTGAAATTGAGTATTAATTTTGTGTCAGAAAAGCCTGTAATTTAAGCAAAAAAAATAATTTTTTGGATGTTTTTTTATTGTTCAACACATGCCAAATTCTAGTAGGGTTATATTATCTCTAGACTGGAAAAAAAATGTCCTCAGGAAAGAATAAAATTTGAAAAACTGTTTATCCCAATTGCATAGACATAACGACCATAATTTTTACCAGATACATAAATGTAGGCAGCTTGCTTCACTTTCCTAACCTCCAATTCCTTTTTTGTGTGTGTGTAATTGGGCATAATACTCACGTTACAAAATGAGGATTAAATTTAATAATGTGTTTTAAATACCTAGCATAAAGCCTGGGACATTGTAGGCTCTCATGAAGTGTTAATAACTAGAAGAGTGGACCCAAACGGTTTTCTGACTAATTAGGGTCATAGGCCCTTAATCATCAAAATTATATTTGATCAAAAAACAACATTTGAGCTATTTTTCTGCAGTATATCAACAGACTCATGTTGACTATAAATATAATGTTCACAGTGTGATTTACCCACAAGAGAATCATTTAAACTATCTTTTGAAATAACATCATTTTGATTTATGTGGGTAAAAGTTATAGACGACTCAAGGAAAATATAAATTGAAAGAAACAAAATTTTAATTCAGGTACAAATGCTGAACTAAACTCAGCAGGTATCTGTAGTCCTACAATAGAAACAACTCTATGATACTTTTTAGTACTGCTTATGGTATGACTGCGGGGCTTATTGGCTAGTAGTTTAATATGATCACATACTTAGGGCGCCAGCGCACAGGTATGTGAGTTTTCTACTAGTGCTGGTTATCTCCTAGATGGTGCCAATTCCGTGGAGAAGATATTTATACTCACACTGGAAAGTGGATCTAGAAAAACAGATGTATGGCTTAGAGAGAAGTATAAAATTGTTGGGCCAAAATTTAACAAAGAAGATTATTGCTATGACAGTTATTTAGTAAAGTAAAATAGAAAACAGTCTAGACCAGGAAATACATGTTACTTTGTTTCTTGCCACTTTGGTACTCATTTTTTTTTTTTTCTGGTAGAGTTTCTTCAAGAGCTCCCACCTTCCCTTCAGCTGTGCTACAGAACAAAAGAGGAAAAGTCATCCAGGTCTGGGCTGATAAATGACAGAAAGGAGTGTACCTCAGATCAACAGGAGAGTTGCAGCAACGATTTACTAAAAACACTTTATGCTCCAAAAAGCAAGTTTAATTTCTGTGAGATACACTCAGTCAAGGTGGGAATTCTATAACTAACTTCCCTGTTGGTGTCACCAAAGACTCCCCATGACATTTTTATAAGTCCATTGTCAGTGGATCTAGTGGGTCATGTAACCAAAGCTTTATGGCAGATTACTATACACCTCCTAGTGTGGACCTGTTCTAAAGACCTCTTCTGCTCTGGGTCCAGAATGAAACTTTCAGCCTCATGAATGGGATGGAGCAGTTACCTAAAGCAACATGCGAAGATTCCAAGTCAAATGGCTCAAGAAGGGCTTTGCCTCTTCTTATTCTTTATCATAGAGGGGTGTTCCAACATATGCCAGGTCATTACATCTTTTAAAAACTTCAAAATTTTTAGTATGACAGATACTGGAATGCTCATTTGGTTTCTGTCCTGCCCTCTTTCCAGCACGCATCTTGCAAAATACACAGAGCGACCGTTAGATTCTTGACCACCAAGTCAAACAGCATGGCATTGTCACTGCAGTTAACAAGTATGATGTTCTGCAGAATATAAATAATGAAGTCCCTGTAGACTATAATGCAACAGAGAACAGAAGAGTTAATGTAACATCAGACAACAAAATAAGTATGTACTGCTCTTTTTCAGTACTTCTTGTTTGTGTCTAAGCACACTTTACTACTGAATAGCTTTAATTAATAAATATATTCAGTATTTTAATGTAGTTGCATTAGTCCTTTATTTTTCATAATTTTCTCCTCTATCTTTTGGATTTTATTTACATTTTTAATTCTTCTGTTGCCCATTACATTTAAATGTATTCAATAATCAACATAATCTCCCAGAACACATTCTGAAAATGAAAATGTCACAATTCTTATAATTCTTACCTTCTGAGACTTTCCAGCGTTTAATTTGTTTTTTTTTCTTTTACTGAGATTTGATGATCATGATAGGCCTAAAAGACTTTTCATAGAAGAGAGTAAAATAATATACAACTTAAATTCTAAGTGACTAAAAAGCTACACTGAGAATACAAAGAAGGAATATTCACTCCAGTACTCCAGACTAGAAAGTATAGAATATCTCCAGTTTAATATGATTTCAGAACTTAGCCTATATCAAAATATCATTGAAAATTTATTTTAAATATTAAATGGTGTACTTTTAGCAAAGCAATAACATAAGTAATCCTACAAGCAAAACAAGCAAACTAATGAAGACACTGTATTAAATACTGAGTCATAGATTTTCATATTTACCACCAAGTCCTATTAAATTATTTTTTAAATTAATGATCTTTGAACATGATGAAATACAGAGGATATGGAAGTAAAGGAAGAGAAATTAACAGAACAGATGGAATCTCTGGAAGGAAAACTAGTTAAATTCTTAATGTAACAAATGTGAAAGGATATTACCTAGGAAAATATAAAATTCCAAATACATAGGCTTATGGACATTGAAGAAAAAGCATATATTAAGATTTTTAAAATATAAGAGTACTTAATGTAAAGATGTATAACATAAAGATGTATCAATAAGGCAAGATAACAAAAAACATTAACCTGGGAATTGATTCTAAAACAAAATTACTTTAAAAATACATCTTTATATATTTGTGAGGAATATCTTAAAATTAAACTTTGGTATATACTTTTCACACTTCAGTCATAAGTGATAATAATGATAATATGACTCTCAATTTGCTTCTGATTGATTATACTCATTGTATTACCTAAGGAAAAACTAAACAAAAAATACTTTTCAATCATTTCTTTTAATTTCCAGTGCCAGAATCAGTCTTCAGGTTCCTTTAGTTTTTTTTTATTGATATAAGATTGAAATGTAAAATATTTTTTAAAAATTGCATATATACACATCTCACGAACATCAAACTCACACATTTAGTAAAATAAATTCTTAATATAAGCAAAAACTTAAAACCACCTAAAATTAGTGGGAATTTTTAAAAAATTATTTGTAGAAATATATTCCTAAAATACCTACTTAATGCACAGTCTCCTAATCAGTGAATTTTTAATAATAATATGTGAAAAGTTAATACTTTATGATATTGTGTTTCCTGGCAAATGTAGACCAGGAAAATGGACTACTGTGCTAATCCATCTTAGTTTCATCTTCCTGATTAGTCAGAGTAAAGTTTATAGTTACACAGTAGGCTTGGGAATACTGAGAAGTCAATGTCTGGGCAATTTATAAACAGAGCAGGTAGGAAGAGGTTGCAACTATATAATATGTCTTCATTACCAATTCTCATAAATCAGAATTTTAGAGCTAAGGAACCATAGATATCATTTAATTCAACTGTCTTATTATAAAGATCATAATATGTCATCCGAAAAGGTTAAATAACGTGCCCAAGGGCCCTCCATTATTAGGTGCAAAGCTTCATTTCCATTACTGACTTCTTTTGCAATGTTCTTTTCTATGACAGCATATTACCTCTATGTCCTATCAATTATTTTGAAACTACTTGTAATCAAATTATTGAGGACTGCTGTTATTTTATCAGACTTAGGTTAAAAACAGTACATACTCAAAAGATAATTGAAGAATTTTGCAATATTTCTCACCATCACACAATAAGCAGAAAAATATTTAAAATAAGAAAATTAATTAGTAATAAGAAATGTCTGAAAATGTTTTTAAAAAATGAGTCTTGATGTTCATAGTAGAAAAGCCTAGGGGAAAGTTATTATGAAGAGCCTGTTTAGAAGATACATGTTAATACATAAATTTTAAAAACTGGAAAAAACAAAGGTATATTTTTCCTTCCCAGTACATGGGCAGTTGACAAATTCTTGCTCCTTTTATAGTTAAGTATGGTCATGTATGGTCCCTTTGGGGAGGGAAATATGAGTAACTATCAAGTGTGCTAATTCTAGGAAGAATCCTTATAAGCTGGTGCATTATTCATCAGTGATATGCCAGATATTTGGTTCTGTCACTCTGTTGAGTCTCAGCAAAATCCAAATATATCAAAGCCTCTGACAATCATCAATGAATATAAACAAGAAATGAACTTAATTGGTTAAAGGTTTCGAGATTTGGGGATTTCTTGATTGTGTAATGTAAATTAACCTGTCCTGTCTTGACTGAATAACACCTATTCATTAAAAAAGTATGAAATAGGGGCACCTGGGTGGCTCAGTAGTTTGAGCGTCCAACTTCGGCCCAGGTCATGATCTCACGGTTCATGGGCTTGAGCCCAACATCAAGCTCTATGCTGACAGCTCAAAAGCCTGAAGTTTGCTTCAGATTCTGTGTCTCCCTTGCTCTCTGCCCCTCACACGATCATGGTCTGTCTCTCTCTCTCTCTCAAAAATAAACATTAAAAACTTTTTTTAAAAAAGATATGAAATAAATTAACAAAAATCTAAGCCTACATTAAGCTTAATAATATATAAAAATAATATTATAATTATCACGTATTTGTAATCCACTTCCAAAACCATTTAACACTCAAACATTGACTTAATTTCTAGTGTCAGAAAGTTGAATAACAATGTAATAACCACTCTCAAAATACTTACATCCTATTCAGTAGGAAAAGAAAACAATAAACACACTTTGTACTAAAAATTGATATAGAAAACTTTTAGAGTAACATACAGCTTTCTAAGAAACACGATCACATAAATGCATTTATTGAGATAGGCAGAACAGACATTGAAAAAGCTGTCACTTTTTGTTTCTGGTATAGCATGTAAGGAATTCTGAAATCGTCACTCTGTCCAAAAAAAGGGAAAAAAAATAACAACTGAACAAATTGAAAATCAAGAACTCTTCTTAAGCCTGTCAGACAAATGAGGTTACAGGACAAATTGCCGCCACCCAAACTGAAAGATAGGTAGATGCAGAGAATCACAGCTTACCAGAGTAGAGACCCACAAGCAGAAAATTCCATGGGAAACAGCATTTGTAGGCTTTTACCCCGTTACATCTGGCTTTCAAGAAAAAATTCAAGGCATACTAAAACATCAAAACAAATTTAAAGAAAGAGAACAAGTGTAAAAGCTGGAGTTAGATATGACGTAACTATTGAAATGATCAGACCAGGAGTTAAACATAATTATGATAAATATGCTAACCTTTCTGGTGGAAGAAATAAACAACATGAAATAATAGAAGACTGATGTAATCAGAAAGATGGAAATTTTAAGAGAGAATAAGCAAGAAATTCTAGAGACTAAAAAACTTACAATAGAATGAAGAATGCCTTTCATGGGCTCTTTAACAGAGTGATGTAACATGAAAAAAATCTATAAACTCCATATATCAATTGAAACTTCTAAAACTGAAGAGTAATAAGAAAAAATACTGAATAAATATGAAACAGAATATCCAAAAACTGTGGGATTACTCCAAAAAGTGTGACATATAGGTAATAGAAATACCAGAAAAGAGGACAAAGAGAAAGGAACAGACTAAATTCCTGCCAAGTTGATATCAGACAGAAGACCACAGATCCAGAAAGCTCAGCAGCAGGTTAAATGCCAAATTTATATATATATATAATACATAATTTATGTATGTATATATTGTATGTATATATAATTACAATTTTCAAACTACAGAAAATGAAAAATAAAAATAAATCTTGGAGCACCTGAGTGGCTGTCAGTTAAGTGCCAGACTCTTGGTTTCGACTGGGGTCATGATACCCTGATTTGTGAGTTTGAGCCCTGTAATGGGCTCTGTGCTTGACAGTACAGAGCTCGCTTGAGATTCTCTGTCTCCCTCTTTTTCTGCCCTTCCCTGCTTATGCAAACCTTTCTCTCATCCAAAATAAAAAATAATAAAGAAAAAGTAAATAAATCTTGAAATAAAAGATAGACATCGAAGCATATTTAGTATATCAAGCACAATATCCTGATAGAATGACATCCTTTTGAACCTTAAAGAATAACAAAAGATGGGGCGCCTGGGTGGCTTAGTCGGTTAAGTGTCCGACTTTCGCTTAGGTCATGATCTCACGGTTCGTGGGTTTGAGCCCGCGTCGGGCTCTGTGCTGACTGCCAGCTCAGAGCCTGGAGCCTGTTTCAGAGTCTGTGTCTCCCTCTCTCTCTAACCCTTCCCTGTTCATGCTCTCTCTCTCTCTCCTAGAAATAAATAAATAAAAAAAAGTTAAAAAAAGAAAGAATAACAAAAGATACTACACTACAAAATGTAATGAGGAAGATGAGCATTTGAGGGGGTGAGAACAGAGAAGGTAGAGCTTTACTCTGAAGAAAGCACAAGTGAATGCGGTGAGGATGGGAACATACTTGCTGGTGTTAACTGAGTGGTGAGGGCAATGATAAAAGAAAAGGTTAAGGGAGGGGCGCCTGAGTGGCTTAGTCGGTTAAGCGTCCGACTTTCACTCGGGTCATGATCTCGCGGTTCGTGGGTTCGAGCCCCGCATCGGGCTCTGTGCTGACTGCCAACTCAGAGCCTGGAGCCTGTTTCAGAGTCTGTGACTCCCTCTCTCTCTGACCCTCCCCTGTTCACGCTGTCTCTCTCTCTCTCTCCTAGAAAATACAAGTTTGGGAAAATGAAAGGTAAGGACAGGACGGGTACCACTGAGAGGACATAGTGTGGGTAGGAACGTGGTTAGATTTGCATTTAAATAAAAATACTATTGATCACAGTCCAGAGAACGATGTGAATGAAAATAACGAAAACAAAAATAGCATTGTTGTATTCCTTGGATAAATATCTAGTCATGTGATTTCAGGATGAAAGAGGGGTTCTATTTTTAATATTTTGAGGCACCTCCATATTATTTTCCAGAGTGGCTGCACCAGTTCGCAATCCTACCCACAGTGCAGCAGTCTTCCTTGCCCTCCACGTCTTCATCAACACCTGTTGTTTCTTTATTTAGTCACTCTGACCAGTGTTAGACGGTATATCATTGTGGTTTTGATTGTTTTTCCCTGATGATGAGTGATGTTGAGCATCTTTTCATTTGTCTTTTGGCCATCTGCATGTCTTTTTTGGAAAAATTCATGACTTCTGCCCATTATTTAATTGAATTATTTGTTTTTTAGTGTTGAGCTTTAAAAGTACTTTATATATTTTAAACCCTAATTCTTTATTAGATATGTTATTTGTAAATGTCTTTTCCCATTCTATAGATAGTCTTTGAGTTTAGTTGATGTTCCCTTTGCCGTGAGGAAGCTTTTTATTTTGATATGGTCCCAACGATTTACTTTTGCTTTTGTTTTTCTTGCCTTACAAAACATATCTAGAAAAAAGTTGCTATGCGTTATGTCAGAGAAGTTACTCCCTCTGCACTTTCCTAGAATTTTTATGGTTACTGGGCTCAAATTTAGGTCTTTCAGACATTTTAAACTTATGTATGTGTTAAGAAAGAGGCCTAGTTTCATTCTTATGCATATTGCTGTCATATATTCCTAACACCACATGTTGAAGAGACTGTCTTTTTTTCCATTGGATATTTTTTCCTGCTTTATCAATGATTAGTTGACTATAAAGTTCTGGGTCCAATTTTTGGGATTTTTAAGTCTGTTCCTTTGATCTATGTGTCTATTTTTATGTCAGTACCACACTCTCTTGATCACTACAGCTCTGTAATAGAGCTTAAAGTTCAGAATTGTGTGCTTCTAGCTTTGCTTTGTTTTGCTTTGTTTTTTAATTTTATTTTTTAAAAAATATTTTAAACATTTATTTATTTTTGAGAGACAGAGAGAGAAAGTGTGATCAGGGGAGGGGTAGAGAGTGAGAGAGACACAGAATTCTAAGCAGGCTCCAGGCTCTGAGCTATTAGCGCAGAGCCTGATGAAGGGCTTGAACCTCTGGACCATGAGATCATGACCCAAGTTGAAGTAGGATGCTTAACAGACTGAACCACCCAGGCTCCCAACTTTTTCTATGTGTTTTAATGTTTATTTATTTGAAAGGTGAGAGGGCAGAGAATCCCAGGCAGGCTCCATGCTGTCAGCGCAGAGCTGGACACAGGGCTCTACCTGAGCCAAACCAAAAGTCAAATGCTTACCCAACTGAGCCATGCAGAAGACCCTGCTTTTATTTTTCAAGATTACTTTTACTATTTGGGGTCTTTTGTGGTTCCATTAAAATTTTAGGATTGTTCTGTCTCTGTGAAAAAAAATGGTCGTATTTTGATAGGAATTGCATTAAATATGTAGATTGTTTTGGGTAGTGTAGACATTTTAGCCATATTTGTTCTATCAATCCAAAGGCATGGAATGTTTTTCCATTTCTTCGTGTCATTTTCAATTTCATCAAAAGTGTACTATAGTTTTGAAGTGGAGACCTTTTACCTCTGGTTAGGTTTATTCTTAGGTATAATTGTTTTTGGTGCAATTATAAATGGGATTGATTTCTTGATATCTATTTCTGCTGCTTCATTATTGGTGTATAGAAATGCAACCAATTTCTATACGTTGAGTTTGTATCTTATGACTTTACTGAATTCAATTGTCAGTTCTAGCAGTTTTTTGATGGAGTCTTTTGGGTTTTCTATATACAGTATCATGTCATCTACAAATAGTGAAAGCTTTACTTCTTCCTTACCGATTTGGGATGACTTGTATTTCTTTTTGTTGTCTGATTGATGATGCTAGGATTTCCAGTACTATGTTCGGTAAAAGTAGTGAGAGTTTATATCCCTATCTTATTCCTCACCATAGAGAAAAAGGTCTGTTTCTCCCCACTGAGGATGACATTAACTGTCTGTTTGTCATATATGGCCCTTATTATGTTGAGATATGTTCCCTCTATCACTACTTTGTAGAAGATTTTTATCATCAATGGATGTTGTAAACTGTCAAATGCTTTTTTCTGCATCTGTTGAAATGATCATGTTTCTTATCCTTTCTTTTATTAATATGATATATCATGTTGATTGATTTATGAATATTGAACCACCCCTGCCACCTAAGAATAAATTCCACTTGATTGTGATGAATAATTTTTTTAATGTATTCTTGGACTTAGTTTATTAGTATTTTGTTGAGAAATTTTGCATATATATTCAGCAGGGATATTGGCCTGTAGTTCTCTTTCTTAATGATGTCTTTACTTGGTTTTGGAATGAGAGTAATTTTGGCCCTACTGAATGACTTTGGAAGTTATCTTTCCTTTCATATTTTTGAGGGTGGTTTGAGAAGAATAGGTATTAACGCTTCTTTAAATGTTTGATAGAAATCACCTGTGAAGCCATCTGGCCTTGGACTTGTGTTTGTTGGAAATTTTTTGATTACTAATTCAATTTCTTTGTTGGTAATCGGTCTGTACAAACTATTTCTTGCTGCTTCAGTTTTGGTAGGTTATGTTTCTAGGGATTTATCTGTTTCTTTTAGGTTGTCCAATTGTTGGCATATAGCTTTCCATAATATTCTCTTACAATTTTTTGTAATTCTGTGGTGTTGGTTGTTATTTCTCATCTATCATTTGTGAGTCGTTTCTCTTCTCATTTTGATAGTTCAGGCTAAAGATTTATCAACTTAATTATTTTTCTTCAAAAACAACAGCTTCTGGTTTCATTGATTTGTTCTATTGTTTTTTAGTTTCTATATCATTTATTCCTGCTGTAATATTTATTATTTTCTTCCTGTTGCTGGCTTTGGACTCCATGTATTGTTCTTTTACTAGCACCTTTAGATGTAAGGTTATGTTGTTGATATGAGATGTTTCTAGCTTCTTCTAGGCCTGTATTACTATATATGTCCCTCTCGTGACCACTTTCACTTCGTCCCAAAGGTTTTGGACTGTTATGTTTTCATTTTCATTTATTTCCATGTATTTTTTCTTCCTTGATTTCCTGGTTGACCCATTCATTTTATGGCAGCATGTTGTTTAACCACCATGTATTTGTATTTTTTCAGATTTTTTTCTTGTGTTTGACTTATACTTTCATATTGTGGCCAGAAAATGTGCATGGTATGACATCATTCTTTTGTATTTGTTCATCTCTGTTTTGAGAACTATTATATGGTTTATTCTGGATAATGTTCTATATGCCCTTGAAGAGAATGTATTTTCTGCTGTTTTAGGATGAAATGTTCTGAATATATATGTGAATTCCATCTGGTTAAGGGTGTGATTCAAAGCCATTGTTTCTTTGTTGATGTTCTGTTTAGATGGTCTATCCATTGATGTAAGTGGGATGTTAAAGTTTTTTACTATTATTGTATTATTATCAATTAGTTTCTTTATGTTTTTTATTAAGTGTTCTATGTACCTTGGTGTTCTGATGTTAAGTGCAAAAATATTTACAACAGTTATTTCCTCTTGTTGGATTGTCCCCTTTATTACTATATAGTGCCCTTCTTTGTGTCTTGTTATAGTCTTTCTTTCATTTATTTATTTACAGTCTTTCTTGTAAAGGCTAATTTGTCCGATATAAGTATTGCTGTTCTGGCTTTCTTTTGACATCCATTTGTATGATAAATATTTCTGCATCCCTCATTTTAAATCTACGGTTATCTTTGAGTCTAAAATGAGTCTTTTGTAAGGAGCAGATAAAGGATTTTGCTTTTGTCCATATTGACATCATATGTGTTTTGATTGGAACATTTATTTCATTTACATTCAAAATGATTAGTGATAGACATGTATTTATTGCCATTTTTTACTTGTTTTGCGGTTGATTCTAGACATTTTTTTCTGATTTTTTTCTTTCTTTCATGTTTTGCTAATTTTCTTCAGTGAAATATTTTGATTGCTTTCTTTTTTTCTTTGCATGTTTGTCAGTGAATTTTGGTATATGGTTATTATTGGTTTGTATATAAACTCTTCTGTAAGTAACAATCTATATTAAGTTGATGGTTATTCATGTTTGAATCCATTCTTCTGTCCTCTCCACATGTTAGGTATACATTATTATATTTTATGTCCTTTTCATGTGTGTGCGTACCTTGACTGGTTTTTACAGAAATATTCATTTTTTATTACTTTTGTGTTTGTTACTGTTATTTGTTCTCTCCATTCAAGGAATCCTTTTTAATATTCCTTTCAGGTATGGTTTAGTGCTCATGAACCTTTTTAGCTTTTGTTTGAGAAATTCTTTATTTCTCCCTCTATTCTGAATAATAGATTCACTGGATAGAGTATTCTTGGTTGCTAATTTTCCCCATTCAGAACTGTGAATATACCATGCTACTCCCTTCTGGACTGCCAACCTTCTGTTGAAAAATTGCCAACATTATGGGTTTTCCCTTGCAAGTTAATGACTTCTTTTGTCTAGCTGCTTTTAAGATATTTTCTTTTATCACTACATTTTGCAAATTTAACTAAAACATGCCTTGGTGTTACCTGCTTTTGTTGATTTTATGGGAATATTCTGGGCCTCCCGGATTTGGATCTCTATTGCCTTCCCCAGATTAAGGAAGTTTTCAGCTGTTTCTTCTTCAAATAAATTTTCTGCCCCCTTTCCTCTCTCTTCTCTTGGGACTCCTATAGTATGAAATTTATAATGTTTGATGGAATCACTGGGTTCACTGCCTATTCTTATTCTGCATAAATCTTTCTTTTGTTGGACTTTAATGTTTCTCCACTACTTTGCCTTCTAGGTAATTAATCCATTCCTCTGCTTCTCTCAGCCTGTTGTTTATTGCATCAAGCATGTTTCTAATCTAGTTTATTGCACTCTTCATTTCTACTGATTCTGTTTTAACTCTTTTCTCTCTGTGATACAGGTCTCACTGATATCTTCTATTCTTTTCTCAAGCCCAGTGAGTATCCTCATGATTGTTGCTTGAAATTGTCCATTAAGCATGTTACATGCTTACTGTTACATGTTACTGGCTACTACTGGCTCATGTTGGAAATGAGCCTGCAGGTATTGACCAAGCCTCACAATATTCCAGATCAGACCGATATTCCCCACACAGATTGTTCATAAAGAAAAGCATATTCCTGCCTTTTCAAAAGAGACTTTAGATGAAAGCACTGTGGATGATTGTCAAAATGCTCTTCCTATGAGCCTTGCAGATCCAAGGCTTAGATAATAAAGGGGGCTAAGAACACAAGAGTTACAATTGAGCCTGGCCCTGAGAAACAGAGCTTAATTTAGAGTTAAGGACAGATATCAACCCTGACCCTTTTGTTTCTGTGTGGAGCACAGACCCCCAAGGCATCTTGTGATCGGTATTTGGAGTGACTTATTTCGGCCTTGAATATACTGATTGCACCCTGTAAAGGAACCTATTCAGGAACTTTTTCTTTTGTGATTATGGGAGCAGGCATTGTGTTTCCTGAAAGACCTGTTTTTCTTAATACTTCACCTTGAACAGACAAGCTATTGACTCCTGTTCACAAAGAACTAACTTCACCCTTTTTATGCTAAAAACGTTGTCTTGTATGCTAAAGATCCCTTCCTTCCTCATAGGATAAGCATCTAAATCATCTACCTCAATTGATAAAGGTTATGCAGGAGTCTTCTACAAATCTATGTTCTGGGAAATTCTTATATATCAAAGAAATTTGTCATCAGAAATCATTGTCTAAGGTAAATGCCACTTCCGTGTCATCCCCCAAACAATTATGAAATAATGTTAAGCCCTAGCCAAAGCAGAGTTGCCTGCCTGATGACCAGATAGAGTCTCATGACTCTCTCATCCCTCCTTGCCGACACAGTCCATCCTTCAGGGACTCCTGGACCCGGAGGAGCCAGCTTATGGCAAATGGCCTTATGAAAAAGAGGTTATAGGGGCGCCTAGGTGGATCAGTCAGTTAAGCATCCAACTTTGGCTCGGTTTGTGAGTTCAAGCCCCGCATCGGGCTTTGTGGTGACAGCTAGCTCAGAGCCTGGAGCCTGTCTTCAGATTCTGTATCTCCCTCTCTCTCTGACCCTTCCCTGCTCACACACTCTCTCTCTCTGACTCAAAAAAATAAATAAAAAACATTAAAAAATTAAAAAAGGAAAAGAGATCATATAGTGCCAAGGGACTGGTGCATCAGGGAGTCTCTGGTATGTGCTATGTGCACTCTGCTCTTGTGTTCTGGCTGCTCTATCCCTCAGGCCAGTAGTCGGCTGAGGCTCTACTTGCCTACTGTGGCAGTGTTTGGTCCCTGGCTTGGATGTGGCAAGTATTTTTAAATTTTTTATTTTTTTAATCTTTATTTATTATTCAGAGAGAGATAGAATGCAAACAGTGGAGAGACAGAGAGAGAGGGAGACAAAGAATCCGAAGCAGGCTCCAGACTCTGAGTTGTCAGCACAGAGTCCGGCAAGGGGCTCAAACCCACTAACCGCGAGATCATGACCTGAGCCGAAGTCAGACACCTATCTGACTGAAACACCCAGGCGCCCCCCTGAATGTGACACATCTAACTAGGTGTGCTCTGGTCTGCTTGTGAAATACACCTGTCACCGCATTCACTACAGCTGAGGCCCTGGAACACTCTTCTTGAGAAATGTGGTGTGGGCAGGGTTTTGTGCTGGTTTTCTCATGCTGGGATCGATGTAATGTGATTGAGAAGGGCAGTTCCACTGGAATGCAGAGGGGTGGGGTTTGGTGAAAGCAAGTTGGGCAGCCAATGTTAGTGGTGTCCTGCTTTCTGCAGGTAGCTCTTTGTTTATGCTGAGGGTTGGGAAACGAAACTGGTGCCATCCAGATCCTTTGTTGCTAGAGAGGTGTCTCCGTGAATGCTTCCTCTCAAGGATGTGCCAAAAGGAGCAAATAATCTTTCAACTGTGTGCCCCAGGTGCTCTTCAGATTGCTGTTTCCATGCTGTCTGCCCGTGGCGTGTTTGGCTACCTTCTCACTGGCAGCAGCACAGTGCACTCCGGGCTCTATCCAAGCCCACTGATGTTCAAACCTTCAGGCCTTAAACCTGACTGCTTGCAAGTATTCATGAAATACAACCTGCCTTGTTTTCCCAACCAGTAGCTTTGGAGAAACATTCCTGTGTGTTCCCCTTTGTGCTCCTTGCTCCCTCGCCCTTCTCCACAGCCATGGCTCCATCCCATGTGCTATAGACAGGATCGGGTTTCTGCTAAACCACATCTTATCACGTTCTACCTTCTTTGATGTAGCCTCTTCTCTCTCGTTAGTTGTCAAGATTGTTCTGTCAGTCTTCAGGTCATTTTCTGGGGTGTTTAGGATGATTTGATAATTATCTGGTTATGTTCATGGGAGGAGGCAAGCCCAGTGTTCTCGTGTTCTCCTACTCTGCCATCTTCCCTGCTCCTTCCCTAAAGTGTATCATTGTGTAGATACAATTTTATCACTTCCAATTAATATTTTATAAATCTTTGGGGCGCCTGGGTGGCTCAGTCGGTTAAGCGTCCGACTTCAGCTCAGGTCATGATCTCGTGGTTTGTGGGTTCCAGCCCCACGTCAGGCTCTGTGCTGACTGCCAGCTCAGAGCCTGGAGCCTGTTTCATCTGGGATTCCCTCTGTCTCTGACCCTCCCCTGCTCACGCTGTCTCTCTCTCTCTCTCTCAGAAATAAATTTTAAAAAACATTAAAAAATTTAAAAGATATTTTATAAATCTTTTATTATTTGTGAAAAGTCACAAACAAAAGTTGAGTTTTGCTTCGAAGTCTACACCCCTTTTAGGGAGGTGTTTTCTTTTATCTTAGCAAATAAACTTATTGCAAATTTAGAATTTACATTAGGTAATTCTAGTTAATACTCATGAATAATTGACAAAGTAGTGTGTGGTAAAGAATTAAAACCTGAAATATTGTCTAGTTTTATACTTAAATATTTAAATTAATTTTGTTTGCTTTGATATATTTTAAAATACATATATCTATTTCAAAATATTTTTATGCATGTGTAATATTTTACTTTTGGCATAAGTAATTAGAATTTTAATTTCAAGCTTCTAATTGTATAAAACAAGTAATATTTTCATAATTTTTAAGTTAATGAAGATATATTTTTTCATATATTCTTATTTTATGCCATTAGCTGTTACTGAGATTTTTGAGATTTGGTTAAAAACAAAACATGAAATATGACTTCAAGGAGAAAAAGAATTTATTTAACATATTCTAAAGTTATTTTCCTCACATGTTTAAAAGAGAGTACCCTTTTTAAAAAAATATTCTCAAGTGCATAAGTGAAGGGAATAATTGTATACATAATATGTTTGATTAAAAAAGGAAAGTTATATCCTCAGATGTTAAGAGAGATTTGTAGAAGTACCACATAAAACGAGTATTTCATTTTTCATCTGTATGTGTGTGGTTCTATTCTTCACTGTTATATATGATACATCAGAGTAAAATTTGAAGAAGGATTTACTATAATCTTTGTCAGAATGTTCTGTACAGTACATTTATAATGTAAAATTCTCATCTAAATTTCATGACATTATTTTATAAAGAAAATATATTATATCCAGAAGTCAAACCTTATTTTTATCATGAGTTACTACATTGGTATTGAGAATATAAGCAAATGTTGTTACATTTCAATATGTAAAACACTATTGGGTACACTGCAAACCCATATATTAATTATAAAATTGCTTTTCCTTCTTTTGCTTTTCACTAAGACCTTCATTTGATTCTTCCAGATAACTCTTATCTCATATTTAAAAATTAAGTCCTAAACATATTTTCCAAATTTTGAAATATTTCAACTACTTCTAGATATCACATAAAAAGTTTCAAAACTTTTTGTCTTCTGTTATTTATAGCCTTTGAATACTTTTGTAAAGCTTTTTGAAAATGGGATCACAGAGCATGTTTACTAATTTCAAAAGAAACACATTTATCCTTATTAATGCTTTTATACTGGTTAACAGCATAAAACTTTTTCTAGTGTTATTTTAAGGGTTTTCCTAAAGAAAAAAAAACAGCATTATTCTACTATGGTGCTAAGTGGTAGTGCTAGTAGTTTTTGGAAAAATTGCAAAGTAATCAAAGAAAGTGATAATAATTTAGAGGGTTTAGTCAACAAAACTGTCTTATATATCAAACTTTGAATTTTATCAGAATATGGATATATTTATGTTTTTATGTAAACATAAAATATCATATAAATGTAGGTGATGCTGGAGTTAATTAGAAATTTCAACAAAAATCTATGTTGAGAGATGCTTTGGCTTCACACTGAAATATGCGTTTAACATTTCAGAATATGTAATTACAGAATTACAGAATATGAATGTACCATATTCTAATATAAGGAAGCTGCATTGTTCTTTTGTATATTTAAAAGATTTAAACCAGAGAGAAATGGAAAGTCATTGTTCAATTTTGGTTTTAAGTTTTCATTTTAATCACCTTGGGTTCATTACAACTAGTACAATCCTTAATCCTCCTCAGCTATTTCACCCATCTGACAGCCTAGAGCTGGAAACCCACTTAGGATTCTGTGTCTCCCTATTTCCCTTTCCCTCCCTTGCTCATTTTCTCTCTCTCTCTCTCTCTCTCTCTCTCTCTCACACTCACACACACACACACACACACACAAATAAACAAACATTTAAAAAAATTAAAAGGAAGATAGTTGCAAATGACATATCAAATAAAGGGTTAGTATCCAGAATCTATAAGGAACTCACCAAACTACACGCCCAAAAACAAACAACCCAGTGAAGAAATGGGCAGAAGACATGAACAGACACTTCTCCAAAGAGGACATCCAGATGGCCAACAGACACATGAAACGATGCTCAGCATCCCTCCTCATCAGGGAAATACAAATCAAAACCATACTGAGATACCACCTCACGCCAGTCAGAGTGGCTAAAATGAGCCAATCAGAGAACTCTAGATGCTGGCGAGGATGTGGAGAAACGGGCACCCTCCTACACTGTTGGTGGGAATGTAAACTGGTACATCCCCTCTGGAAAACAGTGTGGAGGTTCCTCAGGAAACTAACAATAGAACTCCCCTATGACCCAGCAAGAGCACTGCTAGGAATTTACCCAAGGGATACAGAAATGCTGATGCATAGGAGCACATGTACCCCAATGTTCATAGCAGCACTCTCCACAATAGCTAAAACATAGAAAGAGCCTAAGTGTCCATCAACAGATGAATGGATCAAGAAGATGTGGTTTATCTCTACCATGGAATACTACATGGCAATGAGAAACAATGAAATCTGGCCATGTGTAGCAACGTGGATAGACCTTGAGGGTGTTATGCTGAGCGACATAAGTCAGGCAAAGAAGGACAAATATCATATGTGTGCACGTATAGGAGGATTAGGAGGAACTTGACGGAAGACCAAGGGGGAGAAGAAGGGCGGAAATGGTGGGGGAAAGGGAGAGAGGCAAACCATGAGAGACTCTTGAATGTTGACAAAAACTGAGGACTGATGGATGTGGGGGGGAGGGGGGATGGGCATGGAGGAAGACACTTTATTTGACAATAAACTATTTGTAAAAAAAATAAAAATAAAAAAATAAAAAAATTAAAAGGAATATTTGATTCAAACATAAACTTTATTTTATACTGTATGACTACAGGGGATGAATGTTAGAAATTAAAATAAATGTTAGGGAAATATACATATGCAAAATGATTGCTAGAGATAAAGAAGAGTATTATATAATCATATAGTTTTAATTTAGTAGGAAGACAACAAATAAGAGCCCTAAAAGATATGAAACAATGACTAATAGTATTGAAAACAGATATAGAAAAGTCCACAATTATAGTTGGAAACTTCACTACTTTCCTCTCAGTAACTGGTAGTAACTTCTCTCTAAATAACCTAGCTTTAGAAATTTAGCAAGGACATGAACAATATTAAGAGTATCAACCAGTAAGATCTAATTGACATACAACATTTCTTCCATGAATGTGAATAGCTTTGTATTCACTTAAAAAGCAGAATACTTTTTAAGCCTTTTTTAATGTTTTAATGTTTACTTTGAGAGAAAGAGAGAGAGAGAGAGAGAGAGACTGTGAGTTGGGGAGGAGCAGAGAGAGGAGGACAGAGGGTCCAAAGCAGGCTCTGTGCTGACAGCGGAGAGGCTGATGAGGGGCTCAAACTCATAATGTGTGAGGACATGATCTGAAATTATATATATATATTTAAAGGCCAATAGAACATTAGCAAAGAGGGACCATAGCCAGGGCCATAAAACAAATACCAACACATCAAAATAATTGAAACCAACTGACCGTGTTCTCCAACCATAATAGAATAAAACTAGGAATCAATTACAGAAAATAACAATAGGAAAATCTCTGAACATAGAGAAATAAAACAACTTTTTTTTAATAATCCATGATAAAATAGGAAGTCTCAAAGGAAATAGAAAAGCCATAGAACTGAATGAAAATGAAAGCACAACATATCAAAAGATTTGAGATGTAGCTAAACAATGCTGGGAAGGATATTTATAGCATGAAATTCTTATATTACAAAAATGGAAAAATCTAAAATCAATAATTTAAGTTTCTGCCACATAAACTAGAAAATAAATACATTTTACCAAAGACCAAAATAAACCCAATGCAAGCAAACATTTGAAAAGTATGGAGAGCAGGGCTCAAAAAAATTGAACATACTAAAATAAATCAAACCAATGGAATAGAAAGCTGGATAATTGGGGAAAAAATAATTAGTAACATTTATAAATTTCTAGCTACAGTCATAAAAAATAGAAAAAAAAAAGACAGAAATCATCAATACCAGGAATAAAACAGATATATTCTTTTTTTTTATTTTAAATGTTTTTTTTATTTATTTCTAGGAGAGAGAGAGACAGCGTGAGCAGGGGAGGGTCAGAGAGAGAGGGAGTCACAGACAGAAACAGGATCCAGGCTCCGAGCTGGCAGTCAGCATAGAGCCCGACGCGGGGCTCAAACCCACGAACCGCGAGATCATGACCCGAGCTAAAGTCGGACGCTTAACCGACTAAGCCACCCAGGTGCCCCGAAACAGATATATTCTTAAAAAAATCTGGAGCCATTAAAAAGATAATAAGATAATTCTGCAATTAACTTTATACTTAATAACTTGTTAACTTAGATCAAATGGACTTTGATTGTTCAAAAACCATAAACTTCCAAAATTCAACCATGATGAAATAGATGATCTGAATAAATTTATAACAATAATGGTATAGACTTCATTATTGAAATGAAGATGAAGACATCTCCAGGCCCAGATAATTTCATTAAACTTGTTAATGTAATCTCATACAATTAACAAATTGTATGAAACAAATAATAAAACATTTACAAAATAACTAATATCTTTTCTAGAAGACAGATGAGAATTTGAGCACTCTCAACTTGTTTTATAAGGCCAGCGTTATCTTAATACCAAAGGTAGACAAGCACATTTAGAAAAAGAATAAAAATTACAAATATTTCTATGAGCTTAAAAGAAAGTGTTTTCTTCTTTTCTAAAAAATAATGTTTATTATTGAGAGAGAAAGAAACAGAGCACAAGTGGAAGAGGAACAGAGAAAGAGGCAGACACAGAATACAAAGCAGGCTCCCGGCTCTGAGCTGTCAGTACAGAGCCTGACAAAGGTCTCAAACCCATGGACAGAGGGATCATGATCTGAGCCTAAATTAGAAGCTTAGCCATCCAAGACAGCCAGGCACTCTAAAGGAAAGTATTTTCAAAAATATACATATTTCTAAAAGAACCCAAAAATGTGTGAAAAGAATTATATATCAAGACAAAGTAAGATATGTTCCAAGTATACGAGTTTGGCTTAACATTAAAAAAATCAATCAATTTAATCCAATACATCAAAAAGCTAAAAAAAAGAAAAATGTATATTATTATATTCATCGATGTAGAAATAGCATTTGACATTATAAGACCCATTCATGAGAAAAACTCTGAGCATGTTAATAATAAAGAAAACTTTTCTCAACATGATAAATATATAAACTCACAGTTAACATGACACTTAGTGGTGAAAAACAGAATAATTTTTCTGAAAAATTGGAAAAGAAAAAAGGACACTCACTTCCACCACTCATTCAATATAACACTAAAGTCCCTGCCCCTGAAATAAGATAAGAAAATGAAATAAAATACAATGTAAAAAGAAAAAAAAACTAAAATTCTATTTACTTGCTGATGACATTCTATTTACTTGCTGATGACAAAATTGTCTGCTTAGAAATCTTCAGTAAAACTCCTGGAACTAAAAAATGAATTCGGCAAGTTCACAGGATACAAAAGCAATGCATACACACACACAAACACACACACACACATGGTTGTATTTCTACACACTAACAATGAATATGTGGGCACTGAAATAAAAGAAACAGTACTGTTAACAATAATCATGGCAAAAAACAATGACATATTTAATGTTATTAAAACATTACAGATGTTTTCTAGCTAAAAACTGCAAGTTCTTAATGAAAGAAATCAAAAGCTAAGTAATGGAAAAACATATAGTATTCATAGATTAGAAAAACTATGATAAACATACCAATTCTCTCCAAATCTGATTTACATTTTAATGGAATTCCTACTGAAATCTAAGCAAGATATTGTATATACAGTAAGTTATTCTAAAGTTTGAAATAAATAAATTTGCTAAAGAATAAATGGGAGGAATTACTCTACCAAATGTTAAGGACTGCTATGTAACCAGGGAAATGAAGAGACTATGATATTAAAGAAGGAATAAACACATAGATCAAGCGAACATAATAGAGGACAAAATGTACTGGAGCAATTAGACATCCATAGCCAAAAATTAGATCTCAATCCATATCTCCCACTTTATATAAAATTAACTTGAAATGGATTGTGGACTTAAATATAAAATATAAAACTATAAAACTTCTAGGAGAAAAAAACATCCAAGAAAATCATGGGACACTGTCTAGGTAAAATTCTAATACTTGACCAAAAAAAATCTCGGTCCACACAAGGAAAAACTGTTAAATGAGATCTCATGAAGACTAAAACTCATGTGAAGAAAATGGAAAAAATAAGCTATAAGCTGAGTGAAAGTATTTGCAAACTGCATATTCAACAATTTACTAGGGTACAGAACATAAACTCTTCTCAAAACTCAACAGAAGAAAGAAAACTTTAATTAGAAGATAGCCCAAAAAAGTAGGTACTTCAAGGAGGATGTACAAGTAGCAAATAAGCACATTAAAATATGTTCAACATTATTAGCCATTAGGGAAATAAAAATTAAAACTCCAATATCATTACACATCTATAAGAAGGGCTAAAAGTAAAAAGAAAGAAAATGTCAATATTAAATACTAGTAGAAAAATTGTAAGAAGACTAGATCATTCATGACTTGGGGTGGGAATATAAAATGGTAATGCAAGCCTGGAAAACAGTTGGGCAATCTCTTGATAAAAACTAAATTTATTACTACCATATGACCCAGCAATTATACTTTTGGGTATTGATAAAAACTTATGTTCAAAACGCATTCTGTACATGAATGTTTATGTTAGCTTTTTTTCTAATAGACAAAACCTGGAATCAGTTCAGAAGTCCTTTAGTAGATGCACAGTTAAATAGTGTTATATCCATACCATGGAATACAAATCAGTAGTCAAAGGAACAAACTATTGATACATGAAAAATTTAGATAAGTCTCCTAGAAGTTACGTTGAGTAACAACAACAACAACAAAAAAGCCAATCCCGAAAGCTTACACACTTATGATTCCATTTATATAGTATTTTTGGAATGAGAAAATTTGGAAGTGGAGGAAAGATTAGCGGTTAGCAAGTGATTAAGATGAGGGACCAAAGAGCAAGGTGGGCGTGGTTATAAGGGCAACAAAAATGATCCCTGTGGTGTTGAAACTGTTCAGGGTCTTGGTGTGGTAGTGGATACAGGAAATGACACATATAATATGTATGTATAAAACTTTATGGACACATACAAATGAATATATGTAAAACCAGGCAAAGCTGGATAAGATCAGTGGTTTGCATCAATGCCAATATTCTAGTTATGTTTGATATACTATAGTTTGGCAAAACTTAGGGGAAAAACAGAGAAAAGCGTACAAAGGGGTTCTCTCTGTGTTATTTCTTACAGATGCATACGAATCTAAAATTATCTTTAAAAGAGTTAATTCAATGTATTGTTTTATCTGGAGATGCAGGGAAAAAAAACAGCCACTTTTGGGTACATCAATTCTCATGTAAAATTGCTAAATAGGGAAACATCAGAAATACTTGGAAGTCATATTGTTTTATTCCCAATCTTTCCTAAGCAAGGAAATTAAAATAATAAAGGTAGAGTTAAAATTTCCGACAGGAAAAGGCAGGTATGCTTTCCTGAAGCCAGACCTCTTTGGACTGTATTTCAACAAAGTAAAAAATGAGTATGTGGCCCTGGGGCTTCTTGTACACAGATGTGTACCCTTGTTCTTGTGCAGCTCTCGTCTACCGACAACGCTGCGCAGCCCAGTGTGAGGACCTGAATGGCAGCCGCGCTAATGCAGGCCTCCGCTTTCGCTTCATGCACATAGTGGCTGAGTAGCCTTCTCTCTAAATGAACCACTGTCAGGACTCTATATTGTTGCCATTATGCCTACTTAATATCTCAGGGGCAGCCTTTAACCAGGCTGAGCTACCTAAGTGGTCCAAATTATCTCCCCCAAGACCAATTACTGTTTAACATACAGCTTTGATACAAACTTGCATATTTTCTGAGTTGTCTTTCCTCTTGTTTTCCCATAAACAGAATGATCTTAAGTCCTGGATGGGCCTTGACACTCCTGGTTTAAGGTTTTTTTTGTTTCTGGAATTATTATGCGCTGTGTCTTCTTTCATTCTCGTGTTCTGGTTTATTTAGCAAATTATATGGTTACCATATTTAGTGCCATGGGTTTTTTTATGTTTATTTATTTTTGAGAGGGAGAGAGAGACAGAAAGGGAGCAGAAGAAGGGCAGAGAGAGATACACACACACAGAATCCTAAGCAGGATCCAGGATCTGAGCTGTCAGCACAGAGCCCCACACGGGGCTCGAACTTAGAAACTGTAAGATCATGACATGACGTGAGCTGAAGTCAGATGCTTAACTGAGTCACCCAGGCACCCCTACTGCTATGTATTTTTAATGTAATTATGTAAAATTTGGGAGGTACATATATGAAATTATCCAAGGAAAGCTCATCACTGTACTAAAGAAGTGTACTTGACCTATGTACGTGTATAGGATGGTAATTATCTACCTGAAGGATGAATGTTTTATTATTTATTGTTAGGTTGGTCAACTAGCAATCTTATGTATTAAAATGGAAAATGGAGGGACACCTGGGTGACTCAGTCGTTTAAGCGTCTGACTTTGTTAGGCTCAGAGCATGATCTCACGGTTCCTGGGTCCTAGCCCCGTGTCGGGCTTTGTGCTGACAGCCAGATCAGAGCCTGGAGCCTGCTTCAGATTCTGTGTCTCCCTCTCTCTCTGACCCTCCCCTGCTCATACTGTGTCTCTCTCTCTCAGAAATACATAAAACATAAAAAAAAATTAAAAAATAATCGTTAATTTTACATGAAGTGTGTGAAATGTAAAAGAGAGGAGACTGGCAGTAGTAATGGGAACTACAGAGACAAAACTCATAACATTCTATTGTGTATCACAACTTTGTGTATTGTCAAATTTGTTTTTCAAACCCTGGATCTGTTCATGGTAGCATTTAATTATAGCATATCTTGACCACTGAAACAATAAACTCCGTGGATCAAAAGAACCCTTCAAAAGGGTTCATTCAAACATGAATGACAATGATTAATATTATTAATTCAGAAAATCTTAGCGGATAGTAAATGTGACATTCCATGTATTTAATGCAGAGTCTATCATGTGTAATTGCTTAATAAATAATGTCACAAATATCATTATTAAATAAGTCTACATATTTGAATTGTGTCAGAAAACATTTAAAACTTTTAAATCTAACATGAAAGTAGTTTTTTCCTTAGCATTAGCTAAATATGAATGTTTCTCTACTTGAACACCACGTAATCTTTTTCCTGAAAAAAAAAAATTTTAATCCTTGAGCACCTAAGATATATCTGCCTACTAAATAGCACTTATGGGGCGCCTGGGTGGCTCAGTCGGTTAAGCATCGGACTTGGGCTCAGGTCATGATCTTGCAGTTTGTGGGTTCAAACCTCGGTCAGGACCTGTGCTGACAGCTAATTCAGAGCCTGGAGCCTGTTTCAGATTGTGTATCTCCATCTCTTTCTGACCCTCCCCTGCTCACACTGTCTCTCTCTCTCTCAATTAGAAATTCATAAAACATTAAAAAAAAATTTAAATAGCATTTATTTCAGTATTTTTACATCATGATAATAAAGATATAATTTTATAGTATGCTTCAAAATACTTTTCCATTTAAGTGATTGTCATGTGAAATGCCATTGCATGAAATGGAAGAATCAAATATAGATTTAAAATCCTGATGTAATTTTACCACTTGAAATACAAGATAGTGAGGCAGCTTTGTATTTTTCCATTGCCAGACTTTGATATCTGCAGAACATATTGCCAGCATCCTGCTCTAAGAAGCAAAAAATCTTGGAATTATCATTTGATCTCTCACCCTACTTTCCTGTCTATTTAAACCACAAAATACTGCTGCTTTTTCATTTAGATCAGTTCAAAGATTCACTCTTCTTTCTCATTTCTTTCTGCCAAATATGTTCTGGAATTTTCCATTACTATAAATTTTCTGGATTAATATATTTTTAATATCTATTCTTTAGACATTCAGTTTAAGACAGAGAATTTATATATATTATTTCTTCATAAAATTTCAAAGGCATCCACTATTGCTAGAGTTTCATATTTTTCCATTAAATTAATTTACATGGTTTTATCCTTTTTTCTTTCTTATTAATTGTTCTCTTTTATTATACAAACTTATACCTTTCATACTTTCCTTCAAAATCCCCATGCTCCTGAGAGACCCTCACGCCACCCCTGTCATATTTCCAAATCACATAGGATGACTGCTTACTAGGTAAACAAAATGAGGTACACTGTTATGAAAATATGCTATGCGCAAATCTCCTGGCCTAGAATTAAATGTTGGTTGAATATAACAGACCAGACAAGTTGTAAAACAGAGGACAGAAATTGCACCATGTTTATACATAAAAACATAGTATGAAAATATTAAGAATTAAGCCTTAGATACAACAGGAAATGTTGCCTATCTGGTACAAAGGCAGGAACACTTTTAAAAAATCCTTTATGTTTCTTCAAACCCAAAAGTATTTAAATAACTGTTAAATCTAAAATAATTTAAATCCTAATAATACTAAGATAAATTTCAATGATAAAATTTGGAAAGGTATATGCACACAGTTATAGATACAGCCACATTTCAGTATTCACACATTTTGCGTTAAAGGTGATTTGGAATACATGTGTCCCGTTTTATAATTGATAAAAAGTATGTTTGAAAAAAATCTTTAACTAGTTGTGATATGCCATTATAAGGTGAAGACTTGATAATCATATTTATAGGTGATATTTGCTATGTCATAGTACTCCCTGAAGATTTATAATTTGACTTCTTTTTTTAAAATTTTACTTATTTATTATGAAAGAGAGAGGCATCTGAATGGCTCACTCGGTTAAGCCTCCAACTTTGGCTCAGGTTATAATCTCACTGATCCTGGGTTCGAGCCTGATGTCAGGTTGTGTGCTGACAGCTCAGAGCGTAGAGCCTGCTTCAGATTCTGTTTCCCTCTCTCTCTCTGCCCACTCCCCACTCATGCTCTGTCTCTCTCTCAAATTAAATAAACATTAAATATATACATATATATATACATATTATGAGAGTAGATAGATATACATGACAGAGACTGTGAGAGGCAGAGAATGAGCAAGCAGAGGGAGGGGCTGAGAAACAGGGAGGGAGAGAGAATTTCAAGCAAGCTCTACATGGTCAGAACAGAGCCTGATGTACAGCTCGAGCTTACAAAACTGTGAGATCATGACCTGAGCCAAGATCAAGTGTTGAAGGCTTAACCGACTGAGCCACTCAGGAGCCCCTTGACTTCTTTTTTAATTTGAATTAAACCACAGAAACACTTAACAAAGTCATAGTCACATGATTCAACAAAGTGTGTTTCCAAAAAATATGACAATACATTACTATATCACAAGTTTCTCAATCATCTAAGTTCTTATCTTGAAAATCAGTGTGCAGTGGGCAATTCTCAACAAATGATACCTTTGTTCAACTACCACCACTAACAATCTATAGAAAACTTCCACATACCCAGAAAATTCCATTAGGTCCCTTTTTGTAATACAATCTATATAATTACCTAATGTTTAACCTAGCTAGCTATTGATACAGCTTAGTTTAGTCTGTTCTAAAATTTCTCAAAAATAGACTCATGAAATATGTTTACATGTGATTTTGTTCACTCAAAAGTAATACTTACAAGATTCATTTGTGTGGATGAGTGTATCATTAGTTTAATCCATTTTATTTATTATATAAATATATGCCAACTTATTTATTTGGATTGTTTCCAGTTTAGAACTATTGTGAATAAAACTTATGAACATTTGTGTAAACGTTGTTTTTTTTCTTGCTTTGTTTTTATTTCTCTTGGATAAATAATTAGGAGTGGAATTGACCATTTATATAGTAGGTGTATGTTAACTTTATAAAAAAAATCCACACTATTTCTCAAAGTGGCTGAAACATTTTACACTCCCATTGGCAATAGGCAAAGTGGTAGTTGTTCTAAGTCTTTGTCAACAGTCAGTATTGTGCGTTTGATATATCGAGACAATAGATACCTAACAGATAGATATATAAATAGGCAGATAGATAGTTAGAAAGATGGCAAATAATAAAAAGAATGTTTTGGTGTTTTTTTTTTTTTACAAATAGTTTATTGTCAAGCTGGTTTCCACATAACACCCAGTGCTCATCCTCACAAGTGCCCTCCTCCACCTCCTCCATGCCCATCTTCCCCTCCCCGCCCCCACACCCATGAGTCCTCAGTTTGTTCTCAGCGTTCAAGAGCCTCTCATGGTTTGCCTCTCTCCCTCTCCCCCACCATTTCCTCCCTTCTTCTCCCCTGGTCCTTCTTAACTGGTCTTCAGTTAAGTTCCTCCTAATCCTCCTATATGTGTAAACATATGGTATCTGTCCTTCTCTGCCTGACTTATTTCGCTCAGCATAACACCCTCAAGGTCCATCCATGTTGCTACACATGGCCAGATTTCACTCTTTCTCATTGCCATGTAGTATTCCATGGTATAGATAAACCACATCTTCTTGATCCATTCATCCGTTGATGGATACTTAGGCTCTTACCATGTTTTGGCTATTGTGGAGAGTGCTGCTATGAACATTGGGGTACATGTGCTCCTATGCATCAGCATTTCTGTATCCCTTGGGTAAATTCCTAGCAGTGCTCTTGCTGGGTCATAGGGGAGTTCTATTGTTAGTTTCCTGAGGAACCTCCACACTGTCTTACAGAGGGGCTGTACCAGTTTACATTCCCACCAACAGTGTAGGAGGGTGCCCGTTTCTCCACATCCTCGCCAGCATCTAGAGTTCTCTGATTTGCTCATTTTAGCCACTCTGACTGGCGTGAGGTGGTATCTCAGTGTGGTTTTGATTTGTATTTCCCTGATGAGGAGGGATGTTTTTAATATATGGAAGGCAAATGTAAGCATGTAAACATAGAACTAAAAAATCTGAAACTAAGTATATAGAACATACCTTATTTTTAATTGATTAGTTATGAATATTGTTTGCAATCAATGATTAATATTTGTCTTTTGCATTGTCAGACCTAGGTTCTAAAAAGAAAAAATTTATTTAATTCCATGTACAGTGTTGTAAAGACTGATGATGGTCATTATTTAGTAGTATCTGAAGTCAAGTTTAAATGATCTCACTAGTAATCCTGACTTCTATCATGAGCTCTAGTGATGTACACAGATAACTGTAAAGGATAAGAAAAGTAAGGTAAAATTTGTATCTTCAAGTTGTTATTTTCTTAATATTTAAAAAAATTGAATGTTTACTGTTTGTTGTTTCTAAGATTTTTTAAAAGTTCATATTAAATTAAAATTAGTTTCCAATTAGTCCAATTACAATTTCATATTAGTTTCAGGTGTACAATTTATTGATTCAACACTTCCATACAGGCTCCATTTTTATTATACTGAATACAATCAAATTTTAAAATTTTTTTAATAATTCAAAAGAGAAACCACATTTATATTAATTTTATAAGAAAGTTTCAATTATGCCATATTTAAAATACAGACCTCTTAATTTTAGGACTCTCCTTAAAATTTTTCTTACTTTCTTCTTTCATATATTACTATATGGTAAACATATAAATAAATAAATATTCAGCTTTCCGTTTGAATCTGAAAAAGTTAGATTATTTTTTTGTTCAAAAAAGTATTACAATATTAATTTCACTTTCTCTCTGTTGCTCCTTTCTGGTAAATCTTCCAGTTTTTATCTGAGAGATTAGGTTCTTCATAACCATATCCAAACTCCAGTAAAGATAACTGCTACTGATTGTCATTCAATTATGTGTGTACCTGCAAAAGAGTCTCTATTTGCAGAATTTTTCTGCTTTGCTTTCTATTAGGAAACAGGCCTTTTTGTTTTATTATTTTGAAATGCATAAATATTTATTTTTTAAAATAAATTAAATTAAATGTCTGTATTAATTTAAATGATTCTATGTAATAGCCTTGGCGCCTATGTAACATATTATATATATGGTATACATACATATAAATGGTATATTTAAATTATTTATTATAAAATTTTTGTTCTTTTAATAATTCCATTATTTTATTTTTGTTTCCCTGTCTGTTTGGTTCAACTTTTTAGTTAAATTCTAGTTAGTTAGCATATAGTGTAATATTGGTTTCATGAATAGAATTTAGTGTTTAATTTCTTACACCTAATGCTCATCACAAGTGCCCTCCTTAATACTTATTCAGCTCATCCCTCCTCCACCTCCTTCATCAACCTTCAATCTGCCCTCTTTGGTCAAGACTCATGGTTTGCCTCCCTATCTTTTTTTCCCCTCCTTCCCCTATGTTTCTTTGTTTTGTTTCTTAAATTCCACAAATGAGTGAAATTATGTGGTATTCATCTTTCTATGACTGACTTGTCTTCTTAACATAATATACTCTAGATTCATCCATGTCTTTGCAAATGGCAAAATTTTTAATTTCGTTTTTTCTTATGGCTAAGTTACATTCATATATATATTATATACAGTGATATATATACACACACACAAACATGTATGCACACACACACACTGTACACACACACACACACACATAATTTCTTCTTTATATAGTCATCAGTAGAGAGACAACATTTGAGTTTTTTCCATAATTTGGCTATTGCTAATAATGGTACTATAAACATTATGGTTCATGTGCCCCTTTGAATTAGTATTTTAGTATCCTTTGGGTAAATACTTAGTACTACAATTGCTGGGTGGTAGGGTAGTCTATTTTTAACTCTTTGAGGAACCTCCATACTATTTTCCAGAGGGACTGCACCAGTTTATTTTCCCACAAAAGTGTAAGAAAGTGGGTTCTCATTTCTCTGCAGCCTCATTAATATCTGTTTTTTCCTGTGTTGTTAAATGTAACCATTCTGACAGGTGTGAGGTGGTATGTCACTGTAGTTTTGACTTACTTCCCTGATGATGAGTGATGCTGAGCATCTTTTCATGTATCTGTTGGCCATCTGTTTGTCTTCTTTGGAAAAAGATCTATTCATGTCTTTTGCTCATTTCTTAACTAGATTCTTTGGTTTCCGGGTGTTGAGTTCTTTATAGATTTTGGATAATAATCCTTTATCAGAACCATCATCTGCAAATATCTTCTCCCATTCCATAGGTTGTCTTTTAGTTTTGTTGATTGTTTCCTTTGCTGTGCAGAAAGCTTTTGTTTTTGTTTTTTGATGAAGTCCCAGTATTTCATGTTTGTTTGGTTTCCCTTGCTTCTGATGACGTGTCTAGTCAGAAGTTACTATACTTTATGTCAAATAGGTTGCTACCTGTATTTTTCTCTAAGATTTTGATGGTTTCCTATCTCACATTTAGGTCTTTCATCCAGTTTATCATGGTCATTTAAAACGGTATCATCAAGAGTGGATAACCTATGTTAACTGATACCAAGTATTAATACTAATATGCAAATGTTCCTTTGGTTTAATTTGAAAAGGGGGCTTCCTTTGCTATACATTAGTCACTTGTACACCAAAAATTTTGGTTGACAGATTTAATTAATAACTCAGAATGAAATAATTATATATGTGAATAAAGGTAAAATAAGCATGCTTATTTTAACTTGAAACATATTTAAACACTATTATATTTGCTCTTAACTTGCAGCCATCTCTTTCAATTAAACAAGTCTAATGTAGCATAGATAGCATCATAGGCTCAAAAAGTTTGAAACAAGAGTCCTTAAGACTAATGGGTTTTCTTTTTTTATTGAAGAAATAAAACTGAAACTCTGATATTTTAATTGATTTATTTACAGTCATCCAGCAACTTACTTGTAGGCTTGAGTCTGATTCTAATGACAGGCATTGGCATATGCAAATTCCATAGTGTTTAGTAAATACATCATCTCCCTCAAATAATCTCACTACAGAAGCATTTTATATTCTACTTTTATCAATTTTTTTATTAGGAAATAATTTCATATATACTATTTAAAGCAATTTATACCAAAACCACCATGATAGTCATTGTATAAACTAAGAAAATGAAAATATCACATGTATTTTATAAGCGTACATTAGACATTGTTTTTTTGTCTGATATTTGTTTTATAAAATTAATTCAAAAGAAAAAAAATGAGCTATATATATACATATATAATTAATTGGATAAGTATTTTCTTTCATTTTTGATTAAAGCCTTCACTTTAAAAATATCTAAAAAATACCTCATGCTGTATCCATCTTCTCAGTGACTATAACCAATGGGGATATCAAAAAATTGTTGAGTGGAATTACATCTATAGTTTATAATCTTTAAAAAGTCAAAACATTTCTGTACAATTAGTCATAAGATATTTACATTTCATTTATTTGGTTTTAACATGATTGAATCCGGCAGATGGATAGTTTGTTGAACTGATATTTTTCATCATATAGACATGGCTTGTGAAGTCGAGAATGGATTTGATTTTCACCATCTGCACAAAGATTTTTTTCTTGCATATTTAGCACAATGTGACATCTAATTTGGTTGCTCTTCATATTTCTAAATTCAAAAAAGTATGATTTATTCAAAATATTCCATATTGTATAGCATTATTGACTCTGCAAAATGGCCTTGGGTATGAAAGACTAAAGTTGTTTCTACTTTAAAAGGTAACTTTTTGTGTTTTACATTTGTTCAAAAATATTAAGGTAAGATAAAAGTGGGAAAATACCAAAAGTAAACACCAAATTTTTCCATATATTGAAAATTAATAATATTGGACAATAGGGGATTCATTTTTGTCATACTGTCTCAATGTGGTATTCATGGAAAGAACTAATTAGAAAATTAAATTTAATTTTGAAGTCTGGCTTTCTCATTTCAATTAGGCCTTGTAGTAAAAACAGCTATTCATGGTCAAAAAAGTCAGTATTGAAGTTGTGTTTGTATGATTGACAATATTAGTCTAAAGCAATAATGTGGGAAAAAATGATAGATCTTGCATTCTCAATGATTTCTACCAAAACGATTTGTATATTCTTTTCTATTTATAAAATCTAATGTGAAATAACCACTTGCAACTTTTTAGACTGTATGTTGCCTGTTTAATGCATTTTTTAAAGTTTAAAAGGGTTTTCCATCCACTGTTAATTTCAATTGGATAACTTTTGTCAACAGTTTTTTTCTGATTGTTATTAGATGCTAGTTGAAATTCAAGAAATAACATAGACCTAATTCAAATAAAGAAATACTTTAGTAAGAAAACTTTTTCCAATTTTGTAAATATTGATTTATTGATTGATTGATGGAAAATGAAGAAGAATTATTACATGAAATATATGTGAAGTTTTATTTTTACTTAGGCTATGTATTTGTGTATTTGTGCCACCAAGCAGATTATGTTAAAGTATTGCAGTGATTTATCCAGAATATGACATTTTAAATTCATCATTATTACATAGTATACAATTAATGATAAAAACAAATATTCCCATGATAGAGCAAAATGAAATATTTCTTTTTATTTGGGAGAATGCTTGAAAATAATTTAGTATATCAGAGGTATAGTATATGTTATATATTGTATTATACTTTATTTCTTAACCAAGATATGGCATAAGTTATAGAAAGTCCTTTTCTATAGTAAATAAATACTTACTTGGATTTGTACTCAAACTGAATGGGCTATATAGCTGTGCTGTATTCCTTAATATTTCTATGACCCTGCAAAAGTTATAACAAGTCTAGGCTTTGCTTCCCATATTAAAATAAATTAAGTAATAACTGAACCAATCTCACAGAATTGTTTTGTGCAATGAAATCATTAACATGTGGAAAATAGCAAAATTCATAGAACATAAAGCTGTTATATAAAGTCAGATATTGTCATTATGTAATGTCTGCTGTGATCATGGCATCTATGTACATCATGGTTAAAATATATATGCAATCTTTAATTTTATTTAAACTTTATATTCATGTTTTAATATTATATATTAAATGTATACTTTAATCACATTGAAAGGGATAATTTTTTATTTGTTATTTATTTTATTTTTTTTAATATTTGATTTATTTCTGAGAGAGAGAGATACAGTGTGAGTAGAGGAGGGTCAGAGAGAGGGGGAGACACAGAATCTGAAACAGGCTCCAGGCTCTAAGCTGTCAGCACAGAGCCGGATGAGGGGCTCTAACCCACGAACCCTGAGATCATAACCTGAGCTGAAGTTGGACGCTTAACAGACTGAGCCACCCAGGCGCCCCCATGTTTTAATTTTAAAAGATAGATAAGTAACTTTTATTATGTGCTGAATTGTGTCCCTCCAAAATGTAGCTGTTGAAGTCCTAACCCCCAATACTTCAGGATGTGACTACATTTAAAGAAAAGACCTTTTAAGAGTGAGCTAAGGTTAAATGAAGTGTTCAAAGTGGGCCTAATCCAATATGACTGGTGTCCTTATAGGACACAGACAGCTATACAAGAAGGACCTTGTGATGACAGAGAAGATATTCATTTGCAAAGCAAGGAGAAGATTTCAGACAAAACAAACCCTAATAATCACATGATCTCAAACTTCTGGCCTCCATTATTTTAAGAAAATAAATTTCTGTTGTTTATGCCACCTAGTCTATAATATCTTTTATAGCATTTCTAGCTAATTATCATGACTTCTTTAATTTTGGTTTTATGCTTTTATATTTTTCTTGTTTATTATATGTCTTTTCTAATGACAATAGTATTTTACTACTTTTTTTTTTTAAGGAAAAAAGAAGTGGGGAGTAGAGGAGAGGAGCAGAGGGAGAGAGAGCGCATCTTAAGCAGGTTTCATGCTCAGCCAGAGCCTAACACAGGGCTCAATCCCACGCTCCTGAGAGCATGACCTGAGCCAAAATCAACAGTCAGATGCTCAACGGACTGAGCCACACAGGTGACCCAGTATTTTGGTACTTAATTTAAGTTTTATTTTTCTACATTCTATTTTTTTCTAATTTTATTTCCTATTAGAGAAAAGGGTTAAACTTATGTGTGGGAAGGAGTTAGAATGTTAGGAGAAATGCACTATTTTTGTAATTTAGTTTCTGAAAATGATTAATTATGTAAATGTGGGAAAGTCTTAATATCTGTGGTTTTTCAGTTAACTCTGTCCATTTTTAGGGTAAAAATCATATTTTCATAATAAATAGCATATCTATCTATCATCTATCTGTAAGATACATATGATGTATATATATGATACATGCGTATGATACATGTCTGTAATACATGTCTATGATACATATATGATACATGTATAAGATACTTTTATGTGTGTATACATGATACATATAAATATATGATAGAATAATACACTTCAAATATATTTTGACATTAAGGATTTTTTTCATATATGTTTGTATTTTTAAAATAATTTTTAATGTTAATTTATTTTTTGAGAGACAGAGAAAGATGGAGCAGAATCAGAAGCAAGCTCCAGGCTTTGAGCTGTCAGCCCAGAGCCTAACGTGGGGCTTGAACTCAAACTACAAGATCATGACCTGATCCAAAGTCAGATGCTTGACTGACTGAGCCACCTGGGCGCCCTACTCTTATATATATATATTTTTTAACGTTTTATTTATTTCTAGGAGAGAGAGAGAGACAGCATGAGCAGGGGAGGGTCAGAGAGAGAGGGAGTCACAGACTGAAACAGGATCCAGGTTCTGAGCTGGCAGTCAGCACAAAGCCCGACGCGGGGCTCGAACCCACAAACCGCGAGATCATCACCCAAGCGAAAGTCGGACGCTTAACCGACTAAGCCACCCAGGTGCCCCATCCTACTCTTATATTTTTAATTCAAAACTCTTTAAATTTAGATTTAAAATTCTGAAGATGGTATTTAAAATCTAAATTGCTTGTATTAAAATACCCAATATTTATTAGAGTGATATTGACTAGTTATCTCATTTAGAACCTCACTTTTTCTAATCCTTAACTAAACAATTTGAATTATTATTATTATTACTACTATTATTATTTTGTATCACCAAACATTGTGTTTTCTGCTTATTTATGATGAAAAAATGTGGAGCATTTTAGGGGTTCATATGTGCTCTCATCCAGGAAAGTCATAAAACATTTATATCAAAATACCCCAAAATGTTTGTCTAGAATATTTTTATTTTATTTATTTATTTATTTTAATTTTTTAAATATTTATTTTTGGGAGAGAGAGAGAGACAGAGTGTGAGTGGAGGAGGCGCAGAGAGAGAAAGAGACACAGAATCTGAAGCAGGCTTCAGGCTCTGAGCTGTCAGCACAGAGCTGGAACCCACGAACCGTGAGATCATGACCTGAGCCGAGGTCAAATGCTCAACCAACTGAGCCACCCAGGCACATTTGCTTACAATATTTTAAAATTCTCCTTATGTATTTCTCAAGTTGGGGGAATTACAGTAGTGAGGAAAAAGATGTATTAGGATTCAAGAAAGCTGTATATTTCTGCTCACTTAGTGATTTGTTTACATGGGTTAAATTAACATCAGTCTTCCTCTATTTGATTAAATCTCTATGAGAGCATGATCTTTATCTATTTTTTAATTTTTCTCTTTGTTCTAAACAATACCTAATACATAAAGGAAATTATTTGTAGAATGTAAAAATCACATAGCTTGAGAAAAATGTGTACATATAAGTCAAATTTTTATTTCATATTTATAGGCATTCATATTTCCTTTGGTTCTTCTTGGTAACAGGCACTTTTTATTTAGAATAATTAATCATATACATAAAGAAACAATATATATGTCTATGAAATTGAAAGTATTTCTGGATTTGAGTTCTGGGTAAGATTTCCTAATATGTGTCTACAAAAAAAATACTATTGTGTTGCATCCACATAATTCACATCAGTATGATTTTGATAAAGTTCACTATTAATTTGTAATATTAATATAAAGATGATTTATTATTTGTTTATGTTATATTTGTAAACATATTTAAGAAACCTTTTAATATTGAAGAAGACAATTCAATCAATTACCAGGCAATACCATGTGACTCAATGAAAGCAACCTTTGGTTTATTGTTTTCTAACATTGATATTTTCAATTAAACCAGATGGTTGGAATAAAGCCATGTTACCTCCAAGTTCAATTGATGCATTCATTGGCAAAAGTTCAAATAACCTGGTATGCATCTCCAAGTATCGTCCTCACTGGCAGCCAGGTCTTTTCCACTTGAGCCTTTCCTCCTTGGATCCTGGCCAGTGTGGCTCAAGACTTGATGAGGATGAGGAAGCAGTATTGATTTGCCTTTTAAGCTAATCTTGTATGAGTCGGCCACTCCTTCCCTTGCTATGAATGGAGGGACACTGGAGGAAACCAGCTGCAGCACTTGCGAGGTAGAATTGCTTTTCTGGTCTTGACCTGAGCTGAATCCCAAATACTGAAAATAAAAGGAGAAAATGGCAATGGAGATAGGCCATCCTTTCAAGGCAGATACACATTCAAAGTCTCTAAAAGAATGTTCCTGGGAAATAGGGAATTTGCTTGTTAGAGCAAGTGAAGGAGATTCTTATTATAAGATGCGGTGCAGTCGTCTGCCAAGATAATGATTCCTTATACCAAAGCATTCTTGGATTAAGCAGGCTGTAAAGCTACTTTTTGTGTAAAATTATATAATGGGTAGTATTATATATGCACGATACATAATATATAATATATGCATAAACAGGCATGCTCTATAATGTATACATGGAGATTTTTCCATTTATCTGTTTTGTATAAAATTTAAATCAACCCTGCTGTGTTCTTTAATGTAAATAAATAACTTAATTAAATCTATTAATTTCTATATTGATGCTAGCATTTGATAGAAACAGTACCATCTGTTAGATTAGTGTGACAAATATTATAAAATATTATAATTTTATAAAATATTATAAAATATCAAAATCATACTGATGTGAATTATGTGGATGCAACACAATAGTATTTTTTTTTGTAGACACATATTAGGAAATCTTACCCAGAACTCAAACAAGATAACATTATTATAGATATGGCTATGTCAGTAGGTTTTATATATACACATATATATAACATATATATAAGATAACAAGATAACATATAAAGATAACAGGATATATATATTAAAGATAACATTATTATAGATTTGGCTGTCAGTAGTTTATTTTAATTTCCTTAAGAAAAAGGCTAGGTTATTAAGAAATAAAATTCTGAAATCAGATTCAGTAGAGTTTAAATTCTGGTCCTGGGAACTTACTTGGTTTTGATTGTTGTACCCATCTTTCCATCTCCTCCAAATAAGTACCTCAATAACTACTTTTCTCTACACCTTCTGAGAGGTTCATAATAAGTGATAGAAAGTCCTTTTATCTTCTTTTAAAATGTTTAATGTTTATTTATTTTTGAGAGAGAGAGAGAGAGAGCATGAGTAGGGTAGGAGCAGAGAGAGAGAGAGACAAAGAGACAGAATCTGAAGCAAGCTTCAGGCTCTGAGCTGTCAGCACAGAGCCCAAGGTAGGGCTTGAACTCACAGACTGAGATCATGACCTAAGCAGAAGTTGGACACTTAACCAACTGATCAACTCAGATGTCCAGATATATAAAGGATTTTAGAATCTTGTATGTATTATGGCATTCATAGCAGTTTATTTTTACTTTTGAATTTTGTTATATACTATGCAAGCAGTGACTAATTTAAGGTATTTTGAACAAGAACATGGGGCTCCAGTGTTTCCTGAAAACCTCTCCTCTGTGAGGAAGTGAACACTGTTCCTGTCTCTGCTTTGTCTTAACCTCCGTCCTTAGAGTATTTTCACTCCTTCTCAGTTGAAAAAATAGTGTGGGTGGAGGGAGCTATCTCTAGAACAACCCCAGTAAAATGCTGGCATTACATTTGGATTCTGAATAAGTCCCAGTAATTTTCTTTTATTTTTTTTATGTAGCCTTGGATTAGTATCAGCATGTAGTCAGGTACTTAGCAGACATAGCTGCTCATCCAGGGACCTGAGATGTTCATTTATGCACTCAAAAGTCCAGTGTAACAATGGAAAGAAAGATGCATCTAAGGAACACAGAGTTTCTAGTTAGAAGTTGACAGAAGAGAACATTGAGATAGTGATAAGTCTTGCAGAAGACACATTTTTTCCTCCCAAGTTTGCCTATGGTTTTATCTGCATATATGAAACAGATACATTTTCAGTGTCTAAAGTAAATATACCTTTGGAAAGTTTTCAAGTATGTTATTCTTATTTAGATCTATATTGTATGACATAATCCACCTTCAATCATTTCTGGGATGTGGAAGACAATAGATTTGGGGATGAAATATGAAAAGTACACATAACAAATAAACTAAAAGATGAATATAAAGAGTAATAAGTACATGAACTATTCAGTCGACTGTTCTGGCCATTAAAACATGGCTGAACATAATGAAAGAGACATGTATACTACATAGTAACTGAAACATTTTCTTCTAAAATATTTGACCCTACTCTAACTACTATTTTCTTATTGCTTCATCCTATGATCAGATATAAAATGTCTTAATTTGTTTATAATTAACTTTGTTTCTTTAACATTTTTATTTAAATTCCAGTTAGGTAATATACAGTATAGTTTCAGATGTATAATTTAGTGGTTTAACTCTTATATACCACACATAACACTCATTACAAGTGCCCTCCTTAGTCCTCATTACCTACTTACACATCTTCCCCACCCCCAAAATTCAATATTTTTAAACACTTAGGACATGACAGAGAACTCAGAAAACAAACTAAGAAATACAATAATTATAAATGCTCATTTCATGGTCATTAGACAACTAGAAAAGCTGAATAAACTAAGGAAAAGAATGTTTTTTGAGGGTGTATTTCAAAGCTGAAGTTAAATGATAGGAATAAAGCACACTTTCATGAAGAATAGACTGTTGGATTTTGAAAAAAAAACAGAACAAAACAAAACAACATTTAATCTGTCCACCTTGTTTGAAAAAATGTTTGTATTTAAATTTTCATTATTTTTAAATGGTTAAAAAAGTTATCTTTTATAATATCTCTCATTGCTGTGTTTTCTCCCAATCCTTTCCCCACCCCCTTACTTTTTTTAAGCAGACACTGCTTCAGAAAATAAGTAATTAGCATAACAGAAGTAAACCTAACATATCATATTATTTAGTGCTCATTTTGTTTGACTAAATTCCCTTTTCAGGTGCAGATTATGTGAAAAGCCATAATCATTTGGAATTAGAGGTATGTTCGATGTGTTTACTACTTACAATATATATGAGATTTGAAATTTGTATGAATATTAGTACCATCTTAGAAGTTCATTTTCCTTTTAATTTTGTTTGGAAAAGGTCACTTACAAAGTTGTATTCTTTTGCTTAGCCTACCTTTATGCACACATGTCTCCCTAATTTAATCTTCAAGCAGAGGCCAAAAAAAACCCTTTTAAAATAGGTAAGTGCTTACATTACTCTTAAGCCATTTCAGTAGCTTTCATTGAAATTAGAGTAAGATCCAAAATCCTTACATGATATAATGATATTTAATTTGTGTCTTCAAAGCACACGTTTTCTTTGTTGATTGAATCATTACATCTATTTTGTTTTCTTCAGTTTTATGAACACTTCCCAGGAAATCCCCAAACTCCCAACTCTCATTTTTGGGTTCTAATGGGACTGACCCTTCATGGTCATGGCATGAACTATTGTTTATTGAGGACAATCAGGATATTTACTAACATTTTGATTGTTCATATCGCACTGAAGATATAAAGTCCTTTTTGCTCTTACAACAGAAATGGTAACACTTTCTCCTGTCTCAGAAAGAAAGCTTACCTAATGGAATGCAGAGAGAAACGGAGGAGTCCTGATGGCTTTTCAGTTCTGGGTGCTGGTCCCTCAGGTGCACTGAACAGCCTTGGTTTCTACCTTTTTACAGCTTTGTTTTATCATGTACCGGAAAGGAAAATGACATATCAGCTTGGATTTTTGAAGTTTGATATAGTGCTAAAAGTAGAGGGACGTTCTACTCCTGGCTGTATCAGTTTATACCTAATTTGTTTGTGGGAAATTATCTGACCTCTCCTTGCCTTCATTTCTTCATATGAAAAAAGTATAGGGTCACCTGGGTGGCTCGGTCAGTTAAGCATCTGACTCTTGATTTCAGCTCGGGTCATGATCCCATAGTTTGTGGGATGGAGCCCAGTGTCAGGCTCTCTACTACAGAGCTTAAGATTCTCTCTCTCTCTCTCTCTCTCTCTCTCTCTCTCTCTCTCTCTGCCTCTCTTTGACTCTCATGAGTTCTCTCTCACACACACAATAAAAAAAACATTATTGGGGCGCCTGGGTGACTCAGTCATTAAGCATCCAACTTCAGCTCAGGTCATAATCTCAGTTAGTGAGTCTGACCCCCATATTAGGCTCTGTGCTGACAGCTCAGAGCCTGGAGCCTGTTTCAGATTCTGTGTTTCCCTCTCTCTCTCTTTCCCTCGCCTGGTCATGCTCTGTTCCTTTTGCTTTCAAAAATAAACAACAACAACAACAACAAAAAGAACACTAAAAAAGAAAAAATATGACAATTTTTTTTATATTTCTTAATCTTTTGATTAAGTCTCACAAGGCTTCCTCTTGTGAGACTTGAGTGAAAGACCCCTGAGTAATTCACAGCTGTATGGGCCATCCTTTACACTTTCTATTTATTTCTCTATTATTTCACCTCTTTAACACTGTCATTGTCCTTAGAAAAGCCACTGGTGGGGGCACCTGGGGGGGCTCAGTCAATTAAGCCTCCAACTTTGGCCCAGGTCATGATCTCACAGATCATGAGTTCGAGCCCCATGTCTGGCTCTGTCCTGACAGCATGGAGCCTGTGTCCCCCTTTCTCTCCCCCTCCCCTACTCACGCTCTCTCTTTCTCAAAATTAAAATAAACATTTATATAAAAAAAAAGGCCACTGGTACTTTCCCATTAAATGATCAATAAGTGTCAAGGATTGGATTTGAGCACGTTTTATTCTAAATCTCATACATATATATACTAAATTACATCTTCTCATGAATGGTTCTCAATACATATGCTTAAATAAATGAGTTCTGAACACACATCAAAATGCTAGAAAATAGTTGGACCTCAGTTTGTCCACACTTTTAAAAGTAGGCTTTAGTTTTATATATTTGATGGGTCAAATGTAACTGCAACTACCTGGTTAGAACACAATGTGAACAACCTAAATTCATCACTTTAGTCAAAATGCACAGCAGCAAGTCTAAGCTAGTTCAAAGAACTTAGCTTTGGGGAATGACTAATTGGAAGAAAATGAAAGACTGCAGTAGTTTAAGCCTACTGTCTAAAAAACTTTACTTGATTTGGGATGCCTTGGTGGAGCAGCCGGTTAAGCTTCTTACTTCAGCTCAGCTCATGATCTCATGGTTCATGAGGTCAAGCCTCCCATCAGGCCCTGTACTGACAGCTCAGCGCCTTGAACCTGCTTTGAATTCTGTCTCTCCCTCCCTCTCTGCCCCGCCCCCACTCATACTCTGTCTCTCAAAAATAAGCATTAAAAAATACTGACAAAGTAAAAATAAAAACTTTATTTGTTTCAATTTATCTAAATAAAGTACTAAATTTTGAATTATTCCCTGGGTCAGTAATTAAATAAGTTTAGAGGTAAGTAAATAAGCCTTACCTACAGAGCATCTGCTACTTATATATCATGAAATCTTTAAGGTTGATTCAGCAATTTAATACCATAGGGTTTCCAATTCCTTCACCCATTCTAATCTGCCAACTTTGAGGAAGGTGTTAATATTACCATCAGGGTTACCACAAAAGCTGCCATATTTTCTTGTTTTTTCTTTAAGATTTTTTAATGTTTGTTTATTTCTGAGAGAGAGAGAGCATGAGCAGAGGAGGGGTAGAGAGAGAAGGAAACACAGAATCCAAGGCAGACTCCAGGCTCTAAACTGTCAGCACAGAGCTCAACGTGGGGCTCAAACTCACAACCGTGAGATCATGACCTGGGCTAAAATTGGATTCTCAACTGACAGAGTCACCCAGGGACTGCAAAAGGTGCTGTATTTTCAAACATGAGGTTGTTACATTTTATCATATTCAAAATAAGGAAACAAATAATGGAGGGAAGGTGAGTTATGTGAGCTATAGGGATAAAAGACTTTATCCTGGTCTCAATTTTGCATTTCATCAAAAATGAAGAATTTTCCCATTAAGTCTAGGTAATAGCTATTAAATCTTTAGCTTATTGCTCAAGCTTTAAACCATAAACATATTTGGAGATCTTTAAAAATACTGATACTGCCTTTCATCCCTAACCAATTAGTCCAATGTTCCAGGGCATCAGCATTTTATAAAAGTTCCTCAGTGAATATAACATGCACCTGGGTATGAGATTCACCATTTAAAGCTAACTGTAATTTATCTCATTCATCACAGCACTTTTTATCTGAATAAAATGAGTTTAAATAATGAATTTAAATATGAATCGCATACAGAACCTTAATATAAAATAGATCTGTAACATCTCACCTGATTCAATTGTCCCTGAAGGAAACTAAAACTCTTAAGAAGACTTTACACCAAAGAAAATATCTCGGAATCCTTTGAAAAGCAACTTAATAAATGAAGCCTAAAACAGGTTACATTTAACTTTATGAGGGCCTAAGTTAGCATCATGGTTATGGCCTATAATTACCATGAATTACAATGTGTGTGTTTATAACTGTGGGTATGTGTTTCATGACCCTCAGGAGCAGGAAAGTCATATCTAAATGGAGATGGTACCTTTTTATAACTCTACCCTCAAGGTCTCACAACTTAGAGCAAAGTGAAATGCCATTAAATTTTTAACAGTGTTAAGTTTAACATTTTTTTCAGAATCTTAATCTCTGAATCAGCATCTAATTTTCTGTACAAGTCAGATTTATTATTGTAAATGAATTAAATGTAAAGGAAAATCTGACCACATAATTATAGTAATTCAAAATTGACGCAGTATATGTCAGAATATATTTGAAATTTACGTATCTGTTACTCTTTAAGGATATATGTACTTTCACACACATTTTTATCTGATTTGGTGATATTAGCAGCAAATACTTGGTTTAATTTTTGACGATGTTGTGTACTTGTTCACAAAAATCATTATCAAATATCAAATGATGTGAAGTGACCTGCTTCTGGGGTAAAATATATGTTAATTGAGAAATAGAATATAGTTTAATTGAGAAAGAGTGAGAAATAGTGAACCAAGTAGAGGCCTCAGGAAAGGTGAATGAAAACAAAACAAAACAAAACCTCTGAAATGTTGTTGCACTTAACTGAAAGAAGTTGATAAAATCTATATTCCAAGTACATAATAATAATAATGCTTGATGGCAGTCACTGAAAGAATATTGGGATGAGTAACAAATCAAAGAATGAAAAAGAAAATTCTTTCATTAACACCTTGTTAATCCTATAATCCTATAATACTATGTCAAAATAAAAAAAAATTCAAAAAGTTCTAAATAAATTCCCACTGGGAAAAAAGAAACCTCAGAACTGTCACAGACATAATCTTAAATTGCAAAAGATTTTTATTTTTAAAAATGTACACATATATTTTATGTATCAGTCACAGGTGCAATGTTATTTTTAATGGAGTAAAAATATTCTTATTAGAATTTGTCAGGTGCTCCGTGCTGACAAACATGTTCAAGGAACATGTCTTAGATCCGCTCTTTTGTTAGGTATTTAAGGCACATTTTCATATTAACTGGTTCTTCAGTCAAGCATCTCTGTGAAATAGTCATCTCAAAAATTAATGAAATCTTAATTTCATTAAAACCAAAGTCTTCAAGTAATCCTTCACTTATTTAAAAACAAAAAACAAACAACAACAACAAAGTGATGATAAGCCATTTAGATGTTAAAAGCTCAGGGGTTCCTGGCTGGCTCACTTGGTAGAGCACGCAACTCTTGATCTCAAGGCTTTAATTTCTAACCCAATGCTGGGTGTAGAAATTATGTAAAAATAAAACCTTTTTAAAAAGATATTTTAAAAATTTAATACATCTACATTTTAAATAAAGATTGTGGCTCCTATTGATATGCTTTCTCTGTTTCAAAATCTAGACATTAAATTACTTAACAGATACTTATAAATAAATACTTACATGACATGTTTAGTATCTTTACTTGAAATATTCTAATCCTGACATTTCAAACAAATACTAAGTATAAAGGTGAAACTGTCTCTTAAAAATTAAAAAAATCTTCTATTATTGAAAATATAGAACACTAGGGGTGTCCAAGTGGCTTAGTGAGTTAAGCACCTGACTCTTGATTTTAGCTTGGTTTATCTCCAACAAGAGTGGCAGCACAAAAGATACAAAGGTAGCTAATGCTTTATGAAGATATAGGCAAATGTCACTGAAAAATAGTAACTCACTGTATTTACTTTGAGCTCAGCAATCGTTTTGGTAATCTTACATTTACTGTCAGATACAAATATATCCAAATTTGAAAGCAATATTCATAAAAGAAAATTAATAACAAATTAAAGTTTATATGTACCTCAAAGATCTTTCTACAAAAATGAAAGAAGATGCAATAATATTGTATTTGGAATAGAAACTCCTATTTTTCCTAAGTGCCTTGAAGAATTTGGGAAGAAATTACTCTGTTGTTTTATACTAGTTCAGAATTGTCAACTTTTTGCTGTTGGATTTGAATTCTGACAATAACCGATCTCTCTTACTTAGTGATGTGTTTATACATTTTGGTTCTTTCTGTATTTTCTTATGTGATTAACTGAAACGTTAGGAAAGATAATATTATATATGCTTAGGCTGACACCATTTAAAAAATTTTTTTAATGTTTTATTTATTTCTAGAAGAGAGAGAGAGAGAGAGAGAGACAGCGTGAGCAGGGGAGGGTCAGAGAGAGAGGGAGTCACAGACTGAAACAGGCTCCAGGCTCTGAGCTGGCAGTCAGCACAGAGCCCAACGCGGGGCTCGAACCCACGAACAGCGAGATCATGACCTGAGCGAAAGTCAGACGCTTAACCGACTAAGCCACTCAGGCGCCCCGGCTAACACCATTTTAAACTAAAAGTTCTATTAGAGGTACAGCCGGGAAGAAGAAAATTTGAATAGCGTCTCAACATGATCACTGTGCCATAAACAAAGTACATAGCAGATTTTTTATATGGGCACCCGGGTGGTTCATTTGGTTGAGTGTCTGACTCTTGCTTTTTAGCCCAGGTCATGATCCTAGAGTCATGAGATCTAGCCCTGTGTCAGGCTCTGCGCTAAGCATGAAGCCTATTTAAGATTCTCCCTCTCTCTCCCTCTGCCCCTCTCCCCCACTCTTTCTGTCTCTCTAAAAAGTAATAATAACAGAAAGAATAGATTTTTATAGATTAAGTTAAAGAGACTAAACTATTAGACAGAAGGAAGAGATCTAACAATGAGTAGAATCAAAACTAGTGAGAGGATATTGATGATACTTCTCATGGTGTAAGAATCAAAACAATTTTGTGTAATAAAATACCAAAGACAAGAAAAAATCAAAAACACTTAGATAAATATTTATTATAAACATGATTAAAATAGTGAATGCTCACGAAATAAATAAACCATTGTAGGAGATACAGAAAACACTTATAACCAAATAAAATAACAAATTGTTTGAATGAATAGTTATTAAATATTTAGAAAGAGGGTTACCTACAAGAGTATTAACTGCAATTTAAAACAATATTTCTTTGTTGTTGTTTGCTTCTCCCTTTCACTTTCTAGTTTATTCACTGTTCTATGGTTCTTCATTCTCTCAAATGTCACACTGTCCTAATTAATGTAAGTGTGTATCTTGAAGTCAGGCATAATTCTTCATTTTCTTGGAAAGGTCTCATCATCTAGGTCCTTTGTACTTTTACATAAATTTTGAAAACTGTTGATTATTACAATCAAAGAGAAAGTTTACTGGAATTGTGAATGGGATTACATTACATGTATCATTCATTGGGGGGCAAACTGATGTCTTAAAAATGTTGGATTTTCTGTGGATTGGAATTCGTTGGATTAACTGTGAAGATAGAATAATTTTTTAGCAAATCTGTGGTTTAGTATGTTTTGTTTTCATTATACAGTTCTTTTTACCTCCTGTTAATGTTTGGCTAACTTACATGAATTTTGACACTATTGTATATAGAATGTGTTAGGATTCATTTTGTATTGTTTTCTCTTAGCGTTTTGGAAAAGAAAAGTAATTTCCAGGGGCGCCTGGGTGGCTTAGTTGGTTAAGCCTCCGACTTTCGCTTAGGTCATGATCTCGCAGTTCGTGGGTTCGGGCCCTGCGTCGGGCTCTGTGCTGACTGCCAGCTCAGAGCCTGGAGCCTGTTTCAGTCTGTGACTCCCTCTCTCTTTGACCCTCCCCTGCTCACGCTGTCTCTCTCTCTCTCTCTCCTAAAAATAAATAAAACATTTTTAAAAAAAGAAAAGTAATTTCTGTACGTTAACTTTGTATTCTACAAGTGTGCTCAATGCAATTATTACTCGTAGTTTCCTTTTTGTACGCTCCTCAAAATACGGAATGGTAAGAGTGGATATCCTTAAGGGTGTGTGTTCAGTATTCTATCATTCATTATGATATTAGCTATAGATTTATCATACTTGTCTTTTATCGTATTGAGGAAGTTCCTTACTCTTCTTACTGAGAGTTTATAACAAAAATTTGGATTGAATTTTCTCATTCCTTTCTTACAAATATTCAAATGGTTTGTTAAAACAAGCTTGCATTACTGAGATAACGTTTACTTGGTCATAATGTATTTTTCTTTGGATATGTTATTGGATTCAATTGCCATATTTTATAATATTTTTATACCTATATTCATGACCAATAGCAGTCCATAAGTTTCTCTTACTGTCTTTGTAAGGTTAGGAGATTATGCTTTTTTCTAGCCATATAAAACAAATAGAAATACTTCTGTTTTCTGGATGAATTTCCCTAAAATTGGTATTATTTCTTCTTAAATGTTTGATGAAATTCAGCAGCAAAGCCATCTGTATCTAAAATTTCCCTTTTAGCAAAGATTTCAATGATAAATTCTTTATCCTTTAGTATAGGACTATTGAATTTCCTATTTTGCTGCATGTGAGATTTCTCAGTTACCTTTTCCAAAGAATATATCCATACCATCAACGTTTTCCAGTGTGTGGGTATTAAGTTGATCCTTTGACTATATATAGGCTTTACAATGATAACCTCTTTATAATTCACTATATTAATATTATAATAAGTGAGATATTTGTCTTTACATTAATTAAAGGTGCTTATAAAGGCTTCAATTTTGTTCTTGTCATTTTTTTTTCCCTTTATTCTCCCTCCCAAACTGGTCAAATAGTCAATATGTGACTTTATAATTTTTTAAGTTTCTGTATTCTCCACCTCACTTCTGTTGTTTGTGGATAATTTACTTTTCTTTTTTATGTATCTGAAGGTGAAATTTTGAGTGATTGATTTTGAACCTTTGGGTGTTTTGGACCTTTTTCACTGTTTTATAATGTTAATATTTAAAGCTATAAGAGTCTCTCTAGGCAGTATTTTGGCTGTACACCATAAATTTTATATGATTACTTTTTCCCATTATCATTAGGTTTGATTTTTCTGAGTGATGCTGAGTTTCTCAATATTTGGTATTTCCTATGAAATCTTATTGTCACTGATTTCTTTTGCTTTCAGTGTGTTCAGAAACACCCTCTATGCATCTCTGATTCTTTTAAAATTATTGAATATTATTTTTGAAGGAGAAGCAAGTATTTTTCCAGTCTCACATACTATAAATATAGATCTGAATCTTTATAACTGAATTATCACATAACTTTGTATTTTCACTTTCCTAAGGAGATTCTAATTTATGCCAACAGAACACTAGAAATCCTGCAAAGTCACTACACAGTTAAACAGCTACCACTGAAAATATCCTGGCATTTTCGTAAGATGAGATTAACAGACTTATGAATGTTTTAATGTTATTAATATTTAATCTATTTGTTATTTTTTATCAGTATAATTTTGATATAAATGTGAAAATATATCTTTATATATTTTAGGTTTTTAAACAGATAATCCAATCAAGGCTCCTTACATTTATGTATCTTAACAGTCTTTCCAAATAGAAATAAAAGATGAAGAAAGAGGAAGGAAAAGATTTGGAGAAAAGAAGGAAAGACCACACACTAGCCTTATTCTGTGTAAATACTGTGTTTTAAAATAAGATAATTATCATTTTCATGAATCAACAGTTTATGTTTTTCTAATGTCATGGAACACCCGCACTTTTTTTCATTGCTAATACCAATTTCATGAATTGTTTCCTTGTAATGCTTTTCTTTGTCACTTAGAAAAAAATGTCTACATATATCCCACTTAATTCATATTTGAAAAGAATGCTCTATCACCTTAATTTTTAGAAAACAAAACAAAACAGACTTTCACCAGCATTCAAAAAAAGAAAAAAAAAACATAAGAATACTTTGAATAGAGAGAATCTACTGAATAAGCAATGGATAGGGAATTCCAGAAGAAAGCTTAATGCTCACTCTATCAACATAAATATATTTTGCCTCTGGCAAAGCTAAGGGCAGACATATCCCATATAGACGTAAGAGTCCTAAATACTGTTCAGATGAAAATTTTATTAGATTAAATGTCAGCAAAATAAACAAAAATTTCAATTACATATATTTTAGGTGGTGTTCAGTACTGGCGTAGCATATCTGATAAGAACAGGGACAGCTCTGAATTTAACCATAAAAATGTGGAAGTCTCATTCTATTTAATAAGCAATATTTATGCTCTGAAATATTAACATTTTGAATAAATTTTAGAATATTCTTATATAAAACATGACTTTAAATCACTTCTTTTTGTTAATATACATAGCAGATTGCTTATTTGGCTTATGGTTCAGACAAAATCCTGAAACTCCTGGCTTACTGCTCATGTAGCATGCTGCCTTACCTCCTGCTTGGCCTCGCTGCCTTTCACAGATGCCTTCCTCAAAAATTTATACACTGAAATAAAAAAGATCTTTCAACATGCAAACATGATTATGTATCTCTTCTACTGTCTTTACTTTCCAAGTTTTTTACTTGCCGTTGGCCTTAGACTATTACGCATATAGAGAGACCATTATACATGAACTTCATGAACTTTACGTAAACCAGTCTTTTACTGTCTGTGGAACTTCAGATCTCATCACTGACTCCCATCCACTTTCCCAGTCTTCATGATTTTTACTGGATGCACTAATTTGCAGGCTATAATCTCATGATCTTTCTCCTTCGTCTTGAAGTATTTATATGTATTGAAATCTCTTTTGGAAAATTCTTCTTTATACCTTCTTTTCATCTGAAAATCTTTTACTTCATTTGATGTTTTGTTTTATGTGTCACTTTATCTAATGAGACTTTCCTTTTTAAAAATGTCTACCTTTAGGGGCGCCTGGATGGCTCAATCAGTTAAGCATCTGACTCGATATCAGCTCAGGTCATGATCTCACAGTTTCCTGAGTTGGAGTCCTGTGTGGAGCTCTGCGTTGCTTGCACGGAGCCTACTTGAGATTCTCCCTTTCTCTCTGCACTTCCACCGCCCATAGTCTCTCCTCTCCAAAATAAATGAATTGAAAAAAATTCTAGGGGCACCTGGGTGGCTCAGTCGGTTAAGCGTTCGACTTTGGCTCAGGTCATGATCTCCCGGTTCGTGGGTTTGAGCCCCGCGTCGGGCTCTGTGCTGACAGCTAGCTCAGAGCCTGGAGCCTGCTTCAGATTCTGTATCTCCCTCTCTCTCTGACCCTTCCCTGCTCATGCTGTCTCTCTCTCAGAAATAATTAAAACATTAAAAGAAAAATTTTTAAAAATTCTGTCTTTGGTCATCATAGCATGCAATATACCATATTTCTGTCTATGTACTTGTTTATTACTCTTTTCTGAATTTAAGTACTTTTTGAAGGAACATCTATCACACTTAAAATTGTATCCCCAAGAACTAGGATATAACTTCCATATAATAATAAAGCTTTTAATACGTACAAATTACATTGAGTAGAACTCATATAACAAGGGAAAGTGTCACACTGCATTCTAAATGTAATTTCTATATAGTCTTAATGAATAATATGCACACATTCATGCGCACATAGTGCTTGCCATTAGTTTATTAATATTATCCTATTTTAACTAAGAGAATTATTCTCTACCTTACATGTACATACCATTCATTTAGTATCTTCTGATATTTTCCTTTGTTTCATCTATGTTCTCCTAAGGACATATTTATCTAGACATGAGAACATGTCTATGAATATTTTATTTTATTTGACAACAATGTTACATTAGTTTCAGGTGTAGAATACAGTGATCCAACAAGTTTATCTATTAAACTATTGTTCACCACACTGCAGCTACCGTCTCTCACCATATAGCATTGTTAGAGTATCATTGACTATATTCCCTTAGTTGTGTCTATTATTCCTGTGACTTATTCATTCCACAATACTGGAAGCCTATGTCTCTCACTCCCTTTCATCCATTTTGTCCATTCCTTTACACTCTTTCTCTCTGGCAACTATCAGTTTGTTCCCTATAGGTTTGATTGTGCTTTTTGTGTTTATTTATCCATCCATGTGTGTGTGTGTGTGTGTGTGTGTGTGTGTGTGTGTGTGTGTGTGATTTTTTTACTTCCACATACAAGTGAATTGATATGGTATTTGTCTTTCTCAGTCTGACTTATTTTATTCATACACAAATTTTATTATTTCTTTAGTTCTTCATTTTAATAAATGTTTTTTTTCTTTTTTATTTCAGAGAGAGGGCATGAGCAGGAGAGAGGGACAGAGGGAGAAAGAAATAGAATTTCAAGCAGGCTCCATGCTCAACACAGAGTCTGTTACAGGGTTAGATCATTACACGAGTCCAGATCATGACCTGCATAAGGCAATCTGAGCCAAGATCAAGAATCAGACACTCAACTGACTGAGCCACCCAGGCACCTCTCACTTATAAACACATTTTAAATACATTTTGAACAAATATGATTTTTGTTCACATCATTAAGCAATTTATATTGTATATACATATTTTTACCTTCAAATTATATTCATATATAGCACTCGTCATACATGGTGTTGACAGATCTGAATCCCCTTTTCTGCTTGTACTGAGCAGGATTCCTGTGGTAACCACATGCCACAGGATCAGAAGGACAAAACTGCCATATCTCATGATGGCCTAATGCCAGCTCACATTGTTAGTAGTGGGTGAACAACCCAGCACTTGAAGTAGGCTTCACAACAAAGACTTAGTATCTAAGGACTAAAATGTGGAGTTGCTATAAACACTTGGCCACTACCTTCCAATTATCACTGTGGTAATCTTTGTCACTTCATGTGTAAGATAACAAAGGTCAAAAGGATTGAGAGACCCTGTTGTCACAGTCTGTATATGTATGGAAAATTAAATCAATACTATTTTTGCTCTCCAACTGACAAACGTGTCTGTTCTCCCTGAGCCCACCTACAATATCTGAATTACTGTTGGACAGTGCATCGTCCCAGTCATTAGACTCTAGATGACTTATCCAGATATGCTGAGCTCAACAATAGTGTGGCCCGGACATTATATGCATGGCAAAAAAATGGGCCAACTGCATTTGTTCCTTTGGGATTTTATCTAAAATATCCTAAATGATTTAGCCCATTTTTAAGATTAACAAACAGATAAATCTAAATGAATACCATATGCCAAAGTCAGAGAAGACATGATAACCAACCCTTTTAGAAAGGAAAATGATAGAGTTGGTTAAATGGAGAGGGGGAAAGAAGGTGCACAGAGAGATGTAGACATTAAATAAAAATAAAAATTTTTGTTCATGTGCGTGGAAGGCAATTCTATGCCTCTAGGCATGTTAACAGTTAAATTCATTATTTGAAAGAAACAAACAAGAGCTAACTGACAGTAATTTATTGAAGTAGAGCACAGAATTGATAAAAAAGCTGAAAATCCCAAACTACAGGAATGGCCATTTTATTTGATAAACTATAATATCTAGTTCATGGGAGAAAAATAAATAAAATTGATATACAATAGATTTAATAGTTTAAAATATCAGAGTAAAATACTCCAAACAAAAATATAATTGAGACTGGGAATTATAAATTATTCATATTTTCACTTTTTTTTCCCACAATGATTCTTCACAGTAGATTGAAAAATGTGGTAGTGCAGATCTAATTGGTTCTCAAGCAAAAGAAATGTACAGATAATCTTTGGAGATGATATGAAGAAATGTCAGGACTTAGGCCATTACAGAGAATTAGCCACCCAACACAAGGGGTCCCACACTGTGGTGACAGAAAGATTGGCTCCCTGGAAAACTAGAAAATGGCTTCCATATTGTCCAGAACTATAATCCTATTCCCATGGCCTCTTCATTTTTTTCTTTTGTTTCTTTCTTCTTTCTTTTTTCCTTTCCTTTTTTCTTTTTTTAGTCAGCACTTAGAGAGTCCTCAAAACTGGTAGTTTTGTTTTGGTTTTGGCTTTGGTTTTTTTACAGAGTCCATTTGATTTCCTCTGGGTATGGAGTACTTGTACTGGCAGAATATATATGCTATACCTCCATAAGCTCATGATTACTAAGTAAAATCTGTAAAAATAAATGTATAATTATATTCAATGAAGTGAAACTATAAGTCAACAAGCACACTTTTCAAGCTAGAGAAAAAAGGCAAATTACCCAGAGAAACAAGATTTCAGGACATTATTTCTCGTTAGTACATATAGATGCCAAGAAGCATGCAGGAAGAGTTTCACATGGATGGAAAAACCCCAAAACTCTCAATTTAGAATTTCACATCTAAATTAGCCATCATTTAAGAATGAAACAAAATATACCTGAATTATTCATAGAAAAAATTTTGACTTTGTCACTAGTAGAATGTCACTAAAATAACTATCAAATAATGGTAAAGATGAGTCTTTACAGAGAAGGAAAATAAACCCAGAAAAAAAATCTCAAGGCTACCAGTTAGGAAACTCAAATCCATCATCAAATCTGCTACAAGTGAGGCACTAGAGGTATTTTACTAAAAAAAAATAAAGCTCAGTTGTTTTTAAAAATGGTATGGATTTGTACTTGACTAACAAGTACAACAGACATGATTTTATGGTAAGCATACACAGCTTCTAAGAGCCTGAGGATCTTGCAAAAAATAAAAGTTTATATATTCAAAAGCAGAACAAGAACTGCTAATTACAGATTTGAAAACTTTTTCCTTTACCGTGCTACTACTCATTAAGAAAAGATCGTATCTAATTACCCACTAAACAGAGGTTGTCCTGTGATTAATATAATTATTTGAAAATATTTCAAATGAGTTTGATTTTGCTGCATATTTCAAATAGTTATGTGACAGCTAAATGACATAATTATGTTAACAACAATAACAACAACAACAAAATGGTTGCCAAAGTTTAGGCAAATAGGTTATTTCCTCTGGGTAGGCGAAATCATAGCTGCTTTATTAATTCCAATCTGTTATTTTCAAACCAAATCAATTCAAAATTGTTTGCCCAAATGGGAACCTTCTGGGTGCAATGTAGTGCATAAGAATGGAGAGCATGCAACAGAACACAAGCAACGTGGTTCATAGAAAAAGTATGCTTGCCAGAAAAAAAAAATTCTAGATCAAAATGGTGTCGGCAAGAAACATATGTTTGTTAACTATTCTTTCTGTAAAATTTGAAATATACTACAAAGGGTTTTTTCAATGGGAAGTCTCTATGATCTAACTTTCCTAAGAACTTAGCACTAGACTGGAGTAGAATACACTCCTGTGAAGGTCATAATGGGAAACCAAATGTGACAATCCAAAGCCATTCCCCTCACTGTGTTTTATTAGTTTTTAACAGAGTTCTGCAAAGGATATGTGGCTACTATAGATATATGTGCACTGATGGTTATTCTCACAGAGACTAAAGAAAATCACTTACATAAAAATTGAATTTGTTATAAAAGTCAATCTTCAATTTCATTTATTGTAGTTAATTTGGAGTGGGTCAATCATATCTTGCAGAATAAATATCATTAATAAAAAGATATAAAATCCTGCATGTGATAAAAGATTAGAGACTCCTGGCAGAATTAGAAATAGGAAAACCTCAGGCAGAGAAGGACAAATATCATATGTGTGCACATATAGGAGGATTAGGAGGAACTTAACAGAGGACCAAGTGGGAGAAGGAGGGCGAAAATGGTGGGGGAAACGGAGAGAGGCAAACCATGAGAGACTCTTGAATGCTGACAAAAACTGAGGACTGGTGGATGTGGGGGAGGAGGGGTGTGGGCATGGAGGAGGACACTTGTGGGGATGAGCACTGGGTGTTATGTGGAAACTAATTTGACAATAAACTATTTGTAAAAAAAAAAAAAAAAAAAAAAAGAAAGAAACAGGAAAACCTAAGTAAGGAAACTGTAAGTAATCATTGCAATGTCTATTATTTTAGGTGACAAACTAATATTGTTGAACTACTCAGTGTATCATCAGAATTAGTAAAATACAATAATTTCAAATCAATAAAATAACTACTTTTCAAGTTTATTGACAATAGAAGTAAAAATGTTTGATCGTGTGGTATATTTTAAACAATTGTTTTACTTTTAAGACTTTTGAAAAAGAAGCACAAAAATGTAATTTCCTGTAGTGCCTTCAAAAATTCTCTCTCACACACAATTGTAAGTCATGGAGTTTGAGATGTGTCCATTTTCATCTTGGAGCGTTCATAAACTTAATTTATTTTTATTTTCTGAAGATGGTTTTGACTTAGAAAATCTCATTTGCTTGCTCTTTGAAATGCACTTTTAATATTTGAATTAAATGTCCTAGATTTTCCTCCCACACTCTTACTACCCTATTTGTTAAAAACAAAAAACAAAACAGACGAATAAGAAAGCTATTAGATCATACTCCCACTATCATCTTATTTAAAAGGGAACAGTCCATATGAGCTGTTCGTCATCTGGGAATTCTTAAGACTGTTTTCTTTCCAGCATTGCCTGCAGATGTTGCTTTAGTCTTTTCATTAGGGTTCTCTCTCCCGCCCCCACCTCCTTTTTTTAGTTTTCACTCTATTTTCAAAGTGTTTTTTTATGAAACGATGTGGTTCCTATATCATCTATCTAGTGTAACCTCTACCGTGTAGTACCCTCAGAAGAGTTCCTTCAGGAGTCCTTTGAAAAAGCAGAAGACATGATAACAAGAACTTTACTGTTTACCCTTTCTTTCCTGCTCCTTAAGATTTAGAGAAAACATCATGCATAAACATTGTGTGTGACCACCCTCACTATGCCCCTTAGTATATTCTAGGGACTTAAAAATTCTCAAAGTCACCATATGGCCTGAAGTTTTGCTAGCATGTCTAAATAAAGACTTGCAAGTTCTTTGCTATGTGCCCCTGGTCTCCAAGACAGAATTTGTAGATGCTTTTAAAAGTCAATTTAAAAACTCTAGCCCTTGGTGAAGACTAAATTAAAAACAGCTTGAGAAGAGTTGAACATGACAAAATAATAGTTCAAGGAGATTTAGAGATACTGTCAGAAGTTATGCTGAAGTTAGAAGAAACAATTTAAAGGTTATTCCAAGGAACTTGCAGTTCTCATTTTAATGCTAATGAACCAAGAAATATTAGGCTAAGGGAGTTAATCTGTATTCAGAGCATTCTAATAAATTAAATGAAAAGGGTGCAGATCTAATGCAACTTGCAAATGCCGGTTTCAATAATTGTCACATCAGCTGAGTATTTATCTAATCAGCACTGCTAAATTCACCTTTCTCACTAATATTGCTTTTCTTTTTTGTCACATCATTTTAGTGGCATTTTAGTTAAACTGAGGATTTCCTCCTGAATCACTTGAAAAAGAAGATTATAAAGTGACTTTTTATAGAGTGATATATTACATGGGAGAAGCAATCGTGGGGTCATATTAAAAATACTTTTGCTTCTCAAAAAATTACTTTTGCTTCTCTTGTAAGAACCATCCCTTTGAACTGCCTATGAAAGTTAGTCTATTTCTACTGCGTTCTGTAATGTTGCTTACAAATTATATTTACAGAATGTTGTAAAAAGCTTCATTAGTCAACAACACTATGTACATTGTCTCTAATTACAAGGACTTCAAAGTATCTTTTCTTGTGCATTTCGTTCTCATTACCCCACTACTTTTCCATGCATTCTCTCTTCTTTTTCAATGCCACTGATCTTGTTTTTCTCTAATTACTTGATAATGAAGTGATATATCAAAAAATTGAAATATGGAGTAATGCCTGCTAACATTTTTCAACCATCATCTGTCTAACACATGAGTAAGAGTACGAGGTGTCTTATGCATTGAAGCAACCAGCTGAGGTTACAACTAGTAATATATTGGCACCAATGCAACTCGCTTCCAGCAACATGAAAAATGGAATATAAACACAAGCATTCATGATCTTTTCTGATGTAGTTTAAATTTTTACTTCAACTTGAGGTTTCTTAACTCTACTGTGCATATTGGTTTGCTTTCTTTCCTAGGAGAGAAAACAAAGCATTCAATTAGTCCTTGGTTGATTCATTTATAGTATTCCCAATGGTTTTATGAAAGACTTAACATTAATTTTGTAATCCTTTACATGGTATGTTTCAATGAAGCCTTTCTGGAAAGGTTCTTGATATGAAAGAAATTTCACAGAGAATATTAGAGATAAATCTGAAAAAGGGAGTCATTTTAGGATTAGGGATATGTGTGAGAGAGGGACAGAACCTACTTATATTGCTAGAAAATAATATTCAATTTAGAAGTTATAATGAACTATCTTTTTTTTTATAAAAGTGACCTTTTTAAAAAATGAAGAGGCGTGCCTCCTCCTTTAGCAAGATTGCATTAATAATTGTCAACCCACAATTAGAAGAGCAGGCTTTCAATTCTTATAACTTTTCTCTAAAACGTTGGCACATGAAAAGAAGTGCCCTGGACAGATGGGAAATTAGCATGTCATAAAAATCTATAATAGATTGGCTGTTGCTGTCAATCTCATGAAAGTAATTACATCATGGTGATTTTTCCTGAAAATTACCATGACTTACAAAGGAAAATATTGTGTATTTGAGGCAAACAGAAATACAAATCGTTGGGGTTTTTTCAGTAAGATTTTCTAGTATCTTTTTAATTATTTGCTAGGATGGAAACTCTAAATTCTTTTTTATGATAGCATCAGGTAAAATCTTTACTTTCTAAGAGGACGAGATGGACATGAGTGGTGAAGGGCCCTTAACCATCACACTGCTCGAGAATCAATCTTGAGCCGCTGCTGTGTGAGACCACTTGGGTCAGATGCAGAGGCGTTTCCCAGCCAGCCCACCCTCAAAAGTGTCCATTGTCCAGTGTCCTGGGTTATTGAAATGAGGGTGGGGTATAGAGAGTTCATTGGATAAAGTAACAAATTGTGGGATCAAAAGGAGGCATCAGACCTCCTTGGACAATTAGTGGTGACAAGCCTGCTAATGTTAAGAAGGAAAACCCTTATTAGCTTGCAAAGAGGAGGCAGCTATATAGTTCTCTTGTTGGCCTAGTGATGTTTAGCACTTACAGAAATGGAGACTCATCTTCTCTGCAGACAGACTCAATGTCCACAGGCCTTCCTAATCCCAGAGAAGGGTGCATTTGGAGATAGAACTCGGTGATATCTTGCTTTTTCTCCTATTAATGGGGTTCCCTTTCTTTTACGTCTTCCAGCCCAAAGTTTGTCAGCCTAGCACTATTGACATTTTAGGTGGATAATTTTATGTTGAAGAAGCTATAGTGTGCATTGTAGGATGCAGCAGATCTGGCTTCTATCCACTGAATGCCAGCAGTACCCTTTACCTTCAGTTACAGCAACCAAATAAAGAATCCGGACATTGCCACTTGAGAGAAGCAGATTTCTCCCAGTTTGATGTTCACTGTTTAGTTCATGCAAGTTTTTCTGTCTGCATGAAAAATAAAGAATTTCATCTAACATCTTTACTATATTGATCCCACAGAGACTATAGTCTTCTTGAGGAAATGAATGACTTAGGTCTTGAGTGAAGTTGGACCTGGGTGAAGATGGAGTCTTGAGAACTTAAGTGCAGAAAAAAAAGTATAAATAAAATAAGTTAATACTTGAGATTTCTTTCTCACAACCCATGCATGCTTGCATATGTGAAAGAATACATTAACTATAATTTTATATGAATGAGTCCATCAATTGAACCACAAAAATGGATTGGCTTTCACAAAATTTGTTTTGCTGTAACCTAGATATTGAGCACTGTGACATTTTTGGTAACTAAAACATTTTGTGTAGTTCAAAAGTGAAATACTATAAAGAAGTACTGATATGTTCAGTCTAGTTCAGGCCAGTCAATGAATAATCTCTTCAAAATGTTTTCGGAGTGACAAAATAATATCACTGCAATTTTATATAAATCTATGTATATATGTAATGTATATGCTTATTTATAATTATTAAATGTGTTCTTTTTTTTTTACATTAATGGCATCAGTAAAATCACTAAAATTAAAGTATTCTGTTTTCTTGTAGGTAGAACCTCTCCCAATACTGCATCTAATCATATCCACAGGTCACCTAGCAAAGCAGATGTGTCAGGACAATGTTATCTGTGCTTATGCATCACATTCTTCTATAGCATTATTAACTTTTATACTATCTACCTATACCAATGAATATTACACTCCCACTCTATGTGGTAAGTAGATGTCTGTGTCAACTATGGGCTTTCAAGCTTATTAGATGTAGCTAGAATGCTATTCGCTTACCACTGAGAACTAAGAATGCAAATGTCTTTTATGTAACATAGCCCTAGATGCTGATAATATCTTCAAATTTCTTTTTAAATGTAAAATAAATGAAGTCACACAGCAGATTTTTAACAAAGAATTTGTACTTTATTATTGAAATACATTTTTGGCAATATGAAGATAGGTGGTATGTATTTATTCTGCAATAATTATGATGGAAAGTGTATATTAATATTCATGTATATATGCATGGGCAAAATGTTCTATTTAAAAGAAAACATTTTAAACAGCTTATAATAAATATGACATTTTTTGTTATCTTTAACACACGTTGTCTCCTCTGAAGTATACGAAACATTATAAAATCATTATGATCACTGCAAAGAAATTCCCACTTCTTAGTTAAGCTTGAGCTCCCATATGTCCCTTTTACAGCATCTCAGAGAGTGTTGATGGAGTGGAGGACTGTGTTCCTCACTCATTTTCACATTTCACATTTTCATATTATCCCCCTGCCATTTGAAACACTCTATCTTGGGCTCTCAGGACCTCCTCTTCTCTTCGTGTTTTCAAAGGCATATTTTAAGGTTTGTTTTTCTTTTTTTCTTTACTACTGAACATATGGGAAAGTTTTTGGTTTGGTTTATGTTATTCACTCAATATTAACTTTTGAAACTTTGGCTTTAAATTTTTTTCCATGAATAACATACTTTGTTTGTTTCGATAAACCGTAAGTTAAAAAGAAAAGAAAGTTAGTCTGCGACATCTAATAATTATTTTGCAAGAGGTATTTCCTATCTAATTGTGTTGAAAGAAAGAAAGAAAGAAAGAAAGAAAGAAAGAAAGAAAGAAAGAAAGAAAGAAAGAAAGAAATACACGTCTTGATATTTCTAGCAGTCATTCATCCATCCATTCATTCATTGTCAAAACTTTACCGAACATCAACTATGATTAGTCTAAGTCAGTAATTATGCTAGAAATTGTGAGCATAAAGCGTGTTTTCCCTAAAGAAGTATATATAATGTACATTTGCATTCAACTTTGGCTCAGGTCATGATGTCACAGTTCCTGTGTTCAAACCCCACATCAGGCTCTGTGCTGACAGCTCAGAGAGTGGAGCTTGCCTGAGATTCTGCGTCTCCTTTCCTCTCTGTTCCTCCTCTACTTAAACTGTCTGTCTGTCTCTCTCAAAAATAAAAAGAGATTAAAAATTGTTTTTAATTGTCCTAATGTAATAAAAACATTTTAAAATGATTTACAGCTGACTTCAGTACTTTTTATTTAGGGTCCATGAAAATAAGCTTATCAATGGCCATTTGGTTGATTGTTCAAAATGTAATTTCTAACTTGTTAGAGAAGTCAGAGTAAATATTACAAAGACATTTTTCTAGGGGCGCCTGGGTGGCTTAGTCGGTTAAGCGTCCGACTTTCGCTTAGGTCATGATCTCGCAGTTCGTGGGTTCGAGCCCCGCGTCGGGCTCTGTGCTGACTGCCAGCTCAGAGCCTGGAGCCTATTTCAGTCTGTGACTCCCTCTCTCTCTGACCCTCCCCTGCTCACGCTGTCTCTCTCTCTCCTAGAAATAAATAAAACATTTTAAAAAAAAAGACATTTTTCTAAAGAAATTAAAGTAGTCATAGTTTACTACTGTCTGGAGACAAGATTAGCAGACTATTAAAGACAAAATCCATAAATAATATAAGCTAAATTAATTATTTAATATTATGTATTTCTGTAAACACTATGTATATTATACAGATCTGCATGGACAGTAGATATGATCTCAGATTCATAAAAGCAAACATAGGGTTTTCTTACAAATTTACTGCTTCATTGCTTTACTCTCTAAAAGTGCTTTCTATTTAAACCCCAATTTTATACAAAATCCCGATTTCCATACTGTTTGATTTCCAGACACTTAAATTAATAAAATGGGTCAAGGTAAGGGCATATTTGCAGTTTTCCTTTGAAGAAAATGGTGTTAAACTATGAACATATTTAAGTAATGTAGTAAACCAGTGTAGCTGCCTTCACTTAGGAAACCTCCGCTAATTAAGGCAATTGTGAAGGTCACCAACTCAGGTTTCAAGTTCATATGAAAATACAGATATGCAGTGCTAACACTGTTCATAATTTCTTTGGAAACATGAAATGAAATGTAAACCTATAGAATCTCCACAGTCCATACTGCGTAAGAGGTACTTTTGAAAATCCAGCTTTCCCCCAAACATTTTACAATGTTTTCTTGACTATGTAAGTCTTTTGATGTTAATTTTATGTGTCAACTTGTCTGAGCCATGAGATTGTCAGATATTTGGATAAACATTATTTCTTGAGTGTCTCTGTGAGGGTGTTTCTAGACAAAATTGACATTAGAATCAGTAGACTGAGTAAAGCATATTGCCTTTCCCAATGTGGGTGGGCCTCATCTATTCCATTGAAAGCTTGAACAGAACAAAAATCTGAGTAATATGAATAGATTAGGCCAGGCTCCTGACAGTCATAGTTGTGGACTTGGAAGAGAAAATAGTGACTCTCTGAGTACTTAAAGATGGCTATTCTCTTGATGGCCTTGATGTATACATAGAAATAACCCAACCAAAAATATGACTAGTGGAATAATAATTTGGTTAAAGACAAAAAAGGAGTTTCTTCTAAATTCAACTTTTTAAGAACATTATAAGAATGGATTAGATCTAGCACCAGAAATGTGCTCATAGTCTAAATGATTCAAAGCCCATTCATGTCTCCCCAAATTGTTCATAACTACCATTTGTAGAAAGGCAGAAGAGGCAGAGGGAGCAGATTTAGTGTATCATAATCCAAAGTAAAGTAGATGAACCCATGCTCATATTAACTGTAGGAAAATGAAAAATTCATTATTATATAGGATAAAATTAATTATTTCAAAGCAATGAATGGATAAAATCAGATGACCTGGTGATATTTAATACATATCTAATCGAAATGTCTGATTTCATAAGCTAGTAAATATAATTCTTTAATTATAACATGTGAAGAAGAGACTGGAAATTTTGTATTTGCTAATGAAGATTTGAGTGCTTGGTAAATAATGAGAGATTTTCTGTGAATATAAACACATGGCCACATTAAGTTATTGTTCAAACAAATTCATACACCTCTAAAACCATTAAAATGAGGACAAGTTTAAAAGATTATCAACAATTGTACTTTTATATTCTTAAGCATAATTTGGGATGAAGTATTTTATAGAGAGGAAGAGTAGCCAGATTTGATAATATACTTGGTTTTGCAGCATATATTTAATAACAATACATGTTATGATTAGGAAAAAAAATGAGTAAGGGAGACTTTTCTCTGTCTACCTGATTGTGTTGAAGTGGGAAATTAATCTCATACCTTCAGACTCAGCCTTGGAATGGAACTTACATCATCAGCTCTTCTGGTTCTTAAGGTCTTCTGACTTGATTTTGTATTTCTCAGCTTCCATACTCACATGAACTAATTATTTACTGTAAATCTCTCTTCCTTTTCCCTCTCTCTTTCTCTCTGTTTCTCCCTCTCCTATTAAATATATACATAGAGTCCCATGAGTTCTGTTTCTCTGGAGAACCCAGACTAATACAAGGCCAATCTTATAAACCTTCCAATGAGTAGAATACAGTCACATTTGTAAAGCCATACTATGATTTAATCATAGTTCAAAATATTCAAACTACTGAGGATAATTGTAGACTCTGATTTAATTGTTAATAAAGTGAATTATCTCTGCCTTTATTGAAAATAAAATACTAATTTTAGTTTGAATCACATAAAATATTAGTATTTGTAAAATAGTATAGAGAAATTAGATACATCTGTAGAATATTATTTCTTAACTAAAAACTGAATTTTAAGGTTTTTAGTTAGGCTCAAGAGAAAGGAACTGTTTTTCCTTAAACTTTTATTTTTAAGTTTATTTATCTTGAGCAAGACAGAGCAAGCACAAGGTGGGGAGGGGCAGAGAGAGAGGAGACAGAGAATCCCAAGTGGACTCTGCACTGCTAGTGCAGATCTCTACCCAAGGGTCAAACTCATGAAATTGTGAGATCATGACTTGAGCCGAAACCAAGAGTTTTACATTTAACAGACTGAACTACCCAGGCTTCCCGAATGGAACTTTTTTCTATACAACACACTTACCCCTAAGTAATGCCCACACTGGGTTACCAATTCTGTCCTGTCAATGTGACAGGGAACCACAATTTTCTTCCTGTATTTATTCATCACTCAAATCACAGGAGACTCAGGGGAAGCTGAAGCTAATCCTTGTTTTGGAGCTGAGTTCTAATTAGTGTCAGTCATTCCTAATGATGCCATCCCTTGCAGGACTTTGAGTGTGGTTCAGAAACATAAGCATAATCTACCTTAGTATCTGTATCAGTCTAATAAGTTAATGGGCTAGGTGTATGTAGATAACCTGAAATAGGTTAATAAAATCCAATAAGAAATGATTGTTAGGCAAAGGTTTTTCTCTTCTTCCATAGGAATGTGAACAGATACTTATCTTTTCTTAGTACCTTCCACTGCCTTCTTGAGATGAGGACAATCATCACAAGGCTGATGCTCATGTGGAGGGTGGCAGTCAAGAGAAGCGCACAGAAAAGGATTCATAGACTAGAGAGCTCCAAACCTGGGAATCATAGTACCTCTGCAATTTCTATTATGTGAAATAATGTTTAGTCCTTAATTCTAGTTTGCTTTTCTTTTGAATTCCGTTTCTTGCAGGTGAAAAAAAGATTCCGACAATGATAGATTCCAATATTGTTACTATTACCCCAAAGACAGTGATAGAAAGAATGTGGCTATCAAGGTAATTCACTTCTTTATCAGAATGGAGGGGGGGGCGACAATATCCACATGCTGCAGAGTCCATTTGCAGTATCGGTAGCTCCCAAAAAATTTGGACTGAATATGCATGTGTCTTTGTCATAAATGGATAATTTTATCAAAAATAGAGAAAACATATTTCATTATAACTTTGTAGTTGAAGGGGATAAACTAAAGAATATGAAGGCCCCACTATCAAAGTAAGCATTTCTTCTTGTCATTAAAAATAGAAATGAAATAAAAAATAGAAATGAGAAAACTTTTTAGTAAATTTATGTATTTTTTATTTTTATTTTTTTAATTTATTATTGAGAGAAAGAGAGAGAGAAAGTTCAAGTGAGGGAGGAGCAGAGAGAGATGGGGACACAGAATCTGAAGTGGGTTCTGTGCTGACAGCAGAAAGCCTGATGCAGGGCTCAAACTCGTGAACTACGAGAACATCACTTGAGCTAAAGTTGGGCAGTTAACCAACTGAGCCACCCAGGTGCCCCCTTCAGGTGAATTTAGAATGCTTATTTTCTACTAGTTAATTGAAACTTTCCTAAGTATATAATGGACCCCTTTAAGCAGTCAATGCTATATTTCTTTACCATCTATTTAACAAAGTAATATAGCCACAAAAAGTTTATTTTCAATTATCTTTAACCGATATAGGTTTTTTGCTCAGTTTTTTAAGAATAACCTATGAAAACATCAGAGTTTACTTCTGCTGTTAATAGTTCTTGAAGTCTTTAATCATGTCTTGCTATATGTTTTGTTTCCATATTTTTCTTCTATTTGTGTTTGCAAGCTAATATATAACTGATAAGCTAATATATAACTGATCTAAATGTATAAAATCATGAGGGTTCTATCTTGAGAATGACTTCCTCCAGAAAGAATTAGTATTTACACCTTTTAGTGCACTTGGGTACTACAAAGTTGAATCCACTTTATGTTCATCTCTAATCTTTAGATCTCCTGTATGTGCATAAATGTGAACCTCAAATTTCCATGCTGGGAAGATTATGGATCTGCATTTGAGTGGAAATTTATTTATTTCCTTCCAGTGGAAATTTACTTATTTATTTCCTTCCATCCTTCCTGCCTCTCTATCTTTCCTAATTGTATCCAACTCCAATAGGGGTCAAGATAGTAATTATAGTCCCCTTCTGGTCACCCATTATTGCAATTTCAGTTTTTATATTTCCTACCCCACTCTTACACTGAGAGAACTGGGTTTGGGGGAATCTGTCTTTAAACAGTTATTTTAGTGCTAGCACACTCATTTGAGTGGGTGCAAGTCTTCATATTTTTATCTTTACATGGCAATTAAACCAGTGTCTTTAATGCAGTCCAAGGATCATTTCTTGTTTTCTCCTCTGGATACTTTCATTCTACATTAGTCAATTTAAAAAAACCTGTAATGCCAAATTTAGTTAAATTATCATCCAACTCCTTAGTTTACATTTGATCTCATATTCTGGGTGGACAGTGAAGAAATGGAATGGTGTCTAATACTTTTTCTCTTTCTTTCCCACTCATACTGTGTTTTATGCATCTATTTTCCTTCTCAAGAATTGCAGCCTGCATGGAGAGACTGGGGAGAGAGTAGAAATATTTTCTCTACTTATTTTGTAAGTAGTAAATCTTCAAAAGATTTCTTTGATTCTGCAGTCAAGTATAAGGTGAAGGACTGAGGAGATACATTAAGCCAGAATAAAATGCACACTTCACAGCTATCACATATATTATAGAACTCAAAGAAAAAAATCATGGGCAAAACATCCTTACAGTATTGTCTGTAAAAATCAATGTATTGACTTCAATAACCTGAAGAAAAAAAAAAAACAGTACTAAAGTGAAGATAAAGTTTCATATCTTTGAATGTTTCTAGGAAGTTAAAAACCCTGTGCAAGTCAATAAACTTTTTACTCTCAACTTCCTTTCCTATTAGAAAGAAAATTTAGATCAGATGATCACTAATATCCTATCAATATACAATTATAATTTTGTTGCAATAAATTACCTTTATTCTTACAGTGCAAATATTTCCTTCATATTTTATAATAGCATGAAAAATGAGATCTGAGCATTTTTAATAACCAACTTAATTTCAACAGCTACCAGACATAACCATGTAATAAATATACACTAAATGATACTTTGAGTCCATCTTCCCTTTTTCTCCCTCCTATAGGTAATTGAAAATACTACATGCCTAGCCAACACAAGAAAAATAAATGTTGTCAATATATTAAATTGGTTCTCTTGACTAGGTTGCATCTAAAGTGCAATGATAATAAAATGAATATTTGGGGTCATCCAATTTGCTCCCCAACTCTCACAAATAATCTTAAAGTCTTATTATTCTTTTGAAATTAGCAAGATTGATTCTTCTTTTAATATCAAAATACTCATTAAAAGCTGCATTGATTTTAAGTATTTTTTAAAATTAAAAGAAAATAGAAGGATGAAGTTATGCAACTACAAAAATAATTTCCAATGTTTTAACTGTATGAAACCAACAAAGAACTCTTGTTAAATTTATATGAAGCAATTTTAATGCTTCTAATATAAATGTCAGTTTTAAAGGTATAGCAAATTGAATGTCAAAGGCTTTGTTCTAGCTATTTTTATTTGAAAAAAAATTCCAGAACATGAAATTTAAAGTGATTAAGAGAAAAATGAGTCCTATTGGGCTTTTAAATATATTTTGAATTCTTCTTTATTTCCCATCTAGATATTTATGTTAATCTTAGAGTCATGATTAACTTAAGAATTATAAAAAATATTAGTAAAATAAATATGGTAAAATTCTCCCTAAGTATTGTTGTATATATTTGAGTGTGTAGTCTCAGATACTCTTTGTCTACTGTATGTATTTTATTTTTCCTAAGAGTTTCCAAATATCCAAAACTTGGTGATATTTTGATTTAGGTTAGGGGCATGCATTAAAAGTTTGTAGTCAACATTTTATTGAGATTCTAATGAGCTATAAAGGAAGAAACAGTGTATTCGGCTTGAAACATTATCTTTGGCTCCCTTTCTAAAATAGATTTTCAGGGGGCACCTGGGTGACTCAGTCGGTTGGGCATCTGACTTAAGCTCAGGTCATGATCTCACGGATTGTGAGTTCAAACCCCGCATCGGGCTCTATGCTGACAGCTCAGAACCTGGAGCCTGCCTTCGATTCTCTGTCTCCCTCTCTCTATCTGCCTCTTCCACACTCATCCTCTGTCTCTCTCTCTCCTTCAAAAATAAATAAATATAAACAAAAATTTTAAAAATTGGTTTTCAGAAAAAAATGAATGAAATATAGACACTTGCATTTGGTATGTTTTTATCAATGATATCAAATTAGTATTTTAAGATTTGCTAATAAATTAAAGAACTAGAAATATACACATAAATTATGTATCTAAATATTTTTCTGTGCACAAAACGTAAGTAAAATAGAGAATCTGAGTTCCAGAATGAGAGATGATATCAAAGTCGGGCATAAGGCCATGACTTCTGCATAGAAATTAATTTTTGAAAAAAAAAAAGGAATTAATTTTGGACCCAAACTCATTTGGTCATAACTACACTTGTGTCCATACTGAGACATGCTAATAGCATGTTCTTTAGGCCCTTGGCTTGCTTCTGATTCTGAGCCACGCTTGGAGCAAGAGATCCTGTGAGCCTGTAACTCCCTCTTTTAAGCACATCAACCACAGAATCATTCAATCTGTTCTCTTGCCACCTTTCTGATATTTCCTTTGTATTCATTTCCTATGGTTGATGTAACATATTAGAACAAACTTAACAACTTAGAACAACAACAATTTACCTTACAATTCTGGATATGAGAAGTCCACAATTGACCTCACTGGGCCTAAGTCATGGTTTCAGCAAAGTGGTGTTCTTTTCTGGACGGTCTAGGGGAGAGTCATTTTCTTGTCTTTTCCAGTTTCTGTGGGCTGGCAGCATTCATTTTTTCTTGGATTTTTTCTATCTTCAAATCAGCAAAGCTCTGTTGAGCCTTTCTGACATTACATCACTATCACTCTTATTCTCTGTATTTCTTTCATTTATAAGAACACTTAGGATTACATGGACCCCACCCAGATAATCCAGGATAATCATCCCATCTCAAGATCTTTAACCTAATCACATCTATAAAGTGTGTTTTGATAAAGTTGACAAATTCACAGGTCCCAGGGATTAGGAGAAGATCCTGGGGCATTATCATTCTGCTTATCAGATCTCTGTAACTGGAGCCACCATTTTGTTTTCAACAACTCTCCACATTCATAAAAGAAAAATCATCCCAACCTTAGTGATTCTTCCTCATTGAGCCTATGCACGATATGGTATCTGAAATTCCATCCCCTCCCCCTTTATTACTTAATACTCCAATCTTATAAATATTTCTAGACAGTTAGAGTTTGTGAAACAAGCATCAAGATTCACAGACTACTTTTGGCTTCTGTGTCACAGTTTTCACTTGAAAATTAACAAAGAAAAAGAAATTAAGGGAAAATAAAAAAGAAAAACATAGGTTAATATCACAATATATCACAGAATCTCACATGTTAATTTTAGAAACCCTAAAAATCCTTGTCTTAGGAAATAAATAAAATTGTGTAACATCAATGCATTAAAAATAATAAAATCCATAAGAAAGATAATTTTAACATCGATTATGTTAAAAAGATATTCTCATTAGTTAAAGCAGAGTTGAAAGTAGAGCACTTCACATCATGCAAATAATGAATATGAGTAATCAAGTCCCTTAAATAAATTTACTTTATTACACAAATTATTCACCTCAATTATCAATTTAGCCTGTTGTCTTTAGATGATCATTCAATTCTTATGTGTGCAATTTTCCTCAGAAGACGTGATGGATATGATAGAGATAGAATTTTCTAAATGTTGGTGTATTGAAATCTGAACCCAGTGCTATTTATTTTTTGGCACATCATACAGTATCATGCTTCTTTTTTTTTTTTTTGGATAAATCGTTTTGTCTACCTGAAGTCACTTTTTCTTGTTTTAATGAGAACTCATTTCTAGAAACTTGCCCACTGTTAGCACAAACTTCATCATTTCCAAAGGTAATTTTATTGGCTAATCTGAGATCTGTCAAAATAATATATTTAGGTCTCCAAAAAAAGAAACGTCTACACAATTATACCAGAATAGCATATTTTTAAAAGTAACTGCCAAATAGTTTTTCTTACATTTTTTAATTTGCATTAAAAAAATTTTAAGTTAGTGATACTTTTTATTGTTCTCTGACAGCAACACATACATGTGTTCAGTTATAGGGCTAAGCATATATTACCAATACATTTTATTTAATTTATGTCCAAATTAGTTAGCATATAGTGCAACAATGATTTCAGGAGTAGATTCCTTAATGTCCCTTACCAATATAGTCCTTCCCCCCTTCATCAACCCCTCCAGCTACCCTCTTAATTATATCTCATTTTAATATTTTAATATTAACTATTAAAGTTTAATATTTAAGAGTCTCATGTTTTGTCCCTCTCCCTATTTTTATGTTGTTTTGCTTCCCTTTTCTTTTCTTTTTTAAATATGCACATATGTGCATCTTTTTTTTTATTTATTTCTAGGAGAGAGAGAGAGAGAGTCAGTGTGAGCAGGGGAGCGTCAGAGAGAGAGGGAGATACAGACTCTGTAACAGGCTCCAGGCTCTGAGCTGTCAGTCAGCACAGAGCCCGACGCGGGGCTCCAACCCACGAACTGCGAGATCATGACCTAAACGAAAGTCGGATGCTTAACCAACTAAGCCACCCAGGCGCCCCATTTGCTTCCCTTTTCTTATGTTCATCTGTTTTGTATCTTAAATTCCTCATAAGAGTGAAGTCATATGATATTTGTCTTTCTCCAACTGACTAATTTAATTTAGCATAATACCCTCTGGTTTCATTTATGTAGTTGAAAATGGCAAGATTTCTTTTTTTTTTTCTTCTTTGATTGCCAAGTAATGCTCCATTGTATATATACACCACTTCTTCTTTACCCATTCATCTGTCAATGGATATTTGGGCTCTTTCCATACTTTGGCTATAGTCGATAATGCTGCTATAAACATTGGGGTGCATGTGCCCCTTCAAAACAGCACACTTGTATCCCTCGGATAAATACCTAGTACTGCAATTGCTGGGTCATAGGTTAGTTCTATTTTTTAAGTTTTTGAGAAACTTCCAAACTGGTTTCCAGGTGGCTGCAACAGTTTGGATTCTCACCGGCAGTGCAAAAGAGATCCTCTTTTTCTGCATCCTCCTTAACATCTATTGTTGCCTGAGCTGTTAATGTTAGCCATTAACAGGTATGAGGTGGTATCTCATTGTGGTTTTGATTTGTATTTCCCTGATGATGATTGATGTTGATGATTTTATTCATGTGTCGATTGGCCATTTGGATGTCTTCTTTGGAGAAATGTCTCTTCATGTCTTTCGCCCATTTCTTCACTGGATTATTTGATTTTTGGGTGTTGAGTTTGATAAGTTCTTTATAGATTTTGGACACTAACCTTTTATCTGATATGTCATTTGTAAATATCTTGTCTGATTTCTTCTGTTGCCTTTTAGTTTTGCTTATTGTTTCCTTCTCTGTGCAGAAGCTTTTTATTTTGATGAGGTCCCCATAGTTCACTTTTGCATTTGTTTCCGTTGCCTCCGGAGATGTGTTGAGTAAGAACTTGCTGCAGCCGAGGTCATAGAAGTTTTTGCCGGTTTTTCCCTTGAGGATTTTGATAGCTTCCTGTTTTATATTTAGCTCTTTCATCCATTTTGAATTTATTTTTGTGGATGGTACAAGAATGCGGCCCAGGTTCATTTTTCTGCATGTTGCAGTCCAGTTTTCCCAACACCATTTGCTGAAGAGATTGTTTTATTTCATTGGATATTCTTTTCTGCCTTACCAATATTACCTGGTCATACTTTTGTGGGTCCATTTCTAGGTTCACTATTCTGTTCCATTGATCTGAGTGTCTGTTTTTGTGTGAGCACCATGCTGCCTTGATGATTACATCTTTGTAATACAGGTTGAAGTCCGGGATTGTGATGCTTCCAGCTTTGGTTTTCTTTTTCAAGTGCTTTGGCTATTTGGGGTCATTTCTGGTTCCACACAAATTTTAGGATTGTTCATTCTAGCTCTACGAAGTATGCTGGTGTTATTTTGATAGGGACTGCATTTAATATGTAGATTGCTTTAGGTGGTATTGACATTTTAACAATATTTGTTCTTTCTAATCAGGAATATGGAATATTGTTTCCATTTTTTGTGTCTTCAATTTTTTATAAGCTTTCTATAGTTTTCAGTGTATAGATTTTCCACCTCTTTGGTTAGATTTATTTCTAGCTATTTTATTTTTTTTTTGTGCAATTGTAAATGGGATTGATTCCTTGATTTCTTTTTCTGTTGCTTCATTATTGGTGTATAGGAATGCAACTGACTTCTGTGCATTGATTTTATATCTTGCCACTTTGCTGTATTCATGGATCAGGTCTACAAGTTTTTGGTGGAATCTTTTGAGTTTTCCTTTTAGGAATGTCATCTTTGAAGAGTGAAATTTTGACCTCCTCCTGGCTTATTTGTATACCTTTTATTTCTTTGTGTTATCTGATTGCTGAGTCTAAGACTTCCAAATAATATTGGTGAAAGTGGACATCCCTGTCTTGTTCCTGATCGTAGGGGGAAAGCTCTCATTTTTCCCCATTGAGGATGATATTAGCAGTATGTCTTTCATATACGGCTTTTATGGTCTTGAGGTATGATCTTTTTATCCCTACTTTATTGGGGGTTTTTATCAAGAAGGATGCTGTATTTCGTCAAATGCTTCCTCAGCATCTATTGAGAGGATCACATGGTTCTTGTCCTTTCCTTTATTAATGTTATGTATCACACTGATTGTTTTGTAGATATTGAACCAGCCCTGAATCTCAGGTATCAATCCCAGGGATTTATACTTGGACGTGGTGACTACTTTTAAAATGTATTGTTGGATCTGGTAGGCTAGTATCTTGTTGAGAATTTTTGCATCCATGTTCATGAGGGACATTGGTCTATAGTTCTCCTTTTTAATGGGGTCTTTGGTTTTAGAATCAAAGTAATGCTGGCTTCATAGAAAGAGTTTGGAACTTTACCTTCCATTGCTATTTTTTGGAATAGCTTCAAAAGAATAGGTGTTAATTCTTTTTTTAATATTTGGTTGAATTCTACTGGAAAGCCATCTGGCACTTGACTCTTGTTTTTTGGGAGATTTTTGATTACTGATTCAATTTTTTACTCTTATGGTCCTGTTCATATTTTCTATTTCTTTCTGTTCCAGTTCTGGTAGTTTATATGTTTCTAAGAATTTTTCCATTTCTTCCAGATTGCACATTTTATTGGTGTATAATTGCTCATAATATTCTCTTATTATTTGTATTTGTGCTCTGTTGGTGGGATCTCTTCTCTGTTGTTCTTGATTTTATTTATTTGGGTCCTTTTGTTTTTCTTTCTTTCTTTTTTTTTTTTTATGAAACAAGCTACGGGCTCATCAATTTTGTTAATTCTTTCAAAGAACAAGCTTCTGGTTTCGTAATCCTGTTCTACTGTGTTTTCTGTTTAGATAGCTTTGATTTCTGCTCTAATCTTTATTGTTTCCTGTCTTCTGCTGGTTTGGGGTGTTATTTGCTGTTCTTTTTCCAGCTCTTTAAGGTGTAAGGTTAGGTTGTGTATCTGAATCCTTTCTTCCTTCTTTAAGAAGGCCTGGGTTGCTATATAGTTCACTCTTATGGTGGCTTTTGCTATATTCCAGAAGTTTTGGGCTGTGGTGTTATCATTTTCATTGGCTTACATGTACTTTTTGATTTCTTCTTAACTTTTTAGTTAGCCCATTCATTCTTTAGTAGAATGGTCTTTAGTTTCAAAGTATTTGCTATCTTTCCACATTTTTTTCTTGTGGTTGATTTCGAGATTCATAGCATTGTGGTCTGAAAATATGCACTGTATGATCTCGATCTTTTTGTACTTGTTGAGGCTGATTTGTGTCCCCATATATAATCTATTCTGGAGAATGTTGTATGTGCACTCGAGAAGAATGTGCATTCTACTGCTTTAGGATGAAATGTTCTGAATATATCTGTTAAATCCATCTGGCCCAGTGTGTCATTCAAAGCCATTGTTTCCTTGCTGATTTTCTGTTTAGATGATCTGTCCATTGTTAATAAGTGGGGTGTTGACGTCACCTACTATTATGGTATTATTATCAATGAGTTTCTTTATGTTTGTGATTAATTGATTTATATATTTGGGTTTTCCACGTTTTAAGCATAAATGTTTACAATTGTTAGACCTTGGAGGATAGGCCCCTTAATTATGATATAATGCCTTTCTTCATCTTTTGTTACAGTCCCTATTTTAAGTCTAGATGGCCTGATATAAGTATGGCTACTCCGGCTTTGTAAATAGCATATATAGATAGTTCCTGTTTTATTATCCATTCTGCTACCCAATTTTTTTTTTTTGAGCATTTAGTCTATTGACTTTTAGAGTGAGTACTGAACTACATGAATTTATTGCCATTATATTGCTTGTAGAGTTGGAGTTTCTGGTGGTGTTCTCTGGTCCTTTCTAGTCTTTTTTGCTTTTGGTATTTTTTTTCTTTTTTTTTTTTACTTTCTTCCCCACAGAGAGGCCTCCTTAAAATTTCTTGCAGGGTTGGTTTAGTGGTCATGAACTCCTTTAATTTTTGTTTGTTTGGGAAGCCTTTTATCTCTCCTTCTATTTTGAATATCTTCCTTGCTGGATAAATAATTCTTGGCTTCATAGTTTTCCAATTCAGCACATGGAATATATCCTGCCACTCATTTCTAGCCTGCCAAGTTTCTGAAGGTAGGTCTGCTATAAACCTGATCTGTCTTCCCTTCTAGGTTAAGAACTTTTTTTCCTTTGCTGCTTTCATGATTTTTTCCTTACCCTAGTATTTTGTGAATTGGGCTATGATATGTCTTGTTGATGGCTGGTTTTTGTTGAATCTAATGGGAGTCCTCTGCTTCTTGGATTCTGATGTTTGTGTCTTTTCCCAGGTTAGGTAAGTTTCTTGCTACAATTTCCTCACATAAACATTCTACTCCTTTTTCTCTCTTTTCATCTCCTGGGACCCCAATGATTCTGATGTTATTCCTTTTTAATGAGTCATTGATTTCTCTAATTATTAAATCATTCTCTTTTGCTTTAGTCTTCCCCTTTTTTTCTACTTTATGGTTCTCCAGAAGTTTGTGCTCTATATTGCTCAGTCACTGCTCTGTTTCTTCCATCCTTTCCACTGTGACATTCATTTGAGACTGCAGTTCAGTTACAGCATTTTTTATATCATCCTGATTAGCTTTGTATTTCTTTCGTCTCTACATAAAGGGATTCTAATCTATTTTCAACCCCAGCTACCATTCTTACTGTCGTGATTCTGAATTCTGGCTCAGACATCTTGCTTGTTCCAGTGTTGATTAAGTTACTGGCTCTCATTACTCCCTGTTCCTTCTTTTGGATGAATTTCTTCATTCAATCATTTTTAAGGAAGAAAAGGAATTAATAAAGTAAAAATATAGTACTAAAATTAAAAATTAAAAACAACAGAAAAAATCAAGTAAAGGATGTTAGATCCTAGGTGTGTTTCTGGTCTGGTTGTTGAAAGGAGCTTGATAGATGAGAGGAAAAAGGAAAAGATAAGTAAAGAAAAAAAAGTAAAAGGAAAAAAAGAAAATGTTTGAAAATTTGAGAAAATGAATACAGTAAAACAGAATAAAATGAATTAATGAAAGTAAAAGTAGAATTTGAAAAATATACAAAACAGTAAAATATATAGAAGAAAGATTAAATAAAAGTATTTTTAATAAAAATTGAAAATAGAAATTATTTTCTTTCTGTATTCAAAAATAAGGAAAGAAAGGAAAAAAATTGAGTAGATGGACCATCGAATAGACTGAAATACAATTGAAATAACATCAGTTTCCCCTAAAAGTCAAACTATAAAGCACTTTCTAGTCAGTAAACTAAACAGACAGAGAGACTTTTGGAGTGACTCAAGAACCCTTTGGCCCAGCTGGGCAGGTTTAGTGTAATGCTTCTGTTCTCCACTAGATGGCGCTTTCTTGGCCTACTGGGATGGATTGTTATGCTATTATACCTGTGTATGCACATGAGCAAGAAGGATGAAAATAGCATTATCCAGCTACCCAGTCTCCATCATCAGAGTTCTATGCTCCCCCAAATGGCAATCAACCACCCTAACTTTGTCTCCGGCTTTGGTCCACTCCCCACTTTTACACTGGTCATGACTGCCAGGTGGCATCTCCCTCCTGAGTTTTATCTAAGATGCAGTTGTATTTCCCAACCCCTCACTTCTGAGGGACTATGTCTTTGACCCATCCTGACTCTTTGGGGGAGGGTCTCACCAAGCAATGGCCAGGTGCCTTCCCGCCCTCAGGAACATTCGTGAGACCATGCTGCTACCGATGTCCAGCGACTGAAGCTGGATGCCAGCCTGCCCCAGAAAAAGTTCCTGCAATTATGCAGAAGCAGTGTTTCGGGGGTTATGGAAAATCCCAACACACATCTGGCACCAGGCTTCCTTCTTAATGTCCTTGTTTCAGCACCAGTGAATGTGTTTTTTCTCAGGGGTCCACTGGGACCTTTGCCCTTAGGGTGACTGCACAGCCTCTACCAAATGTCCTCCCAGCGGGCCAGCTCTCCCCATGTGGCCCGAGGACCTCTCAGACCTCGCTCTCTGCTCCTGGGGATTTGGACTCCCCACCAGAGCACCTACAAAGTATTGAACTGCAGAGTTTCAGACTCTGTGCTTCCCCTCATTATAGAGTCCTAATGGAATTTAAACCTTCTCATTTCTCCTTTCTTCCTTTTTTGTTCAGTCCCTTGCATACTCTTTCTTTTCTCTCCAGCTCCATTCTGGGGGGAGGGGTGTGTGCTTTCCCATACTCTCCCCTGCAACTCCATCCTCTTTACACAAGCACAAACAGTTCCCTCCCCTCAGTGGCTTCTCTCTCTCTCAGTTCACCTCTCTGCACACTGTATCTGACAAGTTCTGTGGTTCAGGCTGTGCAGACTGTTGTGTTAATCCTCAAATCAGTTTTCTTGATGTAGAAGATGGCTTAGTATTTATCTGACTGCATTTCAGGAACTAGAGATGAAAGCAAAACTCCCCGCTATTCACTATCTTGACATCTCCTCCTATTTTTCTTTTATGCAAACTAATACAATATTTTGTTTTCAACACTGCAGTCACATTATTTGATTAGTGCTATGGGAATTTTTAAATATTTAGGAATAAACCTACTGCATTGCAGCTACCCTCATAAGATCTCTCTGAAAATACATCTCTTTCTAGTGTAAGGAGAATGGAAGGCACACAAGAAGTCATCAATAAATAGTTCATTCCATTAGAGAATACATACTAATAGAAAGATTGGCTAAAGCTATGTAATTAGAGCAAGATATCGAAATATTCTATTTGTTAATAATAAAGTGTAATGTATCTTATATTTCCACAGGTAACACTCTCCGTTAAAAGACAAAGTCTTTAAAACATCAAAATATCTCTCCATTAATGTTATTTGGGCAAATACACATGTAAAAATACATGCATTGAAAATGTAAACCTGGACACAGTTCATACTAAAATGGTATTTTGTCATTTAAATTCTATTTTAATTCTTATCCTGGGGCATTCATGAAAGATATCTGAAATAAAGCTATATCTGTGAAGAGAGTAGTCGAAGGCAAAGACCAAACTAATGAAGCATAGCTTTTCTGAGGCCATTTTTCTATCTCTTTGCATATTTCTTTCTGTAATACGGAAAAACCTTTCCTCACTTTAGACCATCTGCCCCTTTGTCAAATATACTTGAAATTGTTGGTGAAATTAAAATGATTTGGTATGATAATCCCTCTGAAATGGACTTTAAATGTTAGCTTCTCCGAAAGGTGATTTTAAAAATATAATGTTAAATTTCTAACTGCCATTTAATGTGAAATCTGGAGTAGAATAATTTAAGAGAGCTTTATTTTATCTATTACACCACCTGTGACTGGACTTTTTTTTTTTTTTATTGCAAGCAGTTTAGTGCTGTAGCGGTTGCCTTTGAAGAACACTTGTGCCTATATCCTCTCAAGTCTGTGTTTCATGACATCACATTGATAATTTCGAATCTGTGATTTAGAGGGTATTTATAGAACATAAATCAGCAAATGGTACAAATCAGGGTTCCTTCCCACCCTGCCTGGCCAATTGTTAACCATATACCAACATACTACTGTGCTGACACTAGTGATCTCTGTTTGCGTAAGTAATATGTCCATAGACAATCACTAGGGTGAAATGCTTCAAAATATAGCAGTCTCTTACTTTTTGAATTAATATAATTTAACTGTTGTGTGAAGATAACAGCCTTTGTGTTTAAAGATGGCTGAGCTAAAGAAAAGTGCTGATTTTACACTTTTTATATTCCATTACTGCACTCAACAATATGAACATATTTTTCTAAAGAGCTTAATTAATGGATAAAAGGGGAGAGCCATTAAATTTAGATTGCTTATTAGTAAGTGCATAATAAAAGGATCAGCAAGATCCAAGGTGAAAATGAGGTCAAATGGAAATTTTCAACTGGATGTTTATTTAACAAATTGTAATTGAACACAAATGAGTGAAAATACACACTATGCTATCCATGGTGGTTAAAGAAAAAAGTTACTACACTGAAGAGACAAACAAATGTTTGTCTCTTTAAACCAATGTTAAACATCTAAACCAATGTTTATAGCAGTGCTTTCAATTATGGAAAGAGCCCAAATGTCCATCAACTGATGAATGGATAAAAAAAGATTTGGTTTATATATACAATGGAATACGACTTGGCAATGAGAAAGAATGAAAACCTGTAATTTACAACAACGTGGATGGAACTGGAGGGTATTATGCTAAGTGAAATAAGTCAATCAGAGAAAGATAAATATCATTTGTTTTCACTCATATGTGTAACTTGAGAAACTTAACAGAAGACCATGGGGGAAGGGAAGGGGAAAAAATGATTTCAAACAGAGAGGGAGGAAAACCATAAGTTTGCTCTCTTAATAACAGAGAGCAAACTGAGGGTTGATGAGGTGGAAATGGGTAATGGGCATTAAGGAGGACATTTGTTGGGATGAGCACTGAGTATTGGATGTAAGCAATGAATCACAGGAATCTATCCCCAAAACCAAGAGCACACTGTGTATATATATATAGTATGTTAGCTAATTTAATGTTAAATTATATGTATTAAAAAATAAAATATTTAAAGTGCTGAGAGAAATGAAACACGAACCTAGAGTTTTGTACATTGAAAACCTGGCTTTCAAAAGTGAAGAAGAAATAGACTTTCTTAGACAAAAGAAAATGGAAGAAATTGTCCATTGATATGCTTTGCAAGATATGTTAAAACTGGGTGTTTCATGTAAGTGATGAATCACTAAATTCTATTTTTGAAACTAATACTACACTGTAAGTTAACTAACTGGAATTTAAATAAAAAATTCAAACACAAAAAATTAAAAATAAGCCAATATTTATAGAATACTGTGATAATTACTTTCATAAATGACAAGAGTATTCTCAGAAATCCAAGGATCCATCTGAGATTTGAAGTCATGGAGTTAGCCACCTTTCTTTTATACAATTTATTTATTGTTATTAGTATATACTTGACATATAACATTGTGTAAGTTTAAGTTGTATAACGTGTTGCTTTGATATGTTTATATATTGCAATATAATTATTGTAATTTTCATATCTTGACTATTGTGGACAAAGTTGCCATGAACATGGAAGTGCTGTTTTATTATCCTGTTTTATTTCCTGTGGATATATAACCAGAAATACGATTGTTAGATCACATGATAGTTCTAATTTTAATTTTTTGAGGAAGCACCATACTGTTTTTCATAATGGCTGAACCAATGTGCATTACCAACAGCACTGTAAAAGGCTTCCTTTATCTTCACGTCCTCACCAGAATTTATCATCTCTTACTTTCTTGATGGTAGCATTTTAATAGGTGTGAGATGATATCTTATTGTCATTTTGATTTGCATTTCCCTGATGATGAGTGGTGTTGAGCATCTTATGTGTCTGTTGGCCTTTAGACATCTTTTTTGAAAAAAATTATCTACTTAGTCACTCTGCCCATTTTTTAAATCACATTTTTTTACCATTAAATTGCATGAATTCTTTATATATTTTGGATATCAATCCCTTATCAGATATATGATTTGCAAATATTTTCTCCCATTATGTAAGTTGCTTTTTGGTTTATTAAATTGTTTCTTTTGTTTGTTAATTTGCTATAGCCTCACTTCTTGATTTTTGTTTTTGTTGCCTTTGCTTTTTGTATGTTTTACCTCCAGTAACTCCACCAGGTTCTCAGGATGAATATCTGTGAAATATTTCCTTATGTTTTTGCCAGAGGAAACTAAAAGTATTCACTTTTAAATGTAACCAGAGAATTCTCTATTTAAAAAAAGTCTACTCTTTATGGGAAAATACATTACCAGAGCATTTTCTGACTCAGAGGAAGGGTAATTATGCAACTCTATAAAGCTGTAGACTTTGTATTCACTGAAGGAAGTCAAAGACTAAGAAATACTTGTGAAGGTCACAGCTTATGGATATAGGAACTAAACGATGAAAATTTAATCACAAGATTTTAATGATTTCCCTTTTCCAAACCTTGACACTCTATCAATAGGGCCATAGTGTAATAAAGGTGCATCACAACTGAGACATAGTGCAAGACACAGACTATATCTAAAAAGAAATTCTTAGGAAAGTCTGAAGATAACAAGGGAAATAAACTCAAGGACTGTAGATAAACTTAAAACATCTGGCACATACAGCTACAGAAAATATCAAACATAACCCAATTTATAGACAGACATACATAAACCCTTACACTAAAGGTTGACTCATTTCTATGTCTATTATCTAACATATCATGTGTGACTTCCAACATAACATCACTAGGCATGCTAAAAGACAAGAGAAAAAAACTGGAAACAAAGTAAATCATCAATATCTGACTCAAATATGACACCAATTTTGGAATAAATAGGCAAAAAAATTAAAATCATTATGATTAATATGTTAAGGGCTCTAAAAAATAGACAACATGGAAAACATATGGGTAATGGAATTAGAGTGACTGCAATTTTAAGAAATAATCAAAAGGAAATACTAACAATAAAAAACACAAGTTTTTGTGATACCTTTGATGAGCCCATTAGTACTTAAAGGTATGAATCAAAATTTCCTACTGAAATGCAAAAAGAAAAAAATTAAACACACAAAAAGAATATCAAAAAATGATGGAAATTTTCATAAAGCATCATGTGTGGAATTGGAATACATAGATCAATAATCTACATTAAATTGATTTTCGTTTATGGGAAGAGATAGGGATCTTATTTTACTTTTATTTGGACCTCTGCCTGACCCAGAACCAGTTATTTAAAAGACATTTTTATGGGCTGAATTCTCCACCCCCATCCTCAAATTGATGTCTTGAAATCCCAGCTCCAGTATCCCAGAATAAGAATGTATTTGGACACAGGGCCTTTAATGAAGTGACTAAGTCAAACTGAGGTTTTGAGTATGGGCTCTAATCCAATCTGACAGGTATCTTTATCAGAAGAAAAAAAAAATTGGACACATAAAGAGACACCAAATATGTACCTGCACAGTGAAAAGATCATGAGAGGACATGGTGAGAAGGTGGCCATGTACAGACTATAGTGGGAGTTCTCTGGAAACTAAACCTGCCAGAACCTTGATCTTGAACTTCAGCTCCCAGAACTGCAAGAAAATAAATATTTTTAACTTTATAAAAATATTTTATGTTTATTTGATTTTTGAAATAGAGAGAGTGTGAGAGGGGAAGGAGCAGAGAGAGGGAGACCCAGAATTTTAAGTTGAGATTGTCAGAATATAAGCATTTTGCTAGATTTATTTTTGCAGTTTAATCAGTCTTCAAAGCAAAGTGAGAACTATTATCTTTGCAATGTTGAACCTTTTTCCATTTCTATAGGCTTTAGGTTTTTCTCAGTACAATTGTTTTTCATGTCTAACATATTCCTTTAAACTTATTCATATGTATTTAATATGTTCAGTTTTTGTATAATTATATACATTTTCATTTACCTGTTTATTGCTTAGCTGCAAAAATAAAACTGATCAATGTTTTTATTTTTTTATTTTTATTTTTTATATTATTTTTTAACTGAAATCATCTAAACTGGAGTATAAATTTTAATACTTATAATAAGTTATTTCTAATTTTGAGGTATATAATCATAATACTTAGAAGAAAGCAGTTTTATTTCTTCTTCTCCAGTTCATATAATCATTTTCCTTCCTTTTTATTACATTATTGCACTATAACAAATCCCAGACAATGTTGATTATAAGTATTAATAGCAGGCATTTTTTAGATTTCTGTAGAGGAAATTTATATGTATGGTACTTGATATAGGTAATAAGGGCTATAATTCTTTTATTATAAAAATGAATTTCTTTTTATTCCCTTGTTTCCGTTAGTTTCTTTACTAACAAATTTTGAATTGGCTGCTTTATTGTCATTTTTTCCCAAATTTTCCGAGTTTTTTATGATTCCCAAGTCTTTTTCTTCTTTGCAAATTTTAATCTTTTTTTATTCTTTTTATCATATTAGGGTTATTTATTTTAATTTTTTTTGAAAACACTATTTGTAACATTTTTGAAATTTCTAGATCTAGTATTTCTTTTAGTTTTCAGTTAGATTGTTTCATCTTCTTGTGGCCAGGTGGTGATGATGACGATGATGATGATGATGATGATGGTGATAATGTACCAAAATTATACATAAAGCTGTGGTAATTTTGTGAGATCGAACATGATGGTATCTTCCATTAGAGTCAACAGGGGCACTATCAGTCCTGATTCATGGATACTGTGATGAGTTATGCTGAATTTCTATCTGTGGAAAGGCCAAATTACTTCCAATTCTTCAGTTTCTCTTAGACCCTAATACAAAACCATAAGGGATTATTTAAACTCTCATTTACCTGATAGCTTTGCTTAGCTAAATATTTTCTTAGCTTTTCTTTCTCAATTTCATCCCTCCTGGAATTAGTAGATACCTCGTTGAAAAGACACTTCAAATATTTGCCTCTTAGCACTGGATTTTACTTGTCTTTGGGATCATGTCTTGATAATACTTACCTTTAATTATAGCTATACAAAACTAACTCATGAATTCTTTCCAGTATCTTTTACTGGTATTCTAGGTCTCACAAAAGAGATGACTTTCTTTACTGCAACAAAACATAGTGTAATTTAATACAACTGAAACTTTATAAACATCTCTTCCTACCTTTTATCTGTTGTGCTAAATTATTAAAACCAAATTTCTTACTAAATGCAAGCATCTCTTTTCTTCTAACAATAGTCTCTCTTTATTGAACATTAAAATCCATCCCTAATCCATCTCGAGCCCCAGAAATTGAATTCCAACCTTGCCCTGATACCAATATCCCTAACACTCAAGATCATGTAACAGCATATAAGCAGGCTACCTCAAATGCACCTCAAGTGACAAATTCTGAATCTGGGATTGAATTCTATTTTCATTCAATATTCATTCTTGGTATACATTTTCCATTACCATCTTTTAACTAAACTTCAGGCCAAAAATCTCCTCTTTTTCACACCCTGTATCCAACCCATTGGCAAATTTTGTCCACTTTAACTTCAAAATATACTCTAAATCCTACATATTCTCATTTTGTACAATATTTTTTAAAATTTTTTTTTAAAAAATATTTTTATTTATTTCTAGGAGAGAGAGAGAGAGACAGCGTGAGCAGGGGATGGTCAGAGAGAGAGGGAGTCACAGACTGAAACAGGCTCCAGGCTCTGAGCTGGCAGTCAGCACAGAGCCCGACGCGGGGCTCGAACCCACGAACCGTGAGATCATGACCTGAGCGAAAGTCAGACGCTTAACCGACTAAGCCACCCAGGCGCCCCTTATTTTGTACTATATTTAAACCTTTTCCATGTCTCCTCAGCTTCTCCTAAAAGCACTTTCTTAATTATCTTCAGTCTTTGTTCTTGTCCTTTATATTATCTGCAAAACAGTTTAAGTTCCCCATATGAATCAAATTACAATTCTTCTGCTATCAAAACATTTGCCTTTATATTTATATTTCACTTAGAAAAAAATGCAAAGTCTTATTTCAACCTAAAGTACTTTATGATTGCTCCCATTGATGTCTTTTTGGACTCACTGGATACTAACTTCATCTTTGCTCATTCCACTACTGACCAACTTTATATTCACTAGAATGAAATTTTTTGTTATCATAAATGAATATGGTCCTTTTCCTTTTTCATTAAAGTACTGCTCAATTAAAACTACTCAAAGAGTCAAACTACCTGAGCTCCTGGTATGTAGAATGCTGTAAAATGACATTTATTGATTAATCAAATTAATACTTAATAACATTTCTTTAGTATAATCATGAGTCTAGCTTTTTCCCCTAAAGATGAGATCACATTTGTGAAAATAGCATTGCATATTCCTTTTAAAATAAGCAAATACTTTAATATTGGGTGATTTAGAAAAGATTAATATTCATGTAGATTTGTGAAACTGTGGCAAACTAAGGATTAACAGTTATAAGACATTTTTACTAAATGCTCTAAGAAAAGATGGACATAGGTTTTGGTTTTTGTTTTTTGTTTTTTTTTCAGGTATTGCTTAACAAATAGAAAATTCTTTTGGCAGCTCTGGGCCAGACAAAATCTTATAAGGGACATGAGTTGTCCCAGGGACTTCACTTTAGGCTGCTAAAAGCTAAGTTAGAGTTGACCAAGTCTCTTAATGCAAGAGCTTAGATGGATTCCTTATGTGCTGATTATCGTTTATAGTTCTCAATCCAATAGTTTGTATGTCCGTATTTACTCTAAGGAAAAAAAAAAACTGTAGACAGACTGGAAAAATGACATTATTTGAGGCTCATTAAATACTGAGAATTTGAGAAATGTCTCTCATAGTCTTACTAACGTGGGCATGAAATAGAGAAACAAAATGGAACAGCAAATAAAAAATATTACCTACTCTTCCAAAATTAGGAAACATATTGAATACAAAGAAGTTTTTATAAAATCATCTTTTTTGTGTTAATGTGAAGTAATACAGTAAAATAAAAGCACATTTTATTTTCAACTTATTTATTCTTGCTTCATTATTGACACTGTTCAATAGTTTGCATTCTTAAAATCTACTCATTTAGACATCATTCAAGCATCATGACATTACTTCTTATTCATCTGAACTAAAGTTGTATGCATTAAAATTATTGTAATTATTGTTAGATGTTGTAACGTGGTTAGTAAAAAGCCAGGCATATAATTAATACTCAATAAATGTTAGTTGTTTTGGTCCTTCCTATTATTAGTTTACTGATTAATTTTCAGTTCTCTTTAGTGACTATTCTTCATTGGTTTAATTTCTTTCTCATCTTTTCTTTTTACTTATAATCCCTTATCAATAAATTTACCTTCCTGGCTTTAATCTAATTCTCTGTTAAACATCCTCAACCAACATCCCCTGTTCTCTTCCCTTCCCATTAATCCAAACACTTAATAGCAATACTTAATTTATATTCAGTGTCATTTATTGGCACTACTAAATATAAAAAGTGAGAAATACAAACTTCTAGTAATAAAATAAGTAAGTCATGGAGATGGAAAAATATTAGGATTCCTATTTTAACTCAACATACCATTTCACAAATATTATCAATCTTCTACAATTGTAATTTCCTTCTCCCTTCCTCTCCTGTTATATCTCATTGAATTTTTTTTCCAGAAATGTCAAACCACCAAACTTTTCAACTTCATATATATATATATTTGGTTTCTCTATCATTTAGAAACCAAATGTTTCACCAGGTGGGTTCCTGCATTATTTTCCTTAGATTGTACTATGTTCCCACTGCAATGAGAAATCCTTCCATATACAATATAAAATTTATATTTTAAATAATTACTGAGCACCTATAGACTCATGTACCAGTTATTAACTCCCTTGTACCAGAAGTTTGAGTGGCAAGATCCAGTTTACACTTTAAAAAATATTTCTTAAGAAGGAGCTAGAAAAAGAACAGCAAACAACACCCAAAGTCAGCAGAAGAAAGTAAATAATAAAGATTAAAGCAGAAATAAATGATATAGAAACTAAACACACACACACACACACACACACACACACACACACACACAAAACAATAGAACAAAGCAATAAAACCAGGAGCTGGTTCTTTGAAAACAATAACAAAATTCATAAACCTCTAGCCAGACTGGTCAAAAAAATTTTTTTAAAAAGAACAGAAATGAATAAAATCACAGATAAGAAAGAGAGGAGAAATAACGAAGAATACAAGATATACAATTATACGTGAATAATATAAAAAACTATATTACAACAAATTGGGCAACTTAGACGAAATGAATAAATTCCTAGCAATATATAATCTACCAAAACTTAAACAAAAAGAAATAGAAAGTTTGAATAAATCAATTACCAATAAAGTAATTGAATCACTAATCAAAAAATTCCCATCAAACAAAAGGCCAGGACCAAATGACTTCACAGGAAATTGTACCAAATATTTAAACAAGAGTTAATATCTATTTTTCTTAAACTATTCCAAAGAAGAAAAATGGAAGAAAAACTTCCAAATTAATTCTGTGAGGCCAGCATTACCCTGATATCAAAACTAGATAAAGTCACCACAAAAATAAAAGAAAGAAACTACAGGCCAATATCTCTGATGAACACAGATGCAACTGAATCCAACAACACATTAAAAAGTATTATTGACCACAACTTAGCGAGATATATTCTTGGGTTGCAAAAATAGTTCAATAGTTGCAAATCAATCAATGTGGCACACTGCATCAATAAAGAAAAGGATAAAAACCATATGATGATTTCGAGAGATGCAGATAAAACTTTTGATAAAATACCACATCATACATGATAAAAACCTTAGACAAACTAGTTTATCATGAAAATACCTCAACATAATAAAGGGCATATATGACAAACCCACAGCTAACATCATCTTTAATGGGGAAAATCTTAAGAACTTTTCCCTAATGTCAACAACAAGACAAGGATATTCATTCACAGTTTTATTGAACAAGGAACCAGAAATCCTAGCCCCAACTATCAGACAACAAAAAGAAATAAAAGTCATCCACATCAGTAAGAAAAAAGTAAAACTTTCACCATTTACAAATGACATTATATTCTATATAGAAAACCCAAAAGACTCCACCAAAAAAACAGGTAGAATTGACGAACAAATTCAGTAAAGTAGCAAGATACAAAATCAACATCCAGAAATATGTTGCATTTCTATACATCCATAATGAAGCAACAGAAAGAGAAATTAAGAAAGAAGTCCCATTTACAACTGCACCAAAAGTCATAAGATACCTAGGAATAAATGTAACCAAAGAGGTGAAAGATCTGTACACTGAAAACTAGAAAAACAATGATAAGAGAATTTGAAGAAGACACAAAGAAATGGAAAGATATTCCATGCTCATGGATTGGAAGATTTAAAGATTAAAATGTCTATACTACCCGAAGTAATCGACATGTTTAATGCAATCCCTATCAAAATATCAAAGCATTTTTAACAGAACTAGAACAAAAAAATCCTAAAACTTGTATGAAACCACAAAAGACCCCAGATAGCCAAAAGAATCTTGAAAAAGAGAAGCAAAGCTGGAAGCATCACATTTTCAAAATTCAAGTTACATTACAAAGTAGTAGTGTTCAAAAAGTATGGTATTGGCACAATAATAGACACATAGATAAATGCAATTGAGAAGAAAACCAGAAACAAACTCACAAATATATAGTAAACTAATTTTCAACAGTCTCTTCAATAAATGGTGCTGGGAAAACTGGATGGCAACATGGCAAAAGAATACAACCATACACAAAAATAAATTCAAAATGGATAAACGACCTAAATGTGAGACAGGAAATTAAAAAAAAAATCCTAGAAGAGAGCACAGGAGCTAATTTCTCTGACATTGGCTATAGAAACATTTTTCTAGATATGTCCCATAAGACAAGGGAAACAAAAGCAAAAGTAAACTACTAAGTAAACTACTAGAACCATATCAAAATAAAAATACTTCTGCATAGTGAAGGAAATAATCAACAAAAACTATAAGGCAGCCTTTGGAATAGGAGAAGATATTTGCAAATGATATTTGATAAACATTTGGAATCCAAAAATGTAAAGAACGTATAAAACTCAACACCCAAAAGACAAATAATTCAATTAATAATGGACAGATTATGAGCAGACATTTCTCCAGAGAAGACATCCAGATGAAAAGATGGTCAGCATCACTCATCTCTGAGGAAATGCAAATCAAAACCCTATTGAGATACCACCTCACACTTCTGAGTGGCTAAAATATAGATACAACATAAGAAACAATAGATGTTTGTGAAAACAAGGGAAAGTAAGCCTTGTGGACTATGGGTACACATATGCAACATATGGATACACTATGCTACCTGGTGCAGCCACTCTGGAAAATATGAAAATGGACATCTTTATAAAGTCCAAAGTAGAACTACCCTACAATCCTTCATTTGCACTACTGGGTATTTACCAAAGAATACAAAAATACGAATTCAAAAGAATGCAAGCATTCCTATATTTATAGCACCATTATTTACAACAACTACAAAAGCAGCTCAAGTGTCCATTGAGTGATGAATGGATGGAGAAGTAGTATACACACACACAATGTAATATTATTCAACAATAAAAAAAGAATGAAATCTTGCCATTTGCTATGACATGGATGGAACTAGACAGCATAATGCTAAGTAGAATAAGTCAGAGAAAGACACATATATGATTTCACTTGTATGTGAAAAGAGCAAAAGAGAGAGAAAGAGAGGGAGAGAGAGAGAAATCAATAAATAGAGCCTTAATTATGGAGAAACAAACTAATGGCTACCCGAAGGGAGATGAGTGGAGTGATGGCTGAAGTAGGTGAGGGTGATTAAGAAGTGCCATTGTGAAGAGAAGGTGGTGATGTATGGAATCATTGAATCACTGTATTGCACTCCTGAAACTAATATCACACTGTATGTTAACAAACTGGAATTAAAAGAAAAACTTAAGGAAAATAGAAGTTAGTGACAAATATGGAGCTTATCTTAATCACTTATACTTCTTATACAATATCAAAAAGAAACATATGCATATGTATCTTATGACATTATAATTAGTCCATATGCATTTGTAATATTGTAGTACGGCATTAGCTATTAAAGATGGAGACATGGCTATATCTTTAATAGAGGTTATTAAGCTTCATTACACTTGTTCATGCAATTCCAAATATATTTACCTGTTCTTTCTTGCCAATCAAAACTCCTTTTCTTTTTTAAGGTAGCTATATGCCCAGATTGTCAACTATAGTTCTCAAACTTTCCGCAACAATAGTTATTGAGTGACAAAATTAAAAAATTCTGGCCAACTAGACAAAAGCATAAGTTTAAAGCTGCCTGGGCAATTTTTTCTTTTTTTCTTTTTTATCACTTCAGGCTTTCTTCTTCTTCTTGGCCAGCGTTAAAACACACAAATTAACAAACAAAAAACAATGAATAGATATGTTGAAGTATCTTTGTGAACTAGTAAAGGTATTATACCTGAAATACAGACCAAGACTGGGACATTTAAGATATTGTGGAACCATTGTATCAGTGTTGGGTAATCTACTTTGAAACATGTTAAGTTGGAACATGGTAAGTGAAAAGGGAATCTGTTTTTGATTAAACTATCCTAGTCATGTGTTTGGTTCATATGTAGTTGAATAAAGTCTCTAAATGGTTAGAACACAATATAAGCTGAATTTCTCACTGTAGGAAATTTTTAAAATAACTTGGAGACAGACTCAAGGTAAGGGCTGCAATCTAGATTTTATTAGAAACTTAAAATAAATTTAATATAATTTTGAAAAACAGACTTTTTTGTATTTCAAAATATATATATAATTATGATATATATAATTCAAGAAAACATATTCAATTCAAGTGTCTTTCTTAAGAAAAAGATTAAACTTAAATCTGGCCAAAACAAATTAGAAACATTTTCTGCTTGTGAAGTAGTTTTGATTGCCTAATAAAGGTAAAGCTATGCCTGACTAGGTACATGTGTTTTTTCCAAATGATTCCTTAGCTTGCCCTAGATTCAGATATTTTCAGTATATAAACATACCTTTTGCTAATTGAGAAAAAATCTGTAGTCGTTAACAATAATAAAAATAATTTCATAAGGAAATTAGGCAGATTTTTCTTTAAGAGTTATCGGTTTCAAATTATTACCTTTATAAATATATAAATATTTATTTATTTTTCTCAGAAAGTGAAGGATGTGCTTTGTATTCAAATTATTACCTGTAACTTTCTAGTTACACTTACCAAGATTTAGAATTTTATTTCTACTTTCTAAGTTCATTATGTTCAAATGACTGATACCTTTCTCAGGATCCATTCTTCCCCACATCAGTGTAGTACAATAATTCTAAGGCTTTTCTCCCTTGTGTCCAACTGCTTTAGTATAAAAAAAATTATTCTAGCATTCATACATTAGATTAATCCATACTCACATAAATTTCTTACATACTTTATTTTTTACTATACTTTTTTCTTTCCTAGATACTTCCTTAAGGCAGGGTTCCTATACCATTCGTTGTCTCTCATCCTCTAAATAAAAATACACAGTATATTTTTTACCTTACAAAAGCAAATTGTAGAATCTAGAGAACAGGAAAAAGATATATGAAGCAAAAATAGATCCTAAGCTAAGGAGTAATTTTTTTTTCCTGGTAAAAGGGTACAGAGCAAACTCTTTTGCTTAACTTTGAGCTTCAAACAATTTTTTTTAGATTTTTATAACTACAATAAACAAATTACTACAAATTTAGCAGTTGGATGCAACACTCATTTATTGTCTCACATTTTTGTAGGTCAGAGTCCAGATATAGCATCACACAACTATATTCTTTTCTTAGTTTCATAAAGTTGAAATCAAGGTGTGATCAAGGATGCATTCCTTTTGTAAAGCTCTGATTACACTTCAGATCATTCGGTTGCTGGCTGAGTTCAGTTCATCTCTGTGGTTGAAGAACTGAGGTCCCCATTTCTACGTCAGCTAGAGTTCAGTCTTTGTGCCTAGGGACTGCTATACTCTTTCTGGCACTTTCCATGTAGCCTCTGTTCAGGAACAGCAAATGAGGTCTCTCTCTACTTCCAATGCCTCCTCCTCTGCTTCTTCTGCTCTGGCTGGAAGCCAGAGGAAAATGATCTCCTTTTCAAGGTTCATCTGATTAGATTGGGATCACTCAGATAATCCAGGATAATCTCCTTATTTTAAGGAGGTCCAGGACCTTAATTACATCTGCAAAATCCTTTGTAGGGTATAATGTAACATATTTACAGATTTCTAGGCTTAGACTTTGTTCATTTGTTGAGGAGGGGGGCATCATTCTGCCTACTATACTCCCCACCAAGTTCTTGAAAGAAAAAAAAACTCAGAAAACACAATAATTGATGAATTTTGCTTTTCAAATTTAAAGTGATTTTATTTACACACACATGCACACACACACAGAGGTTTCCTTTCATTATCTATGAGTCAAGGTGTTATTTCTCATAATATGGCAAATTCATATTATTTTCTGTTGTTTTCCTCTGGGATTAAAAATTAAAGAAGGTGGATACATGTGTGTTTTTGTTTGATTTTAGGCATAATAGAATTTATGCCTAAGAATTTAAATTTCTTATTTAAAATAAGAAAGCAAGCATAACTTAAATATTTGATTACCATGGCTGTTTTCTCTTTGCCACATTACCTTAAAAGTTGTCACTTAGCACAATTAAGCCAAGTACCATGAGAAACACACTTATAATTTAACAAATTGGATTTATCACTCCTTGTGGCAAAGGGGAACACACAGTATGGTGAACCATTGGGCATCTCTGTAATAAGGTGCTAGGAATAACCTATTATAGGATTGGGGTTTTGGCTGGGTAAATTTTGTGACGGTATGAGGAAGTAAGTGTTTCTTTAAATCGAATGCCGTCAGAAAGCGAAAGCAATTCTGCCACTGTCGATCTCAATAAAATTTATCCATAGTAAGTGGAGACTAGCAAAAGGATCAAACTAGAATTATTTTTAAAATATTTATTTATTTTTCTCAGAAAGTGAAGGATGTGCTTTGTATTTGAGGGGAATTTCACAATTATCTCTTTTTTTCCTCTGTCTTTAGACAAAATTATAAAGTGGTCTCTGCTTTATACCTCTACAAGGTCTTAGAGTGACCTTGTCTGAGAATGGTGCTTTGTGAAATTGTTTATATCTAATAGGAAAATAACAGCCTTGATGCGAATGTCAGGCCATCTTCGGAATGTCAGGAGCTGCTGTTCACCCCTCCCACATTTCTTTTTAAATTCTAATGTGGTGAATGTTTCTTCTTTGGGTTCAAAGTAATTTCACAAGATATGAAAGTGATCCAATTAGTTTTGTAAAATATCCAAGCTGAATGATTGCCTGGACCTATAATCTGTTCATACAGTATCTGAACAGACACTCTAATTTCATTTGGAAATTCTTTTAAGATAATGCCAGTGTTGGCCAATCAACCAAATATGTGCTAAAGAAAACACTTTGCATGAATAATTTCTATCAGTCAGTTAGGGTTGTATTATCCGAAGTCTCAGTTGTGAACATCTGATCAATCTATGTTATATACTCACTATCACAAATATTACTGTACCCTCCTTCAAGAATATACTGATTATTTCGACCTTCTAAATAATTATCTTAAAATATTAACAGATGTAGGTTTTTAAGAGTAACATTAGAAATAATAGGTAGTAATAGTTTAAGAACTTGAAGTTTTTTCTTACTCTTGTAAGGGATATCCTATTCTAAACATATGAAAATTGTATGTGAATGCCAGGATCTTATTGAAACGGCAATTGACTTGGTATATTATCTTTTGCTATCAAAAAGTATTCCTTATCGTAATTATTTTAATTAAGCAAAGCAAAGTTTAATGAGACTCAATGAGTGAGTATTTTGTGTTTGAGAGGATGTCAAAGCAAATAAATTTTAAAATTATCTAAGGCCTGACCCCAAAAAGTCCTTAATTCTTCAGTGTAAAAGCAGATGTGCATATGAAGTAATTAAATGCAAAATATACTCTAAACATACTTCAGAGGATAATATATTCTTTTAGTGTGGCCCAAGGGGAACAGAATTACTTTTAGTATAATAACAGGGGCAAATTAATTAGGGCAGAAATTATTTACCATTGCTTGTATTTTCCTTCCTGGTAGAGTACTCAGTGATTCAAGGTAACTGTTGGGGAAGAGGAGAGTGAAATTTTATTCCTGTGTCACTTTATCAATGAATTTCATTGCATTGGGGCCTGCATATAAGGAAGTAAATCTAAAGTGTCTGAAAGTAAAATGTGTAATGTTTAAATTTTAATTCTACAATTAAGATAAATTACAGAGATCTTATTACCTTTGATTAACAATTTCTGTTTTGTCAAAAGCATAAACCCGAAAGGAAATGGGATATATAATCTATTTATAAAGATATTTCATTGACTGCAAGCCAACATTAAGAATGAGGGTGATAAACACCTTGGTAGTGTAAGTATGTCAGGGAAAAAGACAGACCTCTAACCATGAGTAAGGCCCTATGAATGCTGTCATAGGGTTCCTGACATCTTTCTTTCCATCTATATCAAAGATGGGTACCATCATTCCCATATGTTAATGTCAATAATAAAGAGCATATTAACAATTATAAATCTCATTCCCTATTTTTTCCTTTTATTTGCATTAAATTATTATCTTTGGAATATTATATATACCAAATTTTTAAACAAAAAGGAGAATAACTTTCACCTAAGTTTTGTCAAAATGGTGTTTTTTCTTCATCAAACATTCTAGAATCTAACGAATTGGGGTCTAATGTAAACAATACAAAGTAAGCTTGCTTTAGTTCATAAAAGAGTAGTCAGGAAACACTAAGGGAACACTGAAGGTATATTTCTTCTCCCAGTTTCACCAATTAGAAACTTAGTGTATTTAATATACATTGAAAATATTAGTGACCCATCATAGACATTAAACCTATTAGGCATTGGTCATTCAAATCTCTTACAGAACCTTTAGGCTTAATTATCAACTGAGATCAGCAATCATCAAAAAATAGAAGGTAAGATGGGAAGTGAACAGAGATCTGAACAAAGCAAATAACTTCAATGTTCCCAAGATCTGTGTGAGGCCTAGAGTCCAGTGGATTTTAGAGTAAAATTAGGTGATACCTCATTGGAGTTTTGATTTGCATTTCTCTGATGATCAGTGATGTTGAGCATCTTTTCCTGTGTCTATGGAAGTGTTGAACCACTATATCGTACACCTGAAATTAATATTATACTCTATGTTAACTAACCAGAATTCAAATAAAAAAATTAAAAAAGAAAGAAAAGTTAGGAAGTGCCATGAAGGCTAGTTTTGAGAAATGAAAGGCTGGCAACTCTAGGATACTTACACAGGCAGTAGCCACAGTATTATTAACAACTGAGTATTAAGTTATTAATGTTCATGTTTAGATATTAGTATGCAGAAAGTTTAAAATCTCAAATTCCAAACAAATCAGTACTCTCCATTAAGGCTAATTCAATTTATCTCAGCAGTTAAATTAGGTGTTTATTGGTCAGATCCACTGCCCCTTAAACACTTTACTTTCAACTTTGGAATGGAAAGTGAACAAAGATAGAAATTGACAGTACAATTTACTTAATTATCAATGTGTTTTATTTAGGTTTAATGTTTGGTATTTTCCAGATACCCAGGCATCAATACTAATTGCTCTGAACCAATAACTGCCTTGCAGGTTGTAGATGAGAGGATAAAAAAAAAATGTGTGTGTTTGTGTGTGTGTCTTAATGTGTCAAGTTTCAATTTAAATTCTAGTTAGTTAACATTCAGTGTAATATGAGTGTCAATATTAGTTCATCCATTCATCAGTACATGGGCATTTGGGCTCTTTTTATAGTTTGGCTATTGTTGATAATGCTATTACAAACATCTGGGTGCATGTGCCCCTTTGAATCAATATTTTGTATCCTTTGGGTAAATACCTAGTAGTGCAATTGTTAGGTCATTGGGTAGTTCTATTTTTAACTTTATCAGGAACCTCCATTCTGTTTTCCAGAGTAGCTGCATAAGTTTGCATTCCTACCAACAGTGGAAGGAGGTTTCCCTTTCTCTGCATGGTCGTCAACATGTTGTTTCCTGTGTTGTTATTGTTAGCCATTCTGACAGGTGTGAAGTAGTATCTTACTGTGGTTTTGATTTGAGTTTCTCTGATGATGAGTCACAGTAAGCATTTTTTCACGTGTCTGTTGGTCATCTGGATGTCTTTTTCTAAGAAATGTCTATTCAAGTCTTCTGCCCATTTCTTTTTTTTTTTTTTAATGTTTTATTTATTTCTAGGAGAGAGAGAGAGACAGCATGAGCAGGGGAGGTCAGAGAGAGAGGGAGTCACAGACTGAAACAGGCTCCAGGCTCTGAGCTGGCAGTCAGCACAGAGCCCGACATGGGGCTCGAACCCACAACCGCGAGATCATGACCTAAGCGAAAGTCGGACGCTCAACTGACTAAGCCACCCAGGTGCCCCAGCCCATTTCTTAACTAGATTATTTGATTTTGGGGTGTTGAGTTTAATCAATTCTTTATAGATTTGTATACTAACCCATTATCAGATATATCATTTGCAAATATCTTCTCCCATTCCATAGGTTGTCTTTCAGTTTTGATGATTGTTTTCTTTGCTGTGCAGAAGCATTTTATCTTGATGAAGTCCCAATATTTCATGATTATTTTTGTTTTCCTTACATCTGATGGCATATCTAGTCAGAAGTTGCAGAAGCTTTTTATCCTGATGAAATCTCAATTGTTCCTTTTTTCTTTTCTCCCTCTAGCCTCAGGAGTCATGTCTAGTAAGAAGTTGCCATGACCAATGTCAAAGAGGTCACTGCTTATGTTCTCCTCTAGGATTTTGATGGTTTCTTGTCTCACATTTAGGTCTTTCATCCATTTTCAATTTCCTTGGTGGATGGTGTAAGAAACTGATCCAGTTTCATTATCCTGCATGTTGCTATCCAGTTTCCCAACATTATTTGTTGAAAAAACTATCCTTTTCCCATTGGATATTTGTTTCCTGTTTTGTTGTAAATTAGTTGACCATAGCATTGTTGGCCCATTTCTGTTTTCTAGTATGTTTCATTTATCTATATGTCTGTTTTTGCTCCAGTACCATACTGTACTCATGACTATACCTTTGTCATATAGCTTGAAATCTGGAATCGTGATGCCTCCAGTTTTGTTTTTCTTTTTCAGCATTGCTTTGGCTATCTGGGGTCTTTAGTGGTTTCATAGAAATGTTAGGATTATTTGTTCTACCTTTGTGAAAAATGCTGGCGATATTTTGATAAGGATTGCATTAAATGTGTAAATTGCTTTGGGTAGTATAAACATTTTAATAATATTTGTTCTACCAATCCATGAGCATGGAACATTTTTCCATTTCTTTGTCTTATCTTCACTTTCTTCCATAAGTGTCCTTAAGACTTTGGAATATAGATCTTCAACTTTTCGGTTAAGTTTATTCCTGGATATCTTATTTTTTTGGTGCAATTATAAATGGCACTGATTCCTTGATTTCTCTTTTGTTGCTTTATTATTGGTGTATAAAAATGCAACAAATTTCTATATGTTGTTTTTGTATCCTGTAACTTTGCTGAATTTGTGTATCAGTACTAGAAATTTTTTGGTAGAGTCTTTCAGATTTTCGACATCGAGTATCATGTCCTTGTGAATAGTGAAAGTTTTACTTCCTTGCTCATTTGGATCCTTTTAATTTTTTTCATTATCTGATTGCAGAGGTGGAAGAAAGGATTTTTCTATGAAAAAAAATCTTAAAATAATTTTTTTTTTTGGGAAGACAGAGTGCAAGCTGGAGGGGGGAAGAGAAAGAGGGAGACACAGAATCTGAAGCTGGCTCCAGGCTCCCAGCTGTCAGCACAGAGCCCGACGCAGGGCTCAAACCCACAAACCATGATATCATAACCTAGGCTGAAGTTAGAAGTTTGACTAACTGAGCAACCCAGGCGCTCTGAAAAAGAAAAGTCTTAAGAGACTTAAGAGAAACTAACTTACCTTATTTATTATTTAAATAATAAATAAATCATTTTTCTGAGAAACTTTAGTAAATATTATTTATCTCTTACATGTGAACATATACCAAAAAAATTGAGAAATACAATGACGAATGGAGAGGAGAAAAAAAAATAATGGAATTCAAAGTTGTCAAAAAAGTCTTTAGGTAGAATATGAGACCAAGGATTGCAATTGATAGATGAGAAGGTAGAGAGAAAATGAGAGAATGAAAAGGCTGTATGTTTGACTGAAAAGCCTGATTTGACAGTCCATCAAAGTACATTTCAAATATATTGCTTGTATGTCATTGTGGCCTATTTTCATGTACTAAAAGAATTGCCCTTTTTCCATTACTCTTAGCTGGTTTTTCAGAGCTTCTGAAAGGTTGAAGTCTGTTTATTCCATAGTATGTATAATATTTATTGAGTTATAGATTCTAGTCTAGATTGCTACACTAATATTGATGCTTTGTTTATTTCAAACCAATATTTATTATGGGAAAAAACCAATAATAGGTACACTTTGTGCATATAGATATAAAACTCAATTGATTGTCTCAAGGAAAACATTCCCAGTAGTCATGAGAAAAGTAGAAAAGAAACAACATAACCGGTTCTATTAATCATAGACATTTTTCAGTGAGTCTTTAAAAGAAGTAGATTTGGGCAACTTGAAAATCTGAGAAAACAAGCAAAGTTTGATTACGAGCTACCTATAAATTCAAATATACAATTTTAGGATTTACTTTTGCCAGTTATTTGTCCATTATATCTCATTCTATACATTAGCATTTTACTAGCATAGCACTATGTTACCTATTCATAAAAACATACTTAATGAACATATTCACCATTAATAACTTTAAAATTAAATTAATATTTGCTTGCACAAACATTTGCATTAGTGTCATAGAAAAGGTTCATAGAGTTAAACAAGTCAGATTACATGTAAGATAAAAACAACAATTTACCTGGATTTTGGCAATTAAAATATATTTTGTTGATTTTGTTTTTGATGATTATTTCTCTTTTATTAACTATAAAATATTGGTTAACTCCCAAAATTATCTTTATATTTTATTTATGTTACAGAAAATAGTAATATAAGACATGGGTTGTTCACATTTGTCATGTATTGCTTCTTTATTCAAAACAATCTCCTTTTTTTCATTTTATTTATTTATTTTTATTTTATTTTTTATTTAATATTTTTCTTAGTTTATTGTCACATTGTTTCCATAACACCCAGTGCTCATCCCAACAAGTGCCCTTTTCCATGTCCATCACCCCGCTTCCACTCTCCCCCACCCCCAAAAGCCCTAAGTTTGTTCTCAGCATTCAAGAGTCTCTAATGGTTTGCCTCTCTCCCTCTTCCCAGCTATTTTTCTTCTTCTCCTCCCCCATGGTCCTTCATTAAGTTCCTCCTAATCCTCTTAGACGTGCAAACATACGATATTTGTCCTTCTCTGCCTGACTTATTTCACTTAGCATAACACCTTCAAGGTCCATCCATGTTGCTACACAAGGCCAGATTTCATTTTTTCTCATTGCCATGTAGTATTCCATGGTATAGATAAATCACATCTTCTTGATCCATTCATCAGTTGATGGACACTTAGGCTCGTTCCATGATATGACTATTGCTGAGAGTGCTGATATGAACATTGGGTTACAAGTGCTCCTATGCATCAGCACTCCTGTGTCCCTTGGGTAAATTCTTAGCAGTGCTACTGCTGGGTCGTAGGGAAGTTCTATTGTTAATTTTCTGAGAAAACTCCACACTGTTTTCCAGAAGGGCTGCACCAGTTTACATTCCCACTAACTGTGTAGGAGGGTGCCCATTTCTCCACATCCTCGCCAGCATCTAGAGTTTCCTGATTTGTTCATTTTAGCCACTCTGACCTGCGTGAGTTGGTATCTCAGTGTGGTTTTGATCTGCATTTCCCTGATGATGAGGGATGCTGATCATTGTTTCATGTGTCTGTTGGCCATCTTGATGCCGTCTTTGGAGAAGTGTCTGTTCACGTCTTTTGCCCATTTCTTCACTGGATTATGTGTTTTTTGGGTGTGGAGTTTGGTGGGTTCCTTATAGATTTTGAATACTAGCCCTTTATCTGATATGTCATTTGCTACTATCTTTTCCCATTCCATCAGTTGCCTATTAGTTTTACTGATTGTTTCCTTTGCCATGAAGAAGCATTTTATCCTGACGAGGTCCCAATAGTTGTAGCTTTGAGAAGAATGCTGGTGCAATTTTGATTGGGATTGCATTGAATGTGTAGATTGCTTTGGGTAGTAATGACATCTTAACTGTATTTATTCTTCCGACCCATGAGCATGGAATGCTTATCGATTTCTTTGTGTCTTCTTTAATTTCCTTCATAAGTTTTCTATAGTTTTCATCTTACAGATCTCCTATATCTTTGGTTAGGTTTATTCCTAGGTATTTTATGTATTTTTGTGCAATTATGAATGGGATCAGTTTCTTGATTTCTCTTTCTGTTGTTTCATTATTGGTGTATAAATATGCAACTGATTTCTGTACATTGATTTTGTACCCTGCAACTTTGCTGAATTCATGGATCAGTTCTAGTAGGCTTCTAGTGGAATCTGTAGGGTTTTCTATGTAGAGTATCATGTCGTCTGCGAAAAGTGAAAGTTTGACTTCTTCTTTGCCAATTCTGATTCCTTTTATTTCCTTTTGTTCTCTGATGGCTGATGTTAAGACTTGCAGCACTGTGTTAAACAACAGTGGTGAGAGTGGACATCCTTGCCGTGTTCCTGATCTCAGGAGGAAATCTCTGTTTTTCCCCACTGAGGATGATGTTAGCAGAGGGTTTCTAATAGATGGCGTTTATGATGTTTAAGTAAGTTCCTTCTATCCCGACTTTCTTGAGGGTCTTTATTAAGAAGGGATGTTGTATTTTGTCGAATGCTTTTTCTGCATCTGTTGACAGGAACACAGGGTTTTATCTTATCTTTTGTTAATGTGACGTATCACACTGGTTGATTTTCGAATATTGAACCAGGATTGTAACCCAGGAATGAATCCCACTTCATCTTGGTGGATATTTCTTTTTTTGTGCTGTTGAATTAGATTTGCAAGTATATTGTTGAGGGTTTTTGCATCCATATTCATCAAGGATATTGGCCTGTAGTTCTCTTTTTTTGCTCGGTTTCTGTCTGGCTTCAGAATCAAAGTGATGCAGGCCTCGTAAAATGAGTCTGTAAGTTTTCCTTCGATTTCTATTTTTTGGAATAGCCTGAGAAGAATGGGTATTAATTCTGTATTAAATGTCTGGTAGAATTCCTCAGGGAAGCCATCTGGCCCAGGACTCTTATTTGTTGGGAGATATTTGATAACTGGTTCAATTTTTTCACTAGTTATGGGTCTGTTCCAATTTTCTATCTCTTCCTGTGTAAATTTTGGTAGTGTGTGTGTGTTTAGGTATTTGTCCATTTCTTCTAACTTGTTCAGTTTGTTGGCATATAATTTTTCATGGTATTCCCTGATAATTGCTTGTATTTCTGAGGGGTTGGTTGTAATAAGTCCATTTTCATTCATGATTTTGCATATTTCAGTGCCCTCTCTTTTCTTTTTGAGAAGCCTTGCTAGAGGTCTCTCAATTTTGTTTATTTTTTTCAAAAAAGCAACTCTTGGTTTCATTGATCTGTCAACTGGTTTTTTTGGTTACTATATTGTTTATTTCTGCCCTGATTTTTATTATTTCTCTTCTACTGGGTTTCGGTTGCTCCTGCTGCTCTCCTTCTAGTTCATTTAGGTGCACTGTTAGATTTTGCACTTGTGCTTTTTCTAATTTCTTGAAATAGGCCTGGAGTCCAATGTACTTTCCTTTTAGGACTGCCCTTGGTGCATCCCATAGAGTTTAAATTGTTGTATTTTTATTTTCATTTTTCCATATATTTTTAAATTTCTTCTCTAATTGCCTGATTGACCCATTGTTCTTTATTAGGGTGTTCTTTAACCGCCATGTTTTTGGAGGTTTTCCAGACTTCTTCCTGTGATTGATTTCAAGTTTCATAGCAGTGTGATCTGAAACTGTGCATGGTATGATCTCAATTCTTCTATATTTATTGAGGACTGCTTTATGTCCCAGTATGTGATCTATCTTAGAGAATGTGCCATGCACACTTGAGAAGAAAGTGGATTCCATAGCCTGAGGATGTAGAGTTCTAAATATAGCTGTCAAATCCATCTAATCCAATGCGTCATTCAAGTCCGTTGTTTCTTTAGTGATTTTCTGTCTAGTTGATCTATCTATTGCTGTAAGTGGAGTATTAAAGTCCCCTGCTATTAGTACATTCTTATCCATTTGATTGATTCTGTTTGTGATTAATTGTTTTATGTATTTAGGTGCTTCCGTATTCGGTACATAGACATTTATAATTGTTAGCTCGTCCTGATAGATCTTGTAATTATTATAGAATGCCCTTCTTCATCCCTTGTTACTGTCTTTACTTTAAAGTCCCGTTGTCTGATATGCGTGTGGCTACTATAGCTTTCTTTTGACTTCCACTAGCATGATAGATATTTCTCCATCCCCTTACTTTCAATCTGAAGGTGTACTCAAGTCTAAAATGAGTTTCTTGTAGACAGCAAATAGATGGATTTTGTCTTTTTATCCATTCTGCTACCCTTGTTTTTTAATTGGAGCATTTAGCCCATTTACATTCAGTGTTAATTGAAAAATATGGGTTTAGAGTCATTGTGTTCTTTGTAGGATTCATGCTTGTGGTATTGCCTGGTACCTTGTGTTCCTTTCTACATTTCCCTCACAGAGTCCCCCTCAGGATTTCTTGTAGGGCTGGTTTAGTGGTGATAAATACTTTCAATTTTTGTTTATTTGAGAAGACTTTTATCTCTCCCTCTATTCTGAATGACAGGCTTGCTGGATAGAGGATTCTTGGTTGCATATTTTTTCTGTTCATTACATTGAGGATTTCCTGCCATTCTTTTCTGGCTTGCCACGTTTCAGTAGATAGGTCAGTCACTACTCTGATAGGTTTCCCCCTTGTATATTCAGGCCCTTTTCTCCCTAGCTGCTTTCAAAAGTCTCTCTTTGTCCTTATATTTTGCCAGTTTCACTATGATATGTCATGCAGAAGATTGATGGATTCAAGGTACATCTGAGGGGAGTTCTCTGTGCCTCTTAGATTTCAATGTCTTTTTCCTTCCCTAGATTGGGGAAGTTCTCTGCTATAACTTGCTCAAGGACTCCGTCAGCACCTTTCCCTCTCTCTTCCTCTTCTGGAATTCCTATGATACGGATATTATTCCATTTGATTGTATCGCTGAGCCGCGAACTCTCCTTTTGTGTTCCTGGATCAGTTTATCTCTGTTTTTCTCAGCTTCCTCTTTTTCTATAATTGTGTCTTCTAATTCACCTATTCTCCTCTCTGCCTCTTCAATTTGTGCGTTGGATGCCTCCATTTTATTATGTATCTCATTTATAGCATTTTTTAATTCATCACAACTATTTTTAAGCTCTACAGTCTTTGTAACAATAGTTTCTGTCAGGTCTTCCATCCCTTTTTTAAGCCCAGCGATTAATTTTATGACTATTGTTCTAAATTCTTATTGAGTTAGGTTTCTTATATCTGTTTTGAGCAGTTCTTTAGGTGTCATTTCCTCCTGGAATATTTCTGGAGGAGAGTTCTTCCATTTCATCATTTTGGTTAGCTTTCTATCTCTTGTTAGTTTTAAAAGCTTGTTATGTACTCTGCATCTGTGGCTGCTGCTGTACCAAAGAAGGCTCTTTGACTGTCCAGGACCTGTCTGTTCAGAAAATGTTCTTTGAATGGTGGTCCTGTTCTTGTTGAGAACTTTGGTTATTTTATTTCCCTATTCATAGTGGGAATAGGTGGGACTTTCCACCCTGTGTACTTTGGCTTGTTTCTTGAGGTAGCTCTGGAAAAGAAAACAGACAGACCAACACACAGGGAACAAAGGCATGCTAAGGCACAGACAAATCCAACAAACATGCAAACCAAAAGGGAAAAAGAAAAAGAAAAAAAGGAAGGGACAAAAAAAGAGGAAGGAGGAAGACAAATGATAACAATAAAAATAAATAAAAATAAAAAAATAAAAAGAAGAAAAGAAAAGAAAGAAGAAAAAATCCCAAATGACAAAGGACAATCTAAAAGCATAAAACCAGATACCCTAGCTACAAATAAAAAGCCGGGTGTATGTAGTGCTGATGGAAGAGCATATACAAAGAGAGAAATGACAGGGCGCGGAGGAAGGAAAATTGGAAATGAAATGACCTGGCACAGAGACTAAGAGGCTTGTTTCAGAGGCAGAAAGAGAAGAATATGGTTAGAGGCGAGGAGAAAGAGACGAAGATAATGTTACTCAGAGAAACTATATCGTCTGATTACTCCAGAGAGAGAAAGATAAAAAGGTAGAGGTGGAAGTGTAGAATGTACATCTAGAGAATGGATTAAAGGTGACTGCTTAAGCAAACCAATGACCAGAGTGCCCTGTCCAGTAGAGTGGAGGCTTACAAATGAGACAGGGAGAATATATCTGAATAGAAAGAATTGATCTAGAATTAATCACGGCAGTGCATCCATGTTGATTTTGCCAGGGGCTCTGGTAAAAAAACAAACAAAAAAGAGCAGCTCTCTAGCGGAGACGGGAATGGGCTTGGTTGGTATAGGCAGGTCTTAGCCTCCACTGAATCCTGCTAGCTGCTCCCTGAGGCCTGGCCTTGGTGGTTGTGGGGAGAAACATGGTGGTGCCCGAGTCCCTTCTTCAAACAGGTCGCTGCTTCCCTGCTGCGAGGGGGTCGAGGCAGGGGAAGGTGGAGCACAGCATCAGATATGCTGCCTTTCCATCGCTGGGGATGGTGCCAGGAGCACAGCAGAACAGTTTTTCCTGGTGCTGTCTGCGACCTGGGGCACCCAGTTCAAAGTTAGCACCCCAGCTAGAACTCAGAACACTCTGCATCCAGAGAGGTTTTTCGTTTCTCCAGGGACAGTTCTTTGAGCAGTTTCAGCTGCTCTTTCTTTTCCTCTCGAGTCACCACAGCTGTCCACGAGGGGTGCTCCATCCCCTCCCTCCATGTCTCCAGTCCCGGCCCACTTTTATCTTCCCCAGTTCGCACTCACACACCCATGAAATTGCCTTCCAGTGGACTCAGCCTCTTTTCCTCCCAAACTTCTGAGGCTCGGTGCCCTATGGCTTCAGCCCTTCTCTGTTTGAGAGATGGTTGCGAGCGAAATGCTGGAGCTCCCTACTTCTCTGCCATCTTGCCTCTGTCCCTCAAAATAATCCTCTAAAACCCGTTTGATATTTAAACAGGTCAATAATTTTGTTGTATTTATATGTGGATATTAATGGTACTAATACTGATCCAATCAGCTAACACAAATACCTTAGTACAAATCAGTGTATTTGAAAAGGAAATTATAAACACGAACTCTAATTTAAAAGAAATTTCACTATTCTTATGATTTACTATATGGTTAATAACATTTAAGAGACAGCTTTTGCATTTGAATATTAATATATAAATGTTAAATAACATGCAATTACAAGTCCTTTATTGATTTCTACAATTTTACTCATAAAATTTCTTTTGATACCTTCTTTTATATGCCATGATATACTTTTTTAATGCTTAACTGTTAAAAATAGATTCAAATTTATTTTGAGGAATATCATTCCATAAAAAATTATAACTCTATAAAGTGTTGATTATTTTACCAGCACCACTGATCATGACAAAGTGCATGTATTAAAATATGGTTATAAAGTATGACACAGCTTATATTTTTAAGACCAATTAAGCTTCTTAGATATTTTCTTAAATTTTTAAATGTTTATTTTTGAGAGAGAGAAAGAGAGAGAGAGACAAAGTTTGAGCAAGGAAGGGGCAGAGTAAGAGGGAGACATAGAATCTGAAGTAGCCTCCAGGCTCTGAGCTGTCTGCACAGGGTCCGATGCAGGGCTAAAACTCATGAACAGTTTGAGATTATCACATGAGATCGTGACATGAGCCAAAGTTAGACGCTTAACCAACTGAGTCACCCAGAAGCCCCTATTTTTTTTAATTGTAACATAGTTGACATACAATATTATATTAGTTTCAGGTATACAACATAGTGATTTGACAATTCTATACATTATGCGAGGTTCACCATGATAAGTGGTTTTGTATATGTATATATATATATATATATGAGCCCTTTCATATGTATATATATATATATATATATATATATGAGCCCTTTCATATATATATATATGCTAATATATGTGTTTTTCCATAATAGAATAAAATTTAAATAATATTTAAAGTACTACGTTATGCAAAATCATGTGATTATGTAAAATAATTCAATTTCCTATCTGCTGTGAACTGGTTGATTATCTATTTGTTAACTTGTTAACTTGGTTTTTCACATTGTTAACATTTTATCTAATATCCTTTTCTGATATGCTAATATTCTGTAATTTCTTTTTCCATCAGAAACTTTGGAATTTTACATATGTTGATATGGACAGTCTTAGTTCAGTCATTTTAGCATGTTAATCATTTAGGCATTTGAATATTCTCCCTTTCAGATATTATACAATGAATATTCTTAGACAGTTATAATTATTTACTTGCACTAAGTAAATATGATTCTCTATGATTTACACTTAGAAACTGAATTCTTGTGGTTAGGTTTTATGCATATTTCTAACTACTGAGAAAAAACTACCAGTTGTGTTATTTGTATTTATGTTCTCAGAGTAGAAGTTTTATTTCTTAAAAGTATTTCCACAAATTGAAAACAATTTGGGGATAATTTCGATTATGACTACATGCAGGAGCCATAGATAATTATTTATAAATTTTAACTCTTTGATTTTTCATACTCTTTTTATATTGAAGCAAATTTTGGATTAAAGTAAAGTCAAGGGTTATTGCTTATTTCCTTCATAATATTATAGATGTTGCTGATCTGATTTCTGGAATTCAGTGTTACTGTGGAAATATTAGGCTAGGCTAACAATATTTCTTCTCTTCTCCTTTGTATATACCCTGATTTTTCTGTGCATTTGCTTACTTGATTTTTTAAAATTAAAGTTGAGTAATTAATGAGCTTATTGTACTATTTTTTATCCTTATCAACAGGTAAAAGATAGAAGTGTGTATTTCAATGCTCATGTTTTTTAAAGTTTTTATTTCAGAAGATTTTCTTCTTCTTTCCCGTTGTTTTCTCTTCTCTTACTCAACACTGTTACTTTTGTGCTCTTAGAAATTCTTTGTCTTCTAATTCTGCTATATAATTTTTACTTATATTTATATTTTGGTCTTTCTTCAATACTTGGCATGACTTTAAATAGTTATTTCAAATATTCCTAGTTCTTTGTATGTGAGTGTGTGTGTGTGTGTGTGTGTGTTTAATGTTATATTAATCTCTATACTCTTTTTATTTTTCTCTTCTATTTTTGTACTAAGTTGCCAACTTGGTTTTGTAATCCTTTCTTCAAAATTGTCTCATCATTGATCTGTTGCTACGTTACTTTTTATTTTGTTTTGTTTCATAATACTATGCTATCTAAAGCTTTGCTGAGTTATTAATTGGAATTATTTCTTTGAACTATTTTTCTCTGCTATGTTATATTTTTTATCACGTATATCTTGAAGGATATTACTTATATTTATATTTAAATAGAGCCAGCAAATTACTGAAGATATCTATCTTTATTTATATTTTATTTTATTTGAGAGAGAGAAAGAGTGCAAGCAGAGGAGAGAGGCAGAGGGAGAAATAATCCACACTGAATGTGGAGCCCATTGCAAGGCTTGATTCCACAGCCCTAAGATCATGACTTTAGCTGAAATCAAGAGTCATTCATTCAATCAACTGGATCACCCTGGTGTTCCTCCTCAAGAGAGGTAATGAAGAAAGGAAGGGGACTGAAAAGTGTCCACATAAGATCTGTTTGTTGTTCAAATTCTTTCCCATCAAGTCTGTTGTTTTCTTAGCAATTATACTTTCACAGGTTGCTATTTCAAAGATTAGTACTGCACAAGAGAAATCCATTAAAATCACAAGTTCATGTTGTGTTCCTTTGATGTCTCTGCTTCTCTCTCTCTTTTTTTTTTTTGTTTGTCTGTTTGTTTTTTTAACATCGGCTAGATTGCTGAATTGAAAATAGATACTACTTTTAAGTGTGGTATTTACTTTTGCACGATCCTTTCTTCTCTATGGAGAAATGTCCAGTGTCATGATTTGATTAGGATTCTATGACGTATTTTAATCCAAAAAAATTTATGTGGGATTTTTATAACTAATTGATTTCTGGGAAATTGTGCGTTTTGTTCTAGTTTACATTAGCTTTTTGTTGTTTTATATTGTTTTGTTCTTATGTATCTTTTTCTATTTTAGTGCAACTATCACAAAATTTGGCAGGAATGTTCTATAGCTTAGTTTCTTTCCTTATTTCTTAGTTTCATGGGACACTTTTCTTTTAGATATGGTTTTGTTTTCTTTTTAGGTTTTGTTTCTTGGGTTGTTTGTTTGTGTTGTGTGTGTGTGTGTGTGTGTGTGTGTGTGTGTGTGTATTTCAAACAAGACAGATGAAAATTACTTTAGGGAGCTATATTTTAAAGAAGTTCCAATTACCAGCCTGAAAATTGTTTCTTTCTAGTGTCTTCACAGTAAGAGAATAGCCTATAATAAATAATTGAGAGAAAAACTTTTATTGCACACATGTACACACACACATACACACAGAAAAAAGTGCTTTCAGTGATTATACACAGTGACACTATTATCATGTTTTCCTCAAGATGGAAAGTTCAAACAAAGTTTAATGCTATTGATATCTTCTTAACAAAATTATAGTTGAGATATGATGTGTTGATGCCTGAAAACTGCAATTAAAGCTTTACACTGAAGAAAAAATGAAACCTAACAAAACATTCATTCAATGAGGGAAGTATATGCAGCTGTAAATTCTGAGGCTATTCACATATATTTCCTGTTTTCTGGCTATGACAAGCTACATGAGTGACCTCTGCTTGCCCCTGCTTCTATACAGCCACAAAGTTAGACAGGTGTTAATTATTCTTAGTCCAACAGAATAAGGAAATTGATTTTAATATTTCAAACTTGGCATATAAATTTGAATGGCTGAACTGTTTGAATCAGGAAACATACTTGCTATGTAGCATTGTGGATTCAGTTGTCTACATATCTTCATATCATTTTTAAATAGCAAGTTCTTTTTTTTTTTTTTTAAGAAAATGAAGAGAATTTCATTCAAGCCCAAGTTAGGACAGCCTCCTGGGATACACATTCTCCACCCCGTATCCCCTCCCCCCAAGAAAAATGGAGTGCTCTGGTAAAGGAACTTTTGTTGTAGGGTCACATAATTTTTTTACAGAAACAGTTATAAAAATCAAATATCAACATCTCTTTGACTATTTTAAAGTGTTTACTCTCTTGATTCCTCCACTTTATTTTCTAAGTCTCTCTGAACTCCTTATTTTTATATTATCAGCAGCTAGTTCTTTGAGTATGAATGCAAATATGATGAGCCCAATTACCTTGTCACATTGTCTATACAACATATTTGTCTGGAAAAATTCCAATCTTGAATGAAAACACTCTCGTGGAAGTCAGGACAACTTGGTAAGTAAAGAGTGTGCTCATTGGCTACATTTTAAACTCCTAATATCCATATTCAAGCAGACCTTTAACAATGTCCTAGATCTGTCTTTATGTTTCTTATCCTTTTCTCTTTTTTCTTTGCTCTCCTGCCTTCCACCCTCTTCCTCCCTCCTTCTATTCCTCTATGTCTCCCTCTTTCCCTTTCTCCCTCTCTCTCTTCATTATGATTATTTCAAAACATTATTTATATTTACCCAAAACTCCACTCTAAAAATATAATCTCATTTTCTGCTCCATAAAGAAATGACAAGTCATCATAGTGATAGAATTTTGGAGTGATGTGGGGTTTGAAGCCAAAACCAAGAAAGAATACTTGAAGACATCTTTGGTGCAAAAAAAAAAGTGATTTTACTAAAGCATGGGGACAAGACCTGTGGCCAGAAAGAGCTGCACCTGGGTTGTGGTGAGTCCCATTATATACCTTCAGGTTGAGAGGGTGTCAGGGATAGAGTAAGTTCTAAGGTATTTTGGAAACAAGATTTCCAGGACCTTGAAGGGCTAACTCCTGTTAGGAAAACACCAGTTTAGTAAAACCCTTGGTCATGAGCCCCTTCAGATGTATGTCAGGGGCCAGTAAGCTTGAAGTATGATTTCCAGCATATGTCTTGGGGGACTTGAGATAAAGGAAGTTCCAAAGGAATTTTTATATGTTAAAATAAACTTATAGGATCCTGGGAACAAGAGGGGAGGGAGTCAGAATAATGTTAAGCCAAGATTCCCTTTTGCCCCCAGGAAAATATCATTGAGGCAGCTGAGCTCCTGGAGCAAGGTCATTCTGCCTGTTTCAAAAACTCGTCAGTGGGCTGTAGGTAGTAAGGGAATTTAATTGTTCATTTGTCTTAGTTTGCCACATCACCATGGCAAGCACTTAAACCCCTTCCCTTTGTTCTTCGGTAGCCAGGAGTGTCTGAGGAATATCACCCATATCCAACCTGGAAGGGTAAGGGTTGAGTGCTGTTAGCCTCAGCTTTGCCTTCAGCTTGCCTGATGCTTCCTCATCAATAGGAATCCCCTCAAATTCTACCTCTGAAACAAAAAAATTACTTGCACTGCCATTATCCTTCCTCTTTACATTGTTACAAGTATAATCTTGCTCCTCACATTGATTCCTTTTAACCAGGCCCTGCTTTCTATCTCTGCTTTGTTCTCAACAACCTCACTTTGCCAATTATTTCTTGTCTTCCTTGTATCTTCAATTGCAAGCTCTCTAATGGCTCATTTGCATCAACTTTAAACATGCTCCAATCTAACTAAAATCTGATAATAATAATAATAATAACAATAAAATAAAATAAAACCCTGAGTTACCAAGATGCTGACACACATAAATATTTTCTCAGGAGAATCATATGCATGTGTACCATAAGCATGTTAAGATCTGTATTTGTCAAGCAGAAATTGTTAAGAATTTTTACATTTAGCCCTTCGTCTTAGTGCTTCCCCTTGTATTTTCTCTCTTAATGAAAGTCACATTCACCAGATGACTAAGAGATAAACTGTGGTTTGGTATGATATATATGTATATTATACAATGGTATACAAATACACTATGATGAATTTTATGATTGAAAGGATACTTTATTTTTAAAGACTTTTTAAAAAAATTTTTTTTTATGTTTTATTTATTTCTAGGAGAGAGAGAGAGATAGAGAGACAGCGTGAGCAGGGGAGAGTTAGAGAGAGAGGGAGTCACAGACTGACACAGGCTCCAGGCTCTGAGCTGCCAGTCAGCACAGAGCCCGACTTGGGGCTCGAACCCACGAACCGCGAGATCATGACCCAAGCGAAAGTCGGACGCTTAACAGACTAAGCCACCCAGGCGCCCCTGAAAGGATACTTTTTAGCTTAAGGAGAAGCTCATTATTATATAAGCAAATATATATATTTATTACCAGGCTATTTATTAAGATGCACATTTTCACATGTATAAATACTGTTACAATTAAACAATTTATACATTTTAATGTTTATGGCATTTTTCTATGTATAATTATCTACATATGTAATTTAAATATATATTATATTTGGTTATTATTTTTTATAATTTAAGCCGTAGAAAATTTGGCAAGGAAAAAGTAAACAAAAATATGTCAAAATGTAAGTGTATAAGAAAAGATAAATGAATCAATTTGTAAAAAGTTTCCAAGTCCAATGTTGTCATAATATGAAAAAAGCAAGCTTTATCAATCTGCCCTGAAATACATGAACTTAGAATCCTTGTATAAAAATATGCTCGTGGAGGAAAACAAAACTTTTGGGGGCTTATTATTTTTAAACAGTACACTCTAGGAAAATATTCCTCATTATTATCAATCTCCTGTTGTTCAGAAACTAGTGTAATTACCCATTGAAAATGTGCTGAATTAACAAATTAATCGGTATGCATATTGAAAGGATTTGACAGAGTATAGGGAGCAATATGCTTCTTTTTTATGCATCAAATAACGTTAATGCATGTGAGTAAAAATTTAAGACCTGAGGTTAGCTTGCAATTGGGTAAGTGATCAATTAAAAAATCAACTCAAATTTGATATAGTCAATACTGACAGCATCAACTTCAAACAGCTGTGGAGTTAGTTGCTGATGAGATAAACAAATTAATGTAATTTCAAATGCAAAGTAATCCATTATTTCCAGCAGAAGATTTTGAAATAAATGTTTGGAGCTGCATTTATTTTCAAGTAAGAGAGGTAAGAAAGACATTTACAAATAACATAAAGCCCAGGAAACTAATTTTGGCCTTAGTTGTAGACAATTCAGAGGGCTCTGTTTTTTGTTTCTTGGTTTGTTGAATGGTTGGGATGAAACATTGACTACCATCATGCATACAACTTGCATTTCTAATTAAAATAAAAATTTAAAGGCTGCTAGAAGAGTAGGAAATGAGAATTTAGACAGTCTATGTTGGAATACATCAACAATATCAAATGTTTTGGTATGCCCCAGAATAGAAAAATGAATTAAACACATTCTCAATGTGATAACCTCATTAATGAATGCAGATGTTATTTGTGATTGCTAAAAAGTAATAAGGGACAGTTTCATGTAGAAATTGGACTGAGGGAGGGAGAGAATTTTCTTAGGAAACAAATGTGGAAAATTCGTGTCAGGAAAATTCAAGAACATATGCAAAGTCACCTGGGCATGACTGAATACATTATCTTTGCAAAATGTTGAGTAGCTAAAGGTGACCACACACCAGGATGTGGCCATTCTGGCAGACTGGAATCCAAAACAGGTGAGGAAACCCATGAAGTCACTGGTCTAGCTTCAGTCTGTAGGGAATCAAAAGGCAGTGTATGTATAGCAATCAGGAGAGTGAAAACATGATCCAGTTTGTATTTTAGTTTTTATTTTAGAGAATACTAACAGGGAAGAAGATCATTTGGAGAGACAGGCTCTATGTACAAGAAGATTATTATGAATAGACAAGGCAAACAATTCCAAGGATTTCACTAAGACCTGGGGTTTGAGATGGAGAAAAGCTACTTTCAACAAACTGTAAAGTTGACTCTCTTGTCATTGATATTCTTGTGTTGTAAGATCTGAGTGCTGCATTTAACCTATACCAAATATAGATAGAAACAAACCAGAATGATACATATTTTCAAAATTATCAGCAATAAAGACCTTTTCAGCCAACTGTTCTTTAGGTGTGGCAATCATTGAGATACCTGGGTCATTGGTTTAAATGATTTTATTATATATATATATACATATTATATATAATAAAATATATATATTCTATATATATATATGCCCTAATTTGATGTGAATCTTTCATGTGAAAATTAAAATTTTGCAAACAACAGTGCTTTTTGCCTAGTCTGCTTTCTCTGGGCTGATGCTCAAATGAAATTCCAGCAGTGAAAGAGAATACAGCTACTCTGGAGATCTATCTATCTGCTGTGGCAAAGGGAGAATTTAACTGAGGAGGCTACCCCGACTCTGGTATTAAGATGTCAACAGGATTTGTAGCATATCACTGAACCCTCATCAAAGTGTGAGAATTGTTTCCAATTTACTGTCAGTCAAGTTAAGCACATTTGCACAAGACAAATTATTCGTGATATATAATTCTTATGATATAAATTTCCAATTTTCCGTCATTACAGCATTCTTGTAGCTAAGTGAATAGTTTCTATTCTAACCATTCCATGCAAGTCTTATTTATTTATCCATAGTCTGTTCATGGCCTTATGGGTTTCCTGTTTCTCTACACTGGGTTGTCACTTCTTACCAGTAAAGCATTCTTTGCTGTTAATTGGAAATATGTATGTTCTGCTTTTGTCCTTGATAATATGTAAGGATCCAATCTTTATCAAAAGATTTTTCTCTCTCATTTCCTGTCATGTATTTTAGCCAAGAACAGCTTTCACTTTCTTTCACCCTGATTCTTGAGTGTTGATTCTCTTCACACTCATTGCCAAACTGCCATTACATTAGGTCCACTCAAGACTCGAGCTTCTCTGAGAAGAGTGAGGACTACAGTTCATTTATCCTCTCACCTCTGATTGGGTCTCAGGTAAAATGATTTCCTTATTTCTTTAACACATGAGATATATTGTAAAGCCTGTGAAAGACTAAAATTATTATTCTGATCTACAGCACTTCTTGTTGCTTTACCATTCAATCCTTTCATATAGTACAGTATTTGGTGAGATGTTTATATATCTATGGTATAAAAGCACATGCTTCTGAAAGATAATGAAAAAAACCCAAGTTTAATATTGTAACAGATTATGGCAGAAAAAACAAGTAAGAATAACAAAATTGAATTGGGGTTGTTATAGACTGTCCAGACAAAGGCTAAAGATGCCTTAAAATAAGAGGACATTAAGATGTTTGTCTTACTCTTAGGTATGCCATTATTCAAAGTGACAATTATGTCATGGTTTTACTTTCAATGTTTCTCTCTAAGATGTTCAAACATAAAGATATGTAATGGCTCATTAGTCACTATTACATTATTTTTTCATTGTAATTATGTTTACATGCAACTCCATTTGACACCATAAAATGGCAAAAGTATTTATCTTCCAAAAGCATAAACTTTTAAAATTCATCATGGCAGTATATTATACACTTCAGTATGTTATACAATATAACAGTATGCTATACATAACAGTATGTTATAGATCTTAAAATTGAATTTTCTGGGTCTATATATTTAGTAAAATAAGAAAGCAAATAAGAAGACATTATTTCTCACTTAATGTGTCAATATCTTATAAATAAGTAGATCTGTCTAAAGAAGGTTGAATACATTTAAATAGTGAAAAAGTTTTCAATTTTTCAAGATTAAAATTCTGGCTGATTTTAGAATTCAATTCTACCTGATCATGCATGAAAATTCTATTACTTAAAAGTAAGATTCTAGAACTAAAGTAATTTATGATTTTGATAATTTCTTCACTAATATAGCTAGATATTATATCATAAAACAAATATATATCTTTATAGTCTTACTGCTAAAGATAGTTACAATAGCAAATTAGCTGCATAGCATCTAGGGGGGACTCATTAAATATTTTGAAATATTTTAAAAGTATGTTGTGCATGAATATTGATAGAGCAACCATTATATGACCAAACATCTTACTATATCCTTGAAAAAGAAAAGTACTATCAATTTTGTTGTTGCTTTTTTTTAATATTATCATGGTATTTTCTTTTTTTTAATTAACATTTATTTATTATTTAGAAACAGAGAAAGCATGAGCAGGGGAGGGGCAGAGAGAAGGGAGACACAGAATCTGAAGCAGGCTACAGGTTCTGAGCTATCAGCATGGAGCCTGACGTGGGGCTGGAACCCACAAACTGCAAGGTCGTGACCGCTTAACCGACTGAGCCCCCCAGGTGCTCCTACATTGGTATTTTCTAAGGCTACATTTGTCAAATTGCAGAGCTAGCCTCAGTGGATAATGAAGTCAGCGTAGTGGTTTGTAGCTATGTTTCAACATGAAATAAACTAGATTAAAATAGGAGTTAGCTGGGGTGTCTGGATCGCTCAGTCGGTTGAACATCTGACTCTTGGTGTTGAGTCAGGTAATTATCTTGTGGTTCTTGAGTTCAAGCACCACCTAGGGAGGGCTTCACACTCACAGTGCGGAGCCTGCTTGGGATTCTCTTTGTCTCTCCCTCTCTCTCTGTCCCTTCCCCATTTTCATGCTCTTTCTCTCAAAATAAGTAAACTTTTAAAAATTAAAAAAATAAAATTGGAGACAATGGAAAAATCAGAGTGCCTTTCAAATATTTTTTTTAATGTTTTATTTATTTCTAGGAGAGAGAGAGAGACAGCGTGAGCAGGGGAGGGTCAGAGAGAGGAAGTCACAGACTGAAACAGGCTCCAGGCTCTGAGCTGGCAGTCAGCACAGAGCCTGACGCGGGGCTCGAACCCACGAACCGCGAGATCATGACCCAAGAGAAAGTCGGACGCTTAACCGACTAAGCCACCCAGGCGCCCCATCAAATATTAAATGTAAATAAAGTTTATGAATTTTTAACTTCAGTTTTATATATGCATTTGCTACTATTTAACCAATAAAAGCTAATGTGATCATACAGTTCTTTAAATTTGGTACCATATAAGTTGATCAATAAATCTGTCCTGATGCTGCATTCATACCATGGACAATGGCAAATGTCTTAAATACTTCACCGTTGTTATTATTTATATAATTTTTATACTCATATACCAAATATCTTTCTCACTGTTATTCATAATCAAAATGTTAGAGCAGACTTGTGACTGTAATTACATTTTTATGATAATGGAAGGGACCAAGGTGGAGTTGTTACTCATACTTTACTAACAAATGATACCAACTAATAAAGTCATTTTTGAGTGAAATAAATAAAAAGGAATAATTATTATATTCTTAAGAAGCAGATTTTTGCTCTAAATAGATTGCATATTCTGAAGAATGTGTAAGAGCATCACTCTTTTTCTATTAACTAACATGATTTATCCTCATTTTCTTAATCTAGTTTGAAGTCAATTAAAAAACTGAATGGTATTTGAATGTTTTCAGTTTTTGGTAATATATAAGAACATAGACTATATTAATTACAAATAGATAAGTGAGTGGCCAAGAGTACTATCATCTCTAGTGCTTCTGCATTCAAAGAGAAGCCTAAAAAATTTTAATACAAGTAAAGGTCTTCGTGCAAACCATATCCATTGTGGAGAGAAATTGGGAATTGCCAACTAGCATGCATGTTTATGTAATAAGTAAGAAACTGAGAAATAATGTTCTCACCATCATCATAAGTGTCCAATCAATCTTGGTCTATTCTATTCACAGTATTGTATACTAACCTGTGACTTCCTCACCCTGACAGGAAGAGTTCCTTGTCCACATTCAACATTCATGATTCCATTTTCCCTTTTGGAAATCTTTCCCTCAGAACTTTATTGATATCAAAATATTAGCTCATCTATCAAAGTAAAGTTAACAAGACAATATATAATATTAAGAGCATTATGTATTAAGTTATGAATCTTTATTCCTAGCAAAACTATAGGATATTTTAGGAGGGGACTTTAATCAATTCTTAAATGAAATGACAACTTGAAGTTATAAGCCAATGTTGTTATTGATTGCAGTGGTGTCTCTTAAATATCTGGAAGCTCTTTGAAAAGAACCAGACTTCTGTGTTATTTATCTTGGAGTATGAAACTAAGCGGGTTGCTGCAGACCTTTTGGTCTCCAAGGAAATATTATTCATTATGTATTTACAGTTATTAGATTAAAACTTTGTAATATGCTATGTTCAATTAATAATAATACAGAACAGGGTGAACTATGAAATACATTGTGCTTTTTCAAAAGCTCTAATATGGGAAAAGACAAGCAGTTTGTCCTAATGAATGCATCTAATTGGTGCACTTTATTATAAAACACTAGAGCAGCATTTTTCAGGAGGCAGTTCTATTTGTAACTGGCTGTCTTCAGCATGTCAGGGTGTAATAAATGTGCTGCAGACTAGAACTGCTGATTAGCATTTCTGGAATCCCAGGAAGTTAGTAAAAGCTGTTTGCCATTAAAGAAAGACCTTTTTAGCAGCCTTCAGGAAGGAGCTATAGTTCAACAACCTATGGTTGTTATTCAGTGTAAGTAACCTTAGGAAGGTTTTCTGTGATGTATTTGGCATGATATATATGACCAAAAAGGATGAAAAATACTAATGAGAAAATTATGATGCATGGTTGTAATGTAATAATACTCTGCATTATCCACACAGGTATGTTTGAAATCTCTAGTATTAGTGATATCTTAACTAAAATTATCTGGAGTACATTATTATTTTGTACATTTTCCTTTTGTTTCATGTTTCCCAGCAACTCAGAATTGGTAATGGATGTAAATCAGCCACTGGTGGAAGGAATAATGAATAAGAGGAGATTTGAGTAGAGTCACTAGTGATGACAAGTGGGCCACATCAAAAGTCATTTATGAAATAGAGTTTGAGTGTCATACCAGAAAAATGGTCATTATAATTTTCTATTTCCCAATAGATGATATAATAAAATGCATCTTAGCTTAAATTTGAGACATTAGAAACTTACAATACCCACTCCTGAAAATACCAAAATAATGTCTGTAATAATAATGGTTAAAAGGTAACATGTGAGCATAGACCCAAATCATGTGTTGACAAATATTAATATTCACTGTTTTCGGTCTACTAATATATTGTTACTCTGAATCTCTTCTATCAATTATTTCTAAAAGTAGAGTCATACTTTTTACATTTAATGTAACTAAATATTTAAATAATACATTTTTAATTTATTTAAATATTGTAAAATATTTTTACATAATGTGTTTTATAGCTGGAATCTCTTGAGTTTTAAGACTAAAGTAACATGTAAATGTTTCTATGTTAAGGAATGAAATTAATTTTAATACCCATCTTCTGAATTAGAAGCCAAGGTAACTTAAAATATAATGACAGTGTATGGATAGAAAAGATAAATTGAATTCTATTTTTAAGTTTACATATTTATTTTGAGAGAGAGAGAGAGAGAACAGAAGAAGGAGAAAGGCAGAGAAAGAGAGAGAGTCCCAAGCAGCCTTTGCACAGTTAATGCAAAGCCCAACACCAAATTCAAACCCATGAACTACAAGATACTGACCTCAGCTGAAACCAAGAGGTGGATGCTCAACCTACTGGGCCACCCAGACACTGCAAGATAAATTGAATATTTTTTAATTAAAAAAAAAATTTTAATTTATTCTTAAGAGAGAGGGACAGAGACAGAGTGCAAGCAAGGTAGGGGGAGAGAATGAGAGAGAGAGAGAGAGAGAGAGAGAGAGATGAGTCTGAACCAGGCTCCAGGCTCTGGGCCATCAGCACAGACCCTGACGTGGGGCTCGAGCCCACAAATCATGAGATCACGTCCTGAGCTGAAGTCAAATGTTTAACTGACTGAGCCATACAGAAACCCATGAATTGAATTCTTAATGAATAGTGCTTACAAGAGATCAAAAATAATCCTATATGGTTAAAATCAATAAATAAAAACTGAAGCAGCTTTTAAGAATTTTAAAGGGATAGCAATCTGTTTTTGTTTATTTGTTTGTTTGCTTGTTTTGAACATTCAAAATCAACTCCATATATAATGGAATTTAGAAAGTCATTGCAAACCATTGCCTAGGGGAAGATACAAGTTCAGAGCAGTTCTGAACAGACTGCTTACATGCGAGGGATCATCAATAAGACTTTCTATCAATTTCTTCTCTGAAACTTTGGAAGGAACAAAACAATGAGTTTACATAATAAAAGTAAAAATACTCAACCAAGAATTCAATATTCAACAAAGCTGTCCTCTAAATATGAGAGCAATATTAAGACATTGTCAGATTAATAACAATTGAAAGAGGTTAACACTAGACTGATTCTGCTAACAAGAGTCTTTTGGATTGAGTGAAAAGAAAGTAGGCAATGACAAAGCCATATGAATAAATAAAACTTTCTGATAAAGGTAAATACATGAAAATTATAAGAATACCATCATTTTATTTTTAGCTTGTGAATCAAATTTTTATTTTCTACATGATTTCTAAAAAACAAATGTATAGAAAGAGCAATATTAATTATAGTTTGAAGTATACCCTACTAAAAGACATAATCTGTGACATCAGTAATAGAATAGGGAATAAGGAGGAGTTTTATAGGAACATAGATTTGTAAGGTACTGGTTATGTTGAATAAGTTCAAAAAGGATTGTCATAACTTTAAGATGCTAAATGTAATCCCAATGGTAACCAGAAAGGAACTATCTATAGGATAGACAGAAAAGGAAGGAAAAAGAGAATCAAAATCTTTTATTACAAAAATCAAATAAACACCAAAATAGTCAGTAATGGGAAAAATAGAGGACAGAAAGCTATAAAGCAAGTAGAAAACTAATAGCAAAAAGCAGAAGCAAGTCCCTCTTTGTTAACAATTATTTTAAATATATATGGTTTAGACTCTTCAAACCAAAGGAAGAGATTGGCAGAGTCAAGTTTAAAAAATTGATTCAACTATGTATAGTCTACAAGAGTCTCTTAGAGACAGATACAAATAGATAAAGTAAAGAGATAGAAAATCATATTTCAGATAATAGTAACCAAAACAGAGCTGAGTTAGCTCTGTTATGCTAATATCAGAAAAACAAAATAAACTTTAAATTCAAAAAACTAACAAGAGATAAAGGACGTTACACATTAATAAAAGATTCAATACAGCAAGAAGATGTAATGATAAACATTTATGCATCTAACAATGGATCCTCAAAATTTAAGGTACCAAAGTTGGCAAAAAAAGGGCACCTGGAGAGCTGAGTTGGTTATGTACCCAACTCGATTTTGGCTCAGGTCATAATCTCATGGTCATGAGATCAAACTCCGCATCAGGGAAACTAATAGTGAAGAACGAAAAGGAGAAATACACAGTATACATTAATACATTAATTAATTAATTAATACATTCATATCTGAAAACTTTATAACCTCAATTTTAATCATGTATAGATAGGTCAATAAAACAGAAGATAAGTAAGGACATAGAGAACTTAACACAATAAACCATTTAAACCTAATAGATACAGAACACTCTACCCAACAATGGCAGTACACATATTCTTCTCAAGTACACGTTAGACATTCTCCAGGATAGACAATATATTGGACCACAGTATAAATATCAATAGATTTAAAAAACAGACATAATAAAAAGTATTTTTTTCCAACCAGCAGGAGAAAGTTAGGAATCAATAACAAAATGAAAAGTGAAAATTCACAAAAATGTGGAACTAACCAACACATTCTCAACCAGCTAAAAGATCAAAGAAATTGCAAAGATATTTAGAAAATACCCTGAGATGAATAAAAGTATAAAAAACAGCATTCCAAAACTTATGAGATCAAGAAAGAACTGTGATCAGAGGGAAATTTATAGTTATAAATACTAAAGGAGATAATAATAAAGATTAGAATATAAGTATGCAAAATAAAGAATTTAAAAATAAACAATAGAGAGAATCAATAAAACCAAAAGTTGATACTTTGAAAATATTAACAAAATTGGCAAACCTTTCATTAGACTAATGAAAAAGAGAGAGGAGTCAAATAATTAAAACAAAGTTGCAGGGTACAAGATCAATATACAAAAATCAGTTAAGGTTTTGCATATGAAAAATAGTCTGAAAACGAAATTTTGAAATTAATTATATGTGCTGTAGTATCTTAAACAAATGAAATATTTGGAATAAATATGGCCAAGGAGATGAAAGACTTTGTGTAGAAAACTAAAAGCAAAACAAAACAAAACACACGATCAAAAGAAATTAGATAAGACCTAATAAATGACAGGACATTTGATGTTAATGAACTTAATCAGCAGTGTTAAGATGGCAGTAGGACAGAAGTGATCTACAGATCCAACTCAATTAGAAAATATTGAATATTTAGACAACACTTTTTTTGCAGAAATGAAAAATCCCATCTTCAAATCCATATAGAATTATAAGGAACCACAAAATTTAAAAAGATAAAGAATAAATTTGATGACCACATTTTTCAAACTTAAAACATTTGAAAATCTACAGTATTTAAGACTTTATGGTACTGGTATAAAGAAAGATAGTATAATGGAATAGAGAACTCAGAATTAAACATCCACATATAGAATTGACCAATTTTCAATAAGGTATCGAGGGCATTCAATGTGGAAAGGAGAATCTTTTCAACAAATGATAGTGGGGAAAAAAACTGGATATCCATATGCAAAAGACTGAAATTGGCTCTATATCTTAAGCCATATAAAATTACTAACTTGGGGCACCTGGGTGACTCAGTTGGTTAAGCGTTCAACTGTGGCTCAGGTCATGATCTCATGGTTTGTGGGTTTGAGCTCCGTGTCAGGATCTGTGCTGAGAGCTAGCTCAGAGCCTGGAGACTGCTTCAGATTCTGTATCTCTCTCTATCTCTCTGACCCTCCCCTGTTCATGCTGTCTCTCTCTCTCTCTCAGAAATAAATGAAAGCATAAAAAATTTAAAAAATACTAACTCAAAATGGATAAAAATAACTAAATTTAATAATTTAAGAGATGAAACTATAAAGCTTTTAGAAGAAAACATTAGAGAAGGTCTTAATGACACTGAAATTGGCAACAATTTCATGAACATGGCACCAAAAGCAGTCACCAAGAGGAAACAGTAGGTAAATCTTCATTAACATTAAGAACATTTGTTGGGGTGCCTGGGTGGCTTAGTCGGTTAAGTGTCCAACTTTCGCTTGGGTCATGATCTCGCGGTTCGTGGGTTCGAGCCCCGCGTGGGGCTCTGTGCTGACTGCCAGCTCGGAGCCTGGAGCCTGTTTCAGTCTGTGACTCCCTCTCTCTCTGACCCTCCCCTGCTCACGCTGTCTCTCTCTCTCTCTCCTAGAAATAAAATTAAAAAAAAAAAAAAAACATTAAAAAAAAAAAAAGAACATTTGTGCTTTGAAACATATGATCAAGAAAGTGAAAGACAACTTACTGAATAAGAGAAAATAGTTTCAATCATGTAACTGATAATGAATTAATATCTGATATATAAAGAACTAAAACTTAAAACAACAACAACAAAATAATTCAAAAGTAGACAAAACTTGAATGCACTTTCCTCAAAAAATACGTATACAAATGACCACAAAATAATTGAAGAACTGTTTGACATTGTTAATCATTGGGGAAATGCGAATCTAAACTATATTGTAATACCGCTTTACTCCTAGTAGGCTGGGAATAATGGGGGGGGAGGGGGAGAAAGAAAAATACCAACTGTTGTCCGGGATGTGGAAGAATTGAAATGCTATGCATTGCTGTTAGGAATGTAAAATGATATTGTAGCTGTGGAGAACAGCTTGATAGTTTCTCAAAGGTTAAATATAGAACCATCATAAAACTCTGCAATTCCACTCCTACATATATACCCAAAAATTTGAAACAGGATTTCAAATAGATACTTATAAACCAATCTTTATAGTAGCATTATTCACAATAGCCAAAAGTTAGAAATAACCCACGTGTCCATCAACAGATAAATGGATAAGCAAAATGTGGTATGTACATATAATAGATCATTATTTAGCCATTAAAATTAAAACGTTGATATATATTACAACATAAATTGACATTGAAAGCATAACGCTCATTTTTAATAAGTCAGACACAGAAGGACAAATATTGTATAATTTCATTTATATTATGTATCTCTAATAGGCAAATTCAAAACGGATGAGAGCAGAACAGAAATTATCAGAGTCTGAGAGAGAGAGAGAAGAGTGGGAAGTTATTAGTTAATGGCTACAGAGTTTTTGTAAAGGATGATGAAAATATTTTAGGGGCTAGATAACTGTCATGTTTATAAAACATTATAAACATATTAAATGCTACTGAATTGTATTCTTCCTGATGGTAAAAATGATAAATATCATGGCATGCATATTTTACCACAATTTTTATGAAAAACATTGAAAATATTTTATGAAAACCTTGAAATGTTTTATGAAAAACATCTTTAGGGCTTTAAGTAAGTTATTTATTTATATAATTGCCTTAATTTCTTACTCTTTTTAACTGTAAACATTCAGTGACAAACATGGTTATGACATACACACACACACACACACACACACACAGAGGTATGTAAATGTATACAAACTTTTATCACCAGATATTGATAAAACATCTACTGTAGACCGACCTCACTCAAAGAACTGCAATTATAAGCACTTATTTAGTAATTTTTATTTTATCCTCTATAGGTCATGTCATAAATTCACTTAGAAATTCTAATGGAAACCAGGTCTTTCCATTAGAATAATAGTCTTCCCTAAACACACACACACGTGTATACACACGCACACACACAGACACACAGACACACACACTTTATAAAGTGGATTTCAGCAGTTCAACTGTCTTCTGTGGCCTATCTAAGGGCCCTTGGTTTAGAATCATTAGTAATAAAAGCTGGACCTCTTCTTCAGGAGAATAAAGTTATCTATCTCATCTGAACACAAACACACACACACTGACATTGTTATAATGAGCTTTCCGAGTTCAAATCCTGTCTTTAGTCAGACATTTGAACAGACAAGGTTCAAAGCATTTAAGTAATTTGCTCACAAAAAGATGAGGCTCTGATGAAGATACATGATACCTAAAATATACACAATATCCCAGAACATGAAGGCAGTTGTGCAATAACTTCTCTGCTGAAAGTGTGACACACAATTACGAATGCTAACACTTTAAAAAAGAGTAAAGCTCCTCTGTTTCTATCATGCATTCACTTACTGTCATCTTCTAGTTAAAGGAAAAGATGCAAAGAGAGGATACGGTTACTTTCCAGAGTTTTACTAGTTTTTGATTTTTGCTTGAACTAGGAATGCTTACTGATCATATATGTCTTTCACAATAATACACTTGTCACTTCAAGAATTTGTTTACTTTGTTTTTGACTGCTATGGATATACATGTGTTATATAGCTGGTGGCATTTAAGTTTTTTTAACCTCCTCCTCCTAAGTTGCATAATAATCATTAATATTTATCATTTGCAAATTCATTCTAAACACATTTTATGGTTCAATCCATAAATCTATTCTTGCTATAACTTCTTACATAGAATTATTCATAATTACCTTACAATTACTTTTTCACTGTATTCTTCACAGACGTCAGTCAGATTTATCAAGTGTAGCCTTAATATCATCTAAACTTTATTGCCATAACTGCAAATACCCAGGGATGCCTTACAGTACAAAGCCATTAGCGTTAACTGCTCATGAAATTCAGTGCCTTAGAGAACCTAATGGACTTGCAATCATTTCTCAGGACCACCAGTGTGTTTCATGTTCACTTACTTATTTCTCATACACAATCATTTATTTTATTTGCGTGGTTACAAACATAGTACTACTCAGTTATTTACTCTTCATAAACCATCTAGTCACTCTTATGAATATCAAATCATAATAGAGATTATAATACATGAATGCTTATAATAGGCTTATTAAAAACAGGTCGTTACATTCTTATTATTGTTCAATATTGACATCAACAAAGTGAATGGCAATAAAATGATTATGTTTCAGAATATGTAATAAAAATGCACAAAAGAACATAATAAAATGTTATTATGCACCATAAGGAAAATAAATAGTTTTAGGAATGAAACAGTTGAACCATTAAAAATGTTGTGAAAATGATTTCCAAGTCCTTTGTGGCTAAAATATAATATCAGATAAAACCATGATATAAAAGTTACATTGAAAATTAAACTAGTTCATTTCAAAAGTTGAAACTGTATAAAAGTTGAATAGGTGAAGAAAAATACATTAAAGTTTCTATCATACTCAAACACACATAAATGAATATTGTAATTTTTCATTAAACCAAAAATACTACATTTAATGATTCTGTTGATAAAATACCTGTATTAAGCGAGACAAACATGAGTTGCTGAGATGCTTAAGTGATTCAAAATTGTGAAACTTGGAAGAAAACTGTTCATGATGATATTTCAATAAGAAATGGAGATTTTATATATCTTAGCCAGCTATCATGAGTCATAAATGAAAAGAAAGATCAATGACAGTCTAAAGAAATGCCAAACAGTCTAGACAGGCTGACACTTAAATGTGTATAATACAAAGTGGGGCGATGCAGAGTCACTAAGCAATGCACAAGAAAAAAATCAGAATGATAAAATTTGTATAATGTAAGGTATGAGTCTCATTATAAACCACTTTGTAAATCCTATGTTAGGAAGGAAAATTACTTCACCTCTGCATCTTCTGAGATTTTAGCTGCGATGACTTTAAGAGAAAAAAGAAACAAGTTATTAACTTGTATATCCCATGGCTTACAGGTTAGGCTTAAATACCATATTAATAGAGAATGGAGAGAGGGAAATATAGGCTTTTTAGGTAGAGTCAATGACTTTTAAGAAAAATGAATGGGCTCTTGGAAGAATAGATGGGAGGCATGAGAGTTTGTGACAAAATCTCCTGGATGTAGCATCAACTTTTAGTCTACACTCCTGTGGTGAGTCAGTCTTCCCTGGTTGATGAATCCCCAGAAAAGGAGATTTTTGACATGGAGTTCTTTTTGGAAGATCTGCTTGGGTTTAAGCAAATTAAGGGGAGTTCAGAGTGTTAAAAGATAAAGTGAGGCACAATAACATTTTCAAAAGTTCTTTGGAGCAAACACTGTTCCCAGCCAATGTCAAACTAAAGGTGGCTAGGTACTTTGGGTATGGCTTTTATAGAGTAGATGAAGAAGCGAAGCCAGATGTTTTGATTGGTGATAGCATAAGCAGTTGCCTTAGTAGGAGGAAGCCTGTTGTCTGTCTGTGATTGGCTGTTCTTAGGTATGATTTCTTAACCTCAAGGCATTTACAGGGTTTGCCTCTGATTCAGGTTTTTTTTTGTTCATGTAGGCTGTCAAGGACATTAGAGCCACCTCAGTCTTATGGTCACTTGTTGAATTGCTTTACCAAAGAAAGCTTCTTACTATGTTTGGTGTTTTTCAATTGTATACAACTCAAAATAATTAATATATAAAGTGGCATATTCTTCGGGAGGTATATTCTTCTATCTTTCATCTAAAAAATCCAAAATATATAGGGCCAAGGCCACTTGTTTAGAAGTCTGCGGCATATATTGTGTTAGATATTGGGTGTTAGGCCAGGGAACAGCTTTACTAAGTGTATTCAAGAAATATTTATTCTAAAAAGGTTTTGTGGAAAGAAATCTGATCTCAAATTAGTCTGGGAAGTACAACATAACACATCTTATGGTAGGACCAGTCAGTTACATTAACATACCAAGCACTTGAAAAGTCCTGATGAAAAGACATTTAATTTCATTAGATTATCACTTCCCAAAATCATTATAAGAACTATTCATGTTTTACATAACACATATGACTAGTTTCTTATATCACTTCATCACTGTTTAGCAGGGTGTGTCTACTAGAGATGGTGTGTCATTGACTTTTTAAAATCAAATTTCATTGATTATTTAAGAGAAACTAACCTATTCAAATTTACTATCACAATAAAAAACTGCTGGGCTTAATAAGATTTAATTTAGTCATCATGCCTTATTCATTTACAAGCATATCTTGGTTTCTTATGCTTCCTTTTATTACATTTCACATATATTGTGTTTCATTTAAATTTTTTTTGTTTTGTTTTTTTGTTTTTTTGGTTTTTTTTGGAGAGAGAGGGCTCAGCAAGGAGCCTGATTCAGGCCTCCATCCATGATCTTGGGATCATGACCTGAACTGAAATCAAGAGTTCCACTCTCAACCAACTGAGTCACCCTGATGCCCCATATCATGTTTTTGTTTTTGTTCTGTTTTGACAAATTGAAGGTTTATGACAGCTTTGCATCAAGCAAGTCTATCAGCACCATTATTCCAATAGCATTTGCTCAGGACATGTCTCTATGTCACATTTAGGTAATTCCCACAATGTTTCAAACTTCTTCATTTTTATTACATTTCTTATAGTGACTAGGGACCAGTGATCAGTGATGTTACTATTGTAATTATTTTGAGATGCCATGAACTGTGCACTATGACAGCAGACTTAGTCCATAAAGGTGTGTGTTCTGACTCTTTCTTTCCCTTTCCTGGAGCTTCCTATTGACTGAAACAAAAATATTGGAATTAGGCTTATTAATAATCCTACAACTTGAAGTGTTCAAGTGAAATGAAGACTTGTACACATCTTGCTTTAAATCAAAAGTTAGAAATAGGTAAGCTTAGTGTGAGGAAAACAGGTCAAAAACAAAAGCAGGCTGAATTGGAACCTTTTCCACAAAACAGTCAAACTGTGAATGCAAATGAAAACTTTCTGAAGTCTTTCCTGAAGTACATTCAAAGTGCTACTCCAGTGAATACATGAATGATGTATTCACCAGCCTGTTGCTGAGATGGAGACAGTAGTAGTGGTCCAGATAGAGGATCAAACCATCTATAGTATCCCCTTATGCCCAAACTTAATCCAGAGCAAGCCCTAACTCACTTCAATTCTACTAAGGCTGAGAGAGGTGAAGAAGAAAGTTGGTGCAGGTGAGGAAGACATTTCAATTCTACTAAGGCTGAGAGAAGTGATTAAACAGGAGAAAAGTTTGAAGCCAGCAGCCGTTTTTTCATGAGGTTTAAGGAAAGAAACTGTCTCCTTAACAGAGTGGAAAGTGAAGCAGCAAGTGCTGAGGTAGAAACTGCAGCAAGTTGTCCAGAAGATCTAGCCATGATCATTAATAAAGGTGGATACACTAAACAACACCCATTCCATGAGACAAAACAGTCTCCTATTAGAAGATGTCATCCAGGACTTTTCTAGATAGAGAGGAGAATACAGTGTCTGATTTGAAAGCTTCAAAGAGACTCAAACAAGACTCATTTGTTAGGGGTTAATGTAGGTGGTGACTTTAAGTTGAAGCCAGTCCATTCGCCATTCTTAAAATTGTAGTGGTCTTAAGGATTATGCTAAATTTGATCTGCTTGCATTCTATAAATGGAAAAACAAAGCCTGGATGGCAGCACATCTGCTTACAACATAGTTTACACAATATTTTGAGCCCACCATTGAGACTTAATCCTCAGGAGAAAAGATTCCTTTCAAAATATGACTGCTCATTGACAACGCACCAAAACATCTGACAGAGATGTTATAATAACATCATGTGCTTTCGTGATGTATAACACAACATCCATTCTGCATCCCACGTATTAAGGAGTCATTTTAACTTCCAAGTCTCATGATGGTTTTTGTCTTCCTTCCTTTATGTGCCGAGAAAATGAAGGGTCATGGATCAATTGATAGTAGTGTTGTTTCATCTGGTTGGGACACAACAAGTTAATACTCTCCATTTTCTTTCCACACTGACAGGTATTTCTTCTGGATATAGTGCAGTCATTGATTTTTCATGTTGCCTCTACTTAACCAGATCTATTCTGAGCACCAGTTTTCCAATGGGCAGGTTTCTTCAAATGCTGTAAGCAAAGTCACTTTTATTTTGCCACTTTCAGTCACCTTATTTACCACATTAAAAAAGTGTTTTTATTTCCTCTGAGTCTAAAACATGACCTGTTTTGTTTTTGTTTCTATTTTCCTATTCACAACAATTATTCAACTTAATTCAGGTAACTATTTCATGAAATGTACACACTTTAAATAGAATCAATCATAGATAGATGATAGATAGATATAGATAGATAGATAGATAGATAGATAGATAGATAGATAGATAGATGATCGATAGATAGATGATAGACAGACAGATAGATGATCCTACACACACAAGTTCTTTCTTTAAAGTAAAATTCAAAATGTGGTCAGTCTAACTAATGTGTTATAATAAGGCTTGGCAACAACCAAATTTTTTGACATTTATAAAGTATAACTTAAAAATGTGGCAGAAAAAATGATTTCTACTCTTTTCTTTCACCTTGTTTCCCAGAAATTTAGGTGAAGGTTTTGGGAACGATGAAAGACTGACACAGGCTTATCAAAATAGCATACTGATTGAGGGGCGCCTGGGTGGCTTAGTCGGTTAAGCATCCGACTTTCACTTAGGTCATGATCTCGCGGTTCGTGGGTTCGAGACCCGCATCCGGCTCTGTGCTGACTGCCAGCTCAGAGCCTGGAGCCTATTTCAGAGTCTGTGTCTCCCTCTCTCTCTGCCCCTCCCCTGCTCATGCTGTCTGTCTGTCTCTCTCTCTCCTAGAAATAAATAAAAAGTAAGAAAAGTAAAAAAAAAAATAGCATACTGATTGATATCTTAACATATAGTATAGTAAGAAAATGTCCTCCAAAACCCTGGTACTGTTCAGTCTAAGGGACTTGCATGGTTATAAAATGCTTCTCCTACAATACCTAGGGACTAAAGACCAGCCCAGACTTCTGTAGAAAAGAGCTTTAGTGAAGGCGGTGATCTAAAAAAGAAATCGTTGGGACACTGGGTGGCTCAGTTGGGACACCTGGTGGCTGAGTCAGTTAAGAATCTACCTCTTGATTTTGGCTCAGGTCACGATCCTGGAGTTGTGAGATAGAGTCCCATGCACAGGGCTTGGAGGCTGCTTAAAATTCTTTCTCTCCATCTCCCTCTGCCCCCTCCCCATGTGTATGCTCATACACACACATTCTCTCTCTCAAAAATAAACAAACAAACAAATCCTCAAACACACAAAAAAAATAAATTAAAATTTTTAAAAAAGAAATCCTGGATGAACATATGAAGTGAATTATGTAAAGACTAGAAAACATGATGGAAAATAAAATAATTATTTATAGCAACCCCTGTAATCCATTTGTATGCAATCTCTTAAGAGTAAACTTTAACTTTGCTAATGAATGGTATCTTCTCAGCCTTCCAAATATTTAATCATAGCCAAGTTATTAGAAGTGTGCAGTTATATTTTTTACAAATGCCGTTTCTGTGATCTCTAAATAACAATTCTCATGCACACTACTACAAGGTTCTGCGGCTTTTTATATGGGAGCTCACTAACACAGAAATAAGAAATCATTCCTAAATCTGACTCAATATCAGACTGAGTCAGATTTTGAAGTGCATTCAAAAATACAGATTTAAAAATTTGTCCCCAAGTTAACATTAAAATAATTCCTTCTAGCTATTCATACATTGGCATGTGTCCAGTGTCAGCAGATATATGATGAATGGGGAATATTATCAAAGAGGAAAGTAAGATACAAGTGGAGGAATCTCTTTCGTGTAAGTAATTTTAGATAGACCTTTTGTTCCTCTATTGAGGCTGTGGGAGAATTCAACCCGTCTAAAGTATAACAAAGAATAGAAATATTTACAGTTATGAGAAGATGTTAGCAGATGTTCTTTCAGCAAAGGAGTATGGTGTCTACTCTGAAGTTCACATAGTATTACGTAAAAGGAAAAAGTGCAAAAACCAGATTGTGACATTTACAACTGAAAATTATGAGTTATGTTCTTTCTAGTAAATAATTCTAATAAATATTCATTATCTAATCATTAAAATTTTACGGGTGTCAATATTTTCATTAAAATTGTATTATTTTTTGTTTGAAGAAACTCAAGTTTTTATTGTAATGTTTTCTTAATCAGACTAGCAAATTTTTACCATTTTCATATACAGCAAAACCTTGATTTGCAAGCATAATTTGTTCTGGAAATATGGTTGTAATTCGAAGCACTTGTATATCAAAGTGAATTTCTCCATAAGAAATAATGGAAAGAAAATACAAAATGTAAAGAAAAATAAACAAATTAACCTGCACTTACCTTTGAAAACCTGATTGAGGCTGATTGAGGGAGACAAGAGACAGGAAGATTATTATGTTGATGACTTTCACTATCCCCAATTCAATCACTGCTGTCTATTGACTCAATGGAATCTTTTACTTTTTGTGCAACTTTAACAAGGATCTTATTCAATGACCTAGAATGAAGCAAAGTGTTCCTAAGCTTACTTTTGTCTGGAAAAGCAAAGGACTGTCCATCGGTACTTTGGAGTCATAAAAAATACTCTAGAGCCAGTTGTGGGCCCCTTCCAACGGTCTGAAAATTCACTGATTCCTGCCAAACACCTCAGCCCACGACTGAGCATCTGAGCCTGGGAAATGATCACCCATAATCACACAATAAGAGAGAGAGAGGAACTATTGGCTCAGTTGTGATCATATGACATTCAGTGTTAAGTACTACTTGTTCTGCAAGATTTCAGTTGCTTATCAAGTTAAAATTTATTAGAAATATTTGCTCGTCTTGAGGAATATTCATAGAACAAGTTATTTGCAATCCAAAGTTACTGTATTTTGGCTTAATCTTAAAGGTGTAATAAGTTGATGTTTTAGGAAGGATTTCTTGTATTTAATATGGTTAATATAGTTAATACTTATAATCAAATTTTTGCCCTCGGGTATTATTTTTCTTAAATATTTTTTTTAATGTTTTATTTATTTCTAGGAGATAGAGAGAGAGACAGCGTGAGCAGGGGAGGGTCAGAGAGAGAGGGAGTCACAGACTGAAACAGGCTCCAGGTTCCGAGCTGGCAGTCAGCACAGAGCCCGACGCGGGGCTCAAACCCACGAACCGCGAGTTCGTGACCTAAGCGAAAGTCGGACGCTTAACCGACTAAGCCACCCAGGCACCCCAATTTTTCTAAAATATTTTTTAAAAGTCCTCATGTAAGAAGGACTTTTATCCTAGATGTATGTATCTAATATAAATAATATCAACTGTTTTCTTTTTAATTTTATACATCAGTTTAAAAAAGAAATACTGAGGGGCACCTGGGTGGCTCAGTCAGTTGAGTGTACGACTTCGGCTCAGGTCATTATCTCACTGTTTGTGGGTTTGAGCCCCGTGTCGGGCTCTGTGCTGACACCTCAGAACCTGGAGCCTGCTTCAGATTCTTTGTCTCCTTCTCTCTCTGACCCTCCCCTAATCACACAGTCTCTCTCTCTCTCTCTGTCTCTCAGAAATAAATAAAACATTTAAAAAAATAAAAAAAAAGAAATATTGAGTAGCAGGAATTTATATTAAATTCCTATTAAATTTATATATATTAAATATAATTTAATAAATTTAAATTAAATTTAAATACAAAAATCTTTTAGGTTTCAGTGCTTCAGTCAGTAAATATTTGTCAAGTGTGGACTTAGTAAAGGCCTTGTTAAGTTCTGGGGGAGAAAATGGTAAACAAAGAGACAGATTTAGCTCTCTTGGTCCACATAAAACTGGATACATCTGACTTCATTGATAAATATTTCATGAAATAAATCCACCTGTGTGTAACCATATACTTCTTGTGAAGAATACAAATGAATGAATGTACGTAAAATAGATAATACTGGAAAATAATAAATTTTGCTGAGATATGTTAACACTTTCCAATTCATGTGGAAGCCTCTAGTTGGTCATCTTACTTTTTGTTCAGGAGCACCACAAGTGAAAAGAAGAAAGAAAGATAAAGCAGTATTCCACTGTAGTACCACAAACATCTAATGCAGAACTGTCACAGTGGACCCACCTGATCTTACCCAGCATCCAACTTTATGAAATGACTCCACAAGCTCTGAAACAGGGAAACATTTTTTCTTTAGGGAGCCAGAAACCCATCACATGCTACTGTCAAAAAATGTCTCTTCTCTTCCACAGATCACAGTGCCTTTGGTTCTGTTAAGTATGATGTACATAAAAACATTGATCAACAAAAAGAGCTATTTAAGTAATTTCACTTGTCCATTTTCACTCCCTTAAGTATTCAGACAGGATAGGTGCTTATGTGATTAAGCTTCATTTTCAAGCCAGCTATGGCCCATAAATCTATAAATTTCAGGTTGATTTACAGGTATATCTTTATAAAAATGGGACTTTGCTATTTTTAAGCCAATAAATTTACAAGAAAGTCAGAGGTAGTTCATTAATATATTAAGAAGATTTTTGTTTCACCGTTATGGAGGTATGGGTTACAGTCTTACCAATAATTTGGATGCTTGATTAATCAACCTGATTAAAAATTACAATCTGATTAATGACCTTTAGAAAAGTACCTATCTCCTCATAGAATTATGATATTTAATATAAATTATATAAATCCTATTCTGCACTAACCACAACCAGCACATAGTGTGCTCTAAATAATGTTATCTGCAAGTATTCCAAAGTGAATAATAATATAACTAGTTTTCAAAGATGTTTAAAGTGTTGAAAATAATTACTTTTTTTAAAAAAATGTTTTATTTATTTCTAGGAGAGAGAGACACACACACAGGATGAGGAGGGGAGGATCAGAAAGAGAGGGAGTCACAGACTGAAACAGGCTCCAGGCTCTGAGCTGTCAGTCAGCACAGAGCCTGACGCGGGGCTCAAACCCACGAACTGCGAGATCATAACCCAAGCGAAAGTCGGACGCTTAACCGACTAAACCACTCAGGCGCCCCTACTTTTTGTGGGAACTAACATAAAAATCTATGTTATATTACAGAGATTTGCCTAACATTCATTGTGAAAATAGTTTCACCTTGCTAATAAGAGACATAGGAAAATTTAAGTCCTAAGATTTTCCGTGTATCATGTAAAAAAGGTAAAAATTAAAATAAATATGTATTAATAAAATAAATATCAGAAAGAGAATGTTAGTAATAATAGAAAAGGAAATCAATGTATATGCCTGTATATATTCCTGGATTAAATAATTAGTGTTATTAAACAATTGATTATTATTCATTTATGAAGGCAGAAAGATATGAATAATATAGAAAAGCAATGTAATTCCCAGGTATTCTTTAAAAAAGAAGCCTGTTGTTTCTTAACCTCCCTGGACTACTGAATGAGATATATCAAGGAACATGTATTAGTAATGTCACAAACAGCTTACTTAATAGCCTTATATTTCTTATTGTCAAAATACCTAAAATCATAAAGCCTTTACTTAAACCCCATTTTTCCATTTACTAAATTTGTGATATTGTCACATCTCCTTAAATAAATATCTGTTGGGAGAGAGGGCAAGATGGCAGAGAAGTAAGGAGCTCCGTACTTGCACTCACGCCCATACATCACACAGAAAAGATCTGAAGCCATTGGAAACCTTATAAAATCTGAGAGACTGGGAGAAAAAGGACGCAGAATCCACTGAGAAAGCCTTCTAACATGAGTGCGAACCGGGGAAGTAAAAATCGGGCTGGGATCGGAGACTCCAGGGTGGGAGGCAATCCCCCTCTTCCCTCTACGGGGAGTAGAGGAGAAAAGGAGAGAGTCCGAAACAGAAAAACCTCCGCTCGAGGGGCGGGGGGGAACCTCCACTAGGTGCATAGAAAGACCTTACTTGCCAAATACCTGCACACCAGGTCCCCTCGCGCCAACTGGTCCTGGGGGGGTGGAGGGAGGGGGCTGAGCACAGAAACTGCTTCTTTGTGCCGCTCCTGGAGGTTGGATTTCAGAGCAGCGGCGCGCCTGCTGCCATTGTAGCTCCAGGGAGGCTGGGGCCCCTGAAAGAGCCGCGCTGACACCGGGCGTCCGCGCTCCTGGCTGGCTGGAACTCGAGAGGGAAGGCAAAGAGCTAAAAAGTAGGAAATTTGCCTGTGAGTTCGTGTTTCGGGTGACGAGCCATAGAGGGACCTGGTTTTCCTCACTCCAGCGGGCTAGGGCTAGGCGCACCCAGCAGGCAAGCCCCCACTCATGCGCGCCAGCCGGACCCAGAGAAGGAAGCAGCGATTCTGACTCCGCCCCCAGAGCTCCACAGGGGGCCTAGAATTGCCCGAGGGGTTTGCCTGGGAAACTGTGTCTAAGGCAATTTCAGCGGGGCTCGTGGACTGGGATTTGGAGATTGGAACTAGCCTGGGTTGAAGAGTGCAACCAACTTCGGCTGCATCCCCAGAACGGGGAGTTGACACGCCAAAAAAAGCGAGTTGCAGCGCGGGGTTCAAGAAGGGACTGGAGCACCCTCACTCTACTCCCCACAACCGCCAAGGCAGAACCCCCGCCTGAGGCATTGGATCACCCCACGCCCATCCCTGCCTGAGAGCTGCCCTCCTCCCTTTTTTTTTTCTTTTTTTTTTCCTGTTTTTGTTTTTTTCCTTTTTTTCTTTGTTTTCTTTCCCCTTTCTTTTCTCTTTCTTTTTTTCTTCTTCTTTCTCTTTTCTCGCTTTTTTCCCCAAAACACTGACCTGATTAACTCTGGTCACCAGCTTGCTTAAACAATCACAATGAGTCCATTCTGTAAATGTAAATTCTACACCTACCGACATTTTCAGCTATTTCTCTCAGGAGTAATTAGACTATATAGTTTCTCTGGATAATTCCGGCATCCTTCTCTCACCTATCCAACCATATTCTACCCTTTAACTCTGAAAAAAGCTTCTTATCCCTTCTGCCTGTTCATTCTATTTCCAATTCTGCCTCGTCTCGCCCTGCCTTCTCTCTTTTTCTCTATGCTCTTCAACCAGCACTGCATACACACGCCTATTTAACTGTAGCTGGGAAATCCAGGTATATGCTTTAAACCGTTCTTTGTCCATCGGTTTTCTTCTTTTTTCCTTTCCTTTTCCCCTTTTTGACCCTTTTATGTATTTTATACTCCCTATTATTTGCCCTCCCTCCTCCGTCTTTTCTATTAACTTTTTCGTTTTCCCTCTCGCTGTGCATGTTAGTTGAATTAGCCTGTGAGTTTGTGTGCTCCTGCTCCCTGTGTGTTTTCTTTTCCAGGGCTACCTCAAGAAACAAGCTAGAGTACACAAGGTGGAGAGTCCCAAATATCGAATAGGAAAATAAAATAACCAAGGTCCCAACAAGAGAGACCGAGGGATACCATTCAAAAAACAATTTCTGAAAGGATAGGCCCTGGAAAGTCAAAGAGTCTTCTTGGATACAGCAGCGCTCATAGAAACAGAGAGCATAACAGGTCTTTAAAACCAACAAGAGCTGGAAAGCTAACTAAAATGACAAAACGAAAGAGCTCTCCTCCAAAGAAACTCCAAGAAGAAATGACAGCTAATGAACTGCTCAAAACAGATATCAGCAGCATAAGTGAAAAAGATTTTAGAATAATAATGGTAAAATTAATAGCACGGCTTGAAAAAAACATAGGGGACATCAAAGAAACTATGGCTACAGACAGAATGGAAAATAAAAATAGGCATGAAGAATTAAAAAATGCGATAAATGAGATCCATAATAAATTAGAGGCCTCCAATGCACGGATTGAAGAGGCAGAAAGGAGAATAAGTGATTTAGAAGACACCATTCTAGAAAAACAAGAAGCTGACAAAAAAAGAGACAAACTGATCCAGGAACAGGAAAGAAGAATTCGAGAGCTCAGCAACACAGTCAAACGCAACAATATCCGTATCATAGGAATCCCAGAAGAGGAAGAGAGAGGGAAGGTGCTGAAGGAGTCCTGGAACAAATTATAGCAGAGAACTATCCCGACTTGGGGAAGGAAGTAAATGTGGAAATACAAGAGGCTCAGAGGACTCCCCTCAGACGTAACTTGAATCGATCTTCTGCACAATATATCATCGTAAAAATGGCAAAATACAAGGACAAAGAGAGAATTTTGAAAGTAGCTAGGGAGAAAAGGGCCCTCACATACAAAGGAAAACCTATCAGAGTGGTGACAGACCTATCTACTGAAACGTGGCAGGCCAGAAAGGAATGGCAGGAGATCTTCAATGTGATGAACAGTAAAAATATGCAGCCAAGAATCCTCTATCCAGCAAGCCTGTCATTCAAACTAGAAGGAGAGATAAAAACCTTTCCAAATAAACAGAAATTGAAAGAATTTGTCACCACAAAGCCAGCCCTACAAGAAATCCTGAGGGGGATGCTCTGAAGGAAAGGTTGCAAGGAACACAGATTCCAGAGACACCACCACAAACATAAACCCTACAAATGATACAAAGACTCTAAACCCACATATTTCAATAATAACACTGAATGTAAATGGGCTGAATGCTCCAATCAAAAGACATTGGGTAGCAGAATGGATTAAAAAACAAAATCCATCTATATGCTGTCTACAAAAAACTCATTTTAGACGGGAAGATACCTTCAGATTAAAAGTAAGGGAATGGAGAAATAGATATCATGCTACAGGAAATCAAAAGAAAGCTGGAGTAGTGATACTTATATCAGACAAACTGGACTTTAAATTAAAGACAATCACAAGAGATGAAGAAGGGCACTACATAATAATTACAGGGTCCATCCATCAGGAAGAACTAACAATCATAAATGTCTACGCACCGAATATGGGAGCACCTAAATATCTAAAACAATTAATCACAAACAGAAACAAGCTTATAGATAAGAATGTGCTAATAGCAGGACACTTTAATACTCCGCTTACAGCAATGGATAGGTCAACCAGACAGAAAATCACTAAAGAAATAATGGACTTGAAAGACCCATTGGACCAGATGGACCTGACGGATATATTTAGAACTTTACATCCTGAGGCCAGGGAATTTACTTTATTCTCAAGTGCGTATGGCACATTCTCCAAGATAGATCACATACTGGGACATAAAGCAGCCCTCAATAAATATAAAAGCATTGAGATCATACCATGCACACTGTCAGATCACAATGCTTTGAAACTGGAAATCAATTATAAGAAGAAGTCTGGAAAACCTCCAAAAATATGGAGGTTAAAAAACACTCTACTAAAGAATGAATGGGCCAAACAGACAATTAGAGAGGAAATTAAAAAATATATGGAAACAAATGAAAATGAAAACACAACAATTCAAAATCTATGGGATGCAGCATAGGCAGTCCTAAGAGGAAAGTACATTGCTCTCCAGGCCTATTTCAAGAGATTAGAAAAAGCACAAGTCCAAAATCTAACAGCTCACCTAAAGGAACTAGAGGCAGAGCAACAAGAATTCCCTAAACCCAGTAGAAGAAGAGAAATAGTAAAAATTAGAGCAGAAATAAACAACATAGAGACCAAAGAAACAATTGAACAGATCAATGAAACCAAGAGTTGGTTTTTTGAAAAAGTAAACAAAATTGACAAACCTCTAGCCAGACTTATCCAAAAGAAAAGAGAGAGCACCCAAATAGACAAAATTATGAATGAAAATGGACTTATTACAACCAACCCCTCAGAAATACAAGCAATTATCAGGGAATACTATGAAAAATTATATGCCAACAAATTGGACAACTTAGAAGAAATGGACAAATTCCTAAACACACACTCACTACCAAAATTCACACGGGAAGAAATAGAAAACCTGAACAGACCCATAACGAGTGAAGAAATCGAATCAGTGATCAAAAATCTCCCAACAAATAAGAGCCCTGGACCTGATGACTTCTCTGGGGAATTCTACCAGACATTTAAAACAGAATTAATCCCAATTCTTCTCAAGCTAGTCCAAAAAATAGAAATTAAAGGAAAACTTCTGGACTCAGTTTATGAAGCCAGCATCACTCTGATTCCCAAGCCAGACAGACATCCAGCAAAAAAAGAGAACTACAGGCCAATATCCTTGATGAATACGGATGCAAAAATCCTCAACAAGATCCTTGCAAATCGAATCCAGCAGCATATCAAAAGAATCATCCACCAAGATCAAGTGGAATTCATTCCTGGGTTACAGGGCTGGTTCAACATTCGCAAATCAATCAATGTGATACATCATATCAAGAAAAGAAAAGATAAAAACCATATGATCGTGTCCATAGATGCAGAAAAAGCATTTGACAAAATACAGCATCCCTTCTTAATAAAGACTCTCGAGAAAGTTGGGATAGAAGGAATCTACTTAAACATCATCAAAGCCATCTATGAGAAGCCTTCAGCTAACATCATCCTCAACGGGGAAAAACTGAGAGCTTTCCCCCCGAGATCAGGAACACGACAGGGATGTCCACTCTCACTACTGTTGTTTAACATAGTGCTGGAAGTCCTAGCATCAGCCATCAGACACCAAAAGGAAATCAAAGGCATCAGAATTGGCAAAGAGGATGTCAAACTTTCACTCTTTGCAGATGACATGATACTCTACATAGAAAGCCCGACAGACTCCACCAGAAGCCTACTAAAACTAATCCAAGAATTCAGCCAAGTTGCAGGGTACAAAATCAACGTACAGAAATCAGTTGCATTTTTATACACCAACAATGACGCAATAGAAAGAGAAATCAAGAAACTGATCCCATTCACAATTGCACAAAAAACCATAAAATACCTCAGAATAAACCTAACCAAGCATACAAGAGATCTGTATGATGAAAAGTATAGAAAACTTATGAAGGAAATTGAAGAAGACACAAAGAAATGGGAAAACATTTCATGCTCATGGATAGGAAGAATAAATATAGTTAAGATGTCATTACTACCTAAAGCACTCTACACATTCAATGCAATTCCAATCAAAATTGCACCAGCATACTTCTCAAAACTAGAACAAACTATCCAAAAATTTGTATGGAACCACAAAAGACCCCGAATAGCCAAAGTAATCCTGAAAAATAAAACCAAAACGGGAGGGATCACCATCCCAGACTTTAGCCTCTACTACAAAGCTGTCATCATCAAGACAGTATGGTATTGGCACAAAAACAGACACATAGACCAATGGAACAGAATTGAGAACTCAGAAGTGGACCCAAAAGTATACAGCCAACTAATCTTTGATAAAGCAGGAAAGAATATCCAATGGAAAAAAGACAGCCTTTTTAACAGATGGTGTTGGGAGAACTGGACAGCAACATGCAGAAGAATGAAACTAGATCATTTTCTCACACCATGCACAAAAATAAACTCAAAATGGATAAAGGACCTGAACGTGAGACAGGAAACTCTCAACACCCTAGAGGAGAAAGCAGGAAACAACCTCCTTGACCTCCACCGCAGCAACTTCTTACTTGACACATCCCCAAAAGCAAGGGAATCAAGAGCAAAAATAAACTGTTGGGACTTCATCAAGATTAAAAGCTTCTGCACAGCCAAGGAAACAACCCAGAAAATTAATAGGCAACCAACGGAATGGGAAAGATAGTTGCAAATGACATATCAGATAAAGGGTTGATATCCAGAATCTACAAGGAACTCACCAAACTACACGCCCGAAAAACAAACAACCCAGTGAAGAAATGGGCAGAAGATATGAACAGACACTTCTCCAAAGAGGACATCCAGATGGCCAACAGACACATGAAACGATGCTCAGCATCCCTCCTCATCAGGGAAATACAAATCAAAACCACACTGAGATACCACCTCACGCCAGTCAGAGTGGCTAAAATGAGCAAATCAGAGAACTCGAGATGCTGGCGAGGATGTGGAGAAACGGGCACCCTCCTACACTGTTGGTGGGAATGTAAACTGGTACAGCCCCTCTGGAAAACAGTGTGGAGGTTCCTCAGGAAACTAACAGTAGAACTCCCCTATGACCCAGCAATAGTACTGCTAGGAATTTACCCAAGGGATACAGAAATGCTGATGCATAGGAGCACACGTACCCCAATGTTCATAGCAGCACTCTCAACAATAGTCAAAACATGGAAAGAGCCTAAGTGTCCATCAACAGATGAATGGATCAAGAATATGTGGTTTATCTATACCATGGAATACTACATGGCAATGAGAAACAATGAAATCTGTCCATGGGTAGCAACATGGATGGACCTTGAGGGTGTTATGCTGAGTGAAATAAGTCAGGTTGAGAAGGACAAATATCATATGTGTGCACGTATAGGAGGATTAGGAGGAACTTAACAGAGGACCAAAGGGGAGAAGAAGGAGGGAAATGGTGGGGGAAAGGGAGAGAGGCAAACCATGAGAGACTCTTGAATGCTGACAAAAACTGAGGACTGATGGATGTGAGGGGGAGGAGGGATGGGCATGGAGGAGGACACTTGTGAGGATGAGCACTGGGTGTTATGTGGAAACTAATTTGACAATAAACTATTTGTAAAAAAATAAAAAATAAGAAAATAAATATGTTTTCTTACCCAAAATATGAGAAAAACAACAATGAAGGATACAAGAATACACCACTTCAAATATTGATTATTCTGAGCTAAAGGCAATTGAGAAGAAACAGATAAAAGAGAAGTTCCTTGCTCTCCCTTAATTCATTTAAAAGCAGTAGGTAAATTTCTAAAGGTGTCCATTTTTCTATTAGGAAAGACATAAATTAAACACTGAATACAAAACTAGACCCTTATCATCTTAGGGAGGGCACCAGAGGAATCTATAACAAACGTTACTAACTAGCCCTGATCTTCCTTTAGTTTCCAGTAAATACTACCGTCCCACATTTGATGCCCCTAGAAATTTGACATTCTTTTCACTTGGGTTATACAGCATTTTAACAAAAGAACAAAACGTATTTTTTTGTTAAAATGTTATATAACCCCAATTTTTAACCACTACTTTGAGTTCCTAATCATGAATACTTCAACCTGTATGTACAATATACACATTAATAAATCTCCATTTTTCTCCTGTTAATCCATCTGTCTTATTGCAGCATAATCCCTGAAGTGAGATACATGTAACTTTCAAGGAACTCTAAGTATTTTCACTTCAGTGAAGTGTATTAAAAAAAGTAAAAATCAGCAGATTATCAGACTCCCAGATGCATTGCAAATGTGGTATGCTTAATTTGAATAAAGCACATCCTTTGTATTTGCTTAAAATAGTGAGAGTTGATTGTTGGTTTTATGTGTTTATGTAATAATATATGAAAATCATATATATAATCTATCTATCTATCATCTATCTATCTATCTATCTATCTATCTATCTATCTATCTATCATCTATCTACCTATCTGTCTATCTGTCTATCTATCTATCTGGTATATACACAATGCATACATATGGTAGTGAATAATTAAAACTGATTTAGAGTTTGTAATTTATATAACTGTTCATCCTACATGGAAAAATCTATCACCTGACATATTCAGGAAAAAAATGCTTTAATGACAACAGCTTTAAATGTTTTAAGGTTTTTTTTTTTTTAAACATCAATGACTTTGCAGTTGAAATGAAATTTTTATTTTATTTTTTATTTTCTAAAGTGTATTTATTTATTTATTTTGGGAGAAAGAGAGCATGAGTGGGAGATGAGTAGAGAGTGAGGGAGACAGAGAATCCCAAGCAGGGGATTCTATCAGCACAGAGCCCAACACGGGGCTTAATTCCACAAACTATGAGATTATGACCTGAGATGAAACCAAGAATTGGATGCTTAACTGACTGAGGCACCCAGGTGTCCCTGAAGTGAATCTTTAAAAAAAGTTATACAGTGTTGTTAGGAAACATGATAAGGACCTAGACTCTATACCTGCATTCAAGGATATATCATGGAAATATAATACCTGATATATTATATGTATGACAAGAAAAAAGACTCAGGAGGAATGATTGTGAAAGATTTTTCTTTTAAGAATTATTTAATCATAAAGGTGATCAAACTCCTACACAAATAAGTGAACCAACAAAAAGAAGCAAAATATTTTTAAAGATTTTATTGAACTACCTTCCTTAAAGGTAATACATTAGCATTAGTTCAGGAAATGTCATTGTTACTTGGAGATAGGTAGATGAATATTTATACATGGCATGGTGACTCTAGTGTTATAGGATTAAGTATGGTGCATAGGTTAAGCTTATGACAGTAAATTTATATAGAAACTATAAATAGTTCTTAGGCTTTCGCTGCTATTTTACCAAGATGGGTATAACTTTAAAAAGCAAACAAAAATTCTGTTGTGTTTCATTCCTCCAAAATATTTACTTAATTTTTCAACTGTACTATCTCAAGCTTGTAGCGATTTGAAGTCTTATTAATAAAAGCATAGTGTAGGTACACGCAGAAGAAACACAGAGTTTACTAGTAGAAGTAAAGAAAAATAATCTCTCCAATCTGATTAAGTTATGAAAGATGTTATTTCAAACTGATAATACATTTGTGAATTTGAAGATAATTGCTTTTGGGGCACCTGGGTGGCTCAGTCGGTCAAGCGTCTGGCTTCGGCTCAAATCATGATCTGCGGTTCCTGGGTTCGAGCCCCGCGTTGGGCTCTGTGCTGACAACTAGCTCAGAGCCTCGAACTTGCTTCGGATTATGTGTCTCCCTGTCTGTCTGAGCCTCCCTGTTCCCTGTTCATGCTGTCTCTCTCTCTCTCTCAGAAATAAATAAAAAAATCTTAAAAAAAGAAAATTGCTCTAAAATGAAATTTTATTTTCACCAGTATCTAAACTATCAGTTTTCAAACAGCTTAAACATTTTACCTATCTTCTGTAATTAAATGAATTTGGCCTGCCCAATGTGATATAATTCAGGGTTTCTTATTGGCACTGTAACTTAGTGTGGTGTGTTTTTTAATTTTCAGGGCAATTTTGGTTGTTATACTATGAGAATGTGTTAAAATATATAGGCTAGGATCAAGAATTCTAGTCATCCTACATCCTACATGGGGCAGGTTCATGTTTTTGATGGCTGCCAAATGTTCCAGAAAATAGTTTTATAGGTTAAAGTTCTGTTTATAATTATCTAAGACTTGAAACTAATAAATATTAGAATAATATCATTAATATGTATTATTTTTGCATATTTATTCTTAAATATACTTTGACATTCTGGAAGAATATGCACTACATATTAAGGGAAAACATTTTTATTGAGATTTAGTCATTATTTGTTTTTATTTCAGAAAAATCATTATTCTGATACCACCACCATTTGTTATATATGAATCACTCATAAAATACAATGGGTTCAGTCTTTGTTTGTAGTCCTTGCATTCTCATTAATATTTGCTTAAGTTGAAGCATCTGATTATGACATTATGTTATCAGGCTTACTCAAGCCCAAACACTTATCTTTTGAAATACAAATTACTACAGTTTTATTTTGTTTTATGTAAAAGAACATTTACTTTGTTTAAGTTATATGCACTCTAGATTATTTCATGAATGGGTTTTTTGTATATTAATGGAAATGTTATGCAATATTTGCTATAAAAAGGGAGTAATGAAAAATCATCAAATGTTGGAAATAGTATGCAGCAATAGAAACTCTCATTCATTGTTAGTGGGGCTGCAAACTGGTACTTTGAAAGCTACTTTGAAAGACAGTTTGTCAATTTATTGCAAAGCTAAAGCTACTCTTACCGCACAATCCACTACTTATACATCTTGGTATTTACCAAAATTATTTAAAATCTTACATCCACATAAAAACCTTCACGCAAATGTTTATGGTAACTTTGTCAATAATTACCAAAAAATGAAAACAACCAAGATATCCTTAAATAGATAAATGAAGAAAAAGAAAACAAATGACGTATCATATATCAAGGAATATTAATTCAGTGATTAAAAAACAATAATCAATGGAGCCACAAAAAGACAAAGGGATCATAAAGTTGTATTATTGTTAAGTGAAAGAAGCCAGTGTGTGAAGCCTATATACTCTCATTCCAACTCTATGACATTCTTGAAATGTAAAACTATTGAGTAAAAAAGTAGGGTTTCAACAAAGAAGGAGGAAGAAATAAAGAGGATTTTAAGGCCAATGAAAATATTTTTTATGATTCTGTAACAACTCACATCTGTCAAATGGCTAAAGTCAAAAAGACAAAAAATAACAAGTGTTGGGCAAGGATGTGGAGGAAAAGGAATCCTTGTTTATTGTTTGTGGGAATGCAAATTGGTGCAACAACCATGGAAAACAGTATGGAGTTTTCTGAAAAAATTAAAAATAGAATTACCATATGATCCAGTAATTCCATCACTGCATATTTATGCATAGAAAACAAAAACATTAATTTGAAAAGATATATGACTATGTTGATTGCAGTATTATTTATAACTGCCAAGATAGGAAAATAACTATCTCCATCGTAGATTATCAGATAAAGAAAATGTAGTATGTACTTATGTACATGTATGTATATGAAACAGAATATAACTAGCCTTGAAAAGAATAAGGTCTTGCCATATTAGCAACATCATGGATGGATCTAGAAGGTATAATGCTAAGTGAAGTAAGCCAGACAAAGACAAATGTCATATGATTTCACTTATATGTGGAATTTATGAAACAAAATAAAGAAAAAGAAGACAAACAAACAAAAAAAAATAGGCTCAAAAACAGAGAGCAAACTATTGGTTGCCAGAGGGAGAGAGGGTAGGGGGATGGGTGGGATAGGCAAAGAAGATTAAGTGGTAGTAATTTTCCTTTACAAAATAAATAAGTCACAGAGGTGAAAGTAAAGCATACGGAATATAGGCAATAAAATACAATAACATTGTTTGGTGACCTGGTGACTACACTTGTCACGGTGAGCAATGAGTATTGTATAGAATTGTTGAATCATTATATTGTACACCTGAAACTAGAATAACACAGTATATTAGTTATACTTCAATAATAATAATAGTAATGTGTTAATATTGGTTCATTAATTGTAACAAATATACTACGTTAATATAAGAATCTAAGAATAGGAAAAGCTGTGTATGTGGGAGATATATGGGAGCCGTCTATACTTTCTGCTCATTGTTTCTATAAACTAAAGTTCTTCCAAGAGCAAAATCTATTACTTATTTCTTAAAGGGAGGAATTGGACTGATATAGTTCTGAAAAATATTCTTCTTAGAGTTAGAAGTAAGGGTACAGAAGTAAGGGCTTCTGGCTGGCTCAGTTGGTAGAACATACGACTCTTGATCTTGGAGTTGTAAATTCAAGCCCCACGTTGTGTGTAGATATTACTTTAAAAATAAAATCTTTAAAAGCAAAAGGTAAAAAGAAGTAAGTGGAATAATATAAAGAGCTGGTTTTGTTTTTGCTTTGGTTGTTTTGTTTCTCTGTTTTTGGTAGGCTACATTTCATCTTCAGCTAAAAGTAGCAGATTCATTCATTCTTCAGTCATCTTTATCTAAATAAATTTTATTCTTCTAAAAATCTTTTATGTTTTACAAAAATTTTCAAGAGACTTTACTCATGTTAGCCTATAAACATCATTCCATATATTCCTACAACTCTGAAACCATTTGACCTCATGTTACAATTTATTTTGTATCTATTCACTCATATATGCATGCATTTGTTGAAACATAATATAAAAAGGTAATTTCATATTTTTAATATAATGAGGGAAGCAGTACAATTTTATGGTTAGTTGTCAGAATATTTTACAAGTTGTGATTTTGAAATTAGCTACACAAGGTAAATATCTAATGGGGCATGGCCCTTTGGAGTTATCTGTTCCACTGAAAAATATCCTGCATCACTATTGCACCAAATTCTACAAATTATCATGTAACTCTACAAGGTCTGCGAACGATAAGCTTTAAGAAACAGTTAATTTAGCTAATACATTCCTCCAAACAGTCCTTGGGTGTACTTCACCCCTATGTGGCATTAAAAGAATGTGCCACTCATACTCTTGGATTATTTCCAAATTTCAAATATTTTTGACACATTTGAATCTGAATCTATTAAAGAAGTCTCTAGGCAAACACTTTTCATCCTCAAAGTGGCTTTTCTTTTCCTAGAAGTTATAGATTGTGTGTTAGTTTCACACTTTAACACCTTGATCCATATATTACTTTGATGAAATGCAGAGAATTTAAGTTACTCATTTCTTATATAAACATTTTTTTCTCACCTGGAGTTCACATCTTTTACTTTATCAAGAAAATGAATTGAAAATTTACATATCTATATGGATATAAAATGTAGGTGGTTCTCACATTTCTCTAACAAGGTAAATGTCAAAAAAAATAGAAGAAATTTAGAAACATTAGGTGGAAAAGTTAGTTTTTATACAATGTTAACATTTGAATATTTTTCACAAGTTATAGAGATATTTAGTTTTAAAAATTCTTGATATTCAAAATATATCTTTATAAAAGACTAAATTTTAATTTTATATCATGGCTACCTGTATTTCTGATGCAATGTTCACTTGGATTACACAAATTGGATCTTCATTATTATTGTTAGTACTAGTATTAGTAGTATAAATATTGTTTGGTTCTTGTTTTACTGATGAAGTTAGACCAACATAATGCAAAATGGAATTGAAATTTGATCTCACATAGACCATAATAAAATTCCAATATGACTTTTCTTCATTACTTTTTCTTCATAATACCTGTACAATTAGTCCTATTTTTAAAGGAAACTTTTTGATAGATGAAGATCATAAAGTTTGTAATTATCCTGGAAGATCTTTGAAATGACCTTCTACTATCTTATAAAATATGCCCAAGTTGGACTTTCCTTCAATATACTCCCACAGTCATTTAAGCTTTTTCTGATTTAAAATTAAAATCAGTCATCAGAAGAATTTTCCCTTGAGAACTGTTATAAAAAAATTCCATTCACCTCACTGCCAACTCGCAGATTCTACTACTTGGATTATCTCAAGACCTCATGTAAATTTATGTTTTTAGATATCTCCATATGGAGAATAGTTAATTCTGAAAATAAGGAAAGTCTGTGAACTGGCCTGTAACTTTTGTATGCTAGACCTTCTTCAGAAAAATAATTTTTGGATAAGTTTTTGACAAATGTGAAGACATCCTATTTAAATCCAACGTGTTCAAAATTCTGTAAGACATACTCTTAAAATCAAGAAGGTAATCTAGATATATACTTAGGAAATTTGTTTAAAATGAAGGAGAATTTCTGGGGTTCCTGGGCAGCTCATTTGGTTAAGTGCTTAACTTCGGCTCGGGTTATGATCTCAGGGTTCTGGGTTTGAGTTCCACATCGGGCTCTGTGCTAACAGCTCAGAGCCTGGAGCCTGCTTCGGATTCTGTGTCTACCTCTTTCTCTGCCCCTCCCCTGCTCACACTCTCTCTTTCTCTCTCTATCTCTCAAAGATGAATAAACATTAAATTTTTTTTTTTTAATGAAATGAAGGAGGATTTCTCACTGATCAGTCAGGAAAGAACAGACATCTACCTTTAATTTGTTGGAAAATCTTTTCTTCTTTCTTATTTTATATGTTGATTAGAGTATGGGTTAAGTTGTTATGAGAAGGTTTAGGACTAATGAGAAAGAAAAACATAATTTAGTGATTGAAGTAAGAAATGCTGGGTTCAGGGGCACCTGGAAGACTCAGTCAGTTAAGCATTCAGATTTTGATTTTGACTTAGATCTTGATCACAAGGTTGCTCAAGCCCCTTGTTGAACACTCAGTGCAAAGCCCACTTAAGATTCTCTCTCACTCTCCTCTACCCTCTCCACTGCTTGCTCATGTTCTCTCTCTCTCTAAAATAAAAAAGAAAAATGTCTGTGTTCAAATTTTAATTATACCTCTTGTTACTTTATTATCCTGGAAAAATAAACTGATCACTTTGATGATCTTTAAAATACATTTAATATATCTATCTCATTAATATATATATACATTCAGGTATATAGTATATTGTTCTTAATGTATTAAAACTATTAATTTAGTGAATGATATATGGCAGGGGCTCAATTGTTATAGTTAATAGCTGTTACTATTTCTATTCTAGTAGAGGGCACATTTAATTCAGTGAGTACATTTTCTTCAATTCAAGGAAAAATATTCGAAAAGGGGATTTGAGTTTCAAAAGTTTTTTCAGGTCTCTAGTTTCCTTAAGTTTGCACCAGAGACCATGTCTAATAATGAGATAAAGGAAGGCAAGAAAAGTCTTGTAAATGGATAGAAAAGGGTATAGAAAGTGATCCTAATATCACTTTTTCCATCCACCCCCAACTTGCTTTCCATTAAAGCAAATTTAAATGGAGTCACTAGATTTTATTTATTACCTATGAGGGGGATCAGAGCATGCCAACCCCAAAATGTCACTTGGGCCCTCATATTCCTTCTATAGATTCCCGTGTTCAAATAAAATTAATAAATAAAATGTGTATGCTTTTCTCCTGTTAAACTGTCTTATAGCACTTTAATTCTCAGACCCAGTAACAAAATCTAAGAGGATAAAAGGAAGTTTCTTCCTACACCAACTTGCTCTTTATGATCTCAGATACCCCAAGGCATTAGGTTGACTAAAAAAAAAAATGCAATTCAATAGGTAGTTTCAATGTTGGGAGAAGAGAAACTGTGGAAACCAAAACATCTTTCCCACGAAGTTTTGCAAGAAATAGAAGGATTTTGAGACCTAAGCACTAATACTGAAGGAAAAATACAAAGCATTTATAGTATACAAAACCTTAGAAAGAGCAAGGATAAAGAGGAAGATATTTGCCCAAATTGGATGTGAAATTGAACCATTGGAATTTGGAATGACATATGCAGGACATATGTTAGGGGAACATGACCAAGAGGGAAAAGAGAAAAATCAGCACAAAATTGGTTGCCTAGCTGCATTGTAAAGCTTCTGAATCATCATCAGCAGAAAAACAAGTGGGAGTGAACATATGGAACCTTACTGACATGTCTTCTTACTGTCATGGGCAGTGGGTCTCCCAATGATAATTATCCGTTTCTGCTCAATTCAAACCAGTCTATCTGAACACTCTTAAATAAGTAGGGTGTTTGTAAACCCAGCCCCTTCATTACATGTAAATTAAGTATGGGGTTCTTGACTCTTTTTTTTTTTTTAATTTTTTTTTAAATGTTTTATTTATTTTTAGGAGAGAGAGAGAGACAGCGTGAGCAGGAGAGGGGCAGAGAGAGAGGGAGTCACAGGCTGAAACAGGCTCCAGGCTCTGAGCTAACAGTCAGCACAGAGCCTGACGCAGGGCTCGAACCCACGAACCGCGAGATCATGACCTAAGCAAAAGTCGGACGCTCAACCGACTAAGCCACCCAGGAGCCCCTCTTGACTCTTTTTTTTTTTAAAAAGTTTATTTCTGAGAGAGAGAGAGAGAGAGAGTGTGTGTTAGCAAGAAAAGAAGAGGCAGAGAAATAGGGAGAGAGAATCCCAAGCAGGTTCCACACTGTCAGCACAAAGCCCAAAAGGGGGCTCAGTCTCACAAACAATGAGATCATGACCTGAGCCAAAATCAAGAGTTGGGCACTTCATCAACTGAGCTAACTAGGCACCCCTGGGGTTCTTGACTCAAGTTTATAGTGGAAAGGGGAACATCATTAATATTAGTAATTGGGTAGGACTGATGAACACCAGCTTTGACTATTCTTTTTTAAAAAAAATTTTTACATTTATTTATTTTTGAAAGACAGAGTGAGACAGAGTGTGAGGGAAGGAGGGGCAGAGAGAGGAGACACAGAATCTGAAGCAGGTTCCAGGCTCTGAGCAAACACTCAGTACAGAGCCTGATGTGGGGCTTGAACCCACAAACCATGAGATCATGACCTGAGCTGAAGTTGGACACTTAACCGACTGAGCCACCCAGGTTTTCCTAGCTTTAATTTTTCTTGGACTCAAAAAACAAGAAGTCGCCTTACATTATACACATAAATCTTACCTGGGAAATGAGAAGGTAAAGACTATCAATTTGATTTTTGTTTTTTCCTAACTTAAGCTTCCCTAGAAACATGGTCAAGTGATGGTTTTCAAGTTGTGTGATCAAATTTATTAATTTAAAACATTTACTCTTTACATTTTTATAAAAAGTCTATAGCTCTGTGTAACCCAAATGTTCCAAATGTCCCTAACTATATGACTGCAAAACAAAACAAAAGGACACATGTTGGAACCCTCACTGATATAACCAACTAATAGAGCCCATTAATGTGTATAATGCAGTCAACAAACACCATCTAATCCATTTTCTCACTATAGCCCCTAAGTGTGTATAACAGAGGCTGTGAGAGCATCCACTGAAGTCTCAATAGAGCAACAGATTCATTTTGCTTATCCAAACATATATGAGTTAAAATGCCAAGGTCTTTAATATTTTCAATATAAGGGCATTGTGTAGTATAAGCAAAGGACACAGCCATGAACAGGGAACTAGATTCAAGTAATAAAGGATAAGGAGAGAAGCCTCCTAGACCGTTCTCTCAGAGGAGGCTTCTGTAAACTGGGTAACACTCGCTGGGGATCATTGTACTAGAGGTGGATGTTTGGAATTCTGTGATGGACAAGCAAATAGAAATGTGCAGAGCCACCATCTTTATTTTTGTGTTCCAGGGCCCAAGAGAACCTTCTATTCTTATATTCTTAGGCAGAAAAGAAGGACTTTCCTGGGAGCTAGTGACTTAATTCTCCAGCAAAGGATCTAAAACACAAAAACAAAATTAAAAAGAAAAATCTGTATGAATACTAAAAAAGAAAAAAAATTACATGGCACAAGAAATGTGAGAGACCAAACAGGAAAATTGTGACTTATCATTCTACCAGTAACTAAAAAAAACAAAAAACAAAAAACTGTAGATGAAATAATTGCTTCTTTCTGAAATATACTGTTTAGTAAAAGTCTGGATAAAGAGCAATTTATCAGAGTATTGTATAGCACCAATTATGTGAGGTGTTTTTTTTAATGTATTTTTTTAAAGTGTGATCTTTAAAAAGATTCACCGGAAGAGTAAATTGATTTGTCTCTGAGTAATGGAAATGAGGGGACTTTCATGATTCTATACCCTTTAGTAAACTTCATTTTATACAAAATTTTGTATTTTGTAACTAAAACGAGAATATGTATAAATTGAGATCAACTCTCTTATATTTGACATACTATTTACTTTGATAATTTATGCACTCAAATTCAGGAGACAGCACAAGATTTAGTTACTAGTGTTAAACACCTATGGGTTCTGATAATGGAGTTGACAAATTATATGTCAGCATCTAGCTCTTGCTTTCACAAACAGTGATAATGAAACATGTCCTGTTCTGCATATCACAGATGTAATTTGAAAAGAGAAAATTGAATGACATATGTGAGAATTCTTTGAATGCTACATAACTAGTAACTATCTTAACCAGCTTATCTGATGAATCAGAAGAGTAACAGAATGCTAGAAAGAGATTATATTTAAACGGCTTGGATTTGAAGGAAGAAAATTGCTTATTGCTTAATTTACTGCAATTCCTTTTTAATCTATATATGTGAATATGTTTTAAACTTAAGCCATTTTTTAATTGAACTAATTCATGTTTAAAAAATTGTAAGCAATGCATTTAAAGGATTGTAATAAATTTCATTTTTAATAAAGAATTTGTTGGGGAGCCTAGGTGGCTCAGTTAGTTAAGCAACCGACTTCAGCTCAAGTAATGATTTCAGAGTGTATGCGTTTGATGCCTGAGTCAGGTTCCATGCTGACAGCTCAGAGCCTGAAGCCTGCTTCAGATTCTGTGTCTCCTTCTCTCTCTGCCTCTCACTGGCTCACACTGTCTCTCTCTCTCTCTCTCAAAAATAAATAAACATTAAAAAAATTAAATAAACTGCTTGTAGTATATCAGCGTTGGAAGATGAGTGTTTGTAATATTGAAGTATCATTTTCTTAATTAGCAAAAAATATTAAACACATTAAAATATTTGGCAATCTTTTAGTGGTTTTATATTTTGAAGTAGAATAAAGGTGAATTTAAGTTAAACAGAATATGATGAAATTTAACTATTAACTTTAATAAATTAATAATTATAAAGAAGAAGCATGTTTTGTAAAGGACATTACTAGTTTTACTTTTATGAAATTCAATATTTTTGAGATATGTACATAATTCATTTATGCAAACTAGATGCATGACATTAGACAAAAGAATTTTTCATTTAAGTATACGATTGGTAAGTGATAATATTCTGGTACTCATTATTTTAACGTATTAGTTTCTAAACATCTTGAAACAGTTTCCTTCAAATTGTAATTCAAAACTCAATATGCTTTGAGTTATATCTGCATTATAATAGTATCTAAAGTTTGATGATTTGTACGGGAAGATTAACTCTTCCTTTAAAGAAGCAATGGATTTTCAGCTTAATGAAAACCGCAATTTGAATAATCCTATTTCTATTAGTTTTACACAGATGAAATGCTAAATCATTAGAATGTTTTTATTTTTACTGTTATTGATTACTTTGTAAGTTCTTCTAGGATAGATTTAAGGAGCCAACTTGCTGAATATAATGACAAGTTTGGCTTAGACAGTTAAATACTCAATAAAAAAATCCTTGAAGGTCCACTCTTCAAACAAAGAATCTTACTGGAGAGAACAGCTTTTAAGTTACCCTAGAGACAACTTAGCATTTAATGAAATTATGCTTAACATTTGTTTTGGGATATCCTACGTAATCAAATTGTCTTGCTCTAAAACACTAAAGAAAAGATTTGAACATTGAAAATACCTGGAATTTTTAATGAATGAGTTTTGGCACCTTCTATTAAACTGCAAATAAATTCATAAACAATGAAATAGAATTGTGTCAAAAGACTGATTTAAAAGGGCCATATTTGCATACCCTCTTGTGTACTATGTTTTTGCCTCCTTATGGGATGAGTAAACTGTCAGTTCCCTCATTTTCCAATTGTCACAGTTGCCTCTTACAAGTACATTGAGTGGTAATTTCAGGAAGGACCTTAACAAAATAGTGAATTATTTTTCGTAAGTATGTAACACATGATAGTCATTCAATATATAGAGAATAAAAAAAGAAACTACAAAAACATTGATAAGAATCTTGTTGACATCCAATAATGATATTAAGGTAAAATTAACAAACATGGATTCATATTTTTTCATTTCCATGTTTACCTTAGAGATGACGATTAAGAAAATAATTGTGCACAATATCTTATTATTTATTATTAATTCATTTTGGCTCTGTGTATTCTTTTCACAACATGGAGTCATATGACAGATACATTGTAAAAGGGTGCTTTTCTTCTCATAAAGCATATTTTTGCTCTATGCATCTATGTTGGCAGCAAATCTCCACAGAAATTTTTGAGAGATAAAGACAAGTAGAGAGTCGTTCACAGAAAATGAAAAACTCAGACTCCTAATAGTGCCTCAATTTTTAAAGACATCAACCATGACTTACTTTTATTTATAAAGTAAATGTCTGTTAGTAATCTGCCAATAATTTACCAGTAAAAATGTGTTAAAATATAAATGTTATGTATTCTTTAATATGAAAATATTCATTGAATATTTACTATGAGATACGCACATATTTTGAATCTGTGTAGAATAAAATGATAAACTGTATATCCATTTAACATTTACTCTATTAATTAAATACCTAACATAATCTAGATGTCATTCTTATCACTAGAAATATAACACTTATTAAAATGGTCAACAATTTCTTTTTTCAGGTAGGTTACATTGAAAAAGGAAACCATAAAAGAGAATAGGTGTAATATACAGTATGTTAAATGCTGAGAGGTTCTATGGAAAAACATAATAATAAAAGGGAAGGAGGATAGAATGACAGCAAAGACATAGTTGTGTAAATATAAATAGGAACATGAAAGTAATAAAAGATAGTGAGAAAGTAACTCATGCAGGTAAACTGTGAAAAGAAATTTTAGGCAGAGAAGTAAATACAAGGACCATAAGATCTGAATGTGCCTGCATACCATTACTTGTGGAAAAGCAAGAGACTCCTGTTGAGAAAAAGAGGAGGGTAATAGGTTGTTACTTCCTGGAGAGGAAGGAAGCTAGATTGTGTATTCCTTTATTAGCTTTACCACATAAGATAAGGGCTTTTCCTTAAAGAGATATAGGATGCCATTGCAGGGCATTGAGCAGAACATACTTTGAAGAATGTATTTTTTTTCCAGTATCACTGTGATTGCTTTCTATTGAATAGATTAAAGGGGAACTAAACAAAGTAGACAGAAAATGCCTGCTGATATTTGCAATAATGTTAAAGAAAGAAGGCAACTTGAACCAAGTCATGAGAGGGAGGTAGCATGGTTTATAGGCATAAGGAAAAGAAGAGAGGTGAAGGAAATGGCCCAAACATTGGAGGACGAGAGAAAACACTTACTAAGCTGTGGAAGATACTGGGAGGGGGAAATATTTTGTTTATTTGTTATAAATAAGGGAGATCAGGAGTCTGGTTTTTGACCAATTTTATATGCCTAACTAGATTTTCAGGTGAGTTGGCAGCTGGGTATGTGACTTTTGAAGTCAGCATAGAGGTTCAGCTAAAAATATCCGTATATGGATTGTCAGCCTGCTGATGGTATTTCAAACCAGGGTCCTGGAAGAGATGATCAAGAAAGAAACTATATATGGGGAAAATATGTGGTCCGAGACTGGGGACCTTAGTTACACTGATGTTAAGATTAGGAACAAAACTCTAGTAGCCATCGATGTAGCAGCCAGCAATGCAGAAGAAATTTGTCAAGGGAAGAGAAGAGACAGGGTTGTATTAAATGCTGCTAATAGGTCAGTCAAATAAGATGGGGTCTGAAATCAGTTTAGCAGCAGGGAGGTAATTGGTGAACTTGACAATGGAGGTTTCAGTGGATTAGTTGCAAAAGCCTGACTGAAATATTTTCAAAAGAAACTGAGAGAGGAATTTGAGACAGTGAGAGCACAAAAAGCTTTTGGTTTACCTGCAAAGGAAAGGAGAGAAATACAGAGAGAACAGAAAGGAGGGTCAAGAGGGATTTTTTTTTTCCTGATGGTCTGAGAAATAATGCCATGTTTGCAGGCCAATGGGAAAGTGTGAGTAGAAGGGGGAGGAATACTTGGAATTTGGCACTATTTGTTAAATTCATGTGTGAGATCCGAGGTGTCCTGGCTGGGGCTCCTCTTATAATGGCGTGGCCAGGCCTCCATAGCATCCAAAGGTCACGCAAGAGTCGCCACTGCCACCCTCAGGTTGTGGGGAAGACCTATAGTAGCCCAAGCAGGTGATGCATTGGACTGGAGGGCCATCTCCACTGGGCTTCTTGCTGCCTCTCTGCCCGAATGGGAGGTGTCCCTATCTGCCACTATTACATTGTCCACTTTTCAGTTTTTGCTGCAGCTATTTGAGAGGTCTCTTACATACTGACAGTGTCCTACTCAAGTGCTCACTGTGGCATCTGTTTTGCTGCCTCAGGCCTCTTCCTAAAGCTTCTTAGCTGAGCTACTTCAGCTCTGGCCCAGGATGGCTAGGAAGTGAGAGAGGCACAGAGACAAAATGAATAAATCTTCCCACGGGTTCTAGGAGAGACAATTCTGGGGTGTATTCTACAGAGTTCCTCCACAGTCGATGGGGCAAGGAATCAAGCCCTCCACAAGAATTAAAGGGGTAACTCCCTCTTCATTCACCTTTCCCATTCCCTAGCTCCCTCTCTCCCTCCCTCCCTCCCCTTGCCCTCTCTTTCCCTGCTCTCGGAGGAGTTCACTTAACATAGAAAGTACATGTACCCAGGCCTTCCTCCTGGCTCTGTGTTGTAAGACACTCAAAGCAAACAGTGTCCAAGGATTTTAACTGCAACCTTATTTAAAATCTTAAAAAGATAAAGCCAGCATTTAAAACTGTGCAGAACTAGTTAACATTACTGAATATTATGTAGTCATTAAAATATTTTTGAAGAAACTTTATGTCTCCAAAAGCTAAATCTGGGGGTGTATATATGGTTGTGTTTTATAATATTAATTCTTTTCTTTAATTAAAAATAGTTTCTGAAGTAATTTATGCCATCTTTTAAACATGAAAATACAGTAAATGTTAGTTATGAAGGTAAGTACCATCAGCAAAGCATAAAATACAGGAAGAAAGTCCATGTATCCTTTTCGTTGCCTGTAGGCAAATTGCACAAATGATTGGGTTTTAACTAGTTCAACAAACAGAGTGAAAAGAATAAATATAGTTTAAGGAACTGGGATGTAGCAAACATTGTACCAAAAGGGGGGAAAAAAAGCACCTAAAGGAATAGCATCTTTCAAAATTTTCTGCTTAGGTTTGTGTATGTAATCACATCTGTAATGTGCAATGACCAATATTATTGAAAGTAAGTACCACATATTGGTAGAAGTGTATGGTAACACTGTCTTTTTCATGCAGTATACATGCTTACAGCCTTTTTATGTGTTTTAGTTCACTGAACAGATGTCCACATTTATTTAATCGCACTGTTGCCTTTATACTTTTTCTTTCCTTCTTAGTTGATGGCTAATTTAGAGGCTATCCCTGGATCTAAATCATTCACAGTGTTTCATTATGTGTTTATTATCTAGTCCTTATCTATGCCATACATCAAAATTAATGTTTTTATGAGGGTTTTAGTGCATTACTGGAGTCATGACATGTTAATAAAATTTATAGCATTTTATTTTATTATATATAAATGGATAATCTCCTAACAACATGTTACCAGAGAAGCCTATTATGTTAATAACTCAAGGATATAAAATCCCCAACTGAAAATAATGGACTATAACCTAGACAAAATAAATAATACATCACAGAGAGGTATTTAACCATCTTATTTCAGTTACCAATAAGATGCTTTTAAAAATTAAAAAGAATGCTTGTTCTTTTAGAATCTTCATATCCTGGAAATTTAGTATATTATTTTATATCTTTAAGACTACAATGGCTCCCTTATAACATTTGTAATGATTCCATGAAGATTTGAAATTTTTTGATATCATATGAACTTTGAATCTGCTCTAAATACATTATAAAATTTAAATATAATTTCCTATTTAGGCAAAACAATGAATTATATTTGAAAGACTGAAGAACATTATAGAACCTCATTAAATAAGGAACTCATTAATTTTGTGTTGTTATTCTTTTATTCTGAAAATATTTACTAAATATCTTGTATGTGTCAGGCATCGTTTTGTTTACCAGGTTGCAAGAGAAAACAAGCCAAAATTACTACCTTCGATATAGTGAAAGGCGACAATCTATAAAGTTGAATTAGAGTGATGCCTGGGTGGCTCTGTCAGGTAAGCGTCCAACTCCTGATTTCAGCTCTGGTCATGATCTTGTGGTCATGAACTCCAGCCTTGTGTTGGGTTCTGAGCTGATAATGCGGAGCCTGCTTGGGATTCTCTCTCTCTCCCTCTTCCCCCTCAAAAAAATTTTGAATTAGAAAACTATGGGACATCAAATGGACATCGATGCTAGGAAGAAAGGAAAGAAAAGAGGAAGAGGGTGGAACGAGGGTGGGCATAGCACCATAACTTTAAAGAGAGAGGAAGTGAACACTTCACTGACAGTAACCCTGACAGAGAGAAAAGAGCCAGCAGTGAGAAAGAATGTTTCGGAGAGAGTGCAAAAGCCCTGAGGTAAGAGAGGAGATGATTTGATGTGTCTGAGGATTAGAAATGAGCTTTGTGATTTTGGAGCAGAGTCAAGGAAAAAGAGGGGGACTCCTCTGAAGGAAGACTGACTGGGGCAAGCTTTTATAGACCACTACAAGGAGTGCCCTGCTCTGGAGCCTCAGTTCTTTATCAAAGTCCAAAAGACATAAGATCATCTTCTGTATTTCCAAAATAGAGGCTTGGAGTTTCTGTCACTTAAGCAGAATATTCTTCATGAAGACTTAAGAATCTTCATTAAACTACATGCAGCAAACGACTGTTATACTACAGACACATGAATATCCCCAAGGAATGTCAATATCCATAATTACTTTGAGTTTCCCGATCCAAACCATTTGTCAGCATATGGAAATTGGGTTTGTCTCTTTATCCAGAAAGTTAAAGTGTTATTAAATTTAATAGATTTATATAATTCCAATTCATTTCCATTTGTTACTGTGAAGATAGCTTTTACTTAAACTATTAACTTTGACAATAGCAATCTAAAGAGTAGCACAAATTATGAATTTGCTAAAGCATGTTGACTCATTGCAGATCCCAGCAGGAGATATGTATTTAGCATGTTACGTTAAAAACAGGAAAGAGGAGGCTTATATTGCAAATGTGGATTTATTTCATTTGTTAATAATTATTACTCAATATTTACATTAACATTTGTAAATTTAATGAAACTTACATAAATAATAGCTAAGGGGAGGGGCTGAGAGAGAGGGGGAGCACAGACCCCGATGCGGAGTTCAAACTCATGGACCTTGAAATTATGACCAGAGCCAAAGTTGGATACTTAACTGACTAAACCACCCAGGTGCCCCTGTTACCTCATTTTGAATTGCAATGGTAAATATATTTTAAATGAATGTTTTATATTAGAATAGCTTTAGATTTACAGAAAATATTCCAAAGATAGTATAGAGAATTCTCATATGTCCCACGCACAGCTTCTAGTATTATCAATATCTTATACAAATTATGATATATTTATTACAATTCCTAATCTAATGTTAATATATCATATTAAATAAATTTCATATTTTATTTAGATTTCTTTAGTTTTCATCTACTGTCCTTTTCTGTTCCTGGATTACATGGAGGATAGATATCGCATTACATTGGGTTACTGGGTCTCCTTAGGCTTCACTGTGACAGTAACTCAGACTTTTCTTAATTTTCATGACTTTGATAGTTCCGACGAATATTGGTCAAGTATTTTGTATATTGTCCCTTAATTATGAATTTTCTTTCTTTTTTTTGGTTTTTGTTTTGTTTTGATTTTTACAGATTAGAATGGTATTATGATTTTTTAGGAGAAAACCCACAAAGGTAAAGTGTTATTTTCATCACATCATATCAAAAGCACTCTTCTGGATGGAATGTATCCCCCTTTCCCCCAAAATAAAGCTCTAACTCTCAGTATCTCAAAATATGCCATCTTATCTGTAAAGAGGGTTGTTGCAGATATAATTAGTTAAGTTAAAATGAGGTTATACTGGAGCATGGTTGGCTTCTTTTTTTTTTTTAATTTTTTAAATGTTCAATGTTTATTTTTGGGAGAGAGAGAGACAGAATGCAAGCCGGGGAGGGCAGAAAGAGAGGGAGACACAGAATCCGAAGCAAGATCCATGTTCTGAGCTCTCAGCACAGAGTCTGACACAAGGCTCCAACCCACAAACCACGAGATCATGACTTGAGCCAAAGTTGGACATTTAACTGACTAAGCCACCCAGGTGCCCTTAGGGTTGCCTCCCAATCCCATATGCCTAGTATCCTACAAAGACAGCCATATGAAGATAGAGACACAGAGAGAACACCATGTGTTGATGAAAGCAAGGACTGGAGTTATGTATCTGCAAACCAAGAAATGCAAAAGATTGCTGGGGAGACCAGAAGCTAAGAGAAAGGCAGGGAACAGATTATCTATCCCCTAGAGACTTGGAAACTTCAGAGAACATGGACCTGATGATGTCTTAATTTAAGATTTCTAGCTTTCAGAACTGTGAAACAATGCATTCATTTTATTTAAACCACCCGGCTTGTGGTGCTTTGTTACGACATCCCTAGGAAATGAATACAGGTACATACTATTCACATAACTTACCACTGTTGATGTTGACCTTGATTACCAAGCACAGATAGTGTTTGTCAGGTTTTCCAACTGTAAGTTATTCATGTTTTCCCCTTCTCTATACTGTACTTTTTGAAAAGCAATCAGTATGCACAACTCACACTAAATGAATGGGGAGTTCTGTTTTACTTCCTAGAGATGGAAAATATACATAAATTATTTGGAATTCTTCTGTATGAGAGATTTATCAAATCTCCCTCTTTTATCTTAGTTATTCATTCAATCAATCAGTGAGTTCTAACATTATAAACTTATGGAACTTTAGTTTACATATTTGGTTGTAATTCAATAATACACTTTTGTGGCTCTTATTATTCCATGTTTGGCTATTAGAAGCTCCTTTAGCTGCTATATAACATATATACATAGCCTTATTTTAACTTAACTAATTACATTGGCAAAAACTCTAATTACAAATGAGATCACATGTGGTAGTGCTGAATTAAGATTTTCATTTATATACTTTGGGCACTCAAAGCAGTGTCCTTGCTATGTTGTGATGAAAATAATGCTTTACTTCTGTGGTCTTTCTCTTAAAAAAAATAATCCCATTCTAATCATGAGAAAAACATGAAAAACATCAGACAAATTCCAAAAAGGATGATATACAATATGGATATATATGTAGTTGTAGTGATATAAACTGTATATATGTAGTAATTGTATGAAAAGTTTTAAGCATTGTTGTAATTCTAAATCACTTATAATTTAATTTACTTTTTTTTTCTTTGCCAAGTTTCATTACCCTTCAGTAAGAATCTCTGACATCTAGGGGCACCTGGGTGGCTCAGTTTGTTAAGCCAACAACTCTTGGTTTCATCTTAAGTCATGATCTCATAGTTCATCAGTTCAGACCCCATGTGATTTCTCTCTTCCTCTCTGTCTGCCCTTCCCTAGCTTGTGCTTGCTCTCTCTCTATCTTTCTCTCTCTCAAAAATAAATAAACATTAAAAAAAAGAATCTCTGACATTTAACCTTTAGTTCCAAGCTTAAGTTTCTGGTTCACATGATTCTATTACATTTTCTATGGAATTGTATAATCATTTCTTGATGAACTTGCTGTTCTTATGTTTCATACTCACTGATATTGGACATATATATACACAAAACACAACAGTGATTGTACTCCACCCTGTGGAAAAATGTTCATTGCCTTCCCATCACCACTTAAATAAAATTCTACTTCCACTCAAGGTTTATATGATCTAGTTGCATACAGAATTTCTAATATCACCCCTCTCTCTACGCTCTGTTTCCCAATTCTCAAACGTTAGCCCAAAGAATTTTCATAGGTGTACATATATATACCAACTTATGTATCTTATTCATATTATTCCCACAATCCAGAACACACAGAGCCCACAGACAAATGTCTGAGTCATATTTATCTTTTCCAGACAAGAACAAATGGAATTTGCTTGATAAAGCCTCTCCTAAGCTTTGCAGTTAGAAATAATCTCTTGTTTCTGGACCAGCCCCACCCCAACATTTGAGTGTTTCTCCTTTTACACACGAGTCTTGATCTTATCCATAAATCTATGATTTTTGAAAGCAGAATACACATCTTAGAGCATTTTAAAATCCTTCACTTCACCTAACATGACATCATCCATATTTAGTTTTATATTTATCATGAATTCATGTGGCATAAGTCAAAAAAAAAGAGATATTTTTAATCTTCTGCTAAATTGACAAAATTTACAGACCTTTTATTTTTTCAGCTAAATCCAATTACACAATAATTTGTTCAGTATCTCCTCCATATTCAGGTCTCCATCTTCAGCAAACCATTTAATGGAGTTTTCCTAGCTCAGGCTAATTTATAAATCAGATATTATTTTAGCCCTGTCTCCTTCTTGCCATTATTCTCATATTTTATTCTGTATTTGCAGTAGTTGTTTTTCTCTAAGTACATAATCCTATCATTCATTTGCATATGAATGTTGCACTTATTACCGGTAACATTACTCCTTTTCAAAGTTAAGGAAAGAGAATCTCTCCAAAAAGCCAAACTTAAAGAAAAAATCTTTAACTATAGGGAAATACTTAATAAATAAGCGTGATAGCTTTCTACATAAACCCATTTTCTAAATTAGCCAGTGACATTTTAATTTATTTTTTTTAAATGTTTATTTTTGAGAGAGAGTGAACACGGGAGGGGCCGAGAGGAAGCAAGACAGGATCTGAAGCAGGCTCTGCACTGACAGCAGAAAGCCGGATGTGGGCTCCAACTGTGAAGCCATGGGATTATGACCTAAGGTGAAGTCTGATGCTTAACTGACTGAGCAACCCAGGCCCCCCAACTAGTGACATTTTTAAACACCAGGGAAATTTTTAGTTTTCTGCTAAGAAATGATATGAAGAGTAATAAATAATTGAGAGCAGCAATAGGATGAAACAGCATCTTGAACGCTAGAACTAAAATGGAAAAGCTAAATATTAAAATGCTTTAAAAATAAATAAGACAACAACAGTTTTTTTTTTTTTTTTTTTTTTTTTATTCTAGGAGAGACAGAGACAGTGTGAGCAGGGGAGGGTCAGAGAGAGAGGGAGTCACAGACTGAAACAGGCTCCAGGCTCTGAGCTGGCAGGCTCTGAGCTGACAGGCTCTCGACCCCACGAACCGCGAGATCATGACCTAAGCGAAAGTCGGACGCTTAACCGACTAAGCCACCCAGGCGCCCCAAGACAACAACAGTTTTATATGACCATTAGTAGAGTGAATATGGCCATTGCTGATTCTTTTTAAGATTGGGCAACACTTCCCAGTATTTGCTTGTCCAAATAAATATTTTTCCAGGACCATATTTCTTTTGAATGACTCTTCCTTAGAGGACTAAAATCAGCAGTTATTTTCTTTTTCTTTTCTTTCTTTTTTTTTCTTTTTCTTGGTTTTAGATTTTTTATTAATTTTTTAAAATTTACATCCAAGTTAGTTAGCATATAGTGCAACAATGATTTCAGGAGTAGATTCATTAATGCCCCTCACCCATTTAACCCACCCCCCTCCCACAATCCCTCCAGTAACCTTCTGTTTATTTTCCATACTTAGAGTATCTTGGGTTTTTGTCCCCCTCCCTGTTATTATATTATTTTTGATTCCCTTCCCTTATTTTCATCTGTTTTGTGTCTTAAAGTCTTCATATGAGTGAAGTCATATGATATTTGTCTTTCTCTGACTAATTTTGATTAGCATGATATCCCCTAGTTCTATCCACATAGTTGCAAATGGCAAGATTTCATTCTTTTTTATTGCTGAGTAATACTCCTTTGTGTGTGTTTGTGTGTGTGTGTACCACATCCTCTTTATCCATTCATCCATTGATGGACATTTGGGCTCCTTCCATACTTTGGCAGTTGTTGATAGTGCTGCTATAAACATTGAGGTGCACATGTCCCTTCGAAACAGCACATCTGTATTCCTTGGATAAATACCTAGTAGTGCAATTTCTGGGTCATACAGTAGTCTTATTTTTAATTTTTTGACGAATCTCTATATTGTTTTCCAGAGTGGCTGTACCAGTTTGCATTCCCATGAGCAGTACAAAAGAGATTCTCTTTTTCCACATCCTCACTAGCATCTGTTTTTGCCTAAGTTGTTAGTGTTAGCCATTAACAGGTGTGAGGTGGTCTCTCATTGTGGTTTTAATTTGTATTTTCCTGATAATGAATGACAATGAGTATTGTTTCATGTGTCTGTTTGACATCTGGATGTCTCCTTTGGAGAAGTAACTGTTCATGTCTTTAGCCCATTTCTTCACTGTATTTTTTGATTTTTGGGTGTTGAGTTTGATAAGTTCTTTCTAGATTTTGGATACTAACCCTTTATCTGATATGTCATTTTCAAATATCTCCTCCCATTCTGTTGGTTGCCTTTTAGTTTTGTTGATTGTTTCCTTTGCTGTGCAGAAGCCTTTTATTTTGATGAGATCCCAATAGCTCATTTTTGATTTTGTTTCCCTTGCCTCCAGAGATATGTTGAGTAAGAAGTTGATGCAGCCAAGGGCAAAGAGGTTCTTGCCTGATTTCTCCTTGGGTTTTGATGGCTTCCTGTCTTACACTTAGGTCTTTCATCCATTTTGAGTTTATTTTTGGGTATGCTGTAAGAAAGTGGCCCAGGTTCATTTTTCTGCGTGTCACTGTCCAGTTTTCCCAACACCACTTGCTGAAGAGACTTTCTTTATTCTATTGAATATTCTCTTCTGCTTTGTCAAAGATGAGTTAGCTGTATGTTTGTGGGTCCATCTTTGGGTTCTCTATTCTGTTTCACTGATCTGAATGTCTGTTTTTGTGTCAGTACTGTACTGTCTTGATGATTACAGCTTTGTAATATAGCTTGAAGTCTGGGATTGTGATTCTCCTGCTTTGGTTTTCTTTTTCAAGATTGCTTTGGCTATTTGGGATCTTTCATGGTTCCATATACATTTTAGGATTGTTCATTCTAACTCTGACGAATGCTGGTATTATTTGATAGGGATTGCATTGGATATGTAGATTGCTTTGGGTAATATTGACATTTTAACAATATTTGTTCTTCCTATCTAGGAACATGGGATATTTTTCCATTTTTTGTGTGTCTACTTCAATTTCTTTCATAAGTTTTCTATAGTTTTCAGTGTATAGATTTTTTCAACTCTTTGGTTAGATTTACCCCTAGGTATTTTATGGTTTTAGGTGCATCTTTTCTTTTTCTTAAATGTTAATTTATTTTTGAGAGAGAGAATATGCACAAGTGGAGGAGAGGCATAAAGAGAGAGGGAGTCACAGAATCTGAAGCAGGTTCCAGGCTCTGAGCTGTTAGCACAGAGACTAATGCGGGGCTCAAATCCATGAACTGTGAGATCATGACCTCAGCTGAATTTGGATGCTTAATTGACTGAGCCACCCAGGCACCCCAGTAGTTATTTTCAAGGACATTAAAAAAAATTTTTTTAGTGTTTAGTTATTTTGAGAGAGAGAGAGAGAGAGTGCACACAAACAGGGGAGGGGCAGATAGAGAGGGAGACACAGAATCCAGGGTAGGCTCCAGTATCTGAGCTGTTGGCACAGAGCTTGATGTGGGACTGGGAGGTGTGAGATCAGGACCAGAGCCAAAGTCGGATACTCCACTGACTGGGCCGCCCAGGGGACACAAGGGCATTTTTGACAGGACATGCTGATGAATCACATATGCAACAGAATTCATATCAAGTACTTAATGTATGTCTGGTGCTGTTCTACACATATTGGATACTATGTTGAGAAGTCACTGCTGTACCCTTATTATGTCAAGATCTTAATAAATGGACAAAAAATAAATAAGTTAATACGTATATTTTTAAATAATCTTGAGTGGTTATAATCCTTGTAAACCTAAATAAAGATAATATGTAATGGTGTGCCTGAGGGTGGGGAGAGTGTTTGTGAGTGTGTGTGTGCATGCGTGCGCATGTGCGTTATTGGGAGATCAAGAGAGACTTCTTTGGCATACACCATTTGAGTAAAAAGCTTGAGTTAAATGAAAGGATGGCTTCTTTGACTTCTTGACATGAGTATCATCCTCCACTGGCGTTTCTGCAGACTGAAAATAGTGTAGCTGTTTAAAGAAAGTGAAAAGTATTTGAGCAAGATATGGATTGAGATACTGTAATTCTATTTTGTTCCATACCTTGTAAAGTTTATAGCTTAACCCGGCTTTCTGTATCTTTCCGCATCAATAGGCACATTGGATTGCTTGAGAGGTACAGAGTATTGCAAGCTTTATGATATAAGAAACTCTCTTGGAGTTTCAGTGTGATGGTTAATTTTATATGTCTACTTGACTGGGGCACAAGATGCCCAGACATTTAGTTAACATTGTATTAGTGTATCTCCAAGAATGTTTCTGGAAGAGATTAGCATTTGAATTGGCCAATTATTAAATATCCAATGTGGGCGGACATCATCTAATCCTGTGAGGTCAAAACAGAACAAAAAGGTTGAAAAACATTGAATTCATTTTCTGCCAGATGTTTGAGCTGGAACATCAATCTTCTGTCCTCAAACTGGGAATTATACTTATATATCCAACTTATACCATCCTGGTTGTCACACCTTGGGACCCAGACTGTAATCTATACCCTTTGCTCTTAGTCTCTCAATCCTTTGAACCACACCATGGCTTTCTTGAATCTCCAGCTTGTAGACAGCAGATGGTGGGGCTTCTCAGTCTCTAATTGTGGAGGTAATACTTTGTCATACAACTTTATGTATAAATTTTTCTGTTGGTTTAGTTTCTCTGGAGAGCCTTGACTATATATTCAGTTTCCGTTGAAGTAAATAAAAATAAAACCAGGTTCAGCCTGAAAGAAACCTCAGGTACATTGTTTCTTAAATGAAACACAAATGTGACCAGAATTTCTTCATCCTAAAATGGCATTTATTTTTGTAGACATTGTATCACTTTAATCACAGTTTAGTAGGTTAAATGTTAATATTACATAGGGTGTATACATACAAAAACTTTGCAGCTAGGAAAAATCTTACATTTATTCATACCACTAGGTTTGAATACCACAATAACTGTTTGTTTGCTTTTAAACTATAAAGACTCTTTAGGTTCTAAAGAGCCTAATCCCTTGAATGCACCATAATGGACACACTATATTTTATAGCCCAAGCTTGTAATTTTATATGCTTGTAATTTTATACTCTTAAGCAATCGATCACTCATAACATAACTACCCATATATTTAATATTTTGTCTTTAATTAATATTTGGTTAAACTCATGACATATTTTCCTATTTTCATTGTCTGTTTATCATTAAATTATAAGCATCTTTTGTGTAAGTTAGTTAGTGTAATAGTGGTTCACAAATAAAAAAGTAGTAACAACAGCCCCTTCTATGAGGGGAGAAAATCCAAACCTCCTAAGATCTTTGGCAATTTCTTTGTTTATTATCAGATTGTGTGACATGGGACTTTAAAAATTTATGATTGAATTAAGGTTTTCATTTGAAGATTATAAAAATATGTTCTTTTAGAAGGCATTTTAATACTTTGTTATCAAGAATTCAGGTGAAACACTTAAATTAAACTTCAATTTTATTGTGGTACTAATGCAAATAAATCAAATAAAGTGAAAATCAATGGATGAGATACATTTTTGTACTGCTAACTTTACTCTGTATAGACAGTGAGAACACCATAACCAATTACACATATATAAACTATTTCTTAAATCTGGAGCACACACACAGTAAGGTTTTCATTATGGCTGGATGTATTTAAGAATTTATTAGTAAGAAGTCTTGTATAACTTGATTGGGTCTTTGTGTAAATTTTTCCAAAACCTAGGATTCTGGTGCCATTCAAGTGTCCCAATTCAATTTTCACACATTGAATGAATACTAAACTCAAACCAGTGTAGTTTTGCTATTTTTCCTTAATGCCATATTATGTTCTGCTAAAAATCAGTCAAACATTGGGAATCTGCTTTCTCTGATTTAAAGATTCCTGGCTGGTTTCATCCTAGTCAGGCCACATTAGTTTTTTTAGAGAAAAACACATCCACTACCTATGTGCTGAGTTCTCACATATGTCTTTAATATTGTAACCATTATGTTCTGCCTTCAGACACATATATTCATCCTTTCTGGATGCTAGCAACAGGATTTGTTCCAGACAGTTCTACCTGAGAGACCCATAAATGCTCTCCCACAATCTTCTCCTTTCCGCAAACAGATCAAGCTGTTGATCTGTTTTTAAATCTTAACTTAAGAAGTGTTTAATAAACCTTCCTTTCTCCAAAGACTAATCCTCTGCCAGTGATTTCTGTGGATCCAGACTTGCCCTGCTGTTTTCGCTACTCTGCATTCAGGCACTTGAATGGAACTTCTTCCTTTTCCTCTTCTCATGGAGGACATTCTTGGTGATTCCAAGATGATTTTGAGTTTATGTATGCATCCTTATTAACTAGGCTCATTAAAGGAAAGGAAGTGCAAAAGCACAGGTGTAACTTTGCCAGAATACACCCTCTGATAGTTTCCTCACAGGGCTTCTCTGCCAAGTGCCTGGCACATTTATTTTGGAACCAATTACAAGATCTCTTGATTTCGGAAAAAGTAAAATGTAAGAAATATGCTACTTTGACTTCAGCAACATATTATGTAGAGCCACAACTTTCATATTACGTCCTCAAGCTGAATTTAGAGCTGTGGAATTATGCTGGGAAAGAAACTGAATGGGGGGAAATAAGAGATAAATGGTAATCTTGATTAGCATGCTCAACTCTTCTCATTCCTTAAGGGAAAGTGACGCTGCTATCTACCCGTCTATTCAAGCCAGGAAACTGTGCATCATCAGACTTCTGCCTTCTCATTTTTTTTATGTCTCCCACATATAATCCATCAACAGATTGTGTCAGGTCTGTCTTCTAAATATGATTCACGTTGGTCTATTTCTTTTCCATTTCCTCTGATGTACATCAGTACATGCCCCCAGGATCTCTGCTTGAATTGCTCTAACGGCCTCCATCCAGAGTCTCTGCCTCCAGTTGTGTTTACAAATCAAATCCATTTTCCATACTGTAGCCAAAATATTATTTTTAAAGTACAAATCTGATCACGTCACATCTCTGGTAAACTATGTTATTGGTTTCCCAATGTTCCCACAGTAAAACTCTATGTGGCTTACTAGGCTTTTCATATGGACCTTATTCACCTTCCCAGCTTCAGCTCTTAACATTATTCTTCCAAACCCTAGTGATATAGTAAACTGAACTTGCCTCCAAGCAATTTAGCACACTGTTGTTCTCTCTGAATGGAAAGTTCTTCTGCCTTCTTACTCTATAATAAATAAATAAACACTAAAAAAAGGAAAAAAGGAAAAAATGAAATACAGTTTCTAAATATGGGTTTGACCAACTTGCTACAGTGATCCATTTGTATTGCTCCTTCTAATCCTCAACTTAGAGACTACTGTTGCAGAAAAGTCTTACTTGACTTCTGAATTTATTGCTATACATGTCCATAACACTTATCATTCTGATTTGGGATTGCTGATTTTACTAACCTATTTTTATATATAGGCACTCTCATATCTCAGGTTGAAGGCAGTCAAAAGATGTATTGTATGGTCTCAAATTTTTAAAAAATATTCTGCATTTCAATGTTATTACATAAGGTATATAATTGCCAACGTTTCAGTCTTCATTATTGTCTTTTTTTGATACCTTTTACACATTTTAAGGAATCCTTCATTTCTTCTGGAAGTATTTAATTTTGTGACTTCCATAATACCATGATAGTTCTTTGGTGCCTTCCTTTATTTAGAGTTATAATCTCCTGAAATTTGCATAATGGCTGAGTGTGTTACAAAACACATTACATGAATCCTATCATCACTGTGAGTTATACATAACTTATTCACAGTATCTGTGGCTTATTACCAAATAAATAAGCTTATCTGAAATTGTAAGACCTACATGTGCTATTTAAATTTTCATTGTGGATATGAAGTGAATTCCTTAACCACTAATTATAGGTTATATCATTGTCCACACAGTAGTTTACAATAGACAGTCTTTATGTTATTATGGGTGGAGACAAAGGAATTTTGAAATTTATAAATGCCCTTGTGAAGATTTTGAGAATATAGTGTAATACAGCAGACTTTTTCCTCCCGTGAAACTTGCTTAACAATACCAATATCCTTTATACTAAAAATAAAGCAAAAATATATCTAAAATTTAAACTATATTTTGTGGCCAACCATGGTGTTGATTATATAAATGAGCTGCAATAACATTGGGTCAAAATAGCTTAAATTAAGAAGAATCTGGGGGGAAACACAAAAGAGGAAAACAAACCACAAGAGACTTAATGATAGAGAACAAACTGCGGGTTACTGGAGGGAGTTGGGTGGGAGATGGACTAGACGGGTGATTGGCTACTAAGGAGAGCACTTGTTGTGATAAACACTGGGTTCAGATGTAACTCCTGAAGTCAACATTGCACTGAATGTTAAGTAACTAAAATTTGAATTGAAAAAAGAAAGGGATGATATTTGTTTTTTGGAAGAGTATTGTTTGTAAAGGCTGGGATTTCAATGATTTAAATAAACCAGAACAGTATGAACAATACTACTTTATAATGATTTGAGCAATTTCTTATTTTTAAAAAAAGGTGTAAAACATTAAAACGGGGGGGGGGGCACCTGGGTGGCTCATTCGGTTAAGCATCCAACTTCGGCTCAAGTTGTGATCTCACGGTTCATGGGTTCAAGTCCCGAGTCAGGCTCTGTGCTGACAGCTAGCTCAGAGCCTGGAGCCTGCTTCAGATTCTGTGTCTCCCTCTCTCTCTGACCCTGCCCTGGTCACACTATCTCTCTCTCTCTCTCTCTCTCTCTCTCTCTCAGAAGTAAGTAAAATATTTTTTAAAAATGTAATTAATAAGTTTAACTTTTAAAATCTAATATCCAGTTTTTGCTTCTGTATTGGGTTAAATAATATTCTGCAATAATTCATGTCTACCTGTATTTCAGATTATGATTTTATTTGGAAATAGCATCTTTGAAGGTTTAATTTTTAAAGATTTTTAAGATAAAACCAGCCTGGAGTTAAGATGGATCCTAAATTTAATGAGTGATGTCTTTTATGAAAAGAGAAAAGGCACCCAGACACACAAAGGGAAGGCCACAGGATGGTGGGATCAGAGTTTTGTAAAGCTAAGGAATTCTAGGAGTTACGAGAAACTAGAAAAGACAAGGATGAATTCTCCCCAAGACCCTTTAGAGGGTGTATGGTTGTTGGCATTTCATTTTGTGTTTCTGGTTTCCAGAAGTATAAAAGAATAAATTCCTTTTTCTTTAAACAGTAGTAATTTATTATGGTAGTCAAGTTCTTTGGGGATATGTTTTATCTACATTTATTTTTCTATAATTTTGAACTTTTCTATTGAAAATCATTGTAGGCTTTTGAAGATTTTTAGAGTTCAAACATTTCTACGGTTTTCCAATACAACGATCAACTACATGTTTAAAACAATGGCAGTGTTCGATTTTCATCTTCACTGAATAAATAGTACCATGAAAAAGTAGTATACAGATTCCAAACAACCATATTTTATTTCCATTGCAGAAAATAGAGACATTTTAGATACAACTAAAAACGTTGTTCGTTCAACTAGAGTGAATATCAGGTTTATTTCCTTAATTAGTTTATTTTTTCTTACAATCTATTAAATGTGACATTTAATAATAATTAATAATAATCAAGAATCAATAATTTGAAGGGTTACAGATTTTTATTAATCTTTATTTATTATCTTTGAAAATGAGAGAGTGTGTGTACACATGCTCGCAAGAAGGGAAGGGGCAGAGAGAGAGGGAGACAGAGGATCCAAAGCCTCCAGCAGAGAACCCAATGTGGAGCTTGAACTCACCAAATGTAAAATAATGATCTGAGGAGAAGTCAGAGACTTAGCAGATTGAGCCATCCAGGCGCCCCCAGATATATATATATATATATATTTTTTTTTTTGATGTTCCATTGGTGGAAGATCTACAGAAGATTTGTAGTAAGGATGCATTTAGGCCTTATAATATTGATAATATTCCGTCCAGCTCCTTACTTCTCCTGATGTTGGTTGACTCTGAAACTCTGGAGATCTAACTATATACTTCATAGTTGACTCTGTGGTGCACGTGCATGCACACATCTGAGTTTGCATCATCTGACTAGTGAAAGAAAGAATTCTGTGCAAATTTATCCAAAATAGTTGTCACACATTTTTTAATTGTTTTATTATTATTGTTATTTTACTATTTTAATCTGAAGTTAATTAATGTACTTTGGAGCCACCAAGCTTTCAGTAGTATAAATCATCCTTCAGAATCCAGATTATCAGGATGACCAATGTATATTAATCAAATGTTTCTATGAGATTTAGTATGAAAATAATAGGTCTCTGTTCTTTTATTTTTTTCTATCTCTCTCTAAGCATTTAGCACGGTGATCTTGAAACAACTGGTGTTGGTTAAATATCTGCTGATTTTTTAAAAAATTCTGTCAGAGTTTTCTTTACACATAATACTCAGGCAGAAAGAAAAACTTTGTGAGCAAACAGAAACACCACATCTGAAGACTAAAATTGTGTTGTTTTATTGGTTTTCTTCTATTTTGGTTATAATTGCATTATTCTCTCAAACAAGAATCTGACTAAAAGGTTATTTGGTTTGCTGCTTTCATACAACTAACACATATCCAGGAGCATAAAACCCAATAAATGTCTTTCCTGTACAAAATTTCTAAAAAAATACTTTACTAATTAAAACACTTTCAAAAGCCAATCCATTGTCTCACACACCAAAGCAGCATTGTATAGTGACAGTAGAGTTCTATCTTGGGGTAAGCATAGAATATTTAACAATGGATTGGGTGGTAGAAACAACACTTCCAGAGACATGAAACTGCCTCATAAATATATACAATCTTCCAAACTCTGAAAAGGAAATAGGAACAAAGTTTTATGTGGTTACATCTCAAAGACAAAGTTCCAACCAACACTGATATCAATATTATGAGTCATAATGCAACAAAAAATCATTAATTTTTTTATTTTAAAAGCAAAGACAAACATTTTAATACTAAAGAATATAATTTTTTTCTGTTTGAGACTATAAACTTATATCCCTAATTTTTATTTGGTGAGGTTTAAAAAATATTCATTTTATCATCATGTTCCATGTTTTACTATTTCTACCTCTAAATCTAAAGTTCTTTCACAATTCTTTTTTAAAAAAATTCTTAGGGTTACTAATTTAGATATTATATTTACTTTCTTTGTATTTTTTCTAAATAAATAAATTGCAATCTATCCTTTTAGTTATTCAACAGATATTTATTTATAACAACATGATAAATGCTAAATAGTTTTTGGCTTATTTAGCAACAGGTTGGAAAGGTTTGGAGTTATGTTGTTGTTGTTGTTTCTTGAAGTTTTTATTTCATTTTGAGAGAGAGAGAAAGAGAGAGAACCAGCAAGAAGGGGCAAAGAGGTAGAGAGAGAAAATCTCAAGCAGGTTCCATGTTCTTAGCACAGAGTCTGATGTGGGGCTCAAACCCACCAACCGTGAGATCATGACCTGAGTGAGATCAAGAGTCAGATACTTAAATGACTGAGCCACCAAGGCCCTCTTTAAACATCCATTTCATGGTAAAATAAGTAATTATTATTGAAACTTATTTTGTAAATTATTCTATGAAAAGAAAAAGAAAGATATTAATGATCATGTTGTAGTTATTTTTTCTTTAAGTAATGAATTGAGCCAGAATGGATTGAAATAAATTTGGTTCACTATCAGTTTCCCTTGATCCCATATACTTTCAACGTGAAACACAAATAGACTGCTAGTACTAAAAAAGTAGTATTAAGTTATGAAGAAACATAAAATTTTCAATATTTTTGGCTTTACTTCAGTCACTTCACTACAGTAAATAAAATATCATAATTATTATTTAGAAAATAAAATTAGATGAAAATAAAGACAATGAGTTATTTATGTAGCTTACTTAGTTAAACAAACTGTGAAACTGAATATTACTAAGGTTGTATACTTATTTCAAGGACTAGCAGATCACTATAAAACAAGCTTATAGTTCTACAAGAGTTCTTAAATTGTAAAACATATTTTCTTGACAAAATAATAACAGCTAACAGCATTTAAGGAACTTTTCCTTAGAAATTTGACGTTAAAAATGTACACTGTCCAATATAGACACTACTAGCCATATGTAACTCTTTAAATTTAAATGTAAGTTAATTAAATTAAATTAAATCAAATCAAAGATTTGTTTTTTCAGTCATTTTGGTCCCATTTCATGTGCTCTATTATCATATGTGACTAATGGGTACCAAACTGGACAAAGCAGATATAGAATATTTCCATAATTGTAGATATTTATTGTAGTGTTTATTTCATGCATTTTTTTAAAGAGAAAGCATGCATGCATGTGCAGTGGAGGGACAGAGGGAGAGGAAGAGAGAGAATCTTAAACAGACTCCACGCTAGGCAAGCTCCAACATGGAGCTTGATCTCATGATCTTGAGATCATGACCTGAAACAAAATCAAGAGTGGGATGCTTAACAGACTGAGCCACCCAAGAAACTCTATTTCATGCATTTTAACTTAATTATTAAAACCTTTTTATTCATAAATTGTTTTTATATAAAATATTTAAGATTTAATATATTTTTAAAAATGTCTGTTAGGCATGAAATATTTGATCAAGTAAATAACTCTTAAATAGTTTGGTGACTGATTTGGAAATGTCTATGGAATCCACCAGTAACAAGTATAAAATACTGAAGCCAATAAAATGAACAAATCAGGAGACTCTAGATGCTGGCAAGGATGTGGAGAAATGGGCACCCTCCTACACTGTTCATGGGAATGTAAACTGGTACAGCCCCTCTGGAGAACAGTGTGGAGGCTCCTCAAAAAATTAACAATAGAACTTCTCTAAGACCCAGCAATAGCACTGATAGGAATTTACCCAAGGGATACAGCAGTGCTGATGCATAGGGGCACATGTACTCCAATGTTCATAGCAGCACTCTCAACAATAGCCAAAACAGGTAAAGAGCCTAAGTGTCCATCAATTGATGAGTGGATCAAGAAAATGTGATTTATCTGTACAATGGAATACAATATGGCATTGAGAAAGAATGAAACCTGGCCATGTGTAGCAACGTGGTTGGAACTCGACAGTGTTATGCTAACCAAAATAAGTCAGGCAGAGAAGGACAAATACCATACGTTTTCACATATAAGTGGGACAGGAGAAACTTAAGGGAGGACCATGTGGGAGGAACAGGGGAAAAAATACTTGGGGAGAGGGAGGGATACTGTTGAATGCTGAGAACAAAATGAGGGCTGATGGGGGTGGGGCAGAGGGGAAGGAGGGTGATGGGCATGGAGGAGGGCACATGTTGGGATGAGCACTGGGTGTTATATGGAAACCAACTTGACAATAAACTATAAAAATATATAAATAAATAAAAATAAAGAATGTGGTCTTTTTTAGAAATAGTCGTTGCAGATATAATTGGTGAAGATGAGACCATTAGCAGGCTCCTTAACCTGATACGACAGGTATCTTTATACAAAGGGAGAAATTGTACATAGGGACAAACTTGTAAGGATAATACCTGGTGAAGATTAAGACAGACATTGGGGTGCTGCTTTTATTATCCAAAGGACACCAACAATGGTCAGCAAATGACCAGAGCTAGCTGAGAGACCTAGTCCTGATTTTCCCACACACCCCTCAGAAGGAGCTGACCCTACTGATTCTGGATTTTTAGACTCTAAAACAGTAAGATAATGAATTTGTATTGTTTAAGCTGCCCAATTTGTGATCCTTTATTGCAGCAAAGTAAAATTGGTGAAGGGAATCTAAGTATGCCACCACAGAAAACAAGTCACTTTGGCATATTATAGAGAAAAATTAAGAAGTAGCAGACATGGAAGAACTCTCTGCCTTTTCTTGTTCCACTAAAATTTCTCTTTGTAAAAGTGTCTCCCACTCCTATAGAGGAGGAGTTTGGTTCATTCAGTGGAAATGACTCTTCTCATGGGAGACAGCACCAACTTGAGTCTGCACAAAACTTACTAATAATGCTCTCCCATTAGTTTCCCCTGCATTTTTACTTTCCCACAATTAGTTAGAAGACCAAACCTCTTTGACATTGTCTAGTCACTTCTCCAGCATTTACTGCTTTTTGTTAAAATGTTATATAAGCCTTCACGCCTAACAGCTTATTTTGGTTTTCACTTTTCTTCCACGAAGTTGATGTTTATCTGTTTCCTCTTTATCTCCTCTGTTTATCTGTCTTCTGTCACTTTAACCCACACTTCTTGGTTACTAAATCTAAGATGGTAGAGGAAAAGTTTTATTTTCCCCACACATAACACACACATTTAATTATAACCTGAGTTGTTTCATATGGTTTTTTGTTACTTGCTTCAGCTAAAAAAGAAGGAGTGGCATTGAATGAGTAAAAACAAGCTGATAAGATTATTTTCTTCTGCAATATAGTATTCATTATAGCCTTTCTTAATCTGAGATTTGTTTTGTCTTATAATATTCCGCATACAGAAAATAAATTGGATCAGTCACACTAGAAGAAAATTTGCCAGTGTTTGACAAACCAAAGGCTACAAGCTAATATGTCCAATATAATGGAAGTAATCCTTAGTCATTGCATGTCTTATATGTACAAGAATATCACTTGGGGCACTGAACTGATTCAGCAGGTAAAGCACACAATCTCTTTATCTCTGGGGTATGTTTGAGTTCCACATTAAAGAGAAATAAATAAAATTAAAATAAAAAAGAATAATATTGCTATGACTACCATTATTATAAACAACTTTCAAATGAGGAAAATGAGGTCAATGAGACTTAGACCCTCAACTCCTAAGCATGGGGTTTTAAAGGTTCTTTAGCTGTGTCAGAAAGAGAGAATATTGAGGTCCGTGTCAGAAAGACAGGATGTGATCTTTTAAATTATTGGTAAATTGAGGTCTGTTGATGTGGGAAATAACAAAAGTAGTATAAAATACAGAATATAATAAAAATTGATGTTTCAAACACTTCCTTTGGATCAAGCATTGTGCAGTGTGTCTGTATAATTGGACCTTTACAGTCAACAATAATGCCTTTAAAACCTGTTTCACTCTTCATCTATCTTTGCATCAAAGCTACCATCTCTTCATTATTGCAGTTTTATAAATCTCCTCAATCTTATTCTTGTTTTTTAAATGTTTATTTATTTCGAGAGAGCATACATGCGAGCTGGAGAGGGGTAGAGAGAGGAAATATTTTAAATCTTTTTTATCATACTTCCTAGATCATAATTAAACTTTGTTAACTCTATCATTACTTTTGTATTTCTAGTAGTTTTATTTATAGCTACCCTTATCAGATTTTATACATTCTTTGCAATGTTCAGTTTGTTAAAGCTGTTCATCTAAAATTTTGTCCTTGAAATTTTACCACAGTTTTTCTCTGTTTTAAAGGATCTTTTTAAAATCCTTTTTTACATTAGTAGGCTGCCTTGTATGATTTAACTGAAATGTTAAATCAACTTTACATTCCTAGAGAAACTCAATTTAGTTGTCATGTGTTTTTGATTTTTTATTGTTCTTTTACTATATAGCTGTTTGGTTTGCTAATATTTTGTTAAGGAGCTTTAAAAATATGTTTATAAAAAATATTGGTTTACATTTTTCTTTCATTTTCTTGACATAAACATTTTTTGTATTTTTATTTTTTTATTTTTGAGAGAGAGAGAGTTTGTACACATGCGTGAGTTGGGGAAAGACAGAGAGAGGGTGACAGAGGAACTGATGCAGGCTCTGTGCTGACAGCAGAAAGCCCTCCACACAGGGCTCAAACTCAGTAACCCATGAGATCATGACCTGACCCGAAGTCAGATGTCTAACCTACTGAGTGACACAGGCACCTCTTTCTTGATTTTTTTATATCAAAGCTATTGTAGTCTCATAAAATATGTTGAAAAGTGTTCCATTGGGGCTCCTGGGTGGCTCAGTCAGTTGAGTGTCTGACTTTGGCTCAAGTCATGATCTCACGGTTGGTGGGTTTAAGCCCTGCATCGGACTCTATGCTGACAGCTAGCTCAGAGCCTGAAGCCTGTTTCAGATTCTGTACCTCCCTCTCTCTCTGATCCTCCCCCATTCATGCTCTCTCTCTCTCTCAGATATAAATAAAACATAAAAAAATTTTTTAAAAAGCATTCCATCTTTTTCTATACTCTGGTAATATTTGTGACAACTTGGTATTATTTATTTAAATTTATCAGTGAATACATCTTGCCCCGAAGTACTTGTTTGTCTGTTTTCATTGGGAAGTTTTCTAAGAGCCTATTTTCAAAACAATATAAAATTAGTGTAGTGTTCTATTTCCTTCTGGTTTAATTTTAGTCAGTTGCATTTTCCAGGAGATTTTCCATTTCATCTAAAGTTTTAAATTTATTGAAATATGATTATGATATACTTTTATGATAATTTCAGATAACTTTGTATTTCTATCACCCAAATAGAAAAAAAATAAGACAAATGTAGAGTTTATATTTTATTATAAAGCAACCACTCCTTTATAATCTTTACAATTTATAACATTTTCAATGCCTCTGGTCCTCGAATAGTGCTATTATTATTAACTTGTTAAAATATCTACAAAGGAGTACAGAGCTAGTCTGAGGAAAGCATTACAGAAATATATAATGGATGGAATGATCATGATTGGTGAATGTTTTCATGGAGGCAACTATGGAGACCATAAAGTTGAATGAGAGGCTGTGTTGAGAGTACATGGAAGAAAATTTTGCTATGTACATTGGAAGGTGGGTTTAGAAAGCAATGACATTCTAGTTTCTTGATTTTCAATTATGTCAGATATGTAATATTTTAAATCTGTTGTGAAGGGCCTAGATAAACTAAACCAAAAACTTAACCAGCTTTTCCGCTTCTGGGCAAATGCCTGCGCTACGGGAAGCCGTTACCTAACCAGCTCTTTCTGCTTCTGTAACAACGCTTAAGGCTTGCTTCCCCACCGCCGGGTTGCCCAAGCGACTAGCTTCATGTTCCCTCTGTCACTCCACCTCACTACCCTGGCAACACCCAATCAGGAAAGGCCAGCAGCCACCCCCCACCTTGCTGAGGGAAGGCCCTGAAGAAAGAAATGTTAACCTGTTAGTCGCCAAACAAGACTTTGGACTCGCTCTATAATAGGATGAATTCAAAGGTATCCCAAATGTTGTAATTAGATCCAGCCAAACCTGATGGCGGGAACCAATCAGATACGGTATATGTTTACGTTTAAATGTTAACCAATGGCAAACTTGTAACCATGGAAATCTGTCCCTCCCCATGACTTGTTTACTTCTGTCTATAAAAAGGCTGCAGAGGCTTTGTTCGGGGCCTCTCTCAGCGTCACCGGCAACGAGTGAGTGCGCGGAGGTCGGGTTCGAACCTGCAAATAAACAACCCTTGCCGCTTGGCTTTGACTCTGGTCTCTGGTGGTCTGTTTTTGGGGTTCTCTCGAATTCTGGGCGTTTCAGTTGTTGTCTAACAAATATATCCTTTTTGAAGACAGGCCTTTTTTCTTTTCTTCTTTCACTTCCTTTCCTTCCTTGAGGTATCATAATCTCAAGTTGAAAAACCAATGGAAAGCATAGTATCAATATTTTAATTTTAAGTAGACTTCTTTAACTGCAGTGTAAAATAACTTATGTTGCCCAGTCAAATTCATGCTATGTGAATTATGTACATGATTAGTAAACAATGACATTAACTCAACTAAACAGATGTCTATTACCTGTAATAGACACTGTTTAGCTACTAATCTTTACAAGAGCTATTTGATCAGGATTGTTTTGTTTGTTTGTCTGTTTTTTTATTGTTCATTTTTGAGAGAGAGAGAGTGAAGGAGACAGAGTGTGAGTGAAAGAGGGGCAGAGAGAGGGAGACAGAGGATCCAAAGCATGTCCCACACTATCAGCAGAGAGCCCAATGACATCCAGAACTCACAAACCAGGAGATCATGACCTGAGTGGAAGACAGAGGCTTAAGTGACTGAGCCACATAGATGCCCGCTGATCAGTGTTTTAAGTGGCTATGACGTTGGTCTGTGAGAACGCTCAGGTAGAGATGCAGATCTTGATTCTGTCATTTATTACCAGTGATACTTCAGATGTTTCATCTGCTTCAGTTTAGCCTTATATAAAATTAAGATAATAATATGTCACAGGTTTGTGGTGATATGAATAACTGCATCGACTCTTTATTGTTCTTACTATGTATTTGAAGCTCCACTAAATTATTTCCATATACTAGTCTGCATAAAGTATATTATGACTTAAGTTGTCACTCTAGAAAGAAATAAAAGCACTAGACTTATGATATAACTGGTTATATTCTGGTTCTTCTATTTCTCATTGGACTAATTAGTGATAGAAAAAAATTACAGGAAAGAGAAGGTATTCCAGTCTATTGAAATGCAGAAAATGTAAATGGGGCCAGTGACTTTTAACTCATCAAATAGTGGAAAAGTAGCTAAAATTAGAGATGCTAATGAATAATCTTAAAGGTATAGAAATTACTAAGGAATTGGGTTTTAATACCAAAATATTATCATTATCACAATTCAGAAAATTCCAGAGTCTTTGTGGTACTTGGATTTACAGTATTTTACAAAACACATTTGCCATTTTCAGCACAAAATTGATGCCAAATGCTTTATTTGCAAGAATAGAAATTAGAGAAAATAACCAATATCTAATCTTTACAAAGTTTAAATAGTATGTGTATGTATATATACATACATATATATGTAGTATATAGTCTGTATATATGTACATATATATGTAGTCTGTACATATATACAGACTATATATTATATATATATGTACATATATATGTAGTCTGTAAAGCAGGCATTTTGCTCTTAGCAAATTTCTGCTCTTTGCATTAACAAAAGGGGCTAATAAGGGTGGTTTCGTTATCCAGGAGCAAACAAAACCTGAATTAGTTAATTGAGTTATTCCAGACTGAAACACTGTAAATGTGCAGCAAAAAAAATTAGTGAACCTTTAGGGCTATACACACCTGGAGCACTCATAAGATCAGAATTGAACCTGCGACTAGCCAGCTTATTGAACTGTACTACAGTATTTTCAAAGCCTTCTTTTGCTTTTCTTTCCCCAACAACGACAAGAACAGCAAAAGGATGTAAAAGTATTTACAAGTCGTTAGTATGGATGTGGTACCTAAAAAAGTTTTTTTGAACTTCTGTGAAAATAAGAAGAGTGCTCCAAAGCTGAATATTCTTAATATTTATTTAATGTTAGAAGACAAATGAAAAGTGAGTGTAAAAAAAGTCAGGTTTTAAGCTGGCTCAGAGAAAGTGCTGGGCCATGTTTAAGTTTACATGATTTTTGTGATCCTGTAAAACAGCAATAAATAAATTGTCTCACTCTGTCATGTTCAGAAAACTACTTATGGCAAAAAAATCCTTCCCCATATGAATTAGGTAAGACTCAGAGATGCTCCCTATGACAAGGCCTTACACAGACCCTCCAAATTCTCATTTTTTGTCTCATAAAGGATTATGAGAAGCCTTTTGCCTGGGCTTCTCAAAGGGAACCAGAGTGCCTGTTAACCACATGTTGGACAAGCATCTCTGCCTCTCTCAGTCCACTGAACTTGACCCACCCACAGCCCGAGTCAATATACAACCCCTCCCTAAGCTTCTCCAAGGCTTGATTGGCATCAGAGTAAAACATACTCTGATCTACCGTCCTATCGCTACTACCTCTGTCCTTTCATTCATTCACTCCACTCCTCAGCTCCCTGCTCTTGTTTTGTTTTGTCTTGTTTACTCTTCCCTATAAAAGGAAAGCTACTTCCTGTCTAACTTCATAGACATTCACAGATCTCATGGTTGGTGCATTCTGCCCTGGTAATAGTCTTCCTCTACCAACTTGGTAGTCCATTTTCTCCTCTTGGCCTAAAGTTTCTCCTCATCTAAATCGTGATTTATTTTTTATTTGACATGGTTCAGAGTAAATATGACACATATAAAAAATAACCCTGTCATTCCCAATTTTGAAATGAACGAATAAATGAATAATTGAATGATAGATGATGATGATAGATGGTAGGTGTGGGAGCTCATAGAGCCTGGTTGGCTAGGATTTAAATAAGGAAGATTTGCAGCCTGGGAAACAACTGGTTCAGAAACAGCAAAGCAGACCAGGAACTAGGTCTCCTTTGAAATGTCAAGGCTGAAGACAACCTGACTTTGACTGTGGATTAACATATTTTCCCACTCTGTAAATGCTTAATCTAAAAGTAGTAAGACAAACCCCTTCCTATAACGTATACACTGACCTTGTGACTTACACTTGCACTTCACTACCCTGATTGTACTGTTCCCAGACAATCTGAGTGTGCTTTATTCCCGTGTTTGAAGCTACACATTCCCTTTCCCTGAAACCCTTGAAATGTACTGATAACATTCTCAATAAAAACTGGACAAGAGCTTTACTCAAGGCCATCACCACTAGAGCACTTGCCCCCACCCCCAGCCCCGCCCTGCTCCCCCCTTTCCTTTCTGGATTCGGGAGTCTGGAGTAATCTGTCATCCACCTCCCAGAGTTTGTTTATCATCTGATATCTACCTATCCACTCTGCAGATAGGTAAATACCAGATTAGAGATAGATGATAGATAGATAGATAGATAGATAGATAGATAGATAGATAGATAGATGATAGATAGATAGATAGATAGATAAAAGAAAGAAAGGAAGGGGACAGGAGGAGAGGAGAGGGAAGGGAAGGGAGGGGGATGGGAGGGGAGGAGGAGAAGGGAAAGGAGGGGAGGTGAGGGGAAGAAAGGGAAGGGAAGGGAAGGGAAGGGAAGGGGGAAGAAAGAAAGGAGTGTTGCCATCTCTACTCTAATATTTATTGTTTAAGCCAAAACTGAAGCAAGCACAAATTATTGTAAGTACTAATACTCTCTATTGTTTCTTGCTTTCCCTGTATGCGCCCTCACACACTTTCACTCATGGTTGAAACCCTTGACCACAGGGTCAAGGTAAAAATATTCATAAAACATTCATAAGAAAGAAGAATGAAGTGTTTAAAATTTTGTTTCTCCTATGCTTACTCTATTCTATTTCTCATTTTTGGAAGCAAACAACTTTCACAAGAGTCAATATGTAGGAAGTCTAGGCAAATACTTTGCAAATATGATAGCTATTAATAAAAAATAACTATTTTTGTTCAATATGAAAATTTCCATTAGCAGTCACTTTAATAATAACATATTTGAATAAAGTTTATTCTTCAAACAAAATACTTTAAAAACATAACATATTTGAAGTATTTATAAAATAACTTTCATAATTATCCTCTCACCCCCCAAAAAGACTTAGCATATGGAAATTGTATTTTATCTGCTCTTTATCAAGCAAGAAAAGATTAGTGAAGCTCAATTAGTGTTTCACATTCACATAGATAGGTTTCAGGTTCTTCCAATTAATCTGTTTGTTTTCTGTATTAGAAAGAAAAAGTATTCTATGCATTGCACCTAGACATTTGTGAAATGAATTTTTATTTTTCACTTTTTTTTTTGCATGAGTTGCTAGAGAAAGCAAAGTTGAGCCAGCACTCTATTAATTTGCAGCAACCATCCTTAACCTAATTGTTCACTACTATCTCTACCTTGGCTCTGCTGCTTCCAGTAAGACTCCTTGCTCTTTTTTTCTTTTTTCTATAGTAGGTGAGGATAGTTTCCTGAATGTACAAAATGATATTTACTATAATTACTTTTCAAAAATATATCTGGAATGGAAGAACAAATTTTTCACAGTCTTATTAAGGCAGTCATTATTTAATGGGAACTTTTCCTCTTGCAACTTTCAACCACTCATTGATCATGTCTTTTTAAAAGCTTCATTTAAAGTCTTTCTTTAAAAATTGGTGAGATACTGATGTAAAGACAAGCAAAAAGTCTTTGTAGTTAAAACATCTCATCTGGCATTCCAGTTCAACTACTTATTACCTAAATGGCTTTTAATGAACCATTTAATCTCTCTCTCAAACTTGGTTCTCTTGTCTTGAAATAGGCTATGAAATCATCACTACTTCAAACATTTAGTAAATATAAAATGAAAGCACAAGCAAAAGTACGGTTTCAAATACCATGTACCATACAAATGCTAGTTATGTTTACTGTACTTTAAAGAGCTCAAGAAGTTTGTCCAGCAATGTAATATTCTAACTATATTTTGTTCTAACCATATTCTAACTATATTTTGTTTTCATAGGGTGAATGTATAATGTAAAAACAGAAAATGTATTAATTAGATATCTATATGCCTATATTCTCCTAGTAATTTTTCATGTGAGGATAGTGTGTGTGTGTGTGTGTGTGTGTGTGTGTGTGTGTGTGTGTGTGTACAGGGTAGAAGCAGGCAATGATAAGACACTTTTCAAAGTCCACACCCAGAGTAAGGGCACTAGGCATTATGAACTCTAATTTTGTTCTCTGGAACTTTGGTTCTGGTACCTGGACTTGAACATTTCCAGTGGAATTTAAGCAGGATTATTTAAATGATTTTTAAGCTGTCAGGGCTCTGATGTGATTTCCTTCTTGAGCAATCTGGCTCTTATTATAGGTGACTGTGTTTTATAGTGGGCATTTGGAAACCTATGACTGCACTTCATATTCTAATTTACACCCATTGCACATACTGTATGTTTTTAACTGACTTCCTTCAGAAGGATCCCAGGAGTTGCTAGGAAACTTCTCTGTTCTTTTCACTTTTCATATAGCATTAGTGTTTCAAATGATAAGGCTGTACCTGTGGGTACAGAGGGTTTAATAGAATCAAACAGTGACAGCAAGGCTATGGCATAGATAACCACCCTCTCAAAGTTTATTGCTCTTCATATAGATAATAAGGTATAAAACTAGTAGAGGAAAGAACAATACATGTGTTCTTTAAATGCAAAATATTTAGGATATATAATTTCTTTAAGTTTCAAGAGTATATGTATATACATATATACATCTATAAAAATTTAGTTAACCTACATTTATAGATATATATATATACATATATATAAAAAGCCATATATATATATATATATATATATATATATAATCTGTTCTCATTCTTTATATTTTGCCTTTCTCTTAGATCTCTTCAATGCTGTGAGGCAAATGACATTCAAGATAAAGATGACTAAGAACTTCAAGAGTTTTAAACTAATCTTCCTGTGAAAATATCTGTCATTCTCACACTTGGTGTATGGACTCTATTTATATTCTTTGGTAAAAAAAAATTTTCTGTTATTTTGTAGGGTTTGCTTAAATAGGTAATTTTTAAAATAGCACAATAGGCTATTATATCTCATCAAAGACCAGATAAGATATCAGGTCAGTCTGCTGTTATTATTTCTGAACATTCTTGATTATGTGGAAATTTTTTTTCTGGCATTTCAAGTAAGTAAACATAGCAATGAGAAAAATATTTGAAATAAAAATCGAATAAAGAAATAGTGATAGAAGAGGTGATTGTGACATCATTTCTATTCTTCATTAAAATAAATAATGAACTTTTTCTCATATTTTTACACCTTGTTCAAGAATGTGTATGTATACATCAGATAGAAAAACTAGTTCAATCAGGATGATTTTTTAGAATAACATTTCATAATGACACATTTTTCTTAAACTACTGGATTGGTTCTTTTCAATAGCTTCAAATGGCATTTTTAAAGGTTAACTGCAAAGAGCCTGTTGAATCTATTCCTATTTCAAATCTTGTATTATTTTCCCATGGACATTTTGGTCTTTGTTATACTGTCATGGCTGCTCACCTGTGATTACACTTCACTGAGCTGTGTATTTGTCAACTCATTATCCCAAACAATAGTTAATACAGCAATTCTGAAACACAATGTAATTGCATGATCCTGGGCTTAAAAGAAAATATTTTTCTGCTCTTAAATATGCTGGTACAGATACTAGTATTGTCTTCTTACTTAGGGAAATATTTTCATTAAAAGGTAGATTTAGTTTTGTATTGGGTTGGCCAATGTTCTGTGCTTATTGTGTCTAAAATCTATGCTTCAATCAAATATTGCATCCTAAACAATAAGGTGAACAGCAAAATTACATTATTGTTAAGAAGTAGGATTAAAACAAGAAGCAAAAATTCTATTCCACTAGAATATTCCTAATGGGAAACAAAAATTCTATTATTTCAAAGATGAAAAATAAACAAATTGATAACTCATGTGCTTGTATAGCTTATTTTAGCTGGCTTATCTTAATTTATGGGAAGAAACTTAGAAAAATATTTGCAGTACTTTTCAGTTATTTATGAAATTATTGCAACTTAACAGGATACAAACATATTCAAAGTTCTTGCAGATATTAATATACAATCTATTGCATTCTTTAAAGCAATGTGTCCTAGCTATAGGTCATAACCATTGCTTAGTTATCCATTCAGCTTGATAGCTGAAATAAATATATACAGACTCTATTACAGTGTTGATCTTTTTTCTAAAGACTTGAATTCTTTATTATGATTAGAGACTTTAGTGTGAGCATATAAAATACCCAAGTGGTATGGAATGATGTGGGAGTTACTTATTTAAAAATTTAAAGAATAACTCCATAAATAAAACCTTTTTATTGTGAACTTTAAAAATACATTACTGTTTTTCCTGGGTTAGTAAATAGAATGAAGCAATATAAAAAATTAGTTAAGACTGTCTGTTTTTATGTATTTTTTTTAACACAAACTGGTTTGAAGGTCTTCTTTGGCAAGTTATTTAGACATCTCTGTGTCTCATTTTCTCTATGAAGTTGGCATGATTATTGTAAACACCTTATAGAATCATCGGAAGACTAACTACAGTAAAACCTAGGTTGGCAAGCACAATTTGTTCTGGAAACACGGTTGTAATCCAAAGCACTCATGTATCAAAGTTAATTTCAAGAACCATTGGCTCTGTTGTGATCATGTGATATTCGGCATCACGTACTACTCGTATTACAAGAAAAACACTCATTTATCAAGTTAAAATTTATTAGAAATGTTTGCATGTCTTGTAGAACACTCACAGGACAAGTTACTCACAATCCAAGGTGTTTCTATATGTTTTTAAAATACTTGGAATAGAATCAGGCACATAGGATATATTACATAAGAGCTTGTTAAAAATAAACAAATAATTGCTCAAAATATACACATATATCATGTGTTTGAGTAGAAAAAAATGTTATAACCCAAGGGAAAGAGGATTGTAGCTTGGATAAATATGCAGGTGGTATAGATGAAAATAAACAATCATATGATAAAGACATTAGGAGGCCTTTGGCTCTAAAAGGTAAATACTTGATTAGACTTGGCATAACTTTAAAATTGGCAGGTACATTCCCAAATACAAATTGATAAAAAATAAAATTGGCCTGGGGATGGCTATCCTGCCCCCTGTTTCATACATGTTACATTTGAGGTAACTGAAACAGAGAAAAAATGTCCTCCAAGCAATCAGAATTTTAGTCTAGAGCTCAGAAAAAGCAGATCTGTTCTTAAAGACATAAATTCAGTCTCCATCTTTATATGTGGTCATCATCTTAGCTATCAGCATGGAAGAGATCACCTAAGGAAAAAAAAAAAAAGGAGAGAGAGTGGGCCTAGAACAAACCATAGCAAAACCTCAATGTATGATATCTGTGTAGAGCAGGAAAATCATTCAAAGAAGAGGAAGTTGCCCAGAGAAGTGAAAGTAAACTAGGAGACTACTGAGATTTAAAAGCAATGGAAAAGAATGTTTCTAGAAGCTCAGCAGTATCCAATGGTGCTGAAAAAATTATGATTATGATATGAAAATTAAAATGTCCATTAAATTTATTGATGTGGAGTTAATTGGAAACATGATCAAGAGCCATTATTCTGTTTGAGTAGTAAGAGCAGAAGCCAACACTCAATTTTGTGATGGAGAGAACTGGAGTAGAAGAAGCAGACATGCTGAGCATTGACCATTGTTTCAAGTTTCACTGCTGATCCAAACATTGCAGCCATACAATGGAGTTCCCAGGGAGGAAATATAGATGAAAATAATCAATATCTGGGATCTGATTTTTTAATTCCATATCTTTATTATCTTTTAACTGGTGCATTCTTAGACTAGGTTATAAATGAATACATTGTCTACATCCTTCCTTGAAGATAAATTAATAAATCAAAGTTCATTTTACCTATACAAAATTATTTCCTTGCTCTTCATTATATGTATTTCTAATCTTTATATATCTCATATAAATAGAACTAAATCATTGCTTAAATTGTCAATGTTAATAATGCCTGATTCTACTCTTAGAACAATGGCCCAGAGATTCTATGATAATTGCCTTAAGTTCAATAAAAAGATAATAAGAATAAATAGCTCTCATGATTTGAAGAAATGGTATTGACTACTTTTATGTATCTTACCTCAAAGTTTGCAAATTTATCCTTTTTTAAGTAAACATGCTGCAGCCAAAAGAAGATGGTTTATAACTTTTCCGCAATACTTAGAGGTGTAGATAAAGGAAACATGTAAAACTGAAACTTGGATCATACAATGATATTGGCAGTCCTATAAATTACAAACATGATGAATGTATTTGAGAAATCTCTTTTAATAGTGCATCCTGGGGGTGCCTGGGTGGCTTAGTCGGTTAAGCGTCTGACTTTCGCTCAGGTCATGATCTCACGGTTCGTGGGTTCGAACCCCGCGTCAGGCTCTGTGCTGACTGCCAGCTCAGAGCCTGGAGCCTGTTTCAGTCTGTGACTCCCTCTCTCTCTGACTCTCCCCTGCTCACGCTGTCTCTCTCTCTCTCTCCTAGAAATAAATAAAACATTAAAAAAAATAAAAAAAAAATAGTGCATCCTGAATAACAATATTTGGCCGCGTAGTTGAATCAGTGAGTAAAATCAACAGGCAGGCAGGCAGGTAATTTTATCAAGCATTATAGTATTCTTTATTGTAAATTTGTTAATACCTAGAAATATTTTTACCATCATAGAATTTCATACTTTTGCTTGAAACCCAGGATTATCATATAAATATCCCTTCCTTCAACATTATTTACAAGTGTCTGATGCTATGCCTTTCCCCAGCATCAAAGCAGATTACCTGGAATACAATTTGCAGAGCAATGGAATCTATCAAGATGTCAATCAATTTCCTATATACTTCTAAATATAGGAAACAACTTTACTCTGTTTTATCAACGTTGTTTTATGGAGAAAAATGCTTTTTCCCTTGCATGGAGAAAGTCCACGTAGGTTCATATTAGTCGTTTTTATCCTAGAAGTCAATAAAAAAGGTAAAGTGTAAGTTATATCTCTTTCTGGCAGTCAAGACAAAAGCATCGCATATATCCCAACCTTGGTTTATCTTTAAACAATAATTTCTTAAAACACTTCTTGATGGAATAAGGTTCTACCATGATGACTTTGTTATTTGTTATCTGTAAACCTTAGAGAGTTGCTTAATATTTTGAAGCATCAGGCACGTGATCAGATAAATAGAGATATTAATGGTATTGACCCAATACTATTGGTGTATAGTAGGGAATTAAATAAATTTTTGTATTTAAAGTGTTTAGAGATGATAGCTTGTAATAGAAAGTTTTAGAACATTTTAGGATTTAGTATTTCATTATTATTTGTTTTCTTTGTTACAAAAATTTTAAGCTCCAGTGTTAAACATAGAAAGAAGATTCTGGAAAACTAGTTTTGGAAAGTAATTTTTGTAGTAATTGTCTGTAGGTCAGACAATAAAAAAATCCTAATTATCACTACTACAAAAAGCATTGCATCATTGACAATTGTTACTTTAAAAATAATTGTTATGTGAGTAATTTTTGATATTTAATAACTATGAATAATAATGCAGTGCTTATTATATCTTATGGTATTATAATTGTTATTTATATATAATATATTATTATTATAGCTTATATGTCTGACATACTAAATATCAATGTTACTAAATGACAGAGCAAGTGAATTAATTCTAAATAATATGTACTCTAAAGATACAATTCCTACCTATTAATTATATTGCAGTAGGAATGAGAAAAACATATAAAGTTGACTCAAAATATTTTAGAAGGTATATTTAACAGGATGTGGGATCTATATGGGAGACAGGGATGGAGTAAATGAAGGTATAGATTCTAGTCTTTAAAAGACCAATTGCTTTTTCCATCCCATTTCTTTGATGGGTGCAGCCTTGTCTCTGTATCTGTGGGCTTTTCCGTCCTGTACTTTTAATTTTGGCAATGCTCTCTACCAGTCATGTCAGAATTCCTTGACTAGCTTCTATCCTATCCTATCTATTCTTCAATATAATCTCTTTCTGGTCCCTGACTATTGGCTTCACGTTTCATTTGTAAGACACATCTGCTATTTGGAATATCTTCATTATGTTCCTGTTCTTGACTTTCTGACAGTAACTTTATTTTGAGCAGTGCTATGAGCTTTTTTTCTTTATAAACTAACTTCAATAATATATTATGTTTCACTAATAACCTGCTGCTTTTGTCACTGAAGCAATAGAAGCAATCAGAAGGTTATCTTCTGGCCATCAAATTTACTGTGCTCCCTGAACTGTCTATGTGAAAGTTGTGCTTGATGAATTGTCCTCACCCAATATATGCCATTCTCCAACTCTGGCACTCCTCATCTCCTGTCCTTCCATCCACTTAAGGAATATATTCCTCTCTCTCTTCCATTAAAAATACATATTAAACATATATTTGGAAAAAAATAGAAGGCTCCTGCTTGTTTAAAATGAACAAACACTTTTGATACTGTAGCTTTTGTGTCCACCCTGTTTGGAAGGCAGAATGATGCCCTCCCGGCCCTGCCTAGGATGCCCATGTCCCAGTCCCAGGACCCTGTGGATGTGTTATCAGACCTGACAAAAGAACATCTTGCAGATGTGATTAAGTTAATAATTTTAAAATCTGAAAATCATCCTGAATTATGTGAGTGGTCCCGATGTAAGTAACTAAAAGATGCAAGAGAGAGGCACAGGAATCAGGAAAGGAAATGTGAGTGTGGAAGCAGGGGCCCTGACGTGGAGAAAAGAGCCTCGAGAGGAAGAGCACAGGAAGCCTCTAGAAGCTGGAAAAGACAGGGAAGCAGATTCTTCCCTAAAGTCTCCAGAAGGGATGCAGTTCTATTGACGCCTTGGTTTGAGTCCAATGAAAGTCACTTAGACTTCTGCCCTCCAAGACTGAAAGATAATAAATTTGTGTTGTTTGAAGTCACTAAATTTGTGATGATTTGTTGCTGCAGCAACAGAACAAGAATACAACCTCCACTCCCTCTTGAATCCAGCCCTGTCAGGGATTTCTCTTCACAACTGGAGAAAATGTTCACTTCAAGGTTATCAACATCACTGTGCCCAACCTTTCAGCAGTCTTTGACATCAAGGTTTGCTTTGACATATTTTTTATATTCTTTGATTATCAGCTCACATTCCTATATTCTTTGTAAAATCTTTTAGACTGTTTCTAAAATGTGTTCTTTAAGAAAGGACTAGTATGTTATTTCTGCTGGGCACTTGCCTAGAGCCTGATGGTATAAACCACCCTATGAAAAATGTTAATGTCAGTTCTCAACTTGAGACTTCATACCACGAAAAGAATTCAGACACCCACTGAGTGAATACTCATGTGCAGTTAGGATTTATTCAAGGAGGCTCTTTTATTACCCCTGCTTTACTCAGAGCAAGATTGAGACAGGAAATCTCTATTTGAGCGGCTTTTTCTCCCTGAGTTCAACCACTGGGGTCCTGATATTATATGGGGATCTGTGATCCCATTTCCCACCCAGACCAGTCCACATCTTTGCCTTTTCTACTTGTTCATAAGTGGCTCTTCAAGTCCAGGCTCCAAGTCTGCCAGGGAACAGAAGAATATTTTGAAGAAAAACACCAGCTCCAGTGTTATCTTATGTTTGTGGAATGCAGCTCTCTTGTTTTTTTTGGCATCTGGTTGTTTCTCTAACATTACCACCTGCTCTGTTTTGCCTTAAAAACAACTTTGTTTAAAATATTATGTCCATCACTCATAAGAATCTATACTGGGAACACTTTCTCTGTACATCTAGTGTGCCATCTCCTGGAAATAGAAAATCCTTACTTCTTTAAAAATTTATACACTTGGCTATAGAGATACCACATGCTTTGATTTTCTATTGCATTCATGTTTCTTCTCAGTCTCCTCGGCTAGCTTCTCTTTTTCTTTCCAATTAATTGAATTTTGAATCATTTGATTCACTACCAGGGTATCCATTCTTCTCCGTATACTCCTACACATTTTTGCTCATGTAGTTTAATTTTTATTAAGTGTTTGTTTGTTTGTTTATTTAGAGAGAACAAGTGGGGGAGGGCAGAGAGAAAGGGGTAGAGAAAATCCCAAGCAGGCTCCACTCTGACAGTGCAGAGCCCAACATGGAGCTGAATATCATGAACCTCAAGATCATGATCTGAGCCAAAACCAAGAGTCAGATGCTTAACCGACTGAGCCACCCAGGCGCCCTTATTCATGTAGCTTAAAACATAATTATATTGATAACTTTGAAGTCTTCAGTCCAAAGATTGCCTCTACATTTTTAATTCTAATATACAACAATCTATCAAAAATATATTTAGGGGGCGCCTGGGTGGCTTAGTGGTTTAAGCGTCCGCTTTTGCTTAGGTCATGATCTCGCGGTTCGTGGATCCGAGACCCGCATCAGGCTCTGTGCTGACAGCTCGGAGCCTGGAGCCTGTTTCAGTCTGTGACTCCCTCTCTCTCTGACCCTCCCCTGCTCACGCTGTCTCTCTCTCTCCTAGAAGTAAATAAAACACTTAAAAAAAAAAAAAAGAAAGAAATAGACCCATCCTGTAGGAACCATTCTTCCAAGGAAGAATAGTGAAAATAAATCCTTTAAGAATAACACTTTATCGTGGGGATGTCCCAGTGAAAGTATCACTGAGCTGAGAATAAACACGCTACATCTAAGATTTCCTCCCTAAACTTCAGCAGCGTTATTACACACCCTCAGTATGTCTCCTCACTTCTCCCTCTTTGTGTCTGCATCTGTGTGTGTGACTCATTTATAAAGTCTTGAGCAGTTTTTCTTAGAATCAATTAATTTATCTGCTTCTCTGTCTCTTTTTCTACTGTCTTTCTTTCCTTCCTTCCCTTCACCTGTTTTCTGTAATGTTATTTACTTGATGTTTCCATACATGTCTCATTCCAAATTCTATGCTACCTCCTGGTAACTTCATGTGGTGATATTAAGATGGGCTAGCCATGAAACTTGAGTGGGGAGGTCCCTGATATGAATTTTGGGTTCACGGACCTGGGCCATTGCCATGCCACAATGTTAGAAACATTCCCAGTAAGGGGCGCTTGGGTGGCTCAGTCAGTTGAATATCCAACTATGGATTTCCGCTCAGGTCATGATTTCATGATTGGTGAGATCAAGCCCTGTATCAGGTTGTATGGTGACAATACAGGGTCTGTTTGTGATTCTCTCCCAAAATAAATAAATAAACTTTAAAATATTAAAAAAGAAATAAAAAGAAATGCTTCCATTAAGAAAGGAGCAGAACATTCTTCCAGGAGTTTTATAAAGATAGGCCAACATAGGAGCTATGGCTCAGGGTAAGGAAAGAAGACTTATGATGCAGGTGATGCAGGGTAAAACATGTAAAAGAACAAGGAGTGTCTAATGCAATTAAAGATTGGGGGAGGACATGTTGAACATGATTTCTGAATCAAGAATAAAAAGCTGCTTATATTTAAAACTAGGAAATTTATGACAAGTTATAGAGACATTCTTCTACACCGAAGCCCATTTTGGCACCACAAGAATGGAATCTGCAAGAGAGCAAGAAGGAAGATTATATTTAATATCAAGAAATTCTGGGTACTTAAGAAGATATTTAGGTAAATAAGAATTTTTTTAATTTTTTAATTTTTTTATTTATTTCTTAGGAGAGAGAGAGAGAGACAGCGTGAGCAGGGGAGGGTCAGAGAGAGAGGGAGTCATAGACTGAAACAGGCTCCAGGCTCTGAGCTGGCAGTCAGCACAGAGCCCGATGGGGGGCTCAAACCTGCGAACTGCGAGATCATGACCTAAGTCAAAGTCGGACGCTTAACCGACTAAGCCACCCAGGTGCCCCTAGATAAATAAGAATTTTAAAATATAGTAATACACACACACACATATATCTTATATTCTAATAATCAATCTTCATCAAAATAGCATTGCCAGCGATGTAAATGATAGAATAAAGTAACTCCACGATAGTGTTTTGACTTTGAATTCTTTTCTGTTCATTGTGCTAGTAGTTTGCCACCCACCTCCTTCTTACCTATGACTTGGGGTAAAAGCATTGTGGGAACATTAAATGGGTCTTCAAGGGCACCTGAACCCAGTGGCTTCCAGAGAGAAGTCCGTAATTAATCCAATGCCACTATATCTTGCACAAATTTGACAGCATGGTGTGATGAAAAATTGCATTGAGAATTAAACATGTGTGCTGTGGCCCTAACTGTATTAACACTAGTATTTGGCACTAGGCAGGTCGTGACTCTGAAACCTAACACATTTGTACATCAAGCCTCTCTGCAAAGGGGTTTCAAGTGTGAAGCCATAAGTGAAATTTTTCTGAGATCTCTAAAACATGATTTCAGTACAAAGTGGTCTACTTAATTTATAGCATCACCTGTTCTTAAACAAGCACCATGCCATGATAAGGAGTTTAAAGCATCTGTAAATCTCTTCATGTCCAAGTAAATATTAGCAAGTTCTTGAGTCCTGTGGGATTGTTATTATGCGGTTTCTGCTATTAAATTATCAGAAATATTTAACTGAAGTATCTGACCAAAAAAAAAAGGTGTTTATTCCTTTAAAATTCCCTCTGGTAACATTTTGCTGGCCGTTTAATAATATGTTTTAAGAGATACTTTTGTTGCATGTAATATGAAGGAAAACTTCTGAATACAACTTTGTCAGACCCACCATCTGTCTACTTCTGGATAGGACATGCGAAACACATCCTCACTTAAGGTGCAACATAAAGTAGAACTGATCATCTGGAAGCCTGTGGATCAAGGGGAAAAAGCTGCCTGCGGGATGATGAACTCCAAGGCTTTCCCACACGCAGCCTTGGTCTCCCCCTCTGCCAGCAGGGGAAGGGCCAGAAGTCTACCACCTCATAGCTAAATATGCAAAAGGACAGACAACCAAGGCCAGAGAGCACCATCCAGTTTCCCCTTTGCTGAGGGCATGCTGAACCTTTCTGTAAGCTATAAAGTAACGCTGAGGTGCCTGGGTAGCTCAGTCGGTCAAGCTTCCAACTTTAGCTCGGGTCATTGTCTCATGACTAGTGAGTTTGAGCCTCATGTCAGACTCTGTGATGACAGCTCAGAGCCTGGAGCCTGCTTAGATTCAATGTTTCCTTCTCTCTGCCTCTACCCTCCTTGTGATCTGTCTCTCTCTCTCAAATAAATAAATAAATAAATAAATAAATAAATAAGCATAAAAAAAATTAAGATATAAAGTAACTTTTTTTTTCCTTCTAGTTCTTTCCATTTACTTACTGCTACTTTTAAAAATCAACATTGGGGGCGCCTAGGTGGCTCAGTCTGTTAAGCATCTGACTTCAGCTCAGATCATGATTCACAGTTTGTGGATTCGAGCCCCATGTTGGGCTCTGTGCTGACAGCTCACAGCCTGGAGCCTGCTTCAGATTCTGTGCCTCCTCTCTCTCTGACCCTCCCCTGCTCACTCTCTCTCTCTCAGAAATAAATAAAAAACATTTTAAAATTAAAAAAAAATAATAAAATAAAAATCAACACTGGAAAAAAAGTAACTGTATTGGAAGAAGAAAAATCAGGTGACATTTATTTTTTTTTAAATGTTTTATTTATTTCCAGGAGAGAGAGAGAAAGAGACAGCATGAGCAGGGGAAGGTCAGAGAGAGAGGGAGTCACAGACTGAAACAGGCTCCAGGCTCTGAGCTGGCAGTCAGCACAGAGCCCGACGCGGGGCTTGAACCCATGAACCGCGAGATCATGACCTAAGGGAAAGTCGGACGTTTAACCGACTAAGCCACCCATGCGCCCCAAAAATCAGGTGACATCTAAAATCAAGATAAAAATAAAGTAAAAATTCTGAATATTAATAATTTCACTAGAGATATATACACAAAATAAAATTATAACAAATGAGGGACATATGAGTTAAGTGAAGACAAGAATAATGGAAAGAAGGCAGAGATGACAAGCTGCCAAAACTTACAAAAATAATCAAATATCTCGGTGAGAAGGACACTTTTATTTATAAGAATATAATCCAGGAATAATCTTAGTAGAGTTTAGGCAATTGTGATTGTGTTTCTCTTAAGACTTTTGAATGTTTCCTTTTGCTGTTGGAAAAAAGAAAAGAGAAAAGAAAGAAAAGAAAGTAAAGGAAAAGAAGAGAAAAGAGAAGAAAAAATAAGAAAAGGAAAGGAAAGGAAAAGAAAAGAGAAAAGACAAGAAAAAAGAAAAGAAAAGGACAGCTAGAGAGTATACTTGGAAAAACAGACAAATCAGTAAACAAAATTAGACTTTGGATTCAGGGCAAACCTGTCTCCAAAGCCTGACCGCTACTTATCAGTTATTTATTTGATTTTAGGTAGTAAAATTACTGTTTAAATCCCCTGAGTTTCAGCTTGTTACCTGACTCCTCGTGTTGTTTGAAGTATTAAATCATGGGCTTATGTCAAATATTCATGGTGTATCTATGCCTAGCAAATGCTAAAACTGAACAATGTTTTGTCTGTTGTCTCTTCTAAAATGCGTTTTTGATGCTTTACTCTTCTGGGTTTCTTAATTCCTACTGAATGCCTGGAGCACAAACAATATTTATTAATTAACAAAATCTTCTTATGAATATTTGAAAATTGGCAGAAACCTATTGGTTCAAAAATGTCAATGATATTTAAGTACTTAATATTTCTTTTTTCATTTTATAAGGGCAGAAAAAGTAATCATAGTATTTAAAAATGGTTTTAGAATTTTTGAAATACTTTAATTTCTGTTGGTGCAAAGAATAATGATAATATTGTTTAAAAATCTAGACATTTGAAACAGAGGATTAACAAGTGTGTTTTTGTTTGAAGGTGATAACTTTTCTTTAGTTGACACAATTTCTGCTGAATTAAAAAAAAATCTAAACAGCATGTAATCCAGCAAAGATAATTTCAATAATGTCAAAAGCATGCATGAGTCCACTGCATCTGATAATAAGTGTGCTTTCTTTTGTTGCCTATAGAACTCATAAAGCTTAATCTTTTTTCGATACCGATCATTTCTCCTCTGCCTCAAAATATATAAGGAAACTGATCATTCTTACCTTTCAGGCATATGATAAACAGGTATGTACACATGCACAGACACACAGATTCCAAGGGAATGAAAATTTTAAAGTTTATTTTATTGTGACATTTATGTTGTTAGCATAAATAGCACGTGTTAGGGGCACCTAGGTAGCTCATTCGGTTATGCTTCTGACTTTGGCTCCAGTCATGGTCTTTCAGTCCATGAGTTCAAGCCCTGAGTGGGGGTCTGTGCTGACAGCTCAGAGCCTGGAGCCTGCTTTGGATTCTGTGCTTCCCTCACTCTTTGCCACTATCCTGCTCACACTCTTTCAAAAATAAATAAACATTAAAATAATTATATAAAAAAAGAAATAGCACAGTAAAGGAGATGATTTTTAATCTCGTACCAAGATATACATCCCTGAAGTACATCCAGGACTATTTCAAATAGCTGCTTTAGGCACTGAGCTAAATTTAATGCAATTTATCTCAAAATTACCCTCTGTACCATTTTCAGTGACAATACACCTGGAGTACCATCCAACTTGCATTAAACTCTCTTTTTCAAAATGTGTAAGTATAGCCAGAAATGCTGATTTGATTTGAGATGCACTCAAATGCCAGGAGTTATACTAATAGTTATTTTACTAATGTCATGAAATGTGACGTATTTCCATAGAATTCTATGTTACTTGAAGAATAGTTGCTGCAAAAGCAAGAATGAAGTCTTTTATTATAAAATTGTCCCTTTTCATTATATATATAAGAATTTGTTTATTTTCCAGCGCAGGGGTCTGCAAAGTCCAGCCCATCGGTTAGATCTGGCCCGGGGACTCTTTACCTTTTTTATAACATTTCTAAGCTAAGAATGAGTTTTAAATGTTTTTTAAGGGAGGTGAAAAAAAGACCGAAGAAGAATTTGTGAAGGAGACCACACGTGGCCTTCAAGGCCAAAAATATTTACTCTGTGGCCCTAAACAGAAGAATTTGCAGACTTCATTCTAAAGTAATTCTCTAATCTTCTAATTCTTCTATTTCGAGTATGTTTTAACAAAATATTTCAAAAGAACAAGAAGATTTTTCTTCCCCTTCTTCCTGTGACATTTTGGTGATTCTATATAGCCATAATAGATGCAATTCCTTCCCATTAACACATTGATCTGTCAAATTACCATGATTTATAAAATTAGAGGCTTTTAACTTAATATTTTTGTAGCTATTTCTCTCACTTTGAACCTCATTTTCTCAGTCCATTTTGTTTTAAGTGTGCGAAATGAATGTTGACTCTCTGTCTGCACTGGTACTAATGTATACATTTTAAAGGGCTGAATTTAAGCCATAATTTTGCCACGGGGACTCTAAATAGACATACCAGCCTTCTAATAGATCTGGGGAAATGCTGAATTTTTATTTATGTCTTCAGGTGACAAGCCATGATGGATGGCCTGACAAGGTCCCATAGTCTAGCTTTGCACTGCCAGGGAAATGATCGTGGCATCGGCCTGCAAGTTTAGTTATCAACAGCTAACAGCCTTAAGGCAGCAGTTTAAAAGTCATTTGTTTGCACTTCTAACAAGTACATTCTATTGTGTAGTTTATCAAGTAAGCATAATTTTATAACAAGTTGTTAAAAGCCCTTTTGTCAACAATAAAAGTCTCTTCTCCTGGTACGAACAGTTCTAATAGGTGAATATCTTGAAAAGTGTATACTCTGTTTAAAATCAAAGCAAACATTTCACTAAATATTGCTAAAGTAATTAGTGCAGCATGAATTTTTTGTTGTTTTGCCATCAAATCCTTCTTAGGGAACATTTTTTTCTTTATCACAGAAATTTCTCATTTAAAGTGAATTATTACTCTCCCTCTTATCATGAGGTGAAGGCTGTCATCCTGCGCTGTTGTCAGGGAATGCATATTTCCAAGAGGAAGGTATCTAATTTTAGCAGTCATAGCTAAAAATGATGTTACTGTTAGTTGTCAGAGAAGTAATCATTAAAGAGTCTATTTTCTCTTTGATGCAAGCAATTCATTTCAAGGCACTTAGAACTGCCATGAATATGCCTCCAATTTTCACCTCCTTCTTGCCACTGTCTTATCACTGTCATTTGTTATGAATGTAACACAAATACTAAAAAACACTTTTTTGTTCACTTTTTCCGGACAAGATCTTCACTTAAGTCAGTTACTTTTAAAAACCATTTGTGTGGGGTGCCTGGGTGGCTTAGTTGGTTAAGCGTCCGACTTTGCTTAGGTCATGATCTCACGGTTCGTGGGTTTGAGCTCCGCGTCGGGCTCCATGCTGACTGCCAGCTCAGAGCCTGGAGCCTGTTTCGGAGTCTGTGATTCCCTCTCTCTCTGACCCTCCCCTGCTCACGCTTTCTCTCTCTCTCCTAGAAATAAATAAAACATTAAAAAAAAAAAAACGTTTGTGACAATTATTGGAAACTGATTAATTTTAAAAGGAAATTCTGTTTTTCATGTGTGGGCTTTTAAAATTTTGTGTGTTACATGAAATTTTCCTAAATACAGAAACATCTAGATTTCGGTGTGTTTCAATCTTACTGATAGTAAGCTTTTGCTTCATTTCCATGAGGGATGTGATGGAAAAATATTTGGGCATAATTTGGTGTTTCTCACAGCAAATTAAACCCAAATTTCAACATCCTATATCTGAACTTAATAACTAATCAAATGATTGTAACTTCCTTTTAATTTTCTCCTCGGGTCTCAACCATTGGGTAAAAAGTATGCATCATATGTGTGTTGCTCAAAAAAATATTGATTTATAACACATTTTTCTAGAAAGTAAATGTAACTGCATAAAATAAGAAACCAGTTGAAAGATTTCATGGAGATAGAAAAGATACTTGACATTTTTTTAACATTTTCTTAAGTTTTATTCATTCTTTTTGAGAGAGAAAGAGAGAAAGAAAGAGAGAGAGAGAATCCCAAGCAAATTAAAGCTGTTAGCACAGAGCCCGATGAGGGATTCGAGCTCACAAACTGTGAGATTGTGATATGAGCTGAAACCAAGAGTCAGACACTTAACCAACTGAGCCACACAAGCATCCCAATATTTGAAGAATTTTGACATAACTTTCAGAGTGTAGCAAATAAAAATAATATTGAATTTAGAATTGAGTTGAACAGCTGTTTTCTCTTTTGCCTTTAAAAAATTTTTTTGACATTTATTCATTTTTTTGAGAGACAGAGAGAGAGAGAGACAGCATGAGCAGAGAAGGGACAGAGAGAGGGAGACAGAATCCGAAGCAGGTTCTGGGCTCTGAGTTGTCAACACAGAGCCTGATGTGGGGCTCAAACCCACAACCGTGAGATCATGACCTGAGCTAAGGTCGGCCACTTAACCTATTGAGCCACCCAGGTGCCCGTCCTTTGCCTTCTAATGGAGAACATTAGTAATAAATTTCTAAAATAATAATTCTCTGGTCAGTAAAGAAAGCTTAAGATACTGAGAGAGAAAAGTTGGTGATCGTGGTAAATACATTAAATGCCTTCCCTCCTATGAGAATCATCTGAGGCTCAACATCAAAAGTGTTTGAAGGAAGAGGACCTGCTCCGTAGGCTTAATAGGTTAGACCCACACCTATTTTAGGGTTTGCAGTGTAAGCATCAGGTTGGAGAAACAAGGCGATTCCATCATAAACCAAGGCATGATAAGGTAAGGGATATGGCAGAATATGAGAGAAACTGGGTTTCTTTGTTTTTTAAATTTATATTTCCAATTAAGCACATCTTTGAAATGGCTTTCTGCTTAGTTGAAAGCCATTCTTTTCCCTATTGCTGAATAAAACATAGGGGGTTAAAAATAACAGCAATAGTTTGATTTTATCTCACAGTTTCTGTGGGTCAGGGATCCAAGTACAACTGAGCTGCTTTGGCTCAGTGTCCTTCACATAGTTACAACCAGGTGGTGGTTGAATCTTGAAGTGCATGAAGCTGGAGCCGCTAGTAAGGAGTCTCTCTCTTTGAAAGCTGTCTCAGTCATTGTACGTATGGCACTCCATGTGGAGTTTCCAAGTTAGCTACTTGGGCTTCCTCAGACCTTCCTGGCCTCAGGAGTTTGGGCCTGCTTACCTGGTGGCTGCATGCTTCAGGAGTTAGAATCCCATTGGATCCAGCAGAAGCAGCATTGCCCATTATGGCCTGGCCTCAGAAGTCACCCAGCATCTGGGGCGGCTGGGTGGCTCAGTCGGTTGAGAGTCCAACTTAGGCTCAGGTCATGATCTCACGGTTTGTGGGTTCGAGCCCCCCGTTGAGCTCTGTGCTGACAGCTCAGAGCTTAGAGCTGCTTCAGATTCTGTGTCTCCCTTTCTTTCTACCCCTTCCCTGTTGATGCTCTATCTCTTTCCCTCAAAAATAAATAATAAAACATTAAAAAATTTAAAGAAAACGTTTAAAACAAAGTCACACAGCATCTCTTCTAGCCCATTCCATTGGTTATAGCTAAGCCAGGATCCCTTACTGAAGACAGAATGTCTAGATCACATTCTAGAAGTGTATAAGGTGGACATATCTTTGTGGTCATATTTGGAAAATCTGCCTCATGGACAACTGAAAAGCAGACATACCATAACGTGCTGCGAGTATACTGCTGATCTGCATATTACTGCTGTTGTTGCCGCTGTACCCCTGTAAGCTACATGCTCCTACATGGCTTCCACCAAAAGCAATTCTCTATGATCACTTGGGGTTTGCATCACTGCCTCCCAATTAAAGGTTGGGGCAAATTCATCTGCTTAATTTCAGACACTCATGAATCGGTGTAAGTGATGCTAAAAGTAGTGAATTTCTTGTCTTTAACCTTTAATGGTTCAGGGTCATTAATAACTCCCCTTGTCCTAAGACTCAGCATAATGTGGGTCATTTACTAAATATTCTTGAGTAAGGAGGAATTCTTAGGTGGGGCTGCCAAGAAAATTTCTACTCCATCAAGTACTTTATTCCTGTAATAAATGGACACAGAAAAAAGGAGGGCTGTATAAATCTCTTTGTAGTGGTACAACATCTCTATGAGGTAAGCATGAGCAGAGTATCTAGAGTTACATAAATATTGTTTTATATATACAGTTATACAAACATATATTAGTTTAACACAGTCTCTTAAAAAATACTGATAGAAAAAGTTTTAAAATAAAAAAAAATTAAATTTTTCAAATGATTTGGAGAAGAAAGCCAGAAAATATAGAAAATTTATGTGCTAGCATAATCAGGAAATTTGTCTAAATTATTAGCATAAAATCAAGTTTAAGTAAAACCTACTAGCTTTTCTCTTGATAATTTATAGAGTACATACACATACACACACATATTTACTTAGAGGTGTATGTGTATAAATGCATATTTCTAAATATATATTTACATGTAAAATTGTAAGTTAGTTTTATATACTCTCTTTTTTTATAGTGTATACATGGTGTGTATTTGGTGTATGTCTCATTTATATGCTTGTCACATATGTGAGAAGTGTGTTTGTTGTGTTTATTGTGTTCTTCCATGTGTTGTATAAGTATCACGCATGTGTAATTCATGTGAGTTGTGTGCTTATAGTATACGTTTTGTGTGTATGTTTTATGTCTGTGTGGTATGTTATGTAAGTTGTATATGTGATTTTTTTGTAGCGTGTGCAGCATATCTATGATATATGCATGATTCTGTGTTTTATATGTGTGGTGTGTGTGCAGTGGATCTGCAGTGTGTGTGTGGTCAATGTGAGTGATGTGTGTGCTGTATTTGTGGTGTATGTGTTCTGTGTGTAATGTATGGTGGTATGTGTGTATGTATGGTGTATGTGTTGAAAGTGTGGTGTATTTGCAATTTGTGGTGTATGTGTTTATCCTAAGTGTTCTGTGACTGGGGTTTGTGTGTTCTGTATTTGGTGTGTGTTGAGGGGGGGAGTGGGATGTGCGTTGTGTTTTGGTATATGTGTACTGTGTGTAGTATACGTGTGGTGTATGTTCTGCGTGTAGTGTATGCGTAGTGTTTGTGGTGTTTTTGCAGTACATGTGGTGAATATGTATTTTAATATTATTTAACTGCTTTTATAATTTGATTTTTATTTATTTATTTTTTTAATGGTTTTTATTTATTTCTAGGAGAGAGAGAGAGACAGCGTGAGCAGGGGAGGGTCAGAGAGAGAGGGAGTCACAGACTGAAACAGGCTCCAGGCTCTGAGCTGGCAGTCAGCACAGAGCCCGACGCGGGGCTCGAACCCACGAACCGCGAGATCATGACCTAAGCGAAAGTCGGATGCTTAACCGACTAAGCCACCCAGGCACCCCATAATTTGATTTTTAAAAAATTTTTAATGTTTATTTACTTATGAGAGAGAGAGAGATGCCAAGAGAGAGTGAAACAGAGAATCCCAAGCAGATTCCACGCTGTCAGCACAGAGCCCCATGAGAGGCTTGAATTCATGAACTTTGAGATCATGACCTGAGCTGAAACCAGGAGTCTGAAGCTCACTCTGACTGAGCTCATGTAAGTCACCCTTTAACTGTTTTTAAAGGAAAGATTCTCATTAGGATGTCTATAAAATGAATTGGCAAATAAAATGTCACATGAAATAGCACATAGTTTAATACAGATCATTCTTTCTGTTTCTAGATTGTTTTGTGATGAATGCTATTTCAGCTACTTATGCCATTAATTAAAAAATCTCTTTTATTAGTAAATATGTTTCTAGGTACACTGAGTCTATAACTATTAAAAAAAAAAACTGAGAAATAACATTGCTTCCTGAATTGAGGATTTTTTATCTTTAAATTCCAATAAAACATATTTAAACAAATTATTGCTATCTTGTGAATATCATTTATGTTCGCTCATCCTTAAGTGGTCCTCAGCTACTATTTGGTGGTTGGACCTTTGAAGTGTGTTCATAAATCTTGAGATTAATGAGGAATGCTATAATGAAAGCTTGTAAACGTAACATTATATTCCTCACTTTCTGTGAAAAATCACTTTTTGCTGCACTTTCAAAAGCTATTTTTAAGGTTCCCCATTGTACGCATCCACATAGCTAATCACTTACAATAATGACTGCTTCTGAACATTTAGCCTCCTGACATACTGATGCATCTTAACACAATAAGGTGACAAAATTCCCTGACATAGAATCATTTAGTGATTTACACAGAAACACGTATGCACAAACACAGCCGCAGTGAGCTGTGTAAACTCTAATAAGGTTAGGGGCCACGGTTGTTTTGTGGATCACATATGTAAATTTTTTCCACACTCCCTGGAACAAAGAAGGCGCTCTCAAATTATTTCTTGAATTAATGACTAGATAAATTAAAGATCAATTAAGTGACAAGACTATAGAGCTAAGGGCACGATTGCTCTCTTGAGACTTTCAATTTATGAAGTTCCACTTTTCCTTTTATGAAGCTGCATCAAAGCTTTCAAGCTAAAATTTTAATTCTGTGATTCAAAGCCAAAAAGTGGCCATCCGTTCCGAAGTGTATACAACTTGGAAGGGAGAGTACACGAAGCACGTTTCCCCCCGGGGTAAATATTCTGACGGCTGTATTGCTCATCCTCTTCCTCCTTCTCATTGCCTATCTCACACAGACCATCCTGTTCTGTGCTTGGGTTCTGCTATTCAATAAATAGCAAATTTATCCTTAAAGATGTCCCTCCTAACTCCTCTTTAATCTCTCAGAAATCTTACCTGCTATATTTATTTCTAAAACATATTTCCATATGGCTCCCACTTAAGCATGATTTTTTTACTGACACCACCCTGGTCTGAGTCAACACAGTTTCTCACCTAGATTGCTGCAATATTTACCCAGTGTGTCTCCCTTTTATTCTGTTTACCCCAATCAAGCTACTTTCCATTTAAGCAGACAGGATGATCTTTTTAAAACATGTGTCAAACCTCTGATTCTCTCAGTAATTTTCCCCATCATATTAAAGATAAGGCCAAAATGTTTCTGACAGACTTCTAGACCTTCTGTGATCTGGCCCCTTTGATGCCTCACTTTACTTCCCAAGTTCTTCAAATGCCACCTTTCACGGAGGACTTTCCTAATGACTCTGCTGAATATGGAATACTTTGTCTGCCATATCATTTATTCTTTGCTTTATTTTTCTTTTAGCCCTCCCACCACCCAGTACACAATATATTTTCCCTATTTGATATTTTACATTGAGCTAGACTCTATGCTCCACGCGGGCAGTGATTTTTGTTTATTTTCATGACTGAATTCTAGCACCTAAGGAGTGGAGACATGTAATAGATAATTGGTGCATAAATGAATTGAGTGTTCTAGCTCACCAGCATCTGTCTCCACCCTTGGTGACTTCTTTTTGTGTCTTCTCTTCATGAGACTTACAGATGTTAAAGTCAACAAGAACTGAGTCTTCTGAGAACACAAGCCACATCTCTGTTTCTCCATTATTCTCATTTCCATAGAACACAAGAGAAATCTGGAGACAAAATTAACAATTGCTAATATAGTTATTAAGCACTTTTAGGTGGTTAGGAAGCTGTGTAGTCACATCCCTTATATTATCTATAAATGTCTATAAACCTACATAAATCCTATGAGGGAACAGCTTTACTTATTCCAATTTCATAAGTAAAGAAACCAACTCTGAAAATGGTTATGCAACTTAACTTACACAAAGTCATATGTTCTGTGTGTTTGAACCCAAGGAGTCCAACGGCAGAGCTTATATGATTTTTTTAAATTTTATTTTGTAGTGGGAGAGATTGAGAGAGAGAGAGAGAGAGAGAGAGAGAGCACAGGTAGGGAAGGCACAGAGAAAAAAGGAGGCACAGAATCTGAAGGAGGCTCCAGGCTCTGAGCTGTCAGCACAGAACCCCACTCAGGGCTCCAGCTCACAAACTGCGAGATCATGACCAGAGCCAAAGTCGCCCACCCAAATGACTGAGACACCCAGGTGTCCCTGAGCTTATAGTTTTAAATTCAGTACTGTAGCACCCTGTCACTGCTCCAGTCTGTTGTGCTATAGTCATTGGGCAAACATTCTTGCTTTGTCTTTCTGTTTTCTGTTCTCCCTTCTTATTATGGTTTACTTGGCTTCCTTTCACTTCCACCATTTAAGAGGTACACTTTTATTTGAGTTTGGAGTAGATGTACAGTGAAACACATCTTTCAGTTGATTTGATAATAAGCCACTTAGTTCTGCCTAATTTAGACAACAGAGATTCCTCTTGTGGTCTACCCAAACTCAATATAATTTTACATCAGAATTTGATATGGAAGCTCCAGCCAGCAATAAAGAGACTATTTGTTAGGTTCATATTTTATGAATGCATTTCTTTCCAGAACTTCTGGACAAGGGAGATTGGGAATGGAAAGGAGTTTTGAGATATTTGGGAATCCAGACACTTGCTTGATTTGTTCTTCTTGTGAGGTACTTACCAAAGGCAAGTAACCAATTGTCCTTAAAAAAATAAAAGCAGGATGAGAAACTGCCAATTTTAGTGGTTGTAAATTCATTCTAGATTGTATAAGAATATATATAGGAATAGTCATACATTTTACCCAAGAAACAGTAGTTATTACTGTACTAGTGTCTTCTATTCAGTGCTGGCTAATTTGTAAATTACAATCATGCAATCAGAAGCTTAGAATTGACTATGTATCCTTACCATCCCTTCCTATAAATCCAGGAAATGACACATATGACAGATCATTAAGTAGCACTGAAAAAAATATTTTAAAGTATTACACAGCTGACGTTAGCAGAATAGTCTTTGGAAGATCAAGAATGACACTTATATGGATAGTAGTGGTGATGTTAGTACAGTGGTTGTAATAATAAATGTGGGTAGCATTACATGGCATTTAATATATACCAGGTACTTTCATGTTTCACATTGAGTAACCCACGTAAGTCTCAAAACGATCTAGAATATAGGTCCTTTTATTATCTTCTTTATACAGATGAATAAAGTGAGTTATAAAAAACTTACCAAGGTCACAGAGCTAGTAAAAAGAGAAGTCCAGTTTTAAAATGAGGCATCCAGCCAGAGCCTGTGGTCTTTAGTATCACATGATACTACTTTTTCAGGGGAAAAAAAAAAGGCTTATCTAGAACTAAGGAAATAGGATTGGTGACAATTTAGTAATTACATTAGAAACCTAGATACAATTGTAGGTGAAAAAACTAGGAATTCTATGCAGGTTATTAAAAAAGATGTAATATGAGACACTAACCTTTCTAATCTAGATTGTGTAGTTCACATAATGGCAGAGCAATTGAAGTACACATGAACAATAACTTGATAAAAAAAAAGGGGACAGCTGAGAAAATCCATTTTTTAATGTATATATGGAAACAATATTCTTTATTTCTTTTAGAAGAATAATTAAAATAAACATCGGAACTTTGCAATGCTTCATTATTATATGCAATGTAAATTTTTGTGTTTTTAAAAAAGAAATTCTAGAATGGTTTTGGTAATTATTAGTTAATCTTTTATTAAATCTAATATTAATGTACTTCATATACCAAACATCACTGATTAAATGCAAGAAAGTGTACCTCAATGGATTATTTTTAATGTAGAAAAAACACTGCAAGAAAGCCAATCAAAATGAATGGTGATTTTGTTGTAATCACTAGAGATAAAATGATGAAGAACAAAATTTATTTGCATAATATGGAAAATACGTTTAACACTGGTCATTGGTACCCCTTATGTCTAAATGGACAACCTATTCAAATAGAAGACTGGCATGGTTACCAGTCTTCATTGATGTACCCCCACTCCAGAATATTTTGCTTCTCATTTTGGAGGTAATTTTCACACAAATATATAACTTCTATGGAACACTGCTTCCTCATTGTAAGACTTTAGCATCTATCTATCTATCTATCATCTATCTATCTATCTATCTATCTATCTATCTATCTATCTATTTATCTATCTATCATCTATCATCTATCTATCTATCATCTATTATGTATCATCATCAATCTATCATCATTTATTTTTCAGTCTTATTACTATATTTTTCAACCTTATTACCATAGCTTTGGCATAAATTCCTAATTTTTAGACTTTAACTCAGTTTTGCCTCCCCACAGCTTCTTGTTGCTCTTTGAGATGCAGGAATGCTTCATCCTCTCTAGACTGTTCAAATTCTCTACTTGGAAGAAGAGAAATTCACTAGCTCCTCCCTACTAAATCTTCTCTTGTCCTCATTTCAGATTGAAGTCATTGAAATTTCACATTTCATCATTTTCTCTCATTTCAACTCAGTTTTAGAACTCCCAATATCTTATTGAAACCATTCCCTCTTATTTTTCTTCCAATCCATCTAATAACTCTTTATCCATTCTGATACATTAGAAAGTTGAGAATTTTTCCACAAGGCCCTTCCTGTTCTTATCAATATTAGTGACAAATCTTGCACCTAGTACATATACAACTTCTTTCTGTATGGATAATCAAAATAACACACCTTCAGGTCATGAGAGCCAACCAATAAGCACAGGTGCATTTTGACTAGCGTTCAACTACTAAGTAGACAGATGACTCCCTGGCCTCTACTTAATCACTACCCAAGTTAATGAAATCAAATATCTCATGGTATGGCCTTCTTAGCTCAGAAAGTGTTAAATAATCACTCCCTTTTTAGCACCTTATGGACTTTCCTTCCATTTCCTAGGAAGTCGTATTTAATTCTGTTTTGAAAAACAAAGGAGGGATGCCTGGTGGCTCGGTCAGTTAAGCAACTGACTTTGGCTCAGTTCATGATATCACGGTTTGTGGGTTCGAGCCCCGTGTCAGGCTCTGTACTTACAAGTAGCTCAGAGCCTGGAATCTATTTCAGATTCTGTGTCTCCCTCTCTCTCTGACCCTCCCCTGCTCATGGTCTGTCTGTCTGTCTCTCTCTCAGAAATGAACAAAACATTTAAAAACGTAAAATAAATAAAAATAAAAAACAAAGGAAAAAATATGAAGCTACATATGCAGCATATATTCCAGAATATCCATATATAACTAGTTACTACAAGTTATTAAGAAAGATGGGAATTTCCAATTTTCTTACATTAAAAAAAATATTTATTTACTAGAGAGAGAGGGTGCAAGAGGGGGAGGGACAGAGAGACGGAGACACAGAATCCAAAACAGACTCACGTTTCTGAGCCATGAGATCATGACTTGAGCCAAAGTTGGAAGCTTAACTGACTGAGACATCGAGGTGCCTCTAGGCATATCCAGTTTAAAAGTGGGATTTAGATAGATAGATAGATGATAGATAGAAAGATAGATAGATAGATAGATAGATAGATAAAAAAAAGAAATCAAAATGGCTACAAAACATTTGAAAAAATATGTAACATGTTGAATAGTCACTAACATGTAAATAAAACAAACATGATAGCATTTTCATCTTCAGAATAGGTGTAAAATTAATTGATAACACAAAGTGATGTAGAGCATATGGTCAAATGAGTGTTTTTAAATATTACTGTGGTGTAATCTTTTTAGAGATTAATCGTAACTAATTATCAAAACATTTTAAATTCTCATATGTCAACCTGGTAAAGGAGTCTCTTAATTATTTTCTCCAGAAAATTATCGCAAATTTATGAGCACAGATATTTATTTATTTATTTATTTATTTATTTATTTTTAAGTTTATTTACTTATTTTTAGAGAGAGAGAGAGAGTGCAGAAGGGGCAGAGAGAGGAGGAGAAAGACAGAATCCCAAGCTGACAGAGCCAAGCCCAATGAGGGGCTGGAAGCCAGGGCAAGACGGGAACACTCGAACTGCGAGATCATGACCTGAGCCCAAATCAAGAATTGGATGCTCCAACCTACTGAGCCACTCAGCCACTCCAAGATTTATTTACTTACAATAACATTATTTATATACCTATATTCTTGGTAGTAACCTATCAGAAGACACTGAATAACGAAATATAGATACATCTTTACTAGATAAAGAAATACTGGGATATGAAAAGTGTTTATTTCTGATTATTACTGTTATTAATGGCCTAATTTTATTCTTCAAGATGAATACAATTAATACAACCAAAATATACTAATGTCATAATCAAGAAACATTGAATATGTAAATAATGCAAGCAGTTATCTGAATTAAAAATCAAATTAGAAACAGCCATAATGGTAGTGAAAAAATCCTTAGGCTTGAAGCAGGAATGATTTAAATAGGAAAGAGGAATTTTTTAAATACCATTAGCTTGTTACAAATATTTACCTATTTCAATGGTATTATTATATCATATTATAACACATGTAAACATGCACATACAAAATACACAAACCATTTAGCAGCATACTTTATATATAGAATTCTCAAATACCATAACTTGTGATATTTCATGATGTTCAAAATTCTGAAAACACTGTAATTGTTATTTTCTAATAAAAAAGTCTTGCCATTCATGAAAAGTATTAAGTCTTGCAGGATACTTTATATTCCATATTATTGGATTTGTAGAGTCTTTATCTGTAGAAGTTTTTTGTATTTCATTTTATATATAATTTTCATATTTCTATGTTGGTAGACAAACAAAATAAATAACTGCTATCATTAAAGATAGTTACAATATTTCTAAAATCCAGTATATTTTAATAAAAAATAATAATCAAAATGCCAGACATTATTTTATCTGTACATTAGCCTAGAGAATAATTGCAGTATAAGAGATATTTCACAGTTATAACTGGGTATAGAGTATCAGGTATAGGGAAACTAATTATGTAGAAAAAGTTATATCACAAACTTATATAGGGAGAGTGAGAAGGCATTAATAGATTATTGCCCAGGAATTATTTATGTTAAACTTTTTCAACTATGCTTTAATATTTTAAAATAATGAAATATAATTTTCTTTGAACAACTTATAGATTGCTCTATAAATGAAACAAAGTCATCCATTTGTAAAATTGTTTCTATTTAAACCCATACATTTTATAACATTATTGAAGTTCATATAAAAAAAGGACAAATTTGTATAATACAATTTCAGAAATCAATAGAATTCACTAATGAGAAATCGTGTATATTATTATAAGTATATTGAGTAATTGATTGTTTCAGTTAAATGTCCATGAGTGGATGAGGGATTTCTGTGTTGTATGATATTTATGTTTTCCAAGGGAAAATGAACCGAAACACTAATTTCCAAAGTGCCAGGGTGCTTGTGCCATTTTGGATTCCTAAAACTAATATATGAAAATTTGCATTGTTTCATATTCTCATTTTATATCATCAGTCTCTAATTTTAGCCCTTATAATAGTTGTATAGTGGTATCTTATTATGGTTTTAATTTGCAATTTCCTTAATAATTAATGATATTGAGCATTTTTTAAAAACAGTTATTTGCCATTAACATATTTTTTGGTAAATAACTAAAATTTTTCCCATCTCAAAAATGAATCCTTCTTAAATTAATTTTAAGATTTTTTAGAATTTATTTTGCATCCAAGACGTTTTGAGATCTATGTTTCAGCAATACATTTTCCCAGTTTATGGCTTGACTTCTCAATTTAAGATTGTATCTTAAAGGACAAACATTTTAATTTTTCTTTTTTCACCCTTCCTTTCCCCAATTCAAACTAGATTATAGACCTTTTCTTCAAGAACGTATTATTAAAGAAGAAAAGCAGAATCTTAATACTCAAAAGATATAAACAAGAAATTTGGAAACTGTTTTGTCTCCTTAGGATTTTCTAAATTTTCTACCAGGTAGGAAAGCAAATAGTAGATTTTACTCTGCTGCTCCAAACCACATAAAATAACTCCATCCTGCTTGTCAGGGCTCAGGTCACAAGTCACAGGTCAGAGTATTTTATGTCTACCCTAGCAACTCTTTCCAAGTTCAAAGCATGCTCTTTTATTAAAAACATTATAGTTCTTTGCTTTCTTTTCCACTTTTTAAAAAGTAAATTATGTTTTAATTTTGAATTTATTATCGTGCTTCTCTTATTAATATCTGTCACCTCCCAGTAAGATTCAATTTTCATAAGGCCTGGAATAATACTGATTTTTATTCAGCTTATCCTCACTAACTAGAACAGTACATGGCATGTTGCATCTGTTTAAAAATATCTGTGTACCAAATGTTTGTAGTTACTTCGATCTGCCACAAAGCTGTAAAATCTTCTGTGACTGGTACATATATAGAAGGATGCGAATTAGATGTGCACTATAAATTATATGTACAATGAAACCTACATTTACTTATCTTTTCTTGGCTTGGGGCTCTAGTGTCTGCTTACTCTGGGTTAAGCGTGGGGTTTAACTCAGTACTGATTTTTAAGAGTCTCATTTAATAACTTTACCAATTCAAAGTTCTGACTCCCTCTTCTGGCTGTTGCTGCCATCTCAAGTCTTCCCCTCCATTTCCATTTTCCCAGGTTGGGTAAAAGGACAGTTGTAACCATCTTGGCATCTAGGAACTAGGCCTTTCAGACACCCTGTACTCTGCCAGCTCTCCCTGAGATGACTGCCAGTTGCCAAGCCAAGGTTCATTCTGGGTCCTCAAGGTGTGGCTGGTAGTACTTTATTTTTTTTGGAAAGGGAGGTCCTGGCTCTATTAGAAGAATGACTATATTGTATCTAGTGTGCTGCTAATTGCTGCATGTTATAAGTAGAATTCAAGATTATTTTTGCTTACTTGGTGAAATTTAAAATGGAAGAGGTTCTTTTTAATAGACTATAAAAAGTAAAGTTATAGAATATGTACAAGGGCAAGCAACTGCTTGATATACAAATAATTATTTTTAAATGTTTATTAATTTTTGAGAGAGAGACAGAGTGTGAGTTGGGGCGGGGCAGAGGAAGAGAGAGAGAGAGAGACAGAATCTGAAGCAGGCTGTCAGCACAGAGTTCAATGCAGGGCTCAAACCTATGAACTGTGTGAGATCATGACCTGAGCTGAAGTCAGAAGCTTTACTAACTGGGCCACCCAGGCACCCCTACAAATAATTATGTTAATAACAATATTTATAAAATGAAATTAGAGATGAGCAAAATTATATGAACTTAAGAAAACTATACCAATAAAAGAAAAATGTATCTTTTTGCTTTTGAATATTCTAGGACTTGTAAAATGCAGATTCAGATTTACATGCAAATATAAATCCAGATACAGATTTGTTTTTCTTATTTTTTTATTTAGTGTTTTTTTTTTTTTGAGAGAAAGAGAGAGAGAGAGAGAGAGAGAGAGAGTGCGCCCAAGTAGGAGTGGGACAAGGGCAGAGAGAGAGGGAGACAGAATCCGAAGCAGTCTCCAGGCTCAGAGCTGTCAGCACAGAGCCTGACAAAGGGCTCCAACTCACTAACCATGAGATCATGACCTGAGCCGAAGTCAGATACCCAACCAACTGAGCCATCCAGGCCCCTAGATTTGTTTCTAATGAATCCTTTTGTATACTAATCCTGACTGTATTGTATATGTTACATTGTCTTTTTAGCAGAATGATTAGAAAAATTATAGCATTATTATATATGAGTTGATATTTAGGAATTATGATAAGAATAAATAAATTTAGATCAATTGTACTTCTTCTACAACCTCAGAGAGCATCATTTTCATTGTGTTCTATGGGAAAGCTTTCTCAGAGCACAATGCAGAGTGCAGTGTGAATGGTGCCCATAGGAGTAGTACAACTCACCAGCCCTCAAGGAAATAAGCTGCTGTACATCTGTCTTGATATGGCGGTGTAACTAATTCTTAAGGGAAGACTTGCTTCCCAAATAATCCATCTCATCTGGGTCACTCCCTTCAAAAATCAAGGAAAGAGCAGATAATGTCTAAGATTAGTGCAGAATAGTAATAGCCAGAAAGTGGCAAGTATAAAGTTTTACAAAGGACCTTAAACTTAAAAAGAAAAAAAAAAGAAAAGTATATAGGGCTGTACATTTATAAAGAGATATTGAGCAAAAGCTAACAATAATAAATTTCAGAACATAGCCATGGATGTATTCAGATATTTGGAAACTTTGGAACATAAAGGAACTTTTTGCTTTTAAAAACTCCTGCTAGATGTGCTTATCATTTTATCAGAAAGAGTAACATTAAAACAAATATAGCTATGGGAACTGAAATTCTCTCTATAGTTAGGTAGATTTACGCATTTTAATTACATCATACATTATACAGTAGTATTCAGGAACAATGTGTATTTTTTACTCAATTGATTTAACGAAAATAAAATAATCATCCCTGATTCTATAAAGTCTTTTCCAAAACCAATTCTGAGGCCATATTTGAAGTCTATAATTCCTCTAAAGACTTTCATCTTCTTTATTTTTTACTAAGTCTTAAACATATAGTTTCTTTCTTATTTTTTAGATTAAGCCAGTTTTCTTGCTGAGTCATAAATTTTCCATCTTTTTAATTTTTATTTTTTGTGACATTTTAGGTATTCCAAGTGAATGAACCCAGGCTAAGTCTAAATTCTATTAGAAAAGCACTTGATTGCCTTTCACAAGTGATAAACACAATTATTTTTTTTTAAATGTTTTATTTATTTCTAGGAGAGAGAGAGAGACGGCGTGAGCAGGGGAGGGTCAGGGAGAGAGGGAGTCACAGACTGAAACAGGCTCCAGGCTCTGAGCTGGCAGTCAGCACAGAGCCCGACGCCCGGCTCGAACCCACGAACTGCGAGATCATGACCTAAGCGAAAGTCGGACGCTTAACCGACTAAGCCACCCAGGCGCCCCACACAATTATAATCAAATAATTCAGATATCATTTGAAGAACACAATTGTTTAATTTTCAGACTATTTAACTCTAATTGTTGGAAGATGACCAAACGCCTTTATAATTAGAATCCAAATCTAAAACCACTATTTATAATGAATTATATTATCATTAGTAGTGATGGACTGCTCCAGTGTTACATGCCACTATTTAGGCAATTGTTAATTCTTGTTGCTGATAATCAAATGGAGACGATGATGTTAATGAACATCTTTCAGAAAGGCACACTTCACTCTGAGTAGATAAATGCAGAATACCACGTTGATGATATTTCCCTCATGCTCCAAGTTTTTGTAAGCAATTCCACAAATAAAAGTGATAGTTTAGATAATCTTCCATCTTCAATCTGTTGTTTTCATTCAACTATTCTGCTTTAAATAGGATCATCATAATAGCATTCATTGAGAATCTGTATGTGATAAATGGCTAATAATTGTTGAGTACTCCTGTGTGCTAGGCTGTTGTGAATCACTTTAGAGTTATTAACTTCTTTAAACATTATAAGAAGCCTAGGAGAGGAATTTCCACTGTTTACCATTGTGCAAATGAAGCCCGGACACATACCCTTCCACCTTACTCCTTCCTAGAGTGTATTATATTATACCATCTTTTCAGCAGGAAAAACATCTTTGGTATTATAAATAAATGAATTACAATTAGAAATGACTGGTAACTTTAGAAAAAAAATTGAGGGGAATTCAAACGATGGTGGTCTTCCTCTCTTTTTCCGGTCTAATCCTTTTACAGTCCAAATAGAACATCCTAGGCAGCTGCAAAGGCAAAACATAAAACCTCAGCACAAAGAGTAATACTGAAATCATGAATAAGTGATGTGCAACCAGGAGAAATCAACATTAAATTCAGAGCTGCTATATTATAGTGCCACTTAATTGAAATTTTAAGGACAAGCAGTTAAAATGAGGTACTGGAAGACTTCCAATCAAGTTGTTTTGCAATTAGTTCAATTTTATCCCTTTACTCTTATAGATAAGTAATCCCTTACTCTTATAAATAAGTAATCACAATTAAGCCAGGTGGAGGGTTCAGGACTTCCTCATGGATGGTGCCATGCTGACATAGCCATAACCATTTTCAAACTCTACATCAGGGATTCTCCAACATTATATGTTACAAAACTATTTTAGAATATAGTTCTATTTCTAGAAAAATATGTACGCATGTTTAGGAGTAGATATTTATATAATTCCCAGAGATCACACGTATTTTTCTGAAGACCATCCATATCTTCTTAAATTATAAAACAACAATTTCTGCCTTAAGCTTTTGAACCCAAGTTCTTATCTTCCTTTATCTCATTAATTGGTGATAGCATTTATTTATATGTCTTGTTCTTAGTTTCTTCATTTTAACATAGTGGAAAATACAATATATTTGACATTGTTAACTAATGGCATAATAAATTAAAATAAAATAAGAAGACCAAGATTGACATTGAGCTTACCAGAGATTTGTGGGAGAAAGAGTAAAAAAAAAAAAAAAAAAAAACCCAAAAAATCTCCCATACTAGATTCTCTTAGTTCCTAGCTCAGTTCCCCTGGGCTCCATTTACCAGTTAAGTGAGCACTTCCTTCAAATGTTTTGGGTTTGCTTCTAAGAGCTAACACTTTTTTAGGAGCCTTGCTGTTGGATAAGTCAAGGCACCTGCCATGAGTTGACTGTACATTTTATCATCTATTGGTTCTTCCTTTTCCCTGATAAGATGGCTGCTAGCTAATGGAAGATAGATTCAGGCAACAAAAACTAAACTTCCTTTGTGGAGGGAAAATCAGGATAAATTCTGTCATTCAATCTATGTTCCAGAGCTCTCTCTCATGAGATGGGTCTGAGCCCAAAACACTCCCTCACCTTCTTGCCCTTCCATTCATGCTGTCTTTACGCCCATACAGGTTTCTGCTCTGTAGGCCCTTCTTTAATAAGTGATCCACGCAAAACAGTTCCAATGCTGTGGAATAAATACTGTTACTACTTCCGCTAATAAATAACTGATTTAAACTGGCTACTTACTAGATGCCAGGCATTTATCTAAGCATTTTAGATATATAAGTTTTCTAAGTTTCATATACTTACCCTGATAAAAAAATTATAGTAATGATCACTTATTGAGTTCCTCCAAAATGATTAGCTCAGTTAATTTGCATTTCAGCTCAACATGGGAGTTATTACTATATGGTAACTATTTCATAAGAAAATGATAAAAATTCTGCTTAACATATAAACTATTTAAAGGCATAAATATACTGTATATTATTAAAATAATTTTGTTATAATTTAAATTTTCCTTGCATCCACTTATGTGTAGGTTAAATGAATGACTATTTACTAAATATGTTCCATCAAGTATATATTTAAATGCAAGTAAATGTTTAATTGATGGTAGTGGTTTTGTTTACTAGTCACTGTGGCACTATAGTGAATATTCAACATGCTGCTATTCTCACTGTCTTGTGCAATAAGTACACTTAATTATATGTTTGCATTTGGCCTCCTAAAATTTAAGAAACAGGAGAAAATAAACGGAGGAGGAAAGACAGTAAAGAATTGAGAATAGTGTAGAGTATAGAAGAAATTTTAATTTTTTGTGCTACAGAAAAAGATGCAGAATAAGAGAATATTAAGAAATTTCACTCAAATTTTCTAATTGTCAGTTCCCTTAAGCCAAAATTATCATCACTGCTCTTTCAAATGTGGCATTGGCAATCAATTTCTTCAGCACAATAAAAAGACCAATTTTTACCATCAGATAAGAAGGGCTCTGCAGACAGGGAATATACAAAAGTGCTCACCACCACCTTCAATCATAAAGGAGGCTGAAAAAAGTAAAAAAAAAAATGTTAAGAAACCTATCATAAGTATACCTAAAAGGATCAAGAAATAAGGGAGGCAGGAGTTCCTAAAGGAAAGTAATAGTTTTGTATTTAAAATGAGAGTACAGTCTTTTCACTCAATTTTTATGGTAGATGAAGGAATTCTAAGATGAAAGAAGAGACCCAGCTCTGTAAGGAGACAAAGGGATGTATCTTCAGAGCATTGACTTGATATTCTTGGGGAAGGTACAGGGCAGTGAAAATATGTCAGGAGAGGAAGAAAAATAAGTCCTGATAGAATATTATTAAAATAACATAAAAATGAGTTTAAGATGTGCATTCAACTAATACAAATGAAAGAGAAAAAGTTAAGGGATGAAATATTTATATATTAAGTCAATCCTGGGAAAGGAAACATACCTGGTGAAAAGTTTTTATGTTCTTAAAACCGCATGTTACAGGTAGATAAAAAATGAAGTACATTTTTTCTGCTTAAAATTACCTCAGCCATTTTGATTTCCATCATTTTATGAGTCTTTTTAACACCAAAGCTCTGAAATTGCAGATTTGGTGCCATTTGAAAGTATACATAATCTATCAAACATACTTTTCCAAATAATAGCTGTGTATCTCTATTCAGAAACTTAATGTTTGCTCATATTTTCTCTTTCTTGTTCTTCAATACCGGATGGTACTTATATTAATTTTTCTTGTTGTAATTCTGTAAGCTACTTAATATACCACATTCTAACAAAAGGAATTTTCTCACTACAGTCAAGACAACTGAATTTGTTTAGTACTTAATTATAATATATTTATATTTTAAACAACATATGTATTTTACAGTTTGTGTGCTTTTCACAAAGATAATTGAGAGAAATGCACATATTTTCCTAAATATATAGGATGTGTATTAATAGAAAATTTAAATTAATAGAAAATTTAAAAAAAATATAAATGTGCTGACTAGTTGGTGTATCTTTATATAATTTAATAAGAGGCAATAATTCATTTTGACACATTTTATTTTGAACTGGTAGATATAAAAGTTTTAAATTTGATGTTAATTATGTCTCAATAAAAAAGTTTTAAGCATGAATTATGCTGCATCATGACTAAATGGGCCATTTTGTCTCTATCTAGTCAGAAATAGACTTGTTTTCCCATACTTCCTAAGATTTATTTGTTAACATATATTTTTTTTTAATTTTTTTTTTAAAGTTTATTATTGAGAGAGAGACAGAGACAGAGCATGAGTAGGGGAAAAGCAGAGACAGAGAATGACACAGAATCTGAAGCAGGCCCCAGGCTCTGAGCTATCTGCACAGAGCCGGACACAGGACTTGAACTCAAGAACAGTGAGATCATGACCTGAGCAGACGTTGGCCACTTAACAGACTAAGTCACCCAAACACCCCTTAACATAAATATTTTTAAATACTTTATGAATGTGAAGGTCACTTCAGAAGGTTCCATTAAAAATCAATTAGAAGACACTAATTGTCTTCTCTGTACAATTGTTTCTCTAATCAAACTGTGTCTATTTTTTATAGCCATAAGTTTTATCTTATTATGAGAGAAATAATAGCACTGAAACTATTATTCTAATCCTGGGCTACATATTTTGGAGTAATTTTATGTGAAAAAGACTAATCCTTATGCTTAAGCAACTGCATTTAAAATTTTGTTTTGCGTACAACTCAGTACATTAGTAACTGATATAGATCTTGTGGAATAAAACTTTATGTTATTTGAAAATACAGAGTTACAAAAATACCATCAATATATCTTTTGCTTTCATTGTTTTTACTACCTTGTAAATATACATTCTTAACTTTAGTAAGGTAATGTTTTCTATCATATGCTATATGAAATAATAAATCTACTGTACTGATACAACATGTCACAGACTTGGAGTCAAGTTTTCTCTTGTCCAGCATGAGAGCAGAGGCAGAATTAAAGAGGAGAGAGGCTAATGTCCAAGAGTAGACAAGAGCCCTGAGTAAGTGTTCTTGCTCTGTTTTTATTAGGATCAGAAGCCTTACAAATGAGAGGGACATGCAGAAAGAGACAAGGAAGGGGCGCCAGGGTGGCTTAGTCGGTTGAGCGTCCGACTTTCGCTCAGGTCATGATTTCGCGGTTCGTGGGTTCGAGCCCTGCGTCGGGCTCTGTGCTGACTGCCTGCTCAGAGCCTGGAGCCTGTTTCAGAGTCTGTGACTCTCTCTCTTTCTGACCCTCCCCTGCTCACGCTGTCTCTCTTCCTCTCTCTCTCTCTCCTAGAAATTAAAAAAAAAAAAAAAAAACATTAAAAAAAAATAAAAGAAAAAAAAAGAAAGAGACAATGAAACAGTAATCATTAATTCATGTGTGGGAGAGTAAAGGGGGTTTTGAAGATATGCTCGGTTAAGGGGTTGGGTCAATACAAAACAAAATCCCAGCACTGAGCAGATGACTGTTCATGGCAGGCACCAGGCGCCTAGTCTGTTTATCTTAACTTGCCTAGGGGATAAAACAGATAGAGCATTCTACCTCAGGGTCAATAAGGCACCTTTCTTTTGCTAATTAACCCTGAACAATTTCACCCTGAGGTGGTGGTCTACCTCCCTGTTTACCTATTGTGGATGCTTTAGTCCTAAACCTAAAGCACAAGCTTAGGGAATTCTTAAACTTATTCACCACAACTATGTACAGTTTTTCAACTTCCTGTCCTCAACAAAATGTACCTTATGTCAAATACCACCCCATTAGCTATTCATAACTTGGCAATACTGGGGTGTCTGGGAGGCTCAGTCTGGTAAGCATCTGATTTCAACTCAGATCATGATCTGAGTTTGAGCCCTGCATCGGGATGTGTACTGACAGCTCAGAGACTGGATCCTGCTCCAGATTCTGTGTCTCCCTCTCTCTCTCCTCCTCCCCTGCTCACACTCTGCCTCTCTCTCTCTTTCTCAAAAATAAATAAACATTAAAAAAATTAAAAGACCTTGGCATTTTACTCTTTGACCAATTTTCTGAGGAAGTGGTTATATGGCATAAAACTTATACAGTTATTTTATCATATTATGATATTTAAAATAAATGTATTGCATCTTATTATGTTGCATTAAAAGATGCAAATTATATAGCATCTTATTATATTTAGGGCCATGTATTAATTAGAGCTTGGGGCAGTTGTCTTCTGGTAGCGTGTATGTTGCCAGTAGTGTGTGTGTACAAGTGTAGCCTTTATATCCTGACATGAGAATTTTTTTTAGTTCCGGGCATCAGTTCTTCCCAACGTGAAGGCATCTTGGCATTTACATTCTCTTTCACAGTTAACCTGCAAAAGAAATCTATACAGAGGCGCTAGGGTGGCTCAGTCAGGTAAGTGTCAGACTCTAGGTTTTGGCTCAGATCATCATCTCACAGTTGGTGAGGTTAAGCCCCCCATTATATTCCTCACACACTGACAATGTCAAGCCTCTTTGGGACTCTCTCTCTCTCTTTCTCTCTCTCTCAGCAAATAAACTTAAAAAATAAAATAAAACAGAAATCAGTGCCAAACAGGGACATTGTGGTGCACAAGGTCCTAACAGATTGGGCTCCTCTCCACAATCGTGGTGCCATTTCCATCACTAATCTCCTGCTATATTTTCCTCTGGCCGCACTGGCCTCCTTTATTTCCCCTGAATCCCACAAATTATTTCTCTCTTCTGAATCTTTGGCATTATTCCTTTCTTTACATGAATTATTTGTTTTCAGGAGAGTTAGCTAAATTCATCTCTTGAATTTCACTTCGATTTCACCTCCTCAGATACATCACACTTGATCACTCATTGAAAACTAACTCCACTCTTCTACCTACATGGGTCACTACCACGTTTCTCTCTTTATTCCCTTAGGATTTACCACTAATATGCACATGGTTAGTTTATCCCTGTACATAATCTGTATTTCTATTTCCAGTTAAAAGTTCCATAACAAGAGAGCCCTGGCCCATGTAATTCACAGTTGTACCTCACGACTTAGATCAACAACTAAATCACTTAGCACTTTTTAATATCTGTATCAAGAAGAAAATATCTCTTAAAAGACAGGAGTTTAGAATAATTGATCCAATGGTAATTTCTCTAAGTAATTTATTTTTATAATTCAGAGTAAGTGTCATATAAGGAATAGCCTCCTTTATATTTAATTGCTTTTCGATTATACAAGGGAAAGCATGTGACAGGAAATTTGGTTGCAATTATTAGATTTTAAAACTCAAAATTCAAAAGATGCTAGAATAATGCTATAGTGTTTGAGACCTATATACACAGTCTAGATTCACAACTGGACCTCCTAAGAAACACAATAACTTACAATAACATTGTAGCCATTGGTCATTAAGAAATGATTAATGGGGCACTTGGGTGGCTCAGTCGTTTAAGCGTCTGACTTCGGCTCAGGTCATGATGTCACTGTTCGTGGGTTCGAGCCCCGCATTGGGCCCTGGGCTGACAGCTAGCTCAAAGTCTGGAGCCTGCTTCGGATTCTTTGTCTCCCTCTCTCTCTGACCCTCCACTGCTCATGTTGCCTCTCTATCTCTCTCAGAAATAAATAAAACATTAATTTTTTAAAAAAAGAAGTGATTAATATATCAAATATTCTATGCTGAAGAAATATGCCTACATTAAATTAAAATAAGGATATGTTTTATTTTATGTTAACCCTTCACTTTCCCAAATTGAGCTATCTTGAAGGACACATTTACCTAGGCCTCCAGATTATCAAGTTTTTCTTTATTATCCATAGTGTCTATAGGGATATTTGCCTATCTTATATGTTTGTGCCTAATTTAAGTTTTGAAAGAGCTTTGTAAGGATGTATTTGACATGATTAGTTTGTATCTGTCTCACTAAAATTTTAAACCATGGATCTGTAAAATACTTGGAGAATCTAATAAGTTGGACATAGTCTGCTTCTTATTTGAAGGGAAGAAAAATGTCTTGTTTTGGCTGAAAAATGGCAGGCTTTAATGAATTAATTGCTTCAAAAGTCCTAGTTAAATTATTTTGCAACCAAATTCAGCACTGCAAATAGCTGTCTTACATGCATCATGACCTCTAGTTTTTATCTGATAAATTATGTTCCATCCAAACTTAGTGTCAGCAGTTATTTATTGTCCTGGTTACAAATTGGCTGTTATGCAACTGAATTAATTTTGATCAGAGACATTTCCTATTTGTACCATCATACAACTGAATGCTTTATAAAATCTGTACTTTCTTTTAAAGGAGCATGCTACTTAGAAGTTATACTTTGAGTATCTGAACCAGATTGAGTTTTTCCCAGTTAAAAAAAAAAAAAGACATTGGAGAAAGGAAACGATAACTATTTAAATCATTTAACATTTTGATTATTTAAAACACTTTGAAAATAATGATGTAAGAGAATACGTACCCTAGATTCATCCAAGAACATGAAGATTTGTCCATATAGATCTAGCATAGTCAGGAATTTAGACATATGCTTCCTTTAGGAAACCCAACTATTGGCTTAATAAGAACTACCATTGGGTTAGGAATTTGAAATCGTTCAATAAATGTATTAAGTGAATACAACTTAAGTGATATGATGGTCTATAGACATACTATAAAGAGCAAAATAGTTACTGTAATTAGCTTAATACTAGGCTATAGATTTTGAAATAATTTCTGAGACTTTTGGGAAAATAAAGAATCACTACAGAGCCCAAAGTAAAGAGCCTTGTGGTCAAGCTTGATATGCAGAGCAGTGCTGTAAGGGAAGTACACATCAGTTTGGTTGTTTGGGATTGGATTTGAGTCCTTGTGTTTTTGTTTCGTTTTGGTTTGGTTTGGCTTGGTTTGGTTTTATTTATTTCGCAATATGATTTCAAACAAACTACCTCACTTGAAGGAAGTTTTATTTATTTAGAGAAGATATTGCCTCACCTCTGAGTGCTTAACTGGCTCAGTTGGTAGAGGGTGTGACTCTTGATCTTGGGGGTTGAAAGTTCTAACTCCATGTGAGGTGCAGATATTATTTAAAAAAATAAAATATTAAAAAGAGAGAGACAGAGGATATTGCCACACCTCAGAGGTTGTTGGAAGCATTAAATGATGTGGTATGATGCAAGCACTGTGTGAAAAGTGCATCTCTTTCTTAACATTGCTTCCTTTATTTCTTGCAAAATGAAATATTACAACCAATGGTCCACTGAGAGTCAAATATAATAGTGTTTGTGAATAAAAACAAGTGCTTTTTAAATAAATATTTTGGAAGGATTCTATCATTAACAAGTCAGAGGGACACCTGGGTGGCTCAGTTGGTTACACCTCCAAGACTTGATTTCAGCTCAGGTCATGATCTCATGGGTTCTTGAGTTTGAGCCCCACATCGGGCACTGCCCTGACAGGACAGAGCCTGCTTGGCATTCTCTCCCTGTCCGTCTCCCACTCTCTTTGCCCCTCCCCTACATGCTTTCTCTTTCTCTCTCTTTCAAAAAAAAAAAAGGTGGGGAGGATTCAACTAGAAATTTCTTGGGTCTGAGTAATAACTCAACCCCTTCTATTTTTGTGGTGATACCACAGTCATGTAATCAGACTAAACATATTTTCTTAACTACATAATTAGGGAAAATACCTCACAGGCTCATTATTTAAGTTAAATGAGCTAATGAATCTTAATACTTTGCAAATCATGTAGCAATAACAAACAATACAGTAATCTCAATTATTACCACTATTATAAAAACATGAATGATTTCCAGAGTGTCAACAATATTCTAAGGGTTGGATAATCACAGAGAATTTCAAAGATCATTTTCCATTGAATTTTACCTTGTAAATTTTGTAACAACTAATCCATAAAGAAACCCTGAATTGTTTGGAGAAGATATGAGGAGAAAAGTACTTTGCTTTTCTAAAAATATAGTGTTTTTGATAAAAAAAATTCACAGAATTATTTGTAGAACATGAAGTTGAAGAAAAAAGGAATCTAAGTATGTAATATCAATATGATGAAAACATATTGAAGGTACCTTAAGTATTTCAATAATGAAATAACTATAAAACCTATTACAGCTTTTAGTAACACATTTGTCACTACAATGGTGCCAAATTATTTTATTCCAATATAAAAATAAGGATAAAACTGTGGAATAAAATGAGACACTGAATTCTCATAATAAAACGTAAATCGCTACAGTATACATTGAAAGGTACTTAGCACTGGAGAATATCGTCAAATACATAGGAAAATAGCATATAATTCCATTGATGATAGATTTATTTTTACTTTTACTTTTTTTTTTTTTTGGCTAACTAGAACATGTTTTCTTATTTTAATTTGTAATTCACAAATTCAGCAAATCTGAATGCCCTCAATGAATTAAAGGACCGTTGTTTTCATTTTTGAGCTTCAGAAATACACAAAGCAATACTGAGTTTAATCTTTTGTATTAAGCTTTTGTATATGTCTAACATTTTGAAGTGTTTCTATAATTAATGTTTTCTAGTTAGACAATTCTAAACGGAGAGTATGATTTTAAATTTAAAGTAATAAAACTAAGAAAAATGTAAATAAATCAAATGCAAATCATATAAAATCTAGTTATTTAATATAAATCTTGCCTTTTTAGCACATAACATTTTAAACTTTTGCTATATATTTTATTTATTATGTATATATAATAATTAATATCTAAAGGCGCCTGGGTGGCTCATTTGGTTAAGCAACCCACTTCGACTCAGGTTATGATCTCTCATCGTGAGTTCAAGCCTGGAATCGGGCTCTGTGCTGACAGCTCAGAACCTGGAGCCACCTTTGGATTCTGTTCTCCCCCTCTCTCTCTGCCTCTTCCCCTCTTATGTCTTCTCTCTGTCTCTCAAAAATGAATAAATGTTTAAAAAATATAATAATTAACATCCATATACAATTAAATAGTCTGATCCATCATATGTCCCTTTATTCAAATCTTCATTAAGGTTTTTTAATAGTGTTTTTTAATCATATAGATCCTGTCCATGTCATACTTGTTGCAAATCATATATTTATACATAGAGCCAGTAGGAGAAACACTTAATGAATCAACTTTGACATTTATTTTTAAATGTTTTTATTTGTGTCAAAGCTCTTGATTTTTTACTTATTTTATGTCCTCAAAACTTACAAATTATCCAATAAATTTTAATAGTTTTCTTGCAGTGAAGTACATGCTTTTAAGGTCTTTTTATCCTTGTTCCCAACATTGACATTATGCTTTTTCTTAATTATATTTTTATGTTTATACCCATGTTAAAACTATTGGTCTAGAGCAGCTTCTTTAACATTATTCTAAATTTAATTTCAATGTCTTCAGAGTTTTACCAAGTAAACTGCTGCTTTTTAATTGTATTACTAATTTGGAATATTTATACATGTTTGCTGTGACAAATGTGCACATACTTTGATAACATAAGGGATATTATTAGTTTTATGTAACTATAATACATATAGTTATACATAATAGCTATAATGTACAGAAAGATATTTAATTTGCAGATAATAGTACTGGAAAATTTGGATTTTGCTAACACCAAACTTCAGCCTAGTTTGTCACTATAGAAACTTAGATTCTTCAAAGGCAAATTATTTAGGGCAGAGTTGAAGTGGCCAGCAGGCTCAGGATATGAAGAGTGGTAATTATGCTTACTTTGATGTTGTAATTCTATGGTCTAAGGAGTTTGGTTTGTATTTCTGTTTGTCTGGCAGTTTTCCCAGCCACCAAATTCATTTCAGTGGTTTGCTAAAGGACAACAGTGGCTTTTCAATATAGAAATCTCAGTGAGCTATGTTTAGAATTGAATTGTTTTCTATATTGAAACACTGGCCTCCTTCCATGCAATATGTGTATGAAATCAGGTATTTCATAAATGAGTCATTGAAAAGCACATGTCGTTCAATTTCTTGAGCATCATTAAAAATATAAAATCTTAAACTTTACAAATGAATGTTGGAGCATTGAGACACATAGAAGCAACTAATCAGACTATTTAACATTCTCTTTTCATAAGAAACTTGCTTTTTAAATATGAGAATAAAACTTGGGCAACTGAGGCTCTTGGGTGACTTGGTCAGTTAAACATCCACCTCTTGTTTTCAGCGCAGGTCATAATTTCGCAGCTGTGAGATTATGGGGCTCTTCACAGGGTGTGAATCCTGTTCAGGATTCTCTTTCTCCCTCCCCTTCTGCTCCTCCCTTGCTTTCTCTTTCTCTCGCTCTCTCTCTTTCTAAAGAAAAAGAAAGAAAGATAAAAAAGAAAGACAAAGAAACTAATAACTTGGACAACTAAAATTTTTTTTAAATTTTCTTAAAGAGTTCCAGATAACTATTGTACTCTATATATACTGTACATACTTACAAATTATGTATATATACTTTTTAAATTGTATGTTCAACCACAAGAATGTATTTCATAGATGCTATGTTAAGTTCTAGTAATACATAACTGAAAGTAGTTCTCTTTAGTCCAATTAAATTATAAACATTTATAAGAATAATATAGTTAACCTTATAAAACATATTTGTTTATATAAAATCATTTTCTTATCTTTTATATTAAGTACAAAATAATTTTATATACTATATTATATAAAGTGTATCACTCTCCCACCTAATACTGTATTTTCTCCACCCATTTATAAAATAATTTAAAGCAATTTTGTAAATATTAGTATGGCTCACAAGTAAAGTAGTAAATTGAATTCTTGTGCTCAACTTCTACCTACAGTGTAAATGTAGGTGCAAGCGATGTGCCCTGTCTTCTTACCAATTCACAATACACACCCTTCCTCTGTCCCTGAACCCAGACATGGCCTCTAGATCTGCAGGCAGTCAGTATTCATCAACTGAGTGTACATGGAAAAAAAAGATTTACTTTCCATCCCTGTATTGAAGGGCACAAAAACAATAAAATATATTTTGTTAGTAGTTTGGTCTAGGACACCGCAGTTATGTAATGATGGAGCAAACTAGGAAAGTGAGAAGGAGGGCATTGGGTAGAGCTGGCTAATTATGTTTATGTCCTGTGTTTTTAATGAATATGCATTTGAATATGTGGTTTTCAAAATCTGAGTTCTGTTTTTTAAAAGACCCATAAATATTTTTGCAAATTCTATTTTATCTCCTCTCTTACTCTACCTCCAACAGTTGTCTTTTCCTCCTCTTAGCTCTTATGATGCTAAGTTCTGGGCTGTTTTTCTACATTTTGTCCCAACCAAATATACAAAGCTGTTTCAAGTATTCAACTGCAAATAGTCTCCCTGACCTGAGGAAACTTACCTCTTCCTTTCTTCCTGGAATCCACTGAAAGGATTAAGTTGAATTACTTTTCTTACAGGAGTATCTTCCTGTTGGCATTGCCAGCTATGGGGTACTCTCCCATTGCAAAGAAAAGGTTTTCTGGGCATCGTAATAGGACTTCCTGTTTCCTGTAAAATGAAAGCAAGGAAATGAGGAAAAAGGAGATGAGAAATTTTAAAGTCAGATTATGCCTCACAGTAAAAGGAGAACAATTGGAAATGGTGAAATGATGAGTTGGTGAAAACCAATTTAAGGGAGAAATTTAAAAAATGAGAGAGGGTAACCAAGTAAGAAATACACATTAACCAAGACAAGCACACATTAATCATGCATATTAGTTATAAAATATTTAATAACTGAGAACTCAGTTGTCTTCATGAGGGACCATGAGGCACTAGTAAACATAGCATGAAAATGATAGTGACATTTTGCAATGATGACATTTGAGATTAATGATAGATCAGTTAGATACACTGATAGAAGCTTAGAAAAAAGTTTAAGTTTTAATATTGGTAGATAAAAGGTAAAGTGATTTCTCAACTGAGCATCCTTATCCTAGAAATATAGCTAATGATTAGAAATATAAATTTTGTCAAAGAAAATTAATATGGATATAGGCTAATGTTTATCTCATAACCAAAATGAAAGACAAAAAATAACGGCTTCTAATTGAGCACGTATATGTTTCTGCCTACTGAGTGAATGAATTCAGGAACAATTGGTCAATTACACAGCTCCCTCAAAAAACTGAGGAAAAGTGTGTATGGCCTCAATTTTGAATGAACTTAATTCTAAGATATTATTGGTATAAAGTTTATTAAATATTATCTTTGCCTTGTACATCACATCTTCATAATGCACCTATAAATTAAAAATATTTTTTGTCTATTAAAGAGAGGAAGGACTTATTACAAAGTTGTTGAAAGTCTGAATCTGGTGGAGTCTGCTTTTCACACACCTTTATAGAAAGTTAGTATACACACACACACAAACACACACACACACACACACACTGACACTCAAATAAATTGGGACAAGGGCTGTGATAAATTTGATTGGGCAGGATTATTATAAATATTATTTTATTACATTCTCTTTTCTCTTCTCTGGCCCTAGAGATGCTTTGGTTGTTCACTGGTTGGCCCTCAGAATCCCATTCTTCACTCAAATATGTGTTCTGATAAAAAGATGTGCAACATAACTCATCCTGAGAAATAGAAATGGAATGTGACACTGTAATCTCTCCTGTATGGGCAGTGAATAGGGAAAAAAATCATACTGAATAAAATAATAAACAGATCTTAGTGAAACAGGTTTTCAGGCAACTGTAAGGATGTAAGAATTCATCAACATCATTTTATCAAGCCAACAAGTAAACAATAAAGAGCAACTAAATATACTTTTCAGCGTAAATACAAATGCCATTAATCTGTTGTTTATGACTGTTTTTCACTCCCTACATCAGATCCTGGAAGCAGTATTTCAGTCAATTTTACCTACCTCTTCTCCGTATAAGAGTCAAAATCTTATAAATATGTTCTTCTGTTTCTTTAGAATTGCCCAAGTTTATTTATGTTAATCAGGATTCACTATTATCTTATGCATGGTTAATACAGTGACTGGTAAAATATGACATGATATAAAAATGTTAGTCACCTATTCATTATTCATTATTAAAAATAAAAGATCTATCTATCTATCTATCTTGAGAGTCTCTCCGTATGGTCTCTCTCTCTCAAAATAAATAAACTTTAAAAATAAATAGACCTTAAATGGGAAAAATCAAGAAACAAAAACATAAGTTAATTTTTTTTCAATGTGGTAAAAGTAGACAAGACTGTTTTTTTTATCTCAACATCAAAGGTGAGAGTGTTTCCTACTTCTAGTAATATAATCTATCAACAGCCTTTAGACAGAAGGTTTGAAATACTGGACTTATACAATGTTCGCTTTAAAGGCTACAAGAACTTATGTAATCTATAGGACATCATTTTCCGAGCCTCCACTTCTATATGTAGTCTTTTTTGAAACCAACCTGAGAACACATTTGTAATAGAAATACCATCAGTGTTTTCTTCCACAGTTGCCTCCCCTCCTTTTCCATCTGACAAAGTAATCCATGTGTTTCATCCTGACAGATTGCCTGCTGAGGTGCCAAACAAAGGGAAAATATCCATATCTGGGTAGACCCCTCATTCAGGGAATGGATTACCCATTGCAAGAATTTTTGCCTTCCCCTATTTGATACAAATCTTGGTTTAGGAGGGAATTAAGCAGAGGTAGCACAGTCATTTGACCCATGGTGGGATATTTTGAATTTAAACAACTCTTGGGATAGGGAAGAATTAAAAGAAATCTTTTTAATGATCCTGCCACACTCATCTCTCTACTGTTGCCAAAGACTATTGCAATAGCATAAGTTATGTATTATATACTATTGCATTTCTTGTAGAAGGTAGTTCCATAAACAGAATTAGAAAAAATACTAGGACAATTAATACTAGAATTTGTATGAAACCATGAAAGATCCTGAATAGCCAAAGCAATCTTGAGAAGCAAAAGTGGAGGTATTACAATTCCAAATTTCAAGGTATACTGCAAAGCTATCATAATTAAAACGGTATGTTAGTAGCACAAAAATAAGACACATAGATCAATGGAACAGAATAGAGAGCTCAGAAATAAACGCGTGCTTATATAGTCAATTAATCTATGACAAAGGTGGTAAAAAAATATAATGGAAAGAAAAATGAAACTGGACCACTTTCTAGCACCATATACAAAATTAACTCAAAATTATTAAAAACTAGACCTGAAACCATAAACATTCTAGAACATAGGTAGTAATTTCACTGACAAACCTAGTTCCATATATTTATTTAGATAAACATCAAAGAAGAAAATATAATTGAATTGTTATTAATCCCTTTCAGATTGTAACAGTAACTGATAACATCCATTGAATTGAATTTCATTTTTAATAAAATTTACTTTTATGTTTAATAGCTACCAGAATGTGTTTTTAAATCATGTCTTATTAATAAATGTAATAAATCAGTAAAAGGAAAAATAAAATTTCAAGGACATAAATAAATTTGTTTATATACATTTTTAATATTCATTATATTTGAATGTAATAAAAATGCAGAAATGTAAATACGTAATTATTTAGTATTTTATTTTTTATTTATTTATTTTTTTTAATGTTTTATTTATTTCTAGGAGAGAGAGAGAGACAGCGTGAGCAGGGGAGGGTCAGAGAGAGAGAAGGGGTCACAGACTGAAACAGGCTCCAGGCTCTGAGCTGGCAGTGAGCACAGAGCCCGACGCGGGGCTCGAACCCACGAACCGCGAGATCACGACCCAAGCGAAAGTCGGATGCTTAACCGACTAAGCCACCCAGGCGCCCCAATACGTAATTATTTAGTATTTTAAATTGGAGGCGTGTTCAGCAATGAAATATGAGTTCAACAAAATGAAAAGGATACAAAATTTATGATGTTAAAGGTCTTCAGATGTTCTTTAAATATATGATAGTGGATATTACATCTCGTTTGGATTTGAACACTTTCTAAAGAGTGTTTTAATAATTTTCTTTTAAATTCCAAGATTTACAATGTAACCCAGGCCACATAATTTACACATTTTTTAATGTGTCGCCAAAGAAAGAAAGAAAGAAAGAAAGAAAGAAAGAAAGAAAGAAAGAAAAAGTTAGTAGGTTGTTTTAAAACTTCTTGGTCCAATATCATAGCTACACATAAGTATTTAAATTTAATTCTAAATTAAATTAAATAAAAACTTGGATGCAACCACATTTCAATTGTGAGGCAAGTGGCTTCATATTAGACAAGGTAGACATAAAAAATTTGTCACCACACAAAGTTATATTGAACAGAACTGTTTTAGGAAATTGTATTTGTTTAAGCAATGAAGTCCCTTGGGGCCCCTGGGTGGCTTAGTCTGTTAAGCGTCCGACTTTCGCTCAGGTCATGATCTCGCGGTTCGTGGGTTCGAGCCCCGCGTCGGGCTCTGTGCTGACTGCCAGCTCAGAGCCTGTAGCCTGTTTCAGTCTGTGACTCCTTTTCTCTCTGACCCTCCCCTGCTCGCGCTGTCTCTCTCTCTCTCTCTCCCCTAGAAATAAATAAAACATTAAAAAAAAAAAAAGCAATGAAGTCCCTTGAATTTATACAAGACTAGATTTTCCATATCAGTGACATATATGCTTTGTTTTTCTTTCCTCTTACCCATGAAGAGGCCACCGAAATATGCGTAGATTTAGGATTCAAAAGTATGTTGATAGACTTACAGAAAATTTCCCTTTGGGTTTAATGCATGATTTTCTTTTATTACCTGTTAATAAAAAACGGTTGTGATTAGTTTCTGTGGGGTTTTTGGTATACCAATAAATGCTTAAATCATAACTAAATCACAGTTTATCTTAGTTTCAAGAGATTATTTTTATTATAGATATATACAGTATGACTGTTCAGAAGAGAGTGCTTCTGATACTTATTATTTCTCTAATTTACAGTGATATATATATATATATAGTACTTCTATAAAATGCTATAGAAGTAGCATTTTAAAATATGCATTTCTATTAACATTTTTTAGCAAAGAAATTATAAAGGCAGAAGAATCTTGGCACTTTTAGATGAGACGTAACCACTAACTGCAACTATAGAAGGACATTGCTCCTCTGATACTGAATTATATAATTAGGATTATATAGTTCAGTGATATATGGATGACATTTGTTATATGAAAGGAAAATATAATTTTTTATAAAATATACCTGCCACCATCTTAGGACTGATATAAAATTTTCAGGGTATATTTGCATATTTATATCAGTCCTAATATAGTGTCAAGGTATATTTGCAGATAACAATATAAGTCATATAAACTATAATTAAAACTTTAGAGTACAGATAGTAGAACACTGTCTTTGTGTGTTCTCATGCCAGCAACCCTGAGTATAAATAATTTCTTATTTTCATGCACTGTTGATGGGAATATAAACTGGTATAGCCACTGAGAAAAACAGAATGGAGGTTGCTCAAAAAATTACAATTAGAAATATCATACAATCCAATAATCCTATTACTCAATATTACCCCAAAAAGCCCTGATTTGTAAAGATATATCCACTCCTATGTTTATTTCTACATTATTTACAATGCCAGAGATATGGAAGCAACCAAAGTGATCGTTGATAGAGAAAAGGATAAAGAAGATGTGAAGTATATATATAAATGTTACACAGATATAAAAAAGGATGAAATCTTGCAATATGCAAAAACATGGATGGACATAGAGGATATTGTGCTAAATGAAATATGCCACACTGAGAAAAATAATGCCATATGATTTCACTCATATGGAATCTAAAAATCAAAACAAACGAAGAAACAAACAAGAAGAAGAATCTGACCTATAAAAACAGAAAACAAACGGACAGTTGTCAGAGGGAAAGGATGTGGAAGGAATGGGCAAAATGGGTGAAAGATAGTGGGAGACACAGACTTCTAGTTATGGAATGAATAAGCCCTGGGAATAAAAGGCAGAGCATAAGGAATATAGTCAATGATACTATTATACTGTGGTAGAGTTATAGATAGCAGATACACTTGTGGTAAGCATAGCATACAGTATAGATAAGGTTTATCACTATGCTGTATACCTGAAACTAATGTAACTTTGTATGTCAACAATACTCAATTAAAAAGTGTTAATAAAATAAAAAAAGCTTATTTCAAAGAAAGTATATGATGAAGCAATTTAAATAAATTTTGATAAAATAAAACTACTAGACCCTTCTTTCCATGCCCATAGCACTCATGCAACCATGATGAGCATTTCTAAAAGCTGGCAGACTTTCTGCAACAAGTGTGGCAGGCACCAGCTCCACAAAGTGACACAGTGCAAGAAAGCCAAAGATTATCTTTATGCCCAGGGAAAGCAGTGTTGCAACTGGATACAGAGTGGCTATGGTGGGCAAACAAAGCCAATTTTCTGGAAAAAGACTGACCCTACAAAGAAGATTGTGCTGAGGTTTGAATGTGTTGAGCCCACCTGCAGATCTAAGAGACTGCTAGCTATTAAGAGATGCAAACATTTTGAACCGGGAGGAGATAAAAATAGTAAGGACCAAGTGATGAAGTTCTAAGCTTCATATTTTGTTACACTATAAAGACAGTAAAATCTTGAGGTTATGTTCACATCAAACAAATACAAAATGAAAAACCTACTGGAATAGATTTGTGCTTTATTTTCCTATGATGTTTATGTCTTCTGTCATTATGCTAAACAAATAAAATGAATCAATCTTTGTTGTAGTACCTGGTCATTGACTTTTAAATAAGCTTTAAAAAAACAGTTTTAGAGTCATAGAAATATTATAAAAATGTTACAGATGGTTTCCATATACTCTACACTTATTTATGTATTAACATAATACACTAACTTGGTGCAGTTGTTATATTTAATGTACCAATATTGATACATTATTAACTCAGTTATTAACTCAAGTCCATAATTTATTCAGATTACCTTTATTTTTACCAGAAATTCTTTTTTTCTGTTCCAGCATCACACGTAAATCATCAGATTACATTTAATTGTTGTATCTACTTAGGATCTTCTTGGATGTGACAGTTTTTAAGGCTTTCCTTGTTTTTGATGGCCTTGACTTTTGAGAGGTATATGCTAGGTATTATATAGAATGCCCCTCAATTGGTTTTTCTCTAATGTTTTTCTCATGATTACACTGGGTTATATGATTTTAGAAGGAAGACCACATTTCCATCATATCATGGTGGAAGTCACACTATGAACCTGATTTATCACTGTTGATGTGAACCTTGATCAACTGGCAGTGTTGATCCCAGTTACAACTTTAAACATGATGATAAAACAGGTGCAAAGCGCATAAATATATCATAAGGATTCACCAAATAAAAAATAAAGGTCAAGATAATATGAAGGCACAATAATGATTAAAATGATCTATTATTCAGAACTAATTAATTGGTAAAATATGAATAAAGAAATATTCAAGAAGCAAGCTTTCCCTATAGTTCCTATAATTTTTCTTAAAAATCTAGATGACAGACAAACCTAATTTGGTAATTGCCATATACAAAAAGGTAAGAAAAATATTCACTCAAAATCAGTGTTATATTATAAATAAATACACATCATGTGCTTGTAGTTGAGAATATCAGTTTCTAAATCATTTTCCATTCAACCACATCATACACATGCAGAAGAAATTTATTTCTAGTTTCAAATCTGTGATCTGGTTTAGATACTACACAAAAGAGTACACCAAATAAATTTATAATCAATGCTAAAATATTATATCAGAAATACAACTTACCAGTATTGGTTACAGGTGATATTTTGAGTCATACATATAAATATATCATTTAAATATGTATAATTATTTATATTATTTGCATTGATGCAATATATATATATGCTTTTAAATGATTTTAGCTCTACTTGTTGCTTAAATTTAGGCAACTATAATCCAAGACAAATTAAAGTTCTACAGATTTTAAGGGGGTTTTTCGGGGCACCTGGGTGCCTCAGTTGGTTAAGGGTCCGACTTCAGCTCAGGTCGTGATCTCATGGTTCATAGGTTCAAGCCCCGCATCGGGTTCTGTGCCTACAGCTCGGAACCCAGAGTTTGCCTCAGACTCTTACTCCTCTCCCTCTGCCCCTCCCTCATTGTCTCTGTCTCTCTCTGTCTCTCAAAAATAAATAAACATTGAAAAAGTAAAAAAAAAAAAAAAAGATTTTAAATGAGTTTTTATCCTGTGGTAGATTATATGTATATGAAATATATTAGAAAAAAACCTGCAAAGTTGTCACGCTTAAATTTACCACAGCAATAATTATAGTCCTTTAGTATTATAATGGAGTGAAAGTAACCACTGAGGCTGCTTCAGGCAATTGAGAAGCTGTCAAAAATCTCCTGCTGGTAGGCAAACCTTAGGTACCTCCCTGGTAACCAGGCCAAAGATTTCCAAACTGTCCAGAAAGCTTGCTTAATGATAGGCAGTGGAGTGATTTGTGACGAGTATTTTTAATGTCAGATATCCAAATAAATGAGTCAGCACGTTAAAATAACAATGTCAGTATACGGACAGTTCTAATTAACTGTCCCCTCATCTTCTCTGAAGTCCTACCTCTTGTTATGTCGCACAGCAAGCTTTAAAATACTCCATATCTTGGAAAACAACTGTTATCTTCCATTACTCCTACTCAAATAATTCATTAATTATACAGAAAAAAATGGTTTTGTCTTGACAGGACACAATTTCTAGTGATATCTGTGAGATTATACATAATAGATAAACATCTGCTCAATAAAACATAATGATGCATACAGCAAAATTATACTATATTAAAAAATATATTGCATAGCTTAGGTTAGAAACTGACATAGGACACTGAGTAAATGGCTCCAAAAGAACAGGACATGTGTTCAATTTATCTTTAAATCTCCAGAGATTAGCACATGGTTTATAGCAGAAACTCCAAAAACAGTTGTTAAATAATTGAATGACCCATATTATTTAGTTTGCTTAATAAAATCCTAAGTGCAGTAGGATATATATAAAATTTTAATCAGTCTATCAGTGAGGATTTTTATAATATTTACTGTATGTTAAGGAGTCATGGTAAAATACCTGTAATGTATAAAGCTAATGTTTCTTATTTCAATTCCCATAAATGAACAAACTATCTATGAATTCAGGATGATATAAGAGAATTACAAGACAGAAACAAGCCTCAGAAGAAAAACATAATGTTAGGGCATTAGCAAGAGGATAAATTGGGGTCATTTCTCAAAGTACCTGAAATGAAAATGTGAAAGGAAAAACAGCAAGTCTATGTATTCCAGTTTCAGACTACATCATAAAGTCATCAGTCAAGGCAAGGAGAATTACTGTAGTTAATTGCTTCCTTAAGTAGAATGTGCATGCTGTTTGCTGAAGTCAAAGAATTTCTATTTGAAAATATGATAGTAAAATGGATATTTTAATACATTTTTGTAGGAATCCATAGTATATAACTTTAAGCTTGAAAATAACCTGTGAACAGCATTGCCTGGGTGGTTCAGTCAATTAAGAATCCAACTCTTGATCTCAGCACAATTCTTGACCTCAGGGTTGTGAGTTCAATCCCAGTGTGGGGTCCAGCCCTGGAACATTTTTCAACATATCTGCTTTCACTTTGCAAATAACTCATACTACCCTATACAGTTTAAATTTTTTTGACAACTTTATTGAGGCATAATTAACAAAAAAATATACATGCACAAAGTTAACAATTTGATAATTTTGAAATATAAATACATCCTTGAAACAATGACCACAATCAACAGAGTGAGCTTACCCTTCACCCCCCAGAAAGTCCTCATATCTCTTTAAAATCTGCTCCTTTTTGCATCTTTTCTCATTCTCTTTCCCATGCAACTACTGATAGATCACTCACTGTGCCATTGGTTTATCCATTCTCTTGTTGACAGAAATCTCAGATGTTTCCAATTCAGGCTGTTATGCATATAGCTGCTATTAAAAAAAAATCGTGTACAAATCTCTTTATGGACATTTGCTTTCTTGTTTTCTTGATTAAATACCTAGAATTGCATTGAAAGATTAAGTATATGGTAGATTTGTCTTTAAAATTTTAAAGAAATGTTGAGTTGCTTCCAAAGCAGCTACCATTTTATATTTAAATCAGTAAAATATGAGACTACCAGTTCCTCCACATTCATGCCAATATTTCCTATGGTCACGTTTTTTTGTTTTGTTTTTTGTTTTAATCTTTCTAATAGCTATGTAATGGTATCTCATTGTAATTTTAATTTCCATTCTCCTAATGACCAGTGATGTTCAACATCTTTTCATATGCTTATTTGTTACCTATATTATTGATGAAGATTCTGTTCAAATATTTTGTCTAATTTAATTGGATTATTGTCATGTTATCAAGTTTTCAGAATTCTTTTTATTTTTGTAAATACAAGAATTTTACAAATACACATGATTTGCAAATATTTTCTAATCTGTGGAGAACCTTTCATTTTCTTGTCAGTATCATTTGAAGAATTAAACTTTCTAATGTTGATAAAGTTCAACTTATCAATTCATATATTATGGATTGAGTTGTCAAACTTGTATCTGAGAATTCTTTGCTAATGTTAGGCTACAAATATTGTCCTTAGGTTTTTTTTTTTTTTTAAACATCTATTCATTTTTGAGAGACAGAGAAAGACAGAGTGTGAGTGAGGAGGGACAGAGAGAGAGGGAGAAACAGAATCCAAAGCAGGCTCCAGGCTCTGAGCTGTCAGCACAGAGCTGGATGTGGGGCTCCTACTCACAGACTGGGAGATCATGATCTGAGTTGAAGTCAGACACTTAACCGACTGAGCCAGGTGTCTCTACTTTCCTCTGTTTTTAACCAGTAATTTTATAGTTTTAACTTTTACATGTAATTCTACAATCGATTTTGAGTTCATTTTTGTATTTAGTGTGAGGTATTCTTTGAAGCTCGTTGGTTTACAATGAGGATTCAAATGTTTCAGTCTTATTGATGAAAAGATAGCCTTTCCCCACTGAATTGTTTTTGTAACTTTGTCAAAAGTATGTCTCCATATATAGGTGGATCAATTTCTGGACTCTATTCTGTTCCATTAATGTATTTGTTTATGTTTATGGTTATATTGCTCTGATTTATTACAGAGGCTTTATTATAACGTTTAAAATAATAAAATAATTTCAGTTAGGGGTGCCTGTGTGGCTCAGTTGGTTAAGCATCCAGCTCTTGATTTTGGCTCCAGTTATGATATCACGATTGTGACATCGAAAAAATTGTTGGCCTCTGTGTCGTGTGTGGAGCCTGCCTGAGATTCTTTCTCCCTCTCCTTTTGTCCCTTCCCCACTTGTGTACTCTCTTTTGCTCTTTCTCTCCGTCTCTCTAAATACATACATACATACATACATACATACGTACATACATAAGCCTAGTTAGTATCAGTCTTCAAACTTTGATTTTCTTTTTAAATTGTTTTGTCTATCTTGCATCCTTCATATTTTCACCTGAATTTGGGGCACATCATGGCAATTTCTACAAGTAAAACGTTCTGGGATTTTTATGAGGATTACACAGAATTTATAGATAAATTTGCTTATAATTAACATCTTAACAATATTGAGTCTTCAGATGCAGTAATAAATTACATCATTCTACCTACTTATATTTACTTTAGTTTCTCTCAACAATGTTTTCAATTTTTAGTGTACAATCCTCTCAGATTTCTTGCTAAATTTAGCCCTAAATGAATTAAACTTAAAAATTATTTTATTTTATTATTGCTCCCTGCTAAAATAAAGAAATATCACTAACTTGTGTATAGTGATCATATGTCCTACAGCTTCACTAATTTTATTTGTTACTTCTACTAGCTTTCTTTTTAGATTACATTGAAATTGATACATGGACAATGATGTAAGCTGCAAATAAAATTTAATTGCCTCCTCTTCAATATGAATTTTTTTAAACCTATTTTCACTGGTCAGAAATTCTTGTACAATGATAAATAGAAGTTGTATCAGGAGATAGTCTTGTTGTTTTCTAGTTTTATGATGCATTTTTTAATAGATGTTCTTAATGAGTTTGAGGGAGTATGCCTTTATTTTCAGTTTCCTAAAAGTTTTCATGATATCACATTTTTTTTTCAAATTTCTTTTTCTGAATCTATTAAGACAGTCACTAAATGGGAATAAAGTTAAAGTCAGGTATTATAGAGTACAGACATACCTTGGAGATAATATGTATTTAGTTCCAGACTACCTCAGTGAAGCAAATATTGCAATTAAGTGAGCCAAAGAATTTTTTTGATTTCCAATGCATACTATTCAGTTTTTACTATAGTGTATAATATGTGTGCAATAACATTGTCTCAGAAAACTATATACATATCTTAATTTTAAAATACTTTATTGCTAGGGCACCCGGTTAGTTCAGTCAGTGGAATGTCCTACTCTTGATTTCAGCTCAGGTCATGATCTCATGATTTGTGGGATGGAACCCCTACATTGGTGCCTGCATGGACAGTGTGGAACCTACTTGGGATTTTCTCTCCCTCTCTCTACTTATGTCCCTTTCCCACTCTTTCTCTCTCTCGTTCTCATTCTTGCTCTCGCTCTCACTCTCTCTCTTTCTCCCAAAATAAATAAACTTAAAAATACTTTTTTGCTAAAGAATGATAATCATCATATGAGCTTTCAGGGTGTGCTAATCTTTCTGTTGGTGGAGAGTCTTGTCTCCATGCTAATGGCTGTCAACTAATCAGGGAGTGGTTGTAAAAATTTATTAAAATAAGACAATAATAGCTTACCACATCAATTGATTCTTCCTTTTATGAATGGCTTCTCTGTGGCATATGATGCTGTATGATAGCATTTTACCTATGGTAGATCATCTTTCAAAATTAGAGTCAATTCTCTCAAACCCTGTAGGTGTTTTATCAACTGAGTTTATGTTATATTCTAAATCCTTTGTTGTCATCTCAATAATGTTCACAGCATGTTTACCAGGAATAAATTCCAATCAAGACACCACTTTCTTTGCTCACTCTTAGTAGCAACACCTTAACCATTCAAGTTTAATGAAAAGTTTGCATCTATTCAGTCACATCTCCAGTCTCCACTTCTAATTTTAGTTCGATTGCTATTTTCACCACATTTGCAGTTACTTCATCCATTGAAGTATTGAAGCTCTCAATGTCACACAAGAATATTAGAAATACCTTTTTCCAAATTCCTGTTAATGTGGATAATTTGACCTCTTTTTAAGATCAGGAATGTTTTTAATGGCATCTAGAATGGTCGGGGCACCTGGGTGGCTCAGTCAGTTAAGCGTCCGACTTTGGCTCAGGTCACGATCTCACAGTTCGTGTGCGGGTTCAAGCCCCACATCAGGCTCTGTGCTGACAGCCCATTTAGAGCCTGGAGTCTGTTTCAGATTATGTATCTCCCTCTCTCTCTGACCCTCCCCTGCTCACGCTGTCTCTCTCTCTCTCTCTCTCTCTCAGAAACAAATTTAAAAAACATTTAAAAAATTTAGTATGGTGAATCCTTTCCAGAAGGTTTTCAATTTTTTTTCCCCAAAACCATCAGAGGAATCACTACCTATGGCAGCTATAGCCTTACAAAATGTATTTCTTAACTAATAGGTCTTGAAAGTAAAAATTACTCCTTGAAATGTGCGCTGTAGAATGAATGTTGTGTTGGCAGCCATGACAATATTCATCTCTATCAGAGTTCTTGGGTGACCAGATACATTGTCAGTGAGAAATCATATTTTGAAAAGAATTTTTTTTTTATGAGATGTGTTTCTTAACAATGGGCTTAAAAAGTTTAGTAAACCATGTTGTAAATAACATGGCCTTTTTCTTCCAGTGATAGAGTACAGGCAAAGTAGACTTAGCACAATTCTTAAGGGTTCTAGGATTTTTCAAGCAATAATATTGGCTTCAACTTAAAAGAAAGTTGGCCTGTCCTTTGAAGCTTTGAAGATAGTCATTGACTTCTCTCTAGCTGGGAAATTTCTAGAAGGCAACTACTTCCAATAGAAAGCTGTTTTCTCTATATCAGAAATCTGTTGCTTAATTTAGCAAACTTCATTAAAGATTTTAGGTAGATCTTCTGGATAACTTGCTTCAAGTTCTACATCAGCACTTGCTGCTTTATCTTACATCTTGATGTTATAGAGATGGCTTCTTTCTTTAAACTTCATGAACCAACCTCTGATACATTCAAATTCTTCTGCAGCTTCTAAGCTGCACCTCTAACCTGTCAAAAAATTGAAGAGTTAGGCCCTTGCTTTGGATTCAGTTTTTTTTAATTAAAAATTTTTTTATACTTCTTCATTTTTGACAGTGAGAGAGACAGAGGATGAGCAGGGGAGGAGTAGAGAGAGAGAGAGAGAGACAGAATCTGAAGCAAGCTCCAGGCTCTGAGCTGTCAGCACAGAACCCAACGTGGGTTCAAACTCATCGACCTCAAGATCATGACCTGAGCTGAAGTTGGACGCCTAACTGACTGAGCCACACAGGTGTCCCCCACTTTTTTGTTTACTTTAAAAGAGAAATAGAGACCTTTCCCATAAATCTAAACAGGTTCATTAACCAGCAGACCCCTAATATAAGAAATGTTAAAGGAAGTCCTTCAAGTGAAAGAAAAAAAGATAACAGATTAAAATTTGGAAATATAAAAATCAAATGTAAACAAATGACTAATTTTCTGTCTTTAGATTTCATATATGTTAAAAAGATAAATGACTAAGCACATAGTAACACTGAGTCATGGGCTTTGTAACAAATATGTGTGTGTAATGTGTGACAACAGTACTTTGAAGACTAAGAAATAAGAAATAAAAAGTATACTATTGATAAGTACTTATGTGAAGTGGTATAATATCATTTGCATGAAGAATGTGATAAGAAGCATGGCTTTATGATTGGAGTGCTTAAAGAATGCCTGGTTTACAGGGATGAAATCCTGCATATGTTGTCTTAGAACAAGTGACCATTAAACACTTAGCTAAAGTGCCCGTTTGGAATGACACCCTGAGGACTTGGAGTGTTGTGCTCCAAGATGCTGTTTATAAATTAAAATACCAGATGATATGCGGTGATTTTTTATGGTGCCTAGCAGGGAAAGACATAATTCATATACTAGAGAGGATAATCCATCTTGATTACAAAGTGCAGCCAGCAGACAAATAAGGGTATAGCTAGAACCTGAGGAATTCACTGAGGTCTCTCTTGCTGCTTCTGTGCCTTGTGAAAACATTGGAATGACCATTTCAGCAACCATATCCTGGCCAGTGTGAGAAAACTAAAGGCTCTGTTCTCTCAGGAATTGAAATCTGGGTGACCTCACCGTGGAAGCATGCAACCTAGAAAAGCTGAAGAAAGGCCTGAAGCAGATACAAATAGAGAATAGACCATCAATGAGAGAAGATGACCATCAGTTAGGGTCTCAAGAACAGCTATAGGGTTTCAGACTATATTTGTTCTACTAATCCCTTTACTGTAAATGATTTTAGAATATGAAATGACCCCCCACACTGAGTACACTTGATGTGGGCATAAGCTGATTTGAGTGTAAGAAGTGGTTATTTGTGTCAGGTACTTAGAATGCCCTTGATCCATAAATTCTTAGTCCTGTTCCAGCTCATTCCAGCTGTAGTGAACAGTTCCTGTGTAAAGCAGCATAATTCAATCTCAAGGTGGTGACACTACTTTCACACTTTTTATCCTTTTTCCCCCAAAAAAACTACAGGAATGTGGGGCAGCCCAGAAGTGTGAGGGATTAAAATTCCAAAGAAAATCATCTTTGGGTTCAGAAGTTAATGGATAATGGGGCACCTGGGTGGCTCAGCTGGTTAAGCAACCGACTTTGGCTCAGGTCATGATCTTGCTTTTTGTGTGTTCGAGCCCTGCATCAGGCTCTTCGCTGACAGCTCAGAGCCTGGAGCTTGCTTGGGTTCTCTCTCTCACTATATCTCTGCCCCTCTCCTGCTTGTGCTCTGTCTCTCTCTCTCTCTCTCTCTCTCTCTCTCTCTCTCTCTCTCACAAAAATAAATAAACATTAAAAATTAAAAAAAAAAGAAATTAATGGATAAACTCACAGGAATTCCTTCCTTTGTGAAGACAGATATGATGCACATTGTCATGATTTTTCAGGAGGATCACAGCAAGATCTAAATCTAGTTTCTCAAATCTGTAACCAGACTGGTAGTTCACCCTTCACTGATGGTCTCTCTTTTCCACTTTCAGTCTCCCAACTGCCTCTTCCATGCTTCTTTTTTTTTAATTAAAAATGGATTTTATTCAATATTAACATGTAACAGATTAGTAATACATTGCTTATAGTCAAATGATTTAACCTAGGTTGAATATCTACTGGTTTAAATAAACCTTCCGATCATGTAAATAAGCCTTCCGGGCATTATAGCCTAGTGGTTCAGACTGTGTGGCTTTATCTACTCTTGAAACAAAAGTCTTCTGTCAATCCTGGACTTTTTCTCAATCTTCTTGAATTTGGGGAACCAGTTCATCCCTCTCTTTCAGCTTCAGCTTCACCATTGAGCATTGATCTTTCATTATATCCCAACAAATACTCTGCCAGCCAAATGAAGAGCTCCAAAGTCAAGAGTGCCTGTCAGAAAAAAACCCTCTTGCTTCTTAAGATCACCTTCTAAATAAACTAGTTGCATGTGACTTAGGTCGTGATTTTGTGAGAACCCAAATCAAGAGCCCATACCACTAATGTGAACCCAGTTTTTCATAGTGTAAGCATCCTATTGAACATTTTAGTTAGACATCCTCTCCTCATTTTTTACTCTTTAATTTGTTATTTCTTGAGAATATACATTGGAATCACGGAATCAAAATTTAATTACTTTTAAGGTTTTCATTATAGCTGATATATTGCTTTTCAAAATATATATACCAATTTATGTAGCTACCAACAATGTATGTAGTTGGTACTTAATTAAAAATATTTCCCATGCCAATCTTGATAGAGTTAGTGTGATTTTGATCAGACTAAGTTTACATGCCAAATAAAAAAAAGTTCTATATCATTTTAAAAACATACTGCTTATTTCCAATACTTGTAGCAAATATATTTTCTTCTCTGATTTAATTATGAATAAAACTAGAAATATTTGAGTAAGATATAGTTACTATAATTAGGAAATAGTCAATTCTGATTACCACGTGTAAGAAAATTACTGTCTCATATTGTGGGTCACATAATTTATTGTATTTTGTTAGATAATTGATGAAGTAGAGGCTTTCCTTTCAATGGGATATTTTTTCTAGATTTTTTCAAACACATCATCTTGAAAAAGTTAGACATATAAGCTATCAATTAAGAAAATTAAATATTAGAGCAATAAAATAAGGGCTACACAATGATATACATGACTAATAATGCAATCTCAATAAAACAATTCACTGAAATCTTGTTTACTTGGTTGATAGAAATGTGAACTGTCATATTTGTTCTCATACATTAGTAATACACATTACATCTTCAGAAAATAGATTTACAATTGATCTCTGTAATTGTCTTGTTTATATCATGAACATATATTTTTAAAATAAATAAATTCATGTTCACTCTAAATCCTTATTGCATATATTTATGGTTCGATTTTGCTTTATTTCAAATATACAGCTTTCATTATTCTTAGAACATAAGTTCCTTGAGGAAGTTAAACACTGGGAATCTTCTAACCTAATGTGTAATAATAGATGTGTATTAAATTTAAAATAACATATTTTGTCAACTTTCCTTAGTCAAAATAGATTATTTTCAAATGTTTTATCCACCTTAATGTATCTAAGACAAAATGCTTTTAAAAATAGAAAGTTGTTATTATATTAGGAGCCTTAGAATTCAAATTCTTATCTAACATATTTTTTTTAGTTTCACATTTTACTTTAAATTCCAGTTAGTAATACACAGTGTAATATTAATTTCAGATGCACAATTCAGTGATTCATCACTTGACTACTACAAACCCAGTGATGAGCTAATGGTCATTGCAATAAGCACACTCCTTAATATCCATCATCCATTTAACCCATTCCTCATTCAGCTCCCCTCCATCAGCCTTCAGTTTGTTCTCTATAGTTAAGAGTCTCTTTTATGGTTTGCCTCACTTTTCTTCCCCCACCATGTTCATTTGTTTTGTTTCTTAAATCCCACATATGAATGAAATCATGTGATATTTGTCTTTCTCTGACTAACTGATTTTGTTTAACATAATACTCTCTAGCTCCATCCATGTTGTTGCAAATGGCAAGATTTCATTCTTTTTTATGGTTGATTAATGTTCCATTGTGTATAAATACCACTTCTTTATCCAATCATCAGTCAGTGGGCATCTGGGTTCTTTCCATAATTTGGTTACTGTTGACAATGCTACTATAAATATTGAAGTACATGTGCCCCCTTTGAATCAGTATTTCTATACTCTTTTGGTAAAGACTTACCAGTGCAATTTCTGGGTCAAGGGGAGTTTTATTTTTAGCTTTTTGAGGAAGCTCCATACTGTTTTTGAGTTTGATTATACCAGTTTGCATTTCCAACAACAGTGTAAGAGGTTTCCCTTTTCTTTGCATCCTTACCACTGTTGTTTCCTGGGTTGTTAAGTTTAGCCATTCTGAAAGGTGTGAGGTGACATCTTATTGTGGTTTGAATTTGTATTTCTCTGATGATCAGTGATGTTAGCGTTATTTCATGTTTCTGTTAGTCATCTGGATGTCTTCCTTCAAAAAGTGCTCATGTCTTTTGCCCATTTCTTCACTGGATTTTTTTTTTTTTGGGTGTTGAGTTTGAGATGGTTTATATATGTCATTTATAAATACCTTCTCCTATTCCAAATGTGTCCTTTTAGTTTTGTTGATTGTTTCCATTACTATGCAGAAACTTTTTATCTTGATGGAGTCCCAATAGTTCCTTTTTGCTGTTATTTCCCTTGCCTCAAGAGACATCTCTAATAAGAATCTATGGCCAAGGTCAAAGAGGTTACTGCCTGTGTTCTTAGTTGGACTTTGATGGTTTCCTGTCTCACGTTTAGAACTTTCATCTATTTTGAATTTATTTTTATGTATGGTGCAAGAAAGTGGTCCAGTTTCATTCTTTTGCATGTCGCTGTCCAGTTTTTCCAACACCATTTGCTACAGAGACTTTTTTCCACTGAATATTCTTAACTGCTGTGTCAAAACTAGTTGACCATAGTTGTAGGTTCTTTTCTGGATTTTCTATTCTGTTCCATTGATCTATGTGTTTGGTTTTTATACCAATACCATACTATCTTGATCACTACAGCTTTGTAATATACCCTGAAGTCCAGAATTGTTATGCCTCTGGATTTGCTTTTCTTGTTCAAGATTATTTCAGCTTTGGGGTCTTTTGTGGTTCCATTCAAATATTTAGGATAGTTTGTTCTAGCTCTGTGAAAAATGCTGGTGATATTTTGAGAGGGACTTCATTAAATGTGTAGATTGCTTTGGGTGCTATAGACATTTTAATAATGTCTGTTCTTCCAATTCATGAGCATGGAATGTTCTTCTATTTCTTCATGTCTTCTTCAGTTTCTTTCATAAGTGTTTTAAAGTTTACAAAGTATAGATCTTTTACCTCTTTGGTTAGATTTATTTTATGGGTTATGGTGCAATTATAACAGTTATTGGTTCCTTGCTTTTCCTTTCTGAGGCTTTATTATTGGACTATAGAAATTCAACAAAATTCCACCTCACTCTTTGACCAAGGTTCTTTCTTCTCCACAACACCCACAATCCATTTCTCTCCTAAACCACATTTCTGCATGTCTTAATCTCTATGATGCACCTTTTTCTCTCCCTCTAGTTGTGCATTTTGTTCTGTTAGTCCTCAGAACAATTTACTGGGTATTCAAAATACTTTGATATTTATCTAGCTGTTTGAGGTATGAGGAATGAGTAGTAAGGGTCCTCTTACTACTCTTTCTTACTTCCTCCCAACATATTTTTAAAATGAGCAAATAATCTATTAAATGTACTGATGACTCCTGTTTTTCTATGTTGTATACATAGAATACAACAGCTTTTTTCAATTATTTTTCAAGAAGTATTATCTACAACTAATTAAAATAATATGTAATAGTATATACATCTATAACAAGAAAAGTAAAGACAACTGGCTTCTCTCTTAAGTCAATAAAATAACATTCTCCTTTGGTGGAAAAGAAAATTTGCATGCTTAAATCAAATTCAGTAGGTTGATAATATTAATTATTAATAATCATATGTTAATATTATATACATATGATATATATTTAAGTTAATTTTTGTAATAATTAATATTTGTTATCTGTCAGATTTAGATAAGGGTGTTAATTACTGTTTAAAATGAGTTCGATATTTACTCTCTTAAATCTATGAGAATATTCGGACAAACACTTATTTCATTCATTACAAGCATAACATCAACATCATTCTAAAAAATAACAGGTGGGCATTAATTTAAATTAAGATTAAATAAGTTAAATAAAAAGTAAAATAAAATTATTTTAGAACTCATATTATGTTTATATTGACACATAAACATATTTGTATACAAACTATTGTATTCATTTTGATTTTTATATTACCTCCATGCTAAAACTGAGCACTTTCAAGACATGACTAAAATAGGTAAAAATATGATATCTGGTGATATTTGAAGCAATAGACCAATGTATGGGTACTAAAAAACAAAATAAAACAATTTAAAACAACTTAAATACAATCTTATCTCAAAAGAATTTTAATTTAGTAGGTCAACATTTGAAGAATATTTTTTAAATTTTTTTAAAAATTTATTTCTAGGAGAGAGAGAGAGAGACAGCGTGAGCAGGGGAGGGTCAGAGAGAGAGGGAGTCACAGACTGAAACAGGCTCCAAGCTCTGAGCTGGCAGTCAGCACAGAGCCCGACGCGGGGCTCGAACCCACAAACCGCGAGATCATGACCTAAGTGAAAGTCGGACACTTAACCGACTAAGCCACCCAGGCGCCCCGTTGAAGAGTATTTTTGACCTGGCTTTTAACTAGTAACATTTCTGATCCATTTCAAAGATCCAACTTGTCACAGACCCCTGATTAAATAGAAATGGGAAAAGATAAAATGTCAGTGTACTCTGAAATCTTTTCTCCTAAATCTTTAGCGTTTTATTGAATTAAACAACTGGAAAAGGTATTTGGGAATTTGATGACAGAGATTTGATAAATAGTTTATCAATAATTTGCAGCAGATAAAACCAAATAAGCATCTGTTCCGGAACCAGATAACTAAATTGAACATGTGCTTTGGAAATGGTTGAGTTGGTTTAAACCTTAAAGCAAGGAAGAAAATCGAAGCCATTTTTGCTACCAAATTACATTATCTGGTCTAGAAATACTTAAATATCTTTTAATATTTGAAATGAATATTTTGTAGAAAATGCAGCTGTATCATTTTCAGTCAGCATGCAATTGGATTGAAAATACTGCCCTCCCTCCAGGCAATGCGATTCTGCTTTTCTTCAATTATATGCATACTAATTCCATTAAAAAGGAGAATTACTGATTTGTGAGTAGATTGTTGAAGCTTGAATGTATATTGGTGCCTTTAAAAGTTTAGGAAGTCTCTTTACCAAGAACCATACCTCTGTCTGAAAAAAAAAAAATCTTAGAGCTATAATATTAGCAAACACAGAATCTGTCAACAAACCTAGATTTGCTGTTTTGGTCAAGAAGTTACATGCAAAATTGTGACTGATTTCTACATTGGCAAGTGCTGCTGTATTTCTTTTGGTCTTATTCCAGCAACATTGTCTAATATGACAAAAATCTTTCTCATTATCAGAATTACAGCCTGACTCATCGTTTTAAAAAAAATTAATTAACATGATCAGAGTAAAACATGATGCTTTCTACCATTCAGAGAATTTGCTGGGTTTGCATAGAATTAGCCTTGAAGTATTTGATAGAATTTTTACTGGGAAATATTTTTTTCCCATACAAAATGAAATCCTTAAATAATAATTTGACAGAAATGAATTTGCCTATGGCTTTGCTTCCTGGGTAGATGTTAGGGGCCACACAAATAAGGACAGCTTTTTATTTATGGCTCTGTGATTACAAATTCACCAGCTGGTAGGCACATACAGTTGACTTTTGAACAATGCAAAGGTTGGGGGCACAGACCTCAGTACAGTCAAATATCCACGTGTAACTTTTGACTCCCTCAGATGTTAATTACAAATAGCCTACTACTGACTAGAAGTTTTGACAATATATAAACAGTTGATTAACACATATTTTGTATGTTGTATGTATTACATACTGTGTTGTTAGAATAATATCTAACCTCTAATTATTTTCAGTACATCTAAGCTATGCAGCTTGTTTGAGAGTTTTTCAAACTGTTGCAAATCTTCCAAAAATTTTCCACTGTATGTATTGAAAAAAATCAACAAATAATTGAACTTCGGCAACTCAAACACATGTTGTTCAAGGGTCAATTGTAATTTATCAACATGCCCATCTGAAAATGGTGATTGAAGGCAGAAGAAAGATATCATCTTGAAGACCTGTCAGATTTACTGCAAGTGGACATCTATGAATGTAGAAACAATACATAAGTTTTGATAGGAACGTTTGTTGATACAGTCATGGTCTGCCCTTACCTGTGCTTTTGGTTTCTGTGGTTTAAGTTACCCGCAGTCATCCATAGTCTGGAAGCAGATGATCCTACTTCTGATGTTTCTTCTTCACAAAGTCATTTAGTACATCACGAAGTCTACATTATTCACATCACTTCATCTCATAATATGGGCATTTTGTGCTTTCACATCTTCAAAAAAAAGGGTGAATATAGTACAATAAGATATTTTAAGACAGATGTGGAGCCAAAAATTAAGTCCTCCATTAAAAGAAACCTCGGGCTGCACATAGCCCCAGTCCTAGATAAACTAAACCTAAAACTTAACCAGCTTTTCCGCTTCTGAACAGATGCCTGCGCTACGGGAAGTTAATACCTAACCAGCTCTTTCTGCTTCTGTAACAATGCTTAAGGCTTGCTTTCCCGCCACCGGATTGCCCAAGCGACTAGCTTCATGTTCCCCCTGTCACCCCACCACCCCACCTTGGCGGAAGCCAATCCGAAAAGGCCAGTGGATGCCCCCCACCTTGCTGAGGGAAGGGCCTGGAGAGAAAGACGTTAACCTGTTAGTCACCAAACAAGACTTCAAACTCGCTCTATGATAGGCTGAATTCAAAGGTACCCCAAATATTATAATTGGATCCCGCCAAAAACCTGATGGTGGGAACCAATCAGATGCGGTATATGTTCACATTTTAATGTTAACCAATGGCAAACTTGTAACCATGGAAATCTCCTGTCCCTCCCCATGACTTGTTTACTTCTGTCTATAAAAAGGCTGCAAAGGCTTTGTTCAGGGCCTCTTAGCGTCACCGGCAACGAGTGCGCGGAGGCCCGGGTTCGAACCTGCAAATAAACAACCCTTGCCGCTTGGCTTTGACTCTGGTCTCTGGTGGTCTGATTTTGGGGGTCTTCGATCTCTGGGCGTTTCATATGGGGGCTCGTCCGGGATAATTCCCCCCCAGACCTACCAGACCCCAAGTCAACGGGTTGTTCCTACGACCGATCGGTAAGTGAGCCGGCTCTGTCTATCTGTTTGTCTCAGCGTCAGTTTCTGTCTTGTCTGTTTGTTTCGGTTTCTGCCGCGCGGAATCTGTATTGGGGACTGTACTGGCTCTGGCGGACGCGCTATAGAACAGTCAGTCGGGACCGAGGAGACGTCCTCCGCGCCCAAAAGACGGAGCAGGTCGCTCGGCGAGGCCGGCGTCTGTTCCTGTTGGACGGAGCGAGTCGCTTCGGCGAGGCCGGCGTCTGTTCCTGTTGGACGGAGCAGGTCGCTTGGCGAGGCCGGCGTCTGTTCCTGTTGGAAGGAGCGGGTTGCTACCGCGAACCGGCGAGGCCGGTGTCTGTTCCTGTTGGCTAGCCTTCTGTATCTGTGTGTGTCTGTGTCTGTGTGTGTCTGTGTCTGTGCGCAGCGAACTCTGTTATCGGTCTCTGTGTGTCTGTGTCTGTGCGCAGCGAACTCTGTTATCGGTCTCTCTCACTGTGTATGTCTGTGTCGAATTGTTGATTTTCTCTGTTGGTGTTAATTACCTTGTGACTGAGACTGACGTTATGAGACAGACTTCATCCAAACCCCTAGACTTAATGTTAGCCCATAACCTCTCAGTGATTGTTAGGAAGGGTCCATTTTAAACTTACTGGAGCACAGAATGGCCCACTTTCAATGTGAGATGGCCACCGGACATCATGGTTTGTGCTGATCTGGTTGATAACCCACCCCCTTGGATTAAAAGTTTCTTGCCTCCACAGAAACCTGACATCCTGGCGGTGACTAAAAAGCACCCGCCCTCCCGGGCTTTGGAGCTGCCGAAAAAGGAAACTAAACCCTCTGTGCCGCTCTACCCTTTCTTACAGGGCGGAACGGAGGAAAAATTAACTTCTCCCCCCCCCTTAGGCAACTTCCTCCACAGGACCCAGCAGGAGGAACAAAGGCGCCACTCGAACCACCGGCGCCCCCTGCCCCACCGGACCCGGCAGCCCTGGGGAAATGGGCCCCGCCCAAGGGACCCGAAGCCACCGTGAATTGTTGCAGGTTCTGTTCATGTTGGAGGCCGCGCCGGCTCAGACAGGTCCAGGAGTCCCTGAAGGACAGACGGTGTCAGCAAAAGAGAATGAGAGAGCCCTGAGATTCTTTCTGATCACCAGGCAGTCATCTCTGTCCTGTTGGTTTTTGTGTCTTTATTTTAAGGTTAAACGATAATATAACATCAGAAGATGTTTTGGTTGCTTTTGTCTGTCCTCATCCCAGCTGCCAGTATAAGGGAAAATGTTTGTGGAATGTGGGCCTTGAGGAAGGGGCTGCTATGCTTCAGCAATTAGCAAAGATAAATGTGGTAACTTATCTTCTGCCCTTATCTATATCTTAACTTTGGTTTAGGCTCTTTGTCTCAGGGCCAGGCTAAATTGTAACTCTTGTGTTCTTAACACCCTTTATTGTCTAAGTCTTGGGTCTGAAAGGCCCATAGGAAGAGCCTTTTGACAATTGCCCACAGAGCTTTCATCTAAAGTCTCTTTTATAAAGGCAGGAGTGTACTTTTCCTTATGAGGTATCTATGTTCAGTCTGTGTTCAGAATATGGGTCTGATATAGAATATTATGAGGCCTGGTCAATACCAGTAGGTTTATTTCCAGCACGAGCCAGTAGTGGCAGAGGGAGATGCCAGTTTTCATTTCTCATGGCTAAAGCTATGCAAGCACTGCCATTTCCTTGCTGCGACTGCCGTCCGGAGAGGCCGGTGCGGCTCCCGGCATGTTCAGTACTGAGAAATGGAAAATAATCCAGTCTGAACCCAGAAAATTGGTTCCTGGGCCCACTGGAGTTCCCACTACTGACCAGGCTCAAAATGACGCTGGGTTTCCCCTGGCATGGCCAGATTGGAACTACAACTTGGCTGAAGGTAAGGAGAGTCTCTTAGTCTACTGCCAGACTCTGTTGGCAGGTCTCAAGGCTGCGGCTCGCAAGCCTACATTGTCAGTCAGGGACCAGAGGAAAGCCCAGCAACGTTCCTTAAAAGAATAATAGAGACATTCCGCCAGTGCACTCCTATAGATCCAGAGGCCCCAGCGAACTTAGCTGTGGTGGCCATGGCTTTTGTCAATCAGTCTGCTCCCAACATTTGGAGAAAACTTCAGAAACTAGAACGTCTAGGAAAAAGAGCCTCCAAGATCTAGTGGTCGTGGCAGAGAGGGTACACAGCAGCAGGGACAGTGAAGAGGACAAGCAGGTAAGGGCTGAAAAGAGACAAAACCAGGGTCTAGCCGAGATGCTACTCGCGGGAACTGTGGAACTGGAGGACCGAAAAAGATGCCTCAGACAGTTGGCTCCAGGAAAAGAAGGTAAGGAGAACTCCCAGCGGCTCGAGGGGCGCCCCCAATTAAGCAAAAATCAATGCGCCTACGGCAAAGAGAAAGAACATTGGGCCAAAGAATGCCCCAAGAATAAATCTGAAACTCTTATTCTAGTAATGGGAAATGACAGTGACTAGGGGAAACGGGGTTCGGCACCTCTCCCCAAACCCAGGGTAACCCTAAAAGTAAAAGGGCGATCCACTGAGTTCCTAATGGACACTGGGCTCAACATTCTGAGGAGCGTGCGGTAGGGACATCAGGGCATGAGGGCCACGGCACCAGCCCCAAGCCAGCCGCCTGCACCCCCGTGGCTCCCACATCCCCGGAGCCATACGCCCAGCCCCAGCCCGGGCAAGGTCTCCGGGGGCGTCCCCGCCCAACCCGTGGCCTCCACAAGGCGCACTCACCAATCGCCGACCACCACGCACTTGAAGGCTTGCCTGAAACGCTGCTGACACCAGATGCGGGATTTGACCTAGACTCTAGCAGCTTGTTAAGCTCCTCGTCATTGCTGATGGCTAGCTCTGGGATCTCCACGGTAAAGTAATGGCCCTTGATAAGAAAAAACACCTACCAAGGAGCTGAGGAACCACCGCCTGCCGAGCACTCCCAACCAAACGTGAGAAATTCCTGAAAGACATCTTCATAAGATATGGCTTTCCTCAGATGATAGGGTCAGACAACGGACCTGTATTTGTGTCCAAAGTAAGCCAGAATTTAGCCACGGCCCTGGGGATTAATTGGAAATTACACTGTGCATACAGACCCCAGAGTTCAGGACAGATAAGAAAATAAATAGAACTCTAAAAGAGACCTTAATTAAATTGACCTTGGAGACTGGCGGAGACTAGATAGCTCTCCTCCCTTTTGCATTCTAACTCCTTTTGAAAACATGTCTGGCCTGAATTGCATGACTTCTATCAAAATAAAATACATAGTTACTAAACATAGGTTTGAGTTTTCAGCTTCCTATTGCAGAAAAAGTAAGACTATTTAGACCTTTTAAAAAGTGATTTAAAAATTCTAGTGTAAACACCTCTCAATTGGTTACTAGGTCCTCAACTGGAGACTAAGGTTTCCCAAGTTAAAATTCTGCTAAGTGTACTTAAGACTGATGGAAAGCAACCCTGTATATAGAAAACTGAGAGATCCATAAAAAAGATATAAGAAATGGAAATACATTTTTGTTGAGGGTAAAAGAAAGTAATTTTGTCCTAAATAAGACTGGTTGCTTAGAGAGAAATGGCTTTGGGACAAAGTTTAAAGGCAAAGGAAAGATGTAGAAGGTCTGTGAAGGGAAATCTTTGAAAAGGAATTTTATATGTGCTCAGGATAGACTGGTTGAAATGAATGGAATTTGAAAAGTACACTGGTATAAGGTTAAAACTCTGCTTTTCTCTCCGGTCAAAAGACAGAGTTTTCTTGGATTGTAAATCTGCTCTTGATAAGACAATGTAAACAAAAGTTTTCTCCTTTTTCTGCCAAGAAAACCCGAAGCTTTAGGTTTCATCTTTATCAGGTCTTTGATTACATAGTTAAATCTTCTCAATGTTGAAAGAGTTACCCCAACCAATGTTGGTTTCTAATTGGTTGGTTTCTAATTGGTTGGTTTCTATATTATGTTATACATTCGCCTTTAAGATCTATTATTGCCACTTTGGTTGAATAGAAAAAGCTTTAAGATTTGTAATGATCTGTAATCCTATTTAGGATACGCTTTATAGCTTCCTAAGGTTTTAACAAACTTCCCAGGATTTAAACAGTAAAAAGGGTCTTTTGGCCAATTAGGCCCTTTTATCTAAAATGCTAGGTTACTTGAAAAAACACTATACACAACAGTAAACCTTAGGTTATATTGCATGGGTAAGTGCTATAACTGCCCAAATATATATGTAAATCCTAAAGTTTTAATGTTTTGTTATAAGAGTTATTATATGTCACAAAAATAACTAAATTTCTATGGCAATTGCATCATACTGAACTCTTGCCAAATCCTTAACAATGTATGTCCATCTGAGATTTAGATTTTGTCATTTAACTAGATTGCTTGCCTTCATGCAAGAATGTCTGGGGACAATACACCCCATAATACTTAGGTTGCAGTATCGCCACCCTAATGATTGGGACCCGACCGAAGACCCATGATTGGGCCTTCAAATACACAAGAGAAGGGGGGAATGTAGAGCCAAAAATTAAGTCCTCCATTAAAAGAAACCTCGGGCTGCACATAGCCCCAGTCCTAGATAAACTAAACCTAAAACTTAACCAGCTTTTCCGCTTCTGAACAGATGCCTGCGCTACGGGAAGTTAATACCTAACCAGCTCTTTCTGCTTCTGTAACAATGCTTAAGGCTTGCTTTCCCGCCACCGGATTGCCCAAGCGACTAGCTTCATGTTCCCCCTGTCACCCCACCACCCCACCTTGGCGGAAGCCAATCCGAAAAGGCCAGTGGATGCCCCCCACCTTGCTGAGGGAAGGGCCTGGAGAGAGAGACGTTAACCTGTTAGTCACCAAACAAGACTTCAAACTCGCTCTATGATAGGCTGAATTCAAAGGTACCCCAAATATTATAATTGGATCCCGCCAAAAACCTGATGGTGGGAACCAATCAGATGCGGTATATGTTCACATTTTAATGTTAACCAATGGCAAACTTGTAACCATGGAAATCTCCTGTCCCTCCCCATGACTTGTTTACTTCTGTCTATAAAAAGGCTGCAAAGGCTTTGTTCAGGGCCTCTTAGCGTCACCGGCAACGAGTGCGCGGAGGCCCGGGTTCGAACCTGCAAATAAACAACCCTTGCCGCTTGGCTTTGACTCTGGTCTCTGGTGGTCTGATTTTGGGGGTCTTCCGATCTCTGGGCGTTTCACAGAGACCACGTGCTCATAGCTTTTATTACAGTATATTGTTATAATTGCTCTATTTTTAAAAATATTTTTTAAAAATTTTATGCCTTTATTTTACTTTGAGAGACAGAAACAGAGAGTGAGCAGAGGAGGGGCAGAGAGCGAGGGAGACACAGAATCTGAAGCAGGCTCCAGGCTCTGAGCTGGTAGCACAGAGCCTGATGTGGGGCTCGAATCCACAGACTGTGAGATCATGACTGCCTGAGCTACCTAGATGCCCCGATAATTGCTCTATTTTATTATTGCTGTTAATCGCTTTGCTTAATTTAATATATAAATTAACTTATCATAGGTATGTATGGGTGGAAATAAAAGCATAGTATATATAAGGTTTGATATTATCTGCACTTTTAGACATCCACTAGGAGTCTTGGAGTCTATCCCATGCAGATATGGGGGGACTACTGTACTACTTAAAATGGAATGTGGATTGTAACTCCCTTACTAAAGGGAAAAGAGTAGCAGAATTTACCAAAGTTGACTTCATTAACTTGTGAAAAAAGGAGATTGTAAAATATGACTTGAATGAGAAGATTTTGAGATAATTTTGCAACTCTTAAATCAAGAGGTTTTTTTCCTATAGCAGAGACTACTAGTTTTCTACTCAATACCAATCAATTTTATCCTCATTTCTTAAACTGCCTATAATAGTAGAGGCAGAAATACACATCCTTCCTTCCCAATAAAAAGACTTCCTTTCCCATACTCCATCTTAGATAAGAGGAGGATGGCCAGAGAATGTAAGTAGTTATTAAACTTTTCCTTTTCCCACTTCATGTTTCTTCTTGCTGGAAACATGTACTTGATGGCTGGTGCTCTTGCGGTCCTATCACCATGAGCTTTGTATTAAGCAAGGTGGAGATTAAAGACTGGAAAGCATGTGAGAAGGAGATTGATACTGATAAATGAGGAAAAAGCAAATCTCCATTTTGTTTTAAAACTATGCTTGTTCTAGTTCTCTGTAACTATAGTTAAACAGCGTTAGTATTTCTAGTCATGAAAATGTTGAATTCATTTGATAAAACACACTTTTGTAAATCAGCATTTTGGCATAGCTATAACCAAATTGGGTGTCGAAAATTGAATAGGTGTCAAAAATTATACAGCAATTACCATTACATATCTTTCATCACTTTGATGTAAATAATTATAAAACTATAAAATATACTATAAACTCTAAAATATAAAATGTAAATACTATATAATATAAATGCTATAAAATAGTTATAAAATTGAAATTTACTTCATATTAGAATCAAAGTGTATTTTGTGTGTATGTGTGTGGGGAGGCATTTATAATGTTTTCTTGCCTTTTCCTTGATACTGATTCTTCATTTTTGTTTGGAAACATAAAATTGAAAGATATAAGTTTATCTGCAGACAATGGTCAGTTTCCATCAGAGGCAGATATTTTGCTGTGGAATGGATTGGGAAGTATTTTTAGGATCACCACTTGTGGAACAAAAGGGAAGGAAATAGGACTGGTGAGATGGAGAAGTTGAGCAGTGAAGCCACCTTCATTTTAGCTTCAGTTGACCACACAGGAACTGGGGACATGGAATTTCAAAGTGGTGTCTAGTCAAGGCAAGTGGGCTAGGTTTTATTACACTGGCACTGACCAGTCTTTGGATGTGGGTCGCCCAAGGAAATAGGTTTAGTTTTTGAGAGACAGTTATCATTGGAGTAGAGGTTGAGAGTCACAGGCAGTCTGACGGTAGCATCTCTTGCTGTGGTTACAAATCCTTTAGCTCGGAATGGTAATCTGAGTATTATTATCACTTAGTCACTGAATATATAATGATTTTGTTACAGAATTAATTTACGATGCAAAAAAGTGATATGCATGTGCATTGCTCTGAAGGGAAATAAAATTGATCAGATTCTCAATTTTTAAATTTCTGCCTCAGATAAAAATATTTTAAAATTTCCTATTTTTTTAGATATTGCTTATTTAAAAGTATAGTGTGCAAATTAGGAGAAAAAAGACATTTAAACAGCATCAAATTTTAGGCAATCTTGCGTTAGGTGAGTCTATCCTTAGGTGAAGTGATTTGAGGCTTGCTGATAAAGTAAAGGGAATTTTTGCTGATTCCAAATTTCCATGTAAGTGCAACCAATTGGTATTTTCATCCCTAAAAAGCTAAGCACCTAGAACAATTAATTATTGCTTTTTATGAATCTGTTATAAAAATGTGTTATCCTAAATCAAAATGAACACAAAAATTACTGAAGAATAATAAATACCGTGTTTTGAGCAAGACATTTATATTTTTATTTCCTCATTTCTTACTCTGCAAAAATTGTTTCTACATGAAAGTGGTTTAATTAGTGTTAAAAATGCCCCAAGACCCAAAAATGAACACCGAACAAGTACAAAGTATTATGGTTTTTTATCCTAGTAATTAGCTACCTTTTTCTCTCAATTGTTTAATCTAGGAAGGAAAAATAAGTAGCAATCCATATTCTTTCTACCACATTAAAAATAAATAAAAATTTAATTTTTTCCAATTGGTGTATTAGACTGGCAAATGCATTATTTCATGACTAATGGATCCATGAAGATCTTATTATGATTTCTGATAAAATAGTATAGTTTGAGCCTTGAGAATGTGGGAATTGATAGTGGTTGCTGTCTACTTAAATTGTATATAATACTGAGTAATACTGAAAGAGGAAAACATTTAAAAAGAAAAAATAGAAAAAAACATTTCCCCTTTTTAATTTGAAATATCTGTGACAAAGGTCATGGTATCTTCTAATTCTATATATGTTAAAAGGATGCATCTGATGTCGATGATCACTTGCATATCCTCTCTAACCAATCATGTTAGATTTTTCTTCATTTAGAGTTCAGTTCAGCTTTTTAGGGCAAAATGGCAGAGAAGTTGGAAAATGCATGCATTTTGCTTGCACCTATCTCTCAAACAGAGAAGGCCTGAAGTCATAGGACACTGAACCACAGGAGTTTGGGAAAAGAAAGAGACAGAGTACACTGGGAAGGCAAACTCATAAGGGGGGCTACCTCAAGAAACAAGCCAAAGTACACCTGGTGGAGAGTCCCAAATACCACTACAGGTAGGGAAATAAAATAACCAAAGTCTCAACAAAAGAAACCAAGAGACACCATTCAAAGAACACTTCCAGAATGGACAAACCCTGGACAGCCAAAGAGCCCTCTTTAATACAGCAACACCATCAGGGGCAAAGTGCATAACAAGCTTTTAAAATTAACAAGAGATAGAAACCTAACCAAAATGATGAAACAGAAGAACTCTCGTCCGAAAAAATTCCAGGAAGAAATGGCAGCTTAAGAACTTTCAAAACAGATATAAGCAACATAACTGAACAAAAAGTTAGAACAATAGTCATAAAATTAATTACTGGGCTTGAAAAAGGCATGGAAGACATCAGAGAAACCATTGCTACAAAGACTATGGAGCTTAAAAATAGTTGTGATGAATTTAAAAATGCTATAAATGAGTTACATAATAAAATGGAAGTGTCCAAATCACGGATTGAAGAGGCAGAAAGAAGAATAAGTGATTTAGAAGACACAATTATAGAAAAAGAGGAAGCTGAGCAAAACAGAGATAAACTGATCCAGGAACACAAAAGGAGAGTTCGAGAGCTCAGCTATACAATCAAATGGAATAATGTCTGTATCATAGGAATTACAGAAGAGGAAGAAAGAGGGAAAGGTGCTGAAGGAGTCATTGAATAAGTAATAGCAGAGAAGTTCCCCAAACTAGGGAAGGAAACAGACATTGAAATCCAGGAGGCACAGAGAACACACTCAGACATAACTTGAATCGATCTTCTGCATGATATATCATAGTGAAACTGGCAAAATATAAGGGCAAAGAGAATTTTGAAGGCAGTTAGTGATAAAAGGGCCCGATCATACAAAGGGAAACCTATCAGAGTAGTTATAGACCTATCTACTGAAACTTGGCAGGCCAGAAAGGAATGGCAGGAAATCTTCAGTGTGATGAACAGAAAAACATATGCAGCCAAGAATCCTCAATACAGCAAGCTTGTCATTCAGAAAAGAAGGAGAAATAAAAGTCTTCCCAAATAAACAAAAACTGAAAGAATTTATCACCACTAAACCATCCCTACAAGAAATCCTGAGGGGGACTCTCTGAGGGAAATGTTGCAAGGAGCACAAGGAACCAGAGACACCACCAAAAACATGAATACTACAAAGGGCACAATGACTCTAAACCCATATTTTTCCATAATAATGGAATACAAATTCCATTTTCGGGAATGCAAAAATGGGCTGAATGCTCCAATCAAAAGACATAGGGTAGGAGAATGGATAAAAAAGCAAAATCCATCTATTTGCTGTCTACAAGAAACTCATCTTAGACTTGAGGACACCTTCCGATTAAAAGTAAGGGGATGGAGAAATATCTATCATGCTACTGGAAGTCACAAGACAGCTGGAGTAGCTATACTTATATCACACAAACTGGACTTTAAAGTAAAGGCAGTAACAAGTGATGAAGAAGGGTATTGTATAATAATTACAGGGTCTATCCATCAGGAAGAGCTAATAATTATACATGCCTATGCACAGAATATGGAGAACCTAAATACATGAAACAATCACAAAAAGAAACAATCTTATGGATCAGAATGTGCTGATAGCAGGGGACTTTAAAACTCCACTTACAGCAATGGACAGATCAACTAGACAGAAAATCACCAAAGAAACAATGGACTTGAATGACACATTGGACCAAATGGATTTGAAAGATATACTTAGAACTCTACATCCTAATGCCATGGAATTCACTTTTTTTTCAACTGTGCATAGCATATTCTCCAAGATAGATCACATACTGGGTCACAAAGCAGCCCTCAATAAATATAAAAGAATTGAGATCATACCATGCACACTCTCAGATCATAATGTTTTGAAACTTGAAATCAATCACAGGAAGAAGCCTGGAAAACCCCCAAAAACATGGAGGTTAAAGACCATGCTACTAAAGAATGAATGGGCCAATCAGGCAATTAGGGATGAAATTAAAAAATATATGGAAACAAATGAAAATGAAAACACAACAATTCAAAACCTATGGGATGCGGCAAAGGCAATCCTAAGAGGAAAGTACATTGCACGCCAGGCCAATTTCAAGAAATTAGAAAAAGCACAAGTACAAAATCTAACAGCGCACCTAAAAAACTAGAGGGAGAGCAACAAGAGCACCCCAAACCCAGTAGAAGAAGAGAAATAAACTATATAGAAAGTAAAGAAACAGTTGAACAGATCAATGAAACCAAGAGTTGGTTTTTTGAAAAAATAAGCAAAATTGACAAACTTCTAGCCAGCCTTCTCAAAAAGAAAAGACAGAGCACTCAAATAGACAAAATCATGAATGAAAATGGACTTATTACAACCAACCCCTCAGAAATACAAGTAATTATCAGGGAATACTATGAAAAAATTATATGCCAACAAACTAGACAACGTATAAGAAATGGACAAATTCCTAAACCCACACTCACTACCCAAATTCACACAGGAAGAGATAGAAAATCTAAAAAGACCCATAATTAGGAAATCGAATCAGTTATCCAAAATCTCCCAACAAATAAGATCCCTGGGCCAGATGGTTTCCCTGGGGAATTCTATCATACATTTAAAACATAATTAATACCCATTCTTCTCAAGCTATTCCAAAAAATAGAAATCGAAGGAAAACTTCCAGACTCATTTTATGAAGCCAGCATCACTTTGATTTCCAAGCCAGCCAGAGATCCAGCAAAAAAGAGAACTTCAGGCCAATATCCTTGATGAATACGAATGCAAAAATCCTTGGCAAATACTTGCAAATATTTGCAAATCAAATCCAAGAGCACTAAAAAAGAATTATCTGGCATGATCAAGTGGGTTTCATTCCTGGGTTACAGGGCTGGTTCAATATTTGCAAACCAATAAATGTGATACATCACATCAACAAAAGAAAAGATAAAAACCATATGATCCTGTCAATAGATGCAGAAAACGCATTGGACAAAATACAGCATCCCTTCTTAGTAAAGAACCTCGAGAATGTCGGGGTAGAAGGAACTTACTTAAACATCATAAAAGCCATCTATGAGAAGACCCCAGCTAACATCATCCTCCATAGCAAAAACCTGACTTCTTTCCCCCTGAAATCAGGAACACGACAGGGATGTCCACTCTCACCACTGTTGTTTAACATAATGCTGGAAGTCCTAGCATCAGCCATCAGACAACAAAAGGAAATAAAAGGCATCAGAACTGGCAAAGAAGAAGTAAAACTTTCACTTCTCAAAGATGACATAATACTCTACATAGAAGACTCAAAAGACTCCTGCAGAAGCATACTAGAAATGATCCATGAATTCAGCAAAGTTGCAGGATACAAAAATCAATATAGAGAAATCAGTTGCATTTTTATAAACCAATAATGAAGCAACAGAAAGAGAAATCAAGAAACTGATCCCAATCACAATTGCACAAAAAAACCCCATAAAATGCCTACGAATAAACCTAACCAAAGATATAGGAGATACATATGATGAAAACTATAGAAAACTTATGAAGGAAATTGAAGAAGACACAACGAAATTGAAAAACATTCCATGCTCATGGATAGGAAGAATAAATATTGTTAAAATTAAAATATCATTACTACCCAAAGCAATCTACACATTCAATGCAATCCCAATCAAAATTGCACTGCATTCTTCTCAAAGCTAGAACGAACTATCCTAAAATTTGTATGGAACCACAAAAAACTCGGAAAAGCCAAAGTAACATTGAAGAAGAAAACCAAACGGGAGGCATCAGCATCCCAGACTTTAGCCTCTACTACAAAGCTGTCATCATCAAGACAGTATGGTATTGGCATAAAAACAGACACATAGACCAATGGAATGGAATAGAGAATTCAGAATTGGACTCACAAATATATAGCCAACTAATCTTTGATAAAGTGGGATAAAGTATCCAATGGAAAAAAGAGCCTCTTTAGCAGGTGGTGTCTTGAGAACTGGATAGCAACATGCAGAAGAATGAAACTAGATCATTTTCTCACACTATACACAAAAATGGACTCAAAATGGATAAAGGACTTGAATGTGAGACAGGAAACCATCAAAACCCTAGAAGAGAAGGCAGGAAAAAAACGTCCTTGACCTCAAATGCAGCGATTTCTTACTTGACACATCCCCAAAGGTAAGGGAATAAAGAGCAAAAATGAACTATTGGGACCTTATCAAGATAAAAAGCTTCTTCACGGCAAGGGAATCAATCAATAAAACGAATAGGCAACTGACAGAATGGGTAAAGATAGTTGCAAATTACATATCAGATAAAGGGCTAGTATACAAAGTCTATAAGGAACTCACCACACTCCACACCCAAAAAACACATAATCCAGTGAAGAAATGGGCGGAAGACATGAACAGACACTTCTCCAAAGAGGATATCCAGATGGCCAACAGACACATGAAATGATGCTCAGTGGCCCTCATCATCAGGGAAATGCAGATCAAAACCACACTGAGACACCACCTCACGCCGGTCAGAGTGGCTAAAATGAACAAATCAGGAGACTCTAGATGCTGGCAAGGATGTGGATAAATGGACAGCCTCCTACACTGTTGGTGGGAATGTATACTGTTGCAACCCCTCTGGAAAAGTGTGGAGGTTCCTCAAAAAGTTAACAGTACAACTCCCCTATTACCCAGCAATAGCACTGCTAGGCATTTACCCAAGGGATACAGAAATGCTGATGCATAGGAGCACATGTATCCCAATGTTCATAGCAGCACTCTCAACAATAGCCAAATCATGAAATGAGCCTAAGAGTCCATCAACTGATGAATAGATCAAGAAGATGTGGTTCATCTATACAATGGAATACTACATGGCAATGAGAAAGTATGAAATATGGCCATGTGTAGCCACATGGATGGAACTGGAGGGTGCTATGCTGACAGAAATAAGTCAGGCAGAGAAGGACAGATACCATATGTTTGCACATATTGGTGGATTAGGAGGAAGCTAACGGAGGACCATGAAGGAGGAGAAGGGGAAAAATAGTGGGGGAGAGGGAGGGAGGCAAACCATGAGGGACTCTTGAATGCTGAGAACAAACTGAGGGCTGATGGGGGTGGGTGAAAGTGCAAGAGTGGAAGATCGGCATGGGGGAGGGCATTTTTGGGATGAGCACTGGGTGTTATATGGAAACCAACTTGACAATAAACTATTGAAGAAAAAAAAAGTTCAGTTCAAATGCTTGACATCAGATTTCTGTAACAAATTAAGAGCTACTCATTTTCCCTAACTATTCCTTTCTAGTTTTGATTCTAGTTTCAGCAGTTAGAACAATGAAGACTAATTACCACAGTGACTGAAAAAAGACAGAAGTTATTTTACACTAATCATCTCAGCAAAATTTCACTAGCAGTGCCTTGGTACTTTTACATAGGGAATACTCTTTAAGTATATTTTAAATTTGGTGGAAAGGAAATAATATTAAAGTGATCCATGCTCCAAATCTGACTTTATCATTTAGAACTAAGTGATTGAACACAATTCAGTTCACTCCTGTGAACTTCATTTTACCCATTTTTCCAGCTAAGGGTTTTGATACCCATCTTAGAGAACTGTTGGAAAGTGGGACTGGAATCGAACATAGAAAACTTTCAGCACTGTGCGTGACAAGTGATAAGCACTTGAAAATATTTCCATTTTCTCTCATTTTTCATTCTTATTTATTTTTGCTGTAGTTTTTAAAATCTTTTAAACTTATTATACAATTTTTATATCTTTGCCCCCTTGCCTATCTTTCTTAAATATCAGTGCTTTTTTCTCTGTTCAAGATTTCTATCACTTGGGGTTTACTATGAAATATTTTGTCACAAGTTTTCTTTAGTGTTATACCTCCCTCTTACCATATCTAGACACTCACTGTGATTTTTAAAAAATATTGTCCTTCAATGACTCAGATTCCTTTACTAAGCATTCATGTATTTATTTAGCCAATTTATTCATGTATTCAATGAATTAAATAAGTACACATGTAAAACCTATTTTGTGCATAGCACTTTGCCATTACATTCACAGCAGGGATTGAAATAGTCAGAATGGTAGGGGCAAAAACAAGTATAAAGTGTACACGTATTTAAATACTTCTTGGGATTAAGCAGAGCCCCTTCATTGAAACTGAGACACAGGTCTCCAAACATTCTTATTTTTATTATTTTTATATTTTTATTTCTAGGAGAGAGAGAGAGAGAGAGAGCAGGGGAGGGTCAGAGAGAGAGGGAGATACAGACTCTGAAACAGGCTCCAGGCTCTGAGCTGGCAGTTAGCACAGAGCCCGACGCGGGGCTCGAACCCACGAACCGCGAGATCATGACCTAAGCGAAAGTCGGACGCTTAACCGACTAAGCCACCCAGGCGCCCCAAACATTCTTGATTCATAGCACCCTTAGGTCAAAAGAAATACTGATAATCATGTTTATTGATTATTTAGGCCAAAAATGTATCCATCATCTATCTATCTATCTATCTATCTATCTATCTATCTATCTATCTATATCTATCTCTCCATCTATCTATCTATCTATCATCTTTTATCTATCATCATCATCCATATATTATCAATATCTATCTATCTGTCATCTATCTATCTATCATCTTTTATCTATCATCATCATCCATATATTATCAATATCTATCTATCTATCTATCATCTTTTATCTATCATCATCATCCATATATTATTAATATCTATCTATCTATCATCTATCTATCTATCTATCTATCTATCATCTATCTATCTATCTATCTATCTATCTATCTATCTATCATCTATCTATCTATCTATTTATCTATCTATCATCTATCTATCTATCTATCTATCTATCTATCTATCTATCTACCTATCATCTATCATCTATCTACTTACTTACTCACTTACTTGATATGGAACACCTTATGAATTTGCATGTCATCCTTGCACAGGGGCCATACTAATCTTCTTTGTATTGTTCCAATTTTTAGTATGTGCTGCCGAAGCGAGCAGTAGACCAAACATTTAATATCAGTGGTCTATGTGGTAGCCTGAGAGCTGCCAACAATAACTACTTGGGGAAAATGGAGCGCGGCTGTGCAGTGCAGTGTGTGACATCCATAGTGTGTACAAGAGGTCCCTTTTAGGATTGGATAGAATTATGTGTGGGAACAAACAGAAGCAACATGAAGTACAAAGGCTGAAAAGTCAAAGAAATCTAAACTCAGATTTGGAAATTCAGAATCTTTATAAGGAGCACATTAGTAAGTAGAAGAACATAAAAGATTTAATATATCTATGTTATATACATCACATATAGGTCTTCAAAGATATAAAGACTTTGACATGAGGTGTATTGGTTTGCATTTGTTCTTTAGCCCCAAACCCCACTAAATGTTAGGAGTAGGTTGGTGTTCAAATACTACCAAAACATCTAAATAAGAAGAAAAGAAAGAATATGACATAAGTAGAATGAAGTATATTTTTATTTTTTTTTAATTAAGTATTGAGACAGAGAGACACAGAGCATAAGTGGAGGAGGGGCAGAGACAGAGAGGGAGACACAGAATCTGAAGCAGGCTCCAGGCTCTGAGCTGTCAGCACAGAACCCAATGTGGGGCTCGACCTCACGAACCATGAGATCATGACCTGAACTGAATTCAGACGCTTCACCGGCTGAGCCAACAAGGCACTCCAAATGAAGTGAAGGGTATTTTAAGTCTCCATTCTGAATTTGACTCAGTACTCACTTGTACAGCCTCAATAAAGAGAGTCACTTGAGACAAATTAGAATAGATGAATTGTATGATGTTACTAGAGTTTGGTTTTCTTTTAATCAGTTCTTTCAAATAACTTTGCATAGATAAAACTGACAATGTGGGACTTATAGGTAAAACCAGTGGTAAAACATTGACAAAAGAAATTTAAAACTTTATCTCAGCTGATGATAGATCAATTTTTACATGTAAAGACAAATATGTAATATTTAGCTATGGATTCACCAATACAAATTAACCTTTACTGTTTCACCCAGTGAAATATAATTTTGCTTTATATATAGGTGTACACATAGGTAAAAATTAAATGATCTATACACTTAAGAACTGTGCACTTTATAATGGATTATGTCTCAAGAAATCTTTTAAAACAAAAATTTGCTTTGAGTATTCAAATTATTTGGGTACCATTACTTTCTTGCTAATTCCTTTCCCCTGTAGTGAGAAGTAGTCATTTTCTTTAAAAAAAAAAACATTGTTAAAGTGATGTAAAATATATCCTTTTGAACGAAAGACCTATATACCAAAGGGTTTAATATTTTGGTAAGACTGCCATAAAGCAAACAGAGCAAAACAGAAACACATAATCATTGAGTGAGCCATCTGCTGATTAAAATAAGAATTCAGTAAACATTCCATTCTTAAACGTCTCTTTCATCACATTTAACTTTTAAACTATATTCCCCTCTGCCACCATCTAGTACATGTAAGCAGCATAATTCAGTGAGTAAGGAGATTTTTGCTACCCCAGGGCCAGAGAATAAATTGTGAGTTCCAAAACACTCTTTACCTATTTTTAAAAAAATTTTAAGTAGGTTCCATGCCCAACATGGAGTTTGAACTTATGCCTCTGAGATTGAGAGTTTTTTGCTTTACCAACTGAGCCAACTGGGCGCCCCCCAAAAACTTCTAAAACAGTATGTACATAGGGGTGCCCAGATAGCTCAGTGGGTTAAGTGTTTGACTCTGGATTTTGGCTGCAGTTATAACCTCACGATTAATGAGTTGAAACCCACATCTGGGTCTTCACTGACACTGTGGAGCCTGCTTGGGATTCTCTTTCTCCCTCTCTGTCTGCCCTCCCCTGCTTGTACTCTCTCTCTCTCAAAATAAATAAGAAATAGACACTTACAAAATATGTTTTATAAAACAGCTAAAACATAATGAGGACAAAAACACAAGACTGTAAAACATGGGAGGGAGAAAGAGTCTAGAGTTGAGGAAGCTGTTCTGTTATGACCCTTCTGGAAAAAAAGAAGAATTAATATCTCATTCAGACTAAGAATCTGTACCTTTGTCTATTCTATCATTCTATTGATCCATTTGTCAAAAGAAGGGAAGTATAATACTTTTTATACCATGGACATATTTGGGCAAGATTGAAATTTAGCGTCATTGATTTTACACAGATGGTGGTCACCTCATTCACCTGCAGTCACGTGTAGTTCTTTTCCTGCTCTTAGTTTTTATTTGTCTAAATGACTTAAAGTTTGTGTCATTCAAGAAAAGGACAAAAGAACATTATTTGTAGTCATTTTGAATATAGATATTAATGTATGTAAAAGATAAGAGAGGTAAAAATGGGTGAAATATTTTAGTTTGATTGTTCTGGGTACTTTTTGAGAGCTCATAATTTTGAAGAGTAATTAAACATTTTTTAAGGTTTTTTTTTGAAAGTGTGAGAGAGCATGCATGTGCAAGTGGGGAGGGGCAGAGACAGAGGCAGACAAAAGCAGAATCCAAAGCAGGCTCCAGGCTCTGAGCTCTCAGCACAGAGCGCGACAGAGGATGCAAATCCAACAACCTCGAGATTATGACCCTAGCTGAATTTGGATGCTTAACGAACTGAGCCACCCAGGTGCCCTTTGAAGAGTAAATGCTATTGAAGTGCAATGAAATCCATAATAAAATGACATATGATAAGCTGAACTATAGACTTTTTGAATCTTGGTATTAAGAAAACTAATTGAATCATAACTTTAAACATACAATTTGCCGTTTTGGAATGGAACAGTATTTCCATTATATATTTTGTATGTGAAAGCATAAATTATGAGGATACAGTGGAATATTTAATTTTATAACAAGATTACTGTTTAGGATATATTTTAAAGTGTTTAGTGTGCATATAGACTTCTCTCTTTTTCTTTCCCTCTAGAAGAATCTCATTGAAAATCTTGTTGATGATCATTCAGTAAGTTGATACTTAAAAGATAATCATTTTTAGTTTACTCATTCATACATTTCAACAAACTTAAGAAGATTTTTATTGAAGTTCACAAATCTGACATAATGTCTTTCATATAAGCATATTAAAAGTCATATTAAAAGTCAAATTAATTTCTGTCTGACTGGATGTATATTTTGCCTGGTTTCTTCTAGTTACTTTCCCTCATAAATTACTAGTCAATGTATTATTTACCAATTCAGGAAGTGGCATGAACATAAATGCATCTCATTTTATTTTCCTGATAATTTGGTATAAGTAAGGTTATACACAGACACATATGCACAAAAACACACATTATGTGGAAGGTATTTAATTTAATATTATATTAAATAAAATATTTTATTAAAAATGGCATTCACATCATCATTTGAACAAAAATCTAATGTTTTTATAAATGCTGTTTAAACCTAATATGTTTTCCACAGACCAAAACACACACACACACACACAAATCAAACACACACACACACACACACACACACATACGCAAACTTTGTCTAAATAAGCAATGAAAAATCAGACAATATTAAGTTGGTTTTACAATATAATCATAGGATAGGTCAGAGATAATGAGACTGTAGTACATTTTTACAACATTAACTAACTTTTAAAGGTAGATCATTATGTCCTAAATTATAAGAAACTTGATATTAAAATTTTAAGTTACCTTAGTATTTTCTAAATGACATGGTTTAACCTCTAGGAATGAAATTAAGGTAAATGTGTTGCTATTATCTTATGTAATTCTTCTGTATGTTCTCTTGAAAAATATCAAATATTTTTAGCCATTTATATTAGAGGACATCAACATGAAATATGTAGACACATTTAAAAATAGATGCACTTACTCTCAAGCATGTTTTTCTTTCCTTCTATCATGCTTTCAGGGGTCCTTAAAACCTAGTTTTATGTCCTTCTCCTTTATCTTGCACTCTAAACACTCATTCAAACCACTTTCTATACTTATTTGCAAATCACTCGCAATGTGGAGTCTCCATTCACCTGAATACTTACATTCACCTCTCAAACTCGGCATACCTAAGAGCAAGCCATAGATCCCTCATCCATCTCTAACTGCACAAGGTGTACACCCCACCCCACCACACACATACACACACACACACACCAAACTCTTTTCACGTTTCTTTTTTTTTTTTTAAGTTTATTTTATTATTTATTTTTGAGAGAGAAAGAGCAAGAGAGCACAAGTGAGGGAGGGGAAAAGAGAGAGAGAGATACAGAATCTGAAGGTATATATATATATCTGAAGGTATATATATATATATATATATATATATATATATATATATATATCTGAGAGATACAGATTCAGTCTCTGAAATGTTGAGTCAGAGCCCAACGCAGGTCTCATTCAACCATGAGATCATTACCTGAGCTGAAGTTAGACACTCAACTGACTGATCCACCCAGGTCCCCTTCTTTTCACATGTTTCTAATTTATTTAAAGACATCAACCTCCATCCAGTTGATCATTCAGTAAAACAAAGAGTCATCTTAAATCACTCTCTCAGTGCCAAATAACAAAATCATTACTAAGTTTTATGAGTCATAGCTTTAGCTTTCTCTTGTAACTACTCGTTTCTCTCATTTTTTGTTTTCACAAAACAAGTCTCAGGAAATATCATCTTTCATCTAGATTCTAAAAACAGTAAATTCCCTCTTCCCACTCCTCTGGCTTTCTTCTAATTCTTCACACTGCTCCCAGAAATATTTTTTTCTTTCAAAATCAAATGTGGTCATGTTATACCATTAATTAGAATTCATCAGCAGCTTTCCATGGCTAAGAAAATTACGACCAAAATTCATGTGACCCCTAAGTTCTTTGTCTACCTTAACAACCTCATCAACCATTGCTTCTTTCCTATCAGCACACTGACTTTTTTGTCCCTTTTCCTTGCCATGTATGTTTTAATCTTTGCACACATATTCTGTCTGGGATGGTCTTTTCTTCCGCCACCCACCAGATATAAGTATAAATGTAATTTTAAATTATTCTAGACCTCTTCACTTAAGTCTATCTCTGGATTATTGACTTTCATAGAATCATGTGTATACCAGTTATTAGCATTTCTTATAGTTTTTCTACATGTTTATGAATATTTTAATAATCTTTATTCTCCATCATATTATACATACTGTGAGGATTAGATTATTTATTTTTATTCACCATCTTAAATTTGATCAAATTAACAATAAGGATGTTGTCTGTCACATGGTACAGTCTTCAATAAGTATTTTTTGACTGACTAAAAGAATCACTGCATGGATTGTTAGAAAAATCACAGACATGTTTTATCAATGAACTAGAAACAAAAAGTTTGTGTTGGTTATAGTTACTAAGATGGCAAGAGCAAATTTCTAATAAATAGACAATAAGTGTCTACTATGAAACAGATACTATAGTGGGATATGTACCATAGTATATTCAGATTTGGAAAGTATATTGTCATTGCAGTCATTGTCTTTTTAGAAGTAAGTATTGAACAGTAATGAATGAATTCAAAACTCTCGCATTTGTTTTTTCTTATATATTAATCTGCTGCGTTAAAGTAAAAATAATCAACCTAGCAACTCTCTCTCTGTCTTTTAGAAATGATTTGCTTGCTCTCCATAAATGTTAATTTTGTTAAATTGCTTTACATTTAAGTTTTGTATATTTTTTTAATGTTTTATTTATTCCTAGGAGAGAGAGAGAGACAGCGTGAGCAGGGGAGGGTCAGAGAGAGAGGGAGACACAGACTGAAACAGGCTCCAGGCTCTGAGCTGGCAGTCAGCACAGAGCCCGACGCGGGGCTCGAACTCACGGACCGCGAGATCATGACCTAAGTGAAAGTCGGACGCTTAACTGACTAAGCCACCCAGGCGCCCCAATTAAGTTTTGTATTTTTTAAAATGATCTGTAATGCACTATGTCACATTAGATTGTTATGAGAACTACATGAGATACAAAAGTGCTTAATGTAGAAAACATTTAAGGTCATAAGCATTAGTTTAATGATGAATGTTTATGTATATTATAGAGATGTAATACATACTGAGAGAGTTACACATACTGGGAGCTCAAATTAGTATCTTCTAGGCTTATGATATTTCACGCAAGCTATCATGTATTTGGGTATGGTTTTCACTAATCAAAGAAAAATAGGAATATTATTATATGGTATGTTGAAAAGAGACTCAACCTCTTTGTGTTCCAATAAACACCCTTGTATATACTTCCTTTTTAGTTCCAAGTAACTCTATTATGGCCAGTCTTACAAACAAAGATTTTATTCTCAATATATCTCTAGACAATGAAAATATATTTCTTGGCTATCTTGTTAAATGATAGAAATCTTCAGTCAATGTCTTTGATAAGTTGGTTTAACTAAGCATTTCTTTAATTTAAATAATGTTATGAAAAAATTATTTCTTTTGACAACTACTGTTATTTAGATATTAGAACTTGTCCTGTAAATTAGCAAAAAAAGGCAATTTTTTAGGTCCAGAAGATATGAATCTCAAGGAAGTGTCTGTGAAACACTGGACAATTTTTATTAGAGCAAGTTCAAAATTCAACTTCAGTTTTGTTATCTACCTTCATTGTAATAACCACAGATAAATTTATGAATCTATTAAAGTGCTCATGAAAAAAGAAAAAGGAAATGGGATGATTTTAGTTAAATTATCTTAGTTCCTAAGCAATAGGACTAGTCCTTAAGTTTGTTTTTCCATATCTTAAAGATTTTAAGTAATCTTATACAGCTTCATCTAATTTTTATTGATTTTGTCATTATGCTAAGTTTTTCAGAAAATTGTGGGGGTTTTTTTCTGGCTGTTAGGAAGCAATAAACTAGATTGTCAGTATTAATTTGTCAAGTTATAGGGCAGATGAATTTGTTTAGCAACAGACCTTTGATGTACTTCCAAACCAAACTCTGTTTAAGGCTCCAAGATCAAGTATACTATGTCATCTCTCTTCTATATACAGATACTTTCCAACTGTTGCCTGGGGACAATGTACAGATCTTTGTTACTTAATGAAAATGTAAACCCCTGGGGTGCCTGGGTGGCTCAGCCGGTTAAGCGTCCGACTTCAGCTAAGGTCATGATCTCGTGGTTTGTGAGTTCGAGCCTTGCATAGGGCTCTGTGCTAATTGTTCAGAGTCTGGAGCCTACTTCTGATGTTGTGTCTCCCTGTTTCTCTGCCTTTCCCCTGCTCTCACTCTTTCTATTTCTCTCAAAAAATAAGTAAATGTTTAAAAAAAGATTAAAACAAATAAAATGTAAACCCTTTGTGACTCCAGTCTCAACAATTCCAACAGCCTATATCATAGTGGGCTGCTTCTGTCTCCTCCAAATTTCATATACTGTCTTCAATAGAGCTCCACCTTCCAGAATGTCCTGGGTGTCAGACTTCAGCAAGTCTTCTGAAAAAATACTGAAACAAAGATATTTCACTGTTTGGCCTCTTAACAGAGAAAGACCCAAGACTCAGAAATGGAGTATATTTAGGTTGGGAAATGAAGCTGTTATTTTTCATTCTTGGTTAAAAACAGAATGCAAATTAATTTTTCAAGAAGTCATACTAATCACCCCTTTGAAGCTCCAGGTTTTTTTGTTTTGGTTTGGTTTGGTTTGATGTTGGTTTTGGTTTTGGCTTCTTTTCCCCTGCAAACTGTAGGGGCCTCACTGCTCGCAGACTGGGAAGCAACATTGCATGTGAGAAGTGCATGATGGGGTCCTACCTACTAGACTCTAGTCTGGTTATTTTTGTCACACGATCAGTCTCAGCTGTCAGAGGTGAAAGATGAATCACTTGAAAGCTGAATCTACACCTGTTAGTTCCAGTTCAGCATCTCATCTTTTCATTTTACTATTTATTTAGTTATTTTGTTGACATCTATGATGGAATTAATTTTCTTACAGAACTTTGAAGATACCACTCTGGCATCTTCTTTAATGATGTTCATGATAATCAATCTTACTCTTTTGAAGTTCATCTATCTTTTCCCCAGCTCTTTTAGAGTGTTATGTTTGACTTTCAGTTTTGGCACTAAGGTTGTTGTATGTGTAGCTTTTTCATAGTTAGCATTGTTGGGACTTTCTGAGTTTCTTGAATCTTTCTAGCCACAATGCAAAGTGTTTATCAGGCACTTCCTTTATCTTTGTCCTTAATGTGACTTTTTACTGCCACACTGATTAATTTTTAGAAAGGTTTCCTTTTTATTTTTATTAGCTACAGATTTTGGAAGACCCATCCCGGATCTTGTCCATACCATTCTGCATTAGTACCAATTTTCAAATGTGGTCCCAATTATTCAACTGGTTATAAATGGGATGTAGTGTATGACTTGCTCCTCCAAGATTGCTGGGAAGACGTATCTCTTATCATATAGTTACGGCACAACAGGATATTTAGGTTGTTTGGAAGTGATGGTTTAGTAAGAATGTCACAAAACATGTACCAGTTTATGTCAACAGCAACTGAGTAGAGAGAAATATTATTAATGATTTGATGAGGATCGGGAAAGACAACAAGCAGGGGAAAGGACTGTTGTAGAAGTGTACATAAGCGATGCCTTGCCGAACTCTAAGTCTTGATACCCAGCTGTGCAAACAACTTCATCTTGATATTCTTTTTTTAAGTATCATGACTGTACTTTGCCTGTTGCTCTCCCGTGTGGCAGCCCTGAAAGCCCTTGCTACAGTTTCATTTGAATTACATTGAATGTAATAATAAACATGAGGATAATCAACATCTTTATATTAGGGCTTCCTCTTCCTAACCAAGAACATGAATTCTATTTTAATGATTACAGTTCATTGTATATAAGTGAATAAAGTTTTTTATAGAATAAATAATAAGAGAATCCTACTTACATATATGCTTTATTTCTTTCTCAGTATTTTATGGTTTGGGTTGCTATTTCAAATGGCTTTCATTGAGTCATATATACATGTGCTCAGTGTGTATGGATGAATATCGGTGTGTGAAGATCTATCTATCTATCTAGGATACATTAAATATATTAAAATTCCTTCCTATAGGTATATAAAAATACAGTTGAATTTTCATTTGTGTCATATTGCTACATTCACGTATATATTCTTATGCTTTATCAGGAAATTATCTGGATTCCGTAAGTAGACACCATATACCATCAGAGACCAAGAATATTTTTTCTTTAATTCTACTTACTTTTTAAAGATTTCTTAAATCATCTGATTTGTTGTTGTTGTTGTTGTTTCTTGCCTCTGTATTTGCAAAGTCTTTTAGTAATTGTGGAATAGAATTAGTGAAAACATACATCCTTATTACCCTTTACCATAAATTCTTTGTTTCATCAGTTTTTCCAGTGATGTTATACAGACATACTTTATTATCTTGTGCTTCACAGATATGTCAATGTTACAAGTTGAAAGTTTGTGGGAATCCTGTATCAAGCAAGTTTATCAATACCATTTTTGCAACATTTGCTCACTTCAGATTTCTGTGCCATATTTTGATAATTCTTGCAATATTTCAAACTTTCTATTATTTTTTAAATGGTTAATTATTTATTTTGAGAGCTAGAGAGAGAGAGAGAGAGAGATAACAGGGGCAGAGAGATAAAGAGAAAATCCCAAGGATGCTCTGCACTGTCAGTGTGGGGCCCAATGTCGGGCTCAATCCTAAGAACAATGAGATCATCACTTGAGCTGGATGAATCACTCGAAATTGAGTTGGACCCCTAACTGACCGAGTCACTCAGGCATCCCAAAACTTTTCTATTAATATTATTTTATGATAATCTGTGATCAGTGATTTTTGATGTTACTATGGTAGTTGTGGATTCCACAAACTGCATCCATATAGTAGCAAACTTAATCAATAAATATTTTATTGATTTATAAATCAATAAATTTATTAACCAATAAATTTCATGTGTGTTTTGACTGTTCCACTGACAAACCATCACCACTTCTCTATCCATCTCCTCAGGTCTCCCAATTCTGTGAGACACAATAATAACTGAAATTAGGCCAATAAATAATCTTACAGTGGCTTCCAAGTGTTCAAGTGAGAAGAAGAGTTGCATGTTTCTCACTATAAATCAAGAACTAGTGAGAAAGACAGGTTGAAAGTCAAGATAGTCTGAAACTTGGGCTTCTTATGTCAAGTTAGTCAAACTGTGAATGTGAAGGAAAAGTTCTTGAAGCAAATTAAAAGTGTTATTCCAGTGAATTCATGAATTATAAGAAAGCAATACAACCTTGTTTCTGGAGAAAGTTTTAGTGGTCTAGATATAAGTTAAAAACAGCCACAGTGTTCCCTTAATCCAAAGCAAGGCCCTACCTCTTTTCAATTCTGTGACAACTGAGAGAGATGAGGAAGGTGTATTAGAAGAATCTGAAGCTAGCAGAGGTTGGTTCATGAGGTTTAAGGAGAATAGATCAAAATATCAATGGTACTAGGAGCCTTGAAGAAGTTGATTCAAACCCTCATATGACTTTAGGGTACTCAAGACTTCAGCAGAAACAGTCACTGCAAGTGTGATGAAAAGAGTAAAAGAACTAGAATTAGAAGCAGATCCTGATGATGGAATTAAATCACTGCAATCTCATGATAAAACATGAACAAATGAGGTTTCTCCTTCATATGGATAAGCAAATAAAGTGATTTCTTGGGGTGCCTGGGTGGCTCAGTCGACATTGACTTTGGCTCAAGTCATGATCTCTCAGTTCGTGAGTTCGGGCCCAGTGTTGGGCTCTGTGATGACGTCTCAGAGCCTGGAGCCTGCTTCAGATTCTGTGTCTCCCTCTCTCTCTGCCCCTTCCTCTCTCACACTCTGTCTCTCTCTCTCTCTCAAAATAAATAAACAATAATTTTTTAAAAAGTGGTTTCTTGAGATTAAAGCTACTCCCAGTGAAGACACTGTTGAAATAACAACAAAGGATTCAGAATATTATATAAACTTAGTTGATAATGCAGGGAGCAGGGTTTGATGGTATTGTCTCTAATTTTGGAAATCATTCTACTGTAGGTAAAATGCTATCAAATGACATCACATACTGAGGAAAAATCACTTATGATTGAGTCACTTGACGTGACAAACTTCATTATTGTGTTATTTTTTAAAAATTATCATAGCAACACTATCCTTCAGCAACCACCAACCTAATCAATGAACAACCATCAACCGTGAGGCAAGACCCTCCACCAGTAAGATTACTACTCACAGAAAACCCAGTGATAGAAATTTTAGCAATCAAGTATTTTTAGTGAAAATGTGTACACTGCTTTATTAGACATGATGCTCTTGCACACTTAATAGGCTGTAATATAGCAAACTGTAACCTTAGTATGCACTGGGGAAGCCAGAAAATTCCTTTTAACATGCTTTGTTTTGATATTTACTTTACTATAAAGTAAAGTACATGCTTTACTGCGGTGATACACGTTACATGATACATGCTTTACTGAGGTCATCTAGAATCAAACTCTCAATTCTTCCAAAGAATATCTGTTTTATGGAAGTGTTTTTTTTTTTCCAATATGTTTCAGGTGTTAAATGATCCTTATTTCATCAGGTCATTGAAATTTTAATTCCAATTATTGTGTTTTAGATGTTTGCTATTCTACTTAATACTTGTTTATATTTGATAATTTTTATTCCTTGTTCATGCGTGCAACCCTCTCCTTTTTATTTTTACATATTAGATATTACTTTATATGCAACACTTTATGGATCTAGTATATTAAATTCTTGTGGTTATGCTGTCTCATATGGTGTATTAAATTGTTAATTTTGAAATTACAGATTGTGTGTATATACTTATCTGTATCTGTATCTTCTGTGTCTATATCATCTATATATTCCTGACATCTTTCCTTTAATATTTATTTTTTATTTTATGCCAATCTGCTTTCATAATAATTTCAGTTAAAAGTGACCCACTCTTCATGTAAAAATGTGATTTTACATTTATTTCCTTTATTTTGTTAATTCACCAAGAACTTACTGTAGCATTGACATTCTAACCTGGTGAAAGTTGAGGTAACATTATGTAGCCTCCATTAGCTAAGAGATGTCCTCTTAATATGAACCTTGCTTTTTCAAAATTAACATCCATGTGTATATTTAAAATAGAAATGAATTGCCATTATAAGCAATTCTTTAAAAATCAAACATAGATAAAGACCTAATTCAGTCCTATTCTTTAGCTTCTTCATTATGACTGCAATTTAGAGCAGAATTGTATGTTCCCACATGCCTCAAAGCACTAAGTGTGGTTAGCGTGGGTAAAATTTAGCTACCTGAAAAAAATGTTTTATATAAAATCAAGGGCACTGGCTAAAAAGAGATCTTCATGGTCCTGGAAAAAGTCTCTCTAAAAAGCCTCTAAGATAACCAGCACTAAGCAGAGAGAGGCAAAGAGATGAAGGTGACATTTTGTTAAACTCAACATGGGCATCTATCTGAATCATACAATTAATACATTATTTTCTAAGAAAATCAATTTGGATTTGTCAAATGCTTTACCATTTCTGCCTCTAATTGAAAACATTTAAACATATTGCATACACTTATGTGTTTGCATTTATTTTTGCATTTTTCTTTAGTAAATTATAAGTGTTTTTGAATACGCATATGTATGATGTATACATATATATGTTTATGTGTATACATAGACATGTGCTTATTATATTACATATGTATTCTAAAATTATATATATTTACTTTGAAGAATTGAAGTTGGTAGAGACTAAAACCAAAATTTGAACACAGACATATAGGTACATGTTGGTCTATATCTACATCTATATCTGACCTTGGTCCTTGCACGCACCGATTCCTTTACTTGAAAATTTTGTTTTTTCATTTTGAATCTCATATTTTAGAACTTTAAATGAAAATAATGAAAAAACAGAGTATAATGATAATAATATTTATTGGGCATGGTTGTTGGTAGGTTTAAGGAACACAATAAAATTAAATGTAGAAACACATGCAAACAGTAAAGAATTACCATAACACTATAAAGATATTACTTTTTATTCAAAGATTGATAGCTTGAGATGCTATACAACAAGAATCTGACATGTATAGCATTTAAGGACTATTTCACAGTCCCACAATGAGGTACTGACAACATTGAAAAGCTTTGAATTTCTAGTCCCTTTTATATTACTGGCCTAGGATGACATTACTCAGACATGTTTCTTGATGATTGCCATTTAGAAAGATAGGCTGTGCTTATTGGATGAATAATTCCTCTCTGAAGCACTAATATGCACTTGAATGGGCAGTTAGTTAATATCAGTATGTGTTAGAGCTCTAAGGTCTAGAAAAACACCCCACTGAAATCAAATAAAATCTACCTGATTTATGGGCCAGACAGTTAAATAGGACTCACAATGATTTTAGCAGCTTCACTGGTGCTCAGATTTACAGACAATTGAATTTCTACAGCAGAATCTTCCTGACAATAAAATTTAGTGATAAAGTAGGAAACATTGTTAGCACTAAGAAGGAAATTGTTAAGAAGAAGAGAAATTGATATTTGTTATGGCAGCAACAAAAAGACTCAGTGTGGGTAAAGTAAGGTTAGTTATCTAGGGAGATAGAAAAATGGACTTAAAAGAAGTGTTTAGATTGACATTAATCTTACAGAAACAGGGTAGAAAATGACCTGGGGATATCACAGTAATTAATAGTCTGAAATTAAAAGTTCAGGGTCTAGCAGGTATAATAAAGGAAAGTAAAATCCCAAGGCACATATATTTTTTAAAAGGTAATTAAAAATCAAGTAGATAATAGACCTTGTTCACAGAGCATACCAGTACTAATCGCTATTTCAATATTAAACTGAATTGAAGTATTGTTCCTCTTTTCCTCCCCACAACACTAAAATCCTAAAAGTTAGTGTTAAATAATCATCAGAAATGTGTAGAATAAAAATGCAACACACATTGACCAGGAGTCATTAAGGACTATTTCTGAGAATACTATGCCATGCTAAGTGAAGGTTAACTTGTGCATTCAGATTTAAATAAATAATAATAACGTTTATTTACTTTTGAGAGAGACAGACAGAGAGAGCACGAGTGGTGGAGATACATGGAGACACAGAATCTGAAGCAGGCTCCAGGCTCTGAGTTGTCACCATGGACCCCAAAACGGGGCTTGAACCCATGAAATGCTAGACCATGACCTTAGCCAAAGCTTAACCGACTAACCCACCCAGGCGCCCATCAGATCTATTTTTTTAAATGTGCATTATGAAAGCCTCCAATAAACATGTTATTATTCTAAAAGTATAGTGACCATGTTTGAAGATTCAGAAACATTTGTCAAAATTTACTTTATTTGAATATAAAATGGTTTTTTCTTGAGTTTTTGTCATGAAAATACCTTAACTAAGTAGTATGGTTTCTGCATTTAGACTTTATGGATATTTTTCTGATAAAGTGCTCTCCTGTTTTAATTATGTTAAGCACAAACAATTTCAAAGATCCAAATTAGAGTTACCCTAAAATAATTATATGCTTGTGATAGATATTAATTTGGGGTAGAAAATATTTCTTAACAACACATATTCACCTGGGTGGCTCTGTCAGTTGAGCAACAGACTCTTGACTTTCGCTTGTGTCATGGTCTCATGGGTGTGGGATCAAGAGACACATCAGGCTCTGTGCTGACAAGCAGAACCTGCTTGGAATTGTCTCTTTCCTGTCTTCCTCTCCCCTGCTCACTCACTCTCTCTCTGTCCCTCAAAATAAATATATAAACATTTAAAAAACCCACACATTCACTTCATTAAATACTTACTATATACGTACTATATCACAAAAACCAGGTAGCTTGACAGTGCAAAAGTTCTGGCTCTTTAAAAGACTTTTCAGGAGTCAATGAAGTATACATTAGCACTTTCACTGTGAAGGAACCGCTAGTGGTAAAGATGGGAGGGCAGTGTCTTTGATGCTGGCATAGTCTAACTTGTGAATTCTAGCTGAGCCCTTTGTGCAGTGGCAGATTTTGTTGATTACTTACAAACTCTGAGCTTCACTCTCTTCCTTTGTAAACTATGGTCCTGCCTCTGTAAGGATGTTAACATCTTTAAACTTGACATGTAGTAGGCATCCAATAAACGTGTTTCTGTTGTTTTTGTGGGGTATTTTTTTTGGGGGGGGTTAGGGTCTGAAAGATGTAATTTCCATGACTTTTTTTGGTCACTTTTTATTATCAGAAGCTATTTTAAAATTAAAGCCACGCAGTATAGTCTCCATTTAGTTTTCTTCCCAATTGCAGTATGACACAATCTTCCAGTCACTTATATTATCTGGTATGAAATAGCTGTTATTAAATTAAAGGATATATATCAAATATTTGCCCAAGTCTATGTCTCCATAGCACTTGTAATGTGTGGAATCAAAAATAATGCACAGAAGAAACACTTAGAGAAAAGTGCATATCCATATTGGAAGTAGCTTCAACATATGTATAAGGAAGAATAAATCTAAGAAAACCACAGGAAGAGACTATCAGAATCCATTTTATAGCAAATATTTTATGATATAAACTTTGAACTGAACTTCTAACAGCAAAAGAAATGTGGCTTCAGATGAAACAGTACAAAGAGGAATATTATTATAAATGTTTCCCTTGCTTTTGAATTTGTAATGATTATATATTGATTATATGGCTTCTTTTTTGTATGATCGTTTTGAGGCACAAAATTATATTTCTTGCCAGACTGTGTTTGCATCTATGTTTTTACTATCTAGTAATTATATCTGAAGAGAAGTTACATTAAAAATGCCACTGTGATTATGGGTAAGGAGAGATTAAGTAAGATGACAGAATTACAACAAAATTTGGCTCTTTCTTGGGCTATAAATTCTATGTTTCCTTATATACCTTATATATTCCTTATATGCCAGGAGGTTTTATGAAATGCTGTGTCAAATGTCTGTTGCCCAGCAAACTGTCAGTTTTCTTTGCTCTTCTATATCTTTTGAACTTTCAGGTCTCCCAATATTTTTACTGACCTGCACTTTGTATCTTTGGTTTGTTTTTTCTTCTACTCTCCAAATGAAGTGATAAGTAGGTGGGAATGTTCATAAAAATTGTGGTTACCCATAGTAACAAGTATTAGGAGCAATCATGAGCTGCTTTGAAAGGTGAAACTCATAATTCTCTCATAAACAAGCAGATTTAATTGAAGTTAAAAATGCTAAAACTGCAGATTTTTCCATGAAAAGAACACTTGATTTTTCATCTTTCAAAGAGTCAAGAATGTTTAAAGGCAATGGCAAGCAATGAAAACATAAGAAAAATATACACCTTGTAACCTCAGAAATAGTTGTGTAGGGATGCCACCTCAAGGCAGCAAAACAGTAATTTAGAGAATAGATACGAAGAACAAATAAATGTTTTATTTGCTGAATTTAGTATTTGATTGTTATCTTTAGGTTGAGTAATATGTATAAACTTACATGTTGTGTAGGATTAAACTAAATTGCATTTGTTTAATTAGCCATTTTCCATTTAAATTCCTGCTTTCCAAAAGAGCTGCCAACGAGCAACAAAAGAATAAACTCAAAGATTGTTTTGAACACGCAATTTAAAACAAAATTAAACAACTAAAATGTAAAGCACCTATCGATTTAGAAATATTTTTGTCCAAAATTTTGCAAATTAGTTTTATGTCAATTTATAGATAAAAGCAATACATTTGGGCTTGCTCTATTCCACAAAAAAGATTTTTGAGTTAACGCATATTATTAGAGTTATTCATGATAAATGTTGTAGGTAATACCTGTATTTGACTTTTTTGGTCTTTATTTATGTCACCTGTATTACGAACCCCTGAAAGGGAGAGCTAACTTCAGGAAAGAAAAAAACTGAATCCATTATAAAATTGATCAACTTTTTGCCATACTTCTTTAAACCAAAATTTTAATTTATAAAAAAAGTCATTATCCTGATACTTTAATTTTTCCAATTGTCCATCTTATTTTTTAATTTTTAAAATGTTTTTATTTATTTCTGAGAGAGAGAGAGAGAGAGACAGTGTGAGCAGGGGAGGGTCAGAGAGAGAGGGAGACACAAAATCCAAAACAGGCTCCAGGCTCTGAGCTGGTTGTCAGCGCAGAGCCCAATGCGGGCCTCAAACCCACGAACTGTGGGATCATGACCTGAGCCGAAGTCGAAGGCTTAACAGACTGAGCCACCCAGGCCCCCCTCCAATTGTCCATCCTAGTCACAGAAATACCAGCATTTTCCCCAGTGAAATTATTGCTTGATTAAAATTCACCGAGGAGAAATCTGTCTAGTCATATTAAAGTAACTGTGCACAGCTATTTGAAAAAAAAACATTCTATTGGAATGCAGATTATTAAACTGGTAGAGAAATATCTGTACTATTTTGAGTGTTTGTATATTTTTAAACCATGATAAACATTAGTTAAAGGACAAGCATCTTTCCAACACATAAATTAAAAACAATCAATTGTGTTAGATATCAGAGAAATATTAAAAATATCTCTCCATTGTTTAAATATAGAACTTGACATTTATTCAACCAATTTATTTGACAAGATTGATTAAACATAATCTGACACCATTTAGGCATAAATTCATGACACATAAATCTGACTTTGTGTTGTGTGTGTCTGTGTGGAGAGAGCACCAACTAGACATATAAATGAAGTGCATTTTTAAAGTCTATGCGTTTAACTATTTATGAAACAAAAAGTCCCTTATATAAATTAATGAAATTGTTTTCTCCCTGTAATGAAGGTGAAATAAAAAAATGAATGCAAAACAGTTTAGAAAGGAAGAACTATAACCCCTCTTACTTTTCTTTTTAGTTCTTTTGGTAAAGCTAGTTTGAGTCCAGTTAGGATCAGCATATTCTAAGATAACAATATAGCAACCGAGCATGAGATTTGCATCTCCACTTTAGATTTCTCATTCTTGAACCTCTTTTTGCCTTATCAGTACAGCTACCAAAGGGCTTAGCAAATACTGCTGGAGTGGAATCTTTCACTGCATTTCAGATTGAAAATTTAATTGTTCATGTCCATTTCCAGCAGCAAGCCATGTCTGCAGACTTGCGATAAATCCAAGCAAAGAACAGGACAGACTTCAGGATGTATGCAAATAAAATATTAACCTACATCTGCAAGAGTTAGTGTAGGAAATTCTATTATAGATATTATGTACATAACTTATTTTCATTTATGCTTTACACTGAATGGCCTCATCAAACTAAAAAATATCGAACCTGCATTTCAAGTAATATAGGTCACTTTAAACATGCCTAATATTACTGAGCTATTGGCAAATTTATTTCTGTCATTTAGATCAAAGGCTACATTTCCATGTCTGCTTTGCAGATATACTGCTGCTTTTTCTTCCTTCTACAAATGTAAACTTAATGCTTGTAATCTTTCAGAATATAGAAAATAACAAAACTAAATTGTATAAATGATCTTATTTTCCTACTTTCCCCAAAGTAATCTTTATATCTTTGTGAAATTGCATTTTACTTGCTTCTCCACACTGTTCCTTAATTTATTTTAATACCTCATTATAAGAAAGCAACATCTTTATATTTATTATATTATGTTTATTATATTATAAATATTATATTCCATTATATGGTATATATTATATGAAAATAATGGATAATAATTGAACAAAGAAAGAAAAATTTATATTTACCAGATTAAAACATATCATTTTTAAATGTAATGAGAAAAGTTTGATCTCTGAATAAAGGAAATATAAACTATAATAAAAACTGTTAGGATAAATATATGGGAACTAGATATATCGTGACCAACTCCAGGGAATTATTCAATTTTGTGTATATGCTAAATTAATTAAAAACTTGATTCTTTTGATTATAAAGCAGAAAAAAAGAAGAAGGAGGAGGAGGAGAAGAAAGAGGAGGAAGAAGGGGAGGAGGGGGAGGGGAAGAAGAAAGGAAGAAGAAAAAATGGAGAAAGAAGCAAGAAGACAATTGGATTCTCTCTAGAAAGGAAGTAGAGGTTGCAGTCAGGATAAAATGAAATAGCAAGTTTCATTTTAAATGTCTTAAATAACAATTGAAAGTGTCTTAAACACAAAGTTTCTATAGCTTCTTCTACATTATCAAATACTTGAACACATATAGGATTTTCCTCCACTTTGGAAAGTTAGTGTTGTTTTTTGATAATAGGAGATTAGCAAAATGTTTTTCTACTTACTTGTAAAAGATTGATGCTTCATGTCTTGGAAAGAAAATGTGTTTGAACTAAGAGTATCATTATTAGTTTATTTACAACTGCTCATTTCATTGGCATTTTACTAAGATATTTTTTTCTAAACATCAGTTTCATCCAGATCAGTTGCAATTTTTCTTAGTTTTCTAAGGTTTTGTGTTAAGGCTATGTTCATTGTGCTTTTATCACCAACTACAGCCTATCTGATGTCACTGTTACTCTTTACACCTGTGAAGATTGCATAGTGTATAGAAAGAAACATTTCCTTTTATTTATCCCTTATGGATATTATTTGTGATGCTGTCTATGGATGAGGCTGTTTTACTAGTTAGAAAATTGTAAGATTACATCCCCACAAAGAGTAACTCCTTTGGAATCATAAATTGGAAATAGCCACTTTTTCATTTGATGTATAATATTGATAAAAAGAGTGATAAAATAGTTTTATTGGAGATGGAGGATTCTCTGTATATTGTTGAGACACAAATATATTAGTTTGGTTTAATGGTGTAATCTTTCCTTTTTGAGAAGTCTATATTGAACACATGGGGACAGAATTAGCAAAATGATCTGGAGTTCAAAAGAATTGGGTTTGCAGTCCATCTTCAAAACGTACTTTATGGCAGTGGGTCAGTTAATCAGTCTCCCTGAGTATCAATTTCCTGAAACATAAGACTGATAAGATTTATGCCTTGAAAGTTTTAATGAGTTTTGGAGTGATGTAAATGGTACATGGTCCATATTCAACTAACATGACTCAAACAGCATTGAATTCACAAGTTCGATTAAATGGCTGACATGAACCCTACAAGACAATTCAATATTAATTAGATTTTTTTCTTCATTGAGACTTTCCCATTCTTTTAAGTAGTTGTACTGTTTCATATTTCCTGAAGTTAAAATAAATACTTCCAGTGTAGCAGACAGATAAAAATATGTAGGTTATGGTACTCTGTGCAAAGGACTGTTAATAAAAATCAAGATCAATGATTAATAAAGATTCCTGATAATAATTCTCAACAAACACATTTTTGTTGGGAACTCTTAGAGTTATCCCTTTCCTCCCCGCAAAGAGGAGAAACATAATTAAATACATAGAATACATTTTTTATATTTCCCATAATTTTTGTGTTGCAGAACTTGAGTAAAACACATGACAGGGGTATAAAACCCACATTATGAAATTTAAATAATTCATCCCAAATATCCATCTCATATGTCTAACCTTATAGATGAGAGCAAAAATAATCAGGTAAAGATGCAGAGATCAATAATCCAGGTTGAGAGAACAGCATCTTCAGAGGATTGGAGACTAACGAGGGCACTATAGTTCAGCATCTTCTGGATATAGACTATAAAGATATAGGATCCCTGGTAAAAGAGAGGATTATAGAAACAAGAAGCTATTGGAAGATTTGTATGTCATCCATTAAGGGAAGCAAATTGTAGGAGTTTTACTCCAGAAATATCACTCTGAACTTCAGTGTAGAAAATGGAATAAATTTGGATATGAGGATACCACTTTAGAAGCATCCTTAGTAATCTGCTTAAGAGATGATGAAGAAACCAAAACGTTGGATATTTAAGGGTGGAACTGACTAGACTTGATTGCTCTGATGAAAGAAAGGTACAGCCATAGGGGAGTTCTATTGTTAGTTTCCCCACGTATAGGAAGATTAGGAGGAACTTGACAGAGGAACAAGGGGGAGAAGAAGGGTGGAAATGGTGGGGGAAAGGGAGAGAGGCAAACCATGAGAGACTCTTGAATGCTGACAAAAACTGAGGACTGGTGGATGTGGGGGGGAGGAGGGGTGGGCATGGAGGAGGGCACTTGTGGGGATGAGCACTGAGTGTTATGTGGAAACTAATTTGACAATAAACTATTTGTAAAAAAAAGAAAGAAAGAAAGAAAGAAAGGGACAGCCATTAGTCAGGACTAGTGTCATTCAGTAATTATGGTAGCCCAAGACAAGGGAGAGAAATCTTAGGTGGAGATGTCATATTCGAAATTAGCAGCAATTTTAATGTTCAAATAAGAATTTAGTTTTGATTACATCAAACAATTTTTATGAAACACTTTGTAATATATAGACCACTACCTTGTTCAGTTGCAATGATTATTCAGATTTGTTAATTAAAGAATTTTAAATAGTTTGAAAACTATCAATAAAATATTACTCACTTCTATAATATTTATTTTTACAATGCCATCGCATCTTTTTTTTTTTTTAATTTATTTCTAGGAGAGAGAGAGAGAGACAGCGTGAGCAAGGGAGGGTCAGAGAGAGGGAGTCACAGACTGAAACAGGCTCCAGGCTCTGAGCTGGCAGTCAGCACAGAGCCCGACGCGGCTTGAACCCATGAACCGCGAGATCATGACCTAAGCGAAAGTCGGACGCTTAACCGACTAAGCCACCCAGGCGCCCCAATAATGCCATCGCATCTTTAGTTCAATGCCGAATTAGCTTAGATTTCTTTAATCCTATCTTTTCTCTCCCCTTACACTCACCATGCAGGTCTAAAGTTGATACGTTCTTATGTAAAAGAAAAGGTTTCCTAGGATCAGGATAACCATGGTTATTTTGACCACGGGAATATGGCAAATATGTGGATAGTGATACATTTTATGAAGTAACTAATTAATATTTTTAAGTTTTTAGGCTAACAGACAGTCATGACATTTTATTAAGCATTTTAGACTAGAGGCTGGGAGATTGTTTACCTACGCAGCTGCATGCATGTTGTTTTGGTTCATTTTAGTCTATGATTAGATAATAGATTTACTACTGGTAAATTTTCTGAAAAGGGTTACTTTATTAACAGTTGTGAGATGTGTTTTTTATTTTTAAGCCACAGTTGGCAAATACCTCCTTTCTGAACTAGATTCCTGCAGCTCTGAATTCCATCAGAGAATACATTTGAAGGTTTCATAACTTTCTCTCCAGGGGATTATTAAATTGTGTTTATTTTCATTACCATAATACATATCAATTAGAAATCGATGCCTCTATAAAAAGCCATTGAGAAATCATAAACCTTTTATATAAAAAAGGAGCATATATTATGACATATTAGACTTTTGATGCATGGATAAGATTACACAGTAATTATAGACGGATAATTTAAAACTGACCAGTGCACACATATACAGGACTACGAAGCAGTGTCTGAAAAACAAATTACACAGGATCTTTGTCCACTTATTTCTTTATTCAGTGCCTTTGTTTTATTCTTTTTAAAGAATATTTTTTTACTAAAACCTATACATATCAGACAGAGAAGCCCTCACTCTCATAATCTACATTTCTTGCAATAAGGCAGAAAACCCAATATTATTGGATCTAATTGGCCAAAATATTAAGCTCCCAAAGGGAATTTCTTTCCTTCATTATCTTATCCTGCAAGCCTTTTCTCTGCATTCAGTTCGTCATGTCTAATCCTTAGTGAGCACAACATCTGTGAACTTGATAAGTCTTCTTAATAATGCCAAATCTGTGGCAAATGACCCACACATTTCAAATAATACTCACATAAGCTAAGAATAAAAGTAATTTATCCTTTTGTCTGGAACAGGTGCTTCTGGAATGACTTTCAGTAAGTCATGCTTTGGTTTGATTCCCACAGCTGTGAGACTAGATCTCAAGCAGGTGACAGATTGCTTATCCACTAAATTAACATTTGTAACTTTAAATAATGCAAATATGCTTCCAGTACCTCCATATCATTACCTTTATGTCATTTTGAGTGTTCATTACATAAATATGCCATCCTAGCTTTACCTTGAAAACTACCAAAGCCACCCTTTGTAACTCGGAAGCTACAAACAAACCTAAAGAACATTCCGTGTAATTCTCAAAGTGTGTTTCCGTTCCAGTAATGTAAAATGGCAGATGAGTAGTGATTTGTGCAATTTCTTGTTTGCTAACTTTGTACACTCACAAGGTCATATGTACTTGATTTGGGCTCTTTTTGGGGCTCTAGAAACATCAGTGAGGTTTTCCATTTCCATTTCATTTCACTTTGAGCATCACATTCATTCCCTGCCTCCCTTCTCTGATTTCCTAGCAGAGACAAAACAAGACAGAAAAACTGACACTTAACGAGAGATTTATTACACATTTACAATAGATCAAGAATGTGTACTTGAATATACATTTACCAAACAATCCCAGTTTTTCTAGTATTGATGTACCCTAAAAGTCTCCACATTCTATAGTTGTCCTCTGCAGGAGCCCTTGTCAATGTATTCTTGTATGTACTCAGCCCTCACTGTTCTCAGTGAGGTGGACAGACAGCCACTTACTTCAAGCAACTGTGATTCTCTGTCTGCTAAGTTTCACTAAACAGGCTGAAAAGTGCTAGAAGGCTGGAAGTGCTAAGGAATAAAATTCCCACTCCCTTGCCCTAACTCTTGCTCCCCAAATGTAGTCATCAAACTATGACTGATGGACATTGATAAGTAAATTATTCTAGCTCACAATAATAGGATGAATAAGAGGAATAACTAAAGTGTGTTCTTGCACACATCCCTGATGGGCCAAGTGTCCCTTTTATCCATGGGAATGAATAGCTCACTGATACCCCTAGATAACCCCCTTATCTTTGTTCTTTTTTTTTTTTTTTAACATTTTTATTTATTATTGAGAGGAAGAGAGAAACAGAACATGAGCATGGGAGGGGCAGAGAGAGGGGGAGACACAGAATCTGAAGTAGGTTCCAGGCTCTGAGCTGTCAGCACAGAGCCCACTGTGGGGATAGAACTCACAGACCGTGAGATCGTGACCAGAGCCGAAGTCAGACGCTTAACCGACTGAACCACACAGGAGCCCCTTTGTTCTTGACATCTCTTCACATGGATTTGTTATCCTTGTGACCAGTAAGTAATTGCGAGTCACATTCTTGTTTCAGGGTTGGCTTCTGGGAAAACCCAAATTAAGACACCCTGACGTTTTGTTTAAAGGGAAATTAGTTAATTTTATCTGAAATACCCAATTTGTGAGTTTCCTTTTATTCACCATTTATTAAGTGAACAGAAAAATTTGGTTAGTATACACACACATTAATATCTACTTACAATCTCAGATTGCTGGCAAAATAATCCGTTCATATATAACTAGATTTTTCTGACGACCAGAGCTATATCAAAATGCTCTTTGATATTCCTCAATTTGATTCATTCTTTTATTTCACTCATTTTAGTAACACCTTTTGTTGTTGTTTTTCTGGCTTCCAAGCCCACTGCAAATTAGAAAGTTTCAAAATAAATTGAATAGTTTATTAATGATGAAAAACACAAAATTCAAATTAAAAAACACAAAAGTTTCAGAGAGCAGTGATTTAACTCCATTATCTAGAACAAAACTGGATGTACCTACATTACCTTATCATTACATAAACATTCATATTTTGACTATCATATTTTATAGTCAACATTAAATTACAAATTTTCAGAACTATTTTGATATTTGAAACCATTTTGTAAGATGTTACAAATGCTTAGTATATTTTTAGATGGCTAATAAAAGCGTTTTGCTCAAATAACATATCCTGAAAAGTTATATAGCGGAACTCATTTTTAAAATTTAGGATAGCCAATGGTTGGCTCTAGAGAAGAATAACAGAAACTGAAATTTTGACATGAAATGAATTTTTCTTGTATTCATGCATGAAAAAGATGAATAAAGAAAGCTACATAGTAGTTATACTTCTTGAGGAAGGAAGTGTTTCCAAATACTTAAAACACTAGAATGAGAGGGCACCTGGGTCCCTCAGTTGGTCAAGCAACCAAATTCTCCTCAGGTCATGATCTAATAGTTCACGGGCTCAAGCCCCACGTAGTGCTCTGTACTGTTAACTCAGAGCCTGGTGCCTGCTTTGGATTCTGTGTGTCTCTCGCTCTCTGCCCCTCCCCCACCCTTCTGGTCTCAAAAATAAATTAGCATTAAAAAAATTAAAAATAAACATTGTGATGAGAAAGCATATTTTTTCTAAAACAAAAGTTCTCCTAATTTATATAACAGAATGTTATTTTTACTAACAGCCTAAAAGTTTATAGTAAAATAAGAGCTTTTAACACTTTCCCTAAAAAATAACAATAGATAGATATACAAGTGTAAAACAAGTGTTTCACTGTAAGCAGAAATATAAACCGAAACAAACAAACAAACTCAAAAAAAACAAAAAAACCCCCCACCAGATAATATGCATATGAAGCATATTTTTATTTCTCTTTTATTAATTTATATGCATAGTGGATCAATCTGGCAGTGGCATTTAAAATCAAATTATGAAAGCATGATGCTAATATGAGTATTGCATACATTAAGATCCAGATCTACAACTCTACCCAGCAAGAGTTAAATTAACTTGGTGTAGACAGTTGTCCTTTTTTGTGCTAATATTAATATCTTCAATAACAAATATATTTTAGTTTTTTACATTTGATGTCTTTTAATATTATTCAGTGATTAAATTCTTTTGCAAGTCTTATAGGTTTTTTGATACATTGGGGAAATCATGTAGCATAGCTTCTATATATTTCTTATAGTGACTTTGGAACTATACTGTTCTACTTATACTCAGAATATTGTATTATTTTTCCAAAAATGAAAACACCACAAGAGGATACAATCATTAACTGTTTCTTTTGTATTTTGTATTTTGTAATTTAAAAAATCACTATTTACACACATAGGTGTTGAAGTTTACGTAGTTCAGCATTATTTGAAATTAAGTGCATTTTTGAACCAACTTTAAGTTAGCTTATACATTTTGTCTTCTGATGTAGGTACATGAAAGTATGATCAATTTCAATGCCATGTATTTTTAACATCATACACTTACTCAAGTTATTTGATTGCTTCGTTATCTTTTGAGAACCAGTATAATTTAGCTCACTGTGTCAGTGGACAAGTTACTGGAATAATACTTCTGTAGAATGAAGTTTATTCTATGGTCTCCTTAGTTTCTAAGGTTCCTTAGTTTCTTAGGCTCTGAGAGTTTGCTCAGATTATAGTAAGTCTCCTTAAATCTGAACACCATCATTGCTTGTGCATTCAATTGTTATTTGGAGTTTTTCTTATTCATGCCTACCCTTGAAAATTAGTGGACACTTCCACATACTGAGTCTCCCTTAATTCATAAAAAAAAAGACCCAAAGATTTATGTTGATTTATACATGTTTCATGTCCATATCCAACTATAAACTCCAAGGAGCAGAAACTACTTCTCAGAGTACTAGTATTCTCTATTGTTCTTAGAATAATACTTTGCAGAGAGAGGCAAGTAATATATATAATGAATATGTATGTATTAATGGGCTTAATTAATTGCTTGGTTGGTAATTATGCTACCGATAATAAATTGCTTCCTTTTACACTCTTCAAAAATAATGTGAATATGCTAACTGTTCAAATTCAAAAATTATTTGTTTTAAAAGCATCCCAAAGACTGGTAGGCATAGTTTTTATCTCTTTCATTGAACATTGTTAGAAATAGACCTAGAATTAGCACTATAATATACCTGTTAACTGCTTCTGATTTTTCTTATGGAAATTATGCATAGATAAAATAGCAATAGTGCTTTTCATCAGATTCAAAGGTTTTAGATATAAGTTCTGTTGAGTTTCTTTTCCAGTTTTTTTACAAGAACGGTAGAAACAAAATAAGGTAATATTCATAATAAGAAAGAAGTTTCATAAAGTTCTGACTCTTCAAAAGCAAAAGGTGAGAAAGACAATTGTCTCTGTATACTGCAGAAAAATTATCTCTTTTAGAAGCTTGCAAGTAATTTAGAAAATATATGCTTCACCAGTAGTATGGTAGAGCTGGTTGTCAAGGATAAGGTTTACTACTTAAAATTTGCTAATGCCTCATTCATGTTTTTAAAAATATTCTGCCTTCAGAGACTAGAAAGCAGAGAAGGGACTATTTATCACAATTATGCAATATTTTAATTAAGCAAGAAGTAATAAGAAAAAGTAAAATCTGTTTTTTTTTCCCCAGTCCAGCGATACTCAAATTTTAGTATATGCAAATACTAGGAGTCTGTGTTAAAAATTCCTAGGAACTATTCTACACATGAAAATCTCTGTATGTAAGTAATTGGGAATATGCCTTTTGAGACCGATTTTAGATCGTTCTGAGCCATTGAGGATTCAGACTTACCTTCAAACATTTTCTTCAAGTTCACTCAGGATGGGATAGTCATAGGTCAGGGCAAAGAATACATATACAATAAGCACTTGATGCATGGTGATCTAAATATCATAGACCTACAAATTATTCTAAGACTACAACTTTGTCCACATCAGTTAAACAAATATAATCTCATTTTAATTAGCCACTAAAAAGTGTTGATTCTTCTTCTTATACAAATGCTATTTAATGAATGTTAATTTTACAACATAAGTGGTGCGTATGTTGATTTCATGTGAAAATTGTGTTAACTAAAAGAATGACACTTTTTTTCCATCCATTATCCAAATCTTTCATTCTCAGAGTAGAGTTATAAAATAGTTTGTGCAAAATTCAGTCTGTCCAGTTATCATTATCATTAGCTTTTGATTTAAAATTTCTTCTTCTAGTCATAAAATATAGAGCTCAACAATCCTGAAACATTGTGAGAAACATTTTATCAAAGTTGTATTGGTGTCCAAGATAATAAAAATTTAGATGAAATTTAAATAAATTGATTATTACCAATTCATTACTATTTTTTTTCTGATTATGGGCAACTACAAACAGTTACATACATGTAGAGAAAGTTATTTTTAATGTTCATTTTTATGCTTTCTTGAAGTGTATATACAATCTCAAGTTTATCATATTTCTTATTTAAAATTCTTGTTTTATATTATTTAAAACTTTCTTTATACAAAACATTTGTTACAGAAATGAATAAAAATGTCCACTTGTATGCCCTTTTTTTGTCTTCAAAATAAATAATTTGGACCTTGGACATCCCATTATTTGAACTTAAACACTCTTATATCTAAACAAGGACATAATTGCTTTGAGCCAGTTACCTTCAAACCCATTTCAAATACAATTTTATAAATTAATACCAAAATGTTGGAATTATGAAATATCCATACACTTAGTTATTTGTTCATTCACCTTCCCAGCCAGCAGCTCCTAGTGGCCAGATCTTAAATTTAATAAATGGGAGACAGCTAAATTAAGTATCAAAGAAAGTGTAGAGATCTTAATTGTTTTGTATACATCACCAGTAATCAGATAAAAACAAATAAACAAAAATACATTACTCTGCTTCAAGACTAACCAAGTCACCGGAATCAAGATTTCTTCAGAATTTCTCATTCATTCATTCATTCATTCATTCATTCAATGCAGGCTTATAAAGTGCTTATTTCATACCACGTTCTGCAAGAGGTTCTAGAAATACACAAATAAGGAGTTCCAGCCTAATGAAGACAACACACATGTAAATAAGTAATCAACTTATACTTTAACATCCAAAAATGATAATACTGCTGTGACACACTACTAAAGTAATATTTTGAAAATGACAGTAATTAAACCATTCATGAATATTTATGTTATAGGTTATAAATACAAAGGCCCAAATGTTTAAGTATCTAGTTAGGGACACACACACACACATTCACTCACATATAATCCTTTAAAAAACAATGAAGGAAATGAAAGGTTAGGAAGGTAAATGGTTTGATTGACTAACTTGTCCAAGGCATGAATTAGGTAGTTCATGTAAATCATATTGAATCATAATCAATTTAATGAATATACAATATTAGTAAATGTTTTAAAATATTAAATATAGTGAACATTTCAATATTTTAAATATCTTAAGTTGAGAAGAATGACCAGAGAGACGAAGTAACTTCTGCAGTAATCAGCACAATCATTTCAAACCATATGTCTGGTTGATCATCATAGCCTTGCTCTCCATTATTGCTCACTTTGTTAACTTAGTGCAAGTTTGAATAAAAACAGAAAGCAAAATAACATGGGATACAGGATTTAAAAATGATTTTCACATAACATTTGAGAAAGTTATACAAGACATGAAAGTGTTAGGATATGAGTCAAAATTTGAAAGATGAATGTGGTTTGAAATATGAACTAATGTTGCATATATGAAATATAGTAAAATTATGGCATTTTTTTTGAGGATTGAGCATAATTACTGAATTGAATATTTTCCATTCAGAGGGCATTTATCAACTAAGGAGAAATCAACGTTTGAATAATAATGAATAGATCAGTCTTCTAAAATACTGAATTTTTAACTTTTGGGTGCATAAGATACATAGAGTAAATGTTAAAAATGAAAATCCCGGAGCACCTGGGTAGCTCAGTCAGTTAAGTATCCTACTTCGGCTCAGGTCTCACGGTTTGTGGGTTCAAGCCCCGCGTCGGGCTCTGTGCTTACAGCTAGCTCAGAGCCTGGAGCCTGCTTCAGATTCTGTCTCCCTCTTCTCTGACCCTCCCCGCTCACTCATGCTTTCTCTCTCTCAGAAATAAATAAAAAAAACATTTAAAGAATGCAAATTCCTCAGACTTTCCAGACTCCAACTTATTAGCATCTCTGGGAGTGATACCTTGAAATGATTATTTGAACGAGCAACTAGATGCTTTTAATGCATGTAGTTTGAGGACTATACTTAGAGAAACATTGTCTTGTTGTGAGCGATAATATATTTACATAGAGAAGACTGAGAAACGTAGATAAAATCATTGAATTGGGACACACATTTTAGGGGATTGGAAGCCTTTAATTTTTTTTTTTATTTCAACAATTCGCAAGGCAACATGTTTTAAATGTTAATTGAAGTTAACCATATACATCTCTAAAAATCATATACATCACTATATGACGTTGATAAATACTAAAAAATGCACAAGACTTTTTACTTTTTTCAAAAGATATGAAATCTATAATAATATTAATAACAGCTAGCATTAATTAGCTCTTAGTATGTGTCAAACACTCTTCAGAGTGCTTCATAGGTAAGTTAAGACCTTAGTAATCCAGCGAGTTACATGTTATCACCATCTCTGTTAATGTGTTATCACTGTCTCTGTTATACAGAAAAATTAAGAACAAGAGGTTGGATGACTTGCCCCAAAAGTAATCAAAGTAACATAGCTAAATACAGAGCTCACAATCTTAATCAATATGATGTGCCAATGTGGTGATTTCAACTATTTTATTGCAAATATTCAAATTAGTGTAGAGTGAACATTTTTCTGTTAATTTATTTTTCATTCAGTAAATACTTTCCAAATATTTATAGCATTTCCCGTAAAACTCTAGAAAAGTTTTAAAGATTATTTTTGAGTATGAAATGTCACTATAGAAATCATTTTAGATATATTTGACATAAGTCTTAGCCATTTACTTTACTTCCATCCATCTTTGTCTTCGATGTATAGAAATATGTCCACAAATAATGGAAAAATAAATGTAAATTCACTTAAATGTGTGGAAAAACCCAAAACTAGTGTCAACTGTCAAGTGAATTAGAAGAACTGAATGAATAATGACTGAGTATATATAATTCTGCTGATGGTGTGGATTTACAGATACATATGTGACATTTGTCCCACAAAGAAAGACAGAGACAAGTGAACTTTTTAAAAGACATTAAGTGTATCTTTGGGGAATTTATGAAAAACTTCTCTTACAATAGTTTCCTTGGATTGGTGTATTTACACGTTTATATAGCACACACCTTCGAAAAACCAATTTAATATGGAAATGGCAATTCCTTGACTACCCAGACTAAAAGCTCTCTTCTACAAAGCAAGGTCAAAAGCAAAACCCAAACTGTATACATGCACCTCTGCAAATAAAAATATCAACAAAACAAATATATACATAATTAAAAAATTTAAGGTAGAAATAACTTCTCATATGATTTTTTAAACTTGAAAACATATAATGGAAGTGTCTGAGGCCAACTGCCAAAAGTTGTAGATGTGTAATGGAGTTTGGTAATGAAATTGTTCTGTTGGGGAAGATTCTAAATGTGCAGCTGACTAGATGAGTCTAACCATAACCGCTTTCTACTTCAGTTTGTTTTACATAAAGGGCACTGTTAGAATGTGCCTTATTCATAACTGTTCTTAACGCTTAATGTGATTATTCAGGTTAAAGAGTTCCGGATCATGGTAAGGTCTCCATAAGAATTTAGCTCTTTATATCATCATTATTATCTCTGAAAAAAGAATAAAATATAATTGGCAAAAGTTTTTAAAAGAATGACATACAAATGTGTAAAAAGTAATAAAAACCTCAGTGTTTATATAAATTAAAGAAGGAAATCATTTAAAATGTGAAAGCATTTTAAAATTATGAAACCCCAGTGCAACATACACACACACACACACACACACACACACACACACACACACACACACAAATAAAACCTTCCAGAACATAAACAAAACACTTTGTGATCTTAGAGTGGCCAAAAAAAATTGATTAATAGACTATAAAGCACAAAATACAAAAGCAAATTTTGATAAATTGAACCTCAACAAAATGAAACACTTGCATTGAGAATTCTTACATATGAATGCTAGCAAAACAAATCAGCTCAATATGGGGGGGGGGGAAACAATTCATAAGAACATTAAGAAGAATCAAAAGATGTTTAACACCATTATTCATTAGATAAATGTAAAATAAAATCATAAGGAAACACCCCTACACAACATTATATTGGCTAAAATTGATAAGACTGAGCATCCCAAAGTGTTATTGAAGATGTAGAGGGAATGGAACTCTCCTATACTGCTAGTGGGAATGTAAAATGATACAATCAATTTGGAAAAACATTTGGCAACCTTTTCTGAAAGTGAAACTTCAACTTCTTATATGGTCCATCTTGGAACAACTATATTAAAAAGACCTGGTAAACAATGAAATTATAAAATATAAATGAATAAATTGATACGGTGAGAGTCTATAAAGTTATAAAATAATCTCTCCACTTTCAGTTTTGTTCTAAAATCATACAATTTTAGCAAGTTAGGAAAGAATGTTCTTTACTGGGAATCTGAAAATGAACTATTTCTGTAATGCAATCATGAATTCCCATGCTTTGTTCAGAGTGTGATTTGGAGGTCTGTTACCAAGAGCATTGAAATTTTTAATCCATGTTTCCTATGTTACTTTTATCTTTATGGCAAAATGTAAAGTAACTCTTTAGGTCAATAGAGAATAAAATAATTGAGAATGACTAAATCTGAAACTCAGAATGGGATAAATACTCAAATCTCAGAGGCATGTAACTCACACATGGATATTTGAGATACACAGTTAATCTCTCAACAAGAAGGAATTTGCAAATTTTATTAACAAAGGAATCTACCAATGTTTGGATCAGATTCTCTGCATTCTTTATTATTCTATTTCTTTATTACCCTATGATTATTTTCTGTGCTCACTTCCACATGTATTAAGGACCACATGCAAACAAACAAAGAAATAAACAAGCAAACTCAGCAAAAACCTTCTCTTCCAACAGGATTGGTACCCTAATTGCTGAGCACAGTCAGCCTCTCTGCTTCAGGTCAATAGTGAGTTTCAATGAGAAATAATCCCTGACTATACTTCTAGAGGGTCAATTTCTGTTTCTACATGATAGTGCATAATTTCCAGGATTTCTAAACATGAAAAAGTGTCACTTTTACAATGGCTCTGCAGATGATCAACTGTTGCTGCCCTAGTGTCTTTATTTACTCTCACTTAGAAATGTTTCACTTGCCTGTCTGAGACCTAGGACATGCTGCTGCCATAAGGTTATGGCCCATTTGAACTTTCATCAGGAAAGAAAAGAGGAATTCCAATTTGAGAAATAGATCAGCGAAACTCTCCTCTGCTGAGCAGAGTTTACTAACTTTATGCTACTGTGTGCTATGAGCAGAAAGAAAATAAACCAGAAAAAAGTTATCGGGAAGTCATGGTTTCTAATGTCTTGATTTCTATTTTGTAGGTTTTAAAATTTTAAATGACTATGAGACAAGAAAGTGAAGATATCAAAATACAGTTAAGCATATTTATTATAAGCTCAGTAGAGAGGTTTAGTCTGAAATAAATCACACGCTAATCAGAAATAGATGAAATCACTTAGGGAGAGAGTGTGATAGAGAGAAGTAAGGGGGATATTTCAGTAAGAAAACTTAATGTTAAGATCAGTTAAGGAGAAAAGGAAATTACAAACAATAGCCAAATCTAAAGAGAAAAAACTGGAAACGTATGGTTCGCATTAACCAAGGGAGGAAGTATTCCAAAAGAGGGTATTCACAATTTAGGATGCTATTGACTGGACAAATAACAGCAAAGGGACCATTGGGATTTTCAATATGAAGAAAATTGATGTCCTGTCAAGCCAGGGGAGTGATAGAACAGAAAACAGTTTGGACTGGACTGGGTTGAAGGGTGAAAAAGTGTGAAGAAATACATATATGTAAAATAATAAAATATATGTAAAACATAAATAAATTCTGTTATAGGTCAACCTGGAATGGTACATGGAATCTAAGATTGGTGTTGCTTGTTTTTTCTTTCTATTTTAATATGAGAGATACCAGAGCATAGTAGATTTAATCCATAGACAGAAAGACATTTGTGATGGAGGAAAAAACACAACCAAAAGAAAAATATCCTAAAAAATGGATAAAGAGGTTCACAAGATCACAAATGGTGGGTTTAATCAAGCTTTGATTCCAAGTGCAGACTCATTGCAAAAGAAAAGGCTCTAAAGAAGGTAGGGGCAAACAATGATTGCATTATATTACTTGTATTGTTTGAAGAGTAGAAAGTTTCCCCTGATGACTTCTTTCTCCCTGTCAGAATATGGTACATTCATCTTTGAGACAATTATGGATGTGTGGGGACATTTGCCGACTTCATTAAATCTGAACATTTTTGAGCATAAGTAGCATATTATCCAACAGTTTTAAGCAATTTATTATCTTATATTACTATTATACTTTATAAGATCTGGATGTAGATGGTTCAAATTGGTTGATTTCGTGGTAACTGGTAACCTCAAACATCTCCTGATCTTTGGTATATTTCTATTGACATTGCTAGTACATTTTTTTTCTATACACGTGGTCACAAGGTAGGTGCATCCACTGCAAGCATAACTTTTTTTTCAAATTCTTTTTGTCAAAAATGAAAAGACTACTTTTTACTTATATGTTTCTCTTTTAGTAGAAAGGAAAAATTTCTCCTAAGCCCTTTAATCAGTTATTACCATATATTTAACTGATCAGAATTTAATGACACCCTATGTATAAACCAATCATGAACAAGGGAAGAAGGATTCCTATGGTGGAATTAGAAGTGCTATTATTTATTCTGAGGACTGACTGGGGTGGGGATGGATGCAACTTCCTAGAGCACCTGGAAATGTCTTTCTCAAAATAAAGATACCGTTGGGGTGCCAAGGTGGCTCAGTATGTTAAGCATTTGACTTTGGCTCACCTCATGACTTCTTGGCTTCTGAATTAGTTAGAGCCCCAAATTGGTCTCACTGCTGTCAACCTGCTTAGCGTCCACAGCCCCCCTCTTTCTGCCCCTCCCTTGCTTCCTTGCATGCAATTCCTTGCACTCTCTCTCTCTCTCTCAAAAATAAACATTAAAAATAAGAAAAATGAAGATACTGTTAATAAATCAGAAGAGGAAATGGAGTTTTAAGTAGACAGCTAATAAATAGTTTTACTATAAGTAAAACGGAAAAAATATAAAATGTGTAAGAGCACTTTCAACAGCAATATCTAGTTGGACTGCCGACCCATTTTTCACACATATTTAAGTTAATCATATAAATTCAAAGTAAATTCAGTTTGAAATTTCCCAAATATGTAATTACTGGGAGTTGTACAAAATATTTGTGCTTATGGACTTATCTAACATCATATTTTTGGACTACTTCAAATATTCTGGAAGGCACAGGATTTCTCTTCTCATCCCCGTTCTCAGAAGTGCAGACAAGAAGTGACTTGTCAATCAACCAGTAATGGGTATGATCTCACAGACGCTGCTTTTTTTATACCTCCATCTTTTATGCTCACTATTATCTTTTGTGACATGAAAAGGCATCTGTCTTTTATTATTAAGAGCTTTGAAAAGATTTATAAATTGAACAATGTAGAAATGTTTACGACATATCACCATAAAGAAATTTAAAGGGCCTCTATGGCCTCTTATCGTTTATGTTCTTGCCGCATATTTACAATGCAAAACTTTCAGTTTTATGTGAATGGAATAGTTTCAACTTTGCTGTTTTTTTTTTGTTTGTTTGTTTTGTGTTTTTTTATTTTCCTAGCAATAGTTTAAAAGATTCATATCAACTCATACAAAGAAATTAATATTGCATGTGGAATGATTAAAAGGTCCTCTGGTTTCCTGAAGCAGAAATATTAAGGGTTACTGGCTCCAGTGGGAAAGACTTTTTACAGAGAATATCAGAGTTAAACCAGAAACTTATTTTGGGGGAAGGTAATATTTAATAGAATCGTAATTAAATGATTACCAAAATTAAAATAAAGGTATAAGTTTTGAGATAGTGGTGATCTAAAGACGTCAGTACTTTGAAGATACAATAGTTAGAATCTGGATATTTATATTTATTTATGATGAAATTAACCAGAAACTGCTTCCCTCTCTGACCAGAAACTAAAAGCACTGAGAAGAAACTCAAGGGAAACTAAATTTAGGCTGTGAAAAACTTTACAAATCTTGCCTACCTTGAGGTGCAAGGGATATAAATTTAAGGACTGACAACATAAGGTGGTCACAATAGCCACTTTTGTAATGGAGATCACTGAATATTTCCTGGCACTCTAAGAGACAATGTACTTTAATGTAGATTATATTGATTTACCCTAAGATAACTGTTTCCTCTTACCTTGCAATAACTTGGAGCAAATCAATGCAATCTGCATTTCAATACTTTGTTTTACTGACTTCTTAATAGAGATGGTTTGAGAAATTTGATTAGAGGAAAATATGCCCACCCCTACTAATAACTGAACTGCATACAGGTAGGAAATTAGAGCGCAAGATAAATCACTTTATTTTTAAATCTACCAAAGCAATTAATGCTACTCTCTTCTAGAAACTTTACTGATGAAGATGTGACCTTGCTAACTTTGTCACAGTGTCTAAAAGGTCCTGCCTAAAAGCATTAATATCACACTATTAAGACTATATATTTCATGATTTCATTAAAATATAAGCAGTAAAAAAAACTACTAATAGATGTAGAATAATTTCATCACATCTCTTGCTCATTTTTTTCTTTTTTTGTTTTTCATTTATTTATTTTTAACAACATTTCCATGACTACAAACACATTACTCAAAGGTGGTGAAAGTGTCTCCTAATCCAGTGACAATTTGTGATAAGTTTGCACCACTCTACCTCCATATTTGTTTTATATTCTTCTCAGTAGAAATATACATATTGAAGGCAATGACCAGGTGTGCTAATGTTTCTACTGTTATTGCCAATATTAGCTAATGTTTAATGTATTATAAATCTGAAAATAAAATCAAAGAGGCCTAGAAGGCCAACACAAGTCCACTAGGAAAGACATCTGGTATAATCGGGATAAATAAAGAGCTTATGTTAATACAGCTGAATACAGAGAGAGTTGATAACAGTTGTTAATAATGTTAACATCTTTTTTGTTATGCTCCTATTACATTTGAATATCAAGAAGGATCACATGAGGAAGGTTATGAAACCAAGATGTTATTAAATATTTGATATGATTCATTTAGGAATGTGATAAATGGATAATTTATATATCATCCACTTGAGAAGAAAAAGAAGAGAAAGATGGCCTCTGTCCTCCAAGGCAGTAACAGTTAAAATACCTTGTTACTATAATAAAAATTAAAGAGAATTAATAAGCCTTTAAGATATTCTTAGAGTAATGTAGTATGAATGCATAAAAAATATCTACAGTTACTTCAGCATTTTATCTGCTTCTCTAATTTTTCACGTCTTTGAATATTCAGCCCAATCCCTATCTCTTTTTCTTAAATCTATATTGTTATTTTTCTTCTTCAGTTTCATCTTACATTTATTGTACATGATTATATTATTTTGAATTTTACTTATTATACCATCATTTCTTCCCAAAGATATGTTAATACTAAGCATACACACACACACACACACACACACACACACACACAGAGAGAGAGGTAAATTCTCTGTATCATAAATTACTAGGCTTTTTTCACAGTAGGACTCATAACTATGCAGAATAAAATCTAATAAGGTGAAATTCTAACATTTTCATTTCCTGGTCACTAAATCCAAATCGTAAAGATATTTATAAGAGCATTCAAAATCTATTTTTGTGTATTTCACAAATCAACATTTACAAGAGCATGTTCAATTGACATCATGAGAAACCTTGTCAGGCCATTTAAAAGTACATTTAAAAGAACATTTACAATTGAAAGGAATTTTTAAGACAAAATACTGTTTTTTATCATGTGACTTCATTGAATTGTATACATGCAATTGGTCACAATCACAAGAGTTGATTAACAAAAACCAAAAAGTAATTTTCAATAGTTTTAACTTTGATTTTAACTTTACACAAAAATAGCACTATTATCGGGACACCTACATGGTTTGGTTGGTTAAGCATCTGACTTCTGCTCAGGTCATGATCTCATAGTTTGTGAGTTCCACCTCCACACTGAGCTCTGTGTTGACAGCTTAGAGCCTGGGGCCTGCTTCAGATAGCTATCCTCTCTTTCTGCCCCTCTTGTCTTGCTCTCTCTCTCTCTCTCAAAAATAAATAAACATTCAAAAAAAGAGTGCACTCTTATCTTTACTTTTAGAACAATATCTTAAGGGTTTAGCCAAAATGAAATGTGCAAATACATGTTCCAATACAGTTTGAAATTATTTGTTATACTTAAGATGGTTAAAAATATATCTACTGACTATCATATTGAAACTAACTCACTGTTTATCTCTTAGTTTGATTACTATGATTAAAATTATTATTAGACTTTAATATTTAGATAATTTATGGTTGATCAAATTTTAGGGATATGGAACATAAGAACTTGTCTCACAAGAGAGGAATTTATAGTCAAAATGTTAAGGTATTGTTGTGCCCGAATCACGAGTCCCAGAGACCTCCAAGGAGCCGGCACCGATGCAAGTACAAAAGGGTCTTTATTACAAGCTCGAGCAGGGGCTCACCCATCTCCCGGTGCAACAGCAGCAAGGTGAAGTGAAGAACAATAGCAAACAGGGTTTTTAAGGAGTAAGGGATGGGAGTGTTACAGTACATGTAGCATCATCACATAAGCACCAATTACAATTACAGCTTTGACCATTCAGTATCTGTGAGGTGTTCATTCCTTTCGGTGGGACCCAATCATGACTTTTGAGAATCCTTTGAAAATGACCAATTGTGAAGTGAGTTCAAAGGACCCACGTGGGGTTCAGACAAGTGGTGAGAAATTGGCTAGTTTGTATCTACAGTTCCCAGCCTTGACTCAGACCATAGGAATGTTTCTTTTTACTTTTTGATTAGCTGAACTGAGGGCGGTCTGAGGATGGCTTTAGCCTTGAACAGTATGAGGCTTTTCCTGGGACTGGGACTGGGGCCATGTGCAGCCCGAGGTTTCTCTTAATGGAGGACTTAATTTTTGGCTCTTCAGTACAAATATAGAGAGGGATTTCATAATATCCAAAACTATCTATTTAAAAAAAGAGAAAGGGATATTTATAATTTGATGGTGGCTACATCCCCCAAATATTCAGGAAAATCCCATGTAATGAATAAACTTTAGACATATTCACTTTAATATCAGGAAAATACATGGATATTTGGATTTGCTACTATTATTTAAAATACTTGCCAATGCTCTAAAGTAATAGAAAGAAAGCATTGGATGGGAATAGATGAAGCTTCCATTACTTGAAGATGATATGGTCATCACAGTGAAAAATCAACATGTTTGTAAATAGTTGAGAGATTATGGGAATATTTGGTCAAATGTAAGTGGGAGTTTTTCTGCACCAGTAAAAATCAATTAGAAAATGCAGAAAGACATGCCAGAGTATGGTAAATAGGGTACCAAATATAAATCACATGTAATTCGGTACTGCTTTATTACCAGTTAATAAAATGCTCTGACCACTCTAAGCAGGCAGGATTCTGTAGCCTGATCTAAATGGCTTGGCATCACCAATGGGCAGTCGTTCACTTTGGTTTCAACCTGATAAAGATGACTTTTAGTGCTGTGGTATTCAGTGTCTTCTAGAAAAGAACAGTACCTGAAGGAATATCCACCTGGTTGTAACCTATATTTTGGTTTAACTCCAGGAAAATTGAGCAGGAGGAAAGTAATGATTCTGGGACACACTGTACATCCCTAGAGTTGCCTATACTAACATCTCTCTAAGGATAGTTCCATCTCTTCCATGTCCTCTTGCTCCTATAAAAAAATAATAACTATTATTATTTTTATCTCACTCCTTTTTGAATGGGGATCGATAGGGGTACAAACAAAGCCAATCACCTAATGTCTTAGATCTGAATGAGGTACATAAGCATAGAGTTTTACTGTGCTATAGAATATAATATTCCTATATAACCAAAAATAGTAATAAGCCTTCTAATATCTTAGGAAATAACTGAACAAGAAATGCTCAACACCGTTGGAAAAATGTTGTAACCATTAACAGCATGAACATACCATAGTGCTCATTTAGAATTACCCAAATAAGCAAAATATACCCAACATATTAATGGATTAAGTGGCTGATAATTGCTTCACAAACTAAACTAGTAACTAAATGCAACTCAGATCAAATTTTTATTTTGGAAAATTAAGATTGTTAGTTAATTTATGTTTGAAAAAAGGAAAAACATAATGGGGGCTCACTCTCCTACATGTTAGCACACAATAAGTAGCCCCAGAATACAAAGCAATGGTTCAGAATGGAAAAATAAGAGACAATCTGTTTATGTAGTAACTTTTACAAGATAAAAAGAAAGGATCTATGTTTCACATATGATCTTGGGAAAACTGGATCACTATTTGGAGAAAAAATAAAACTAGATTTTTATTTTACACTAAATAAAAATATGGACTCTAAATGAAGGACATGATGTTGAGAATATTATTCCTAGTTAAGTAGTCCTGAGAAGTACTTCTTAAACAGGAGCCCTGTAGCACAAATGGTGAGGAAGTTGTGGATTATCTTTTTTTTTTACATTACATGAAAATTGCCTTTGCACAAAAGATAAGCAGACAGTTTAACAGAAAGATAATCATCTGGGAGAAGATGCTTGTGAAATGCTCAGTTAGGACATAATATTTAACATATACAAATAATTCCTCAAATGAAGGAACAAACAGAAAAATACACAAAGGATATGCAATTGCAATACCAGACCTGGATATATATCCCAGAGAGTGATTACTTAGGTTCATGAAAGGAAATATAAAGGCATTTAGCTCAATTCCCTTTTTAGTAGTGAAAAGTTGGTGGCAACCCAGTGTCAGCCAACAGGGATGCAGTTCAGTAACATAAACGCTTTACAGCAAGAAGTCAAATCTCAGTGTGGTTATACCTATGTGTGTCCTTGTGTCTTTCAAGAAATATAAATTGAATCCAACCTAAGTAACTAAATCCATAACAGGAACAAGCAAGAAACAGAAAGAGATGTGTTTTGGCCACTCTGCACAAATAGGATGGGTCCCGTCCAACATTTGGTTGCAGTGTCAAAACTGATCATGACATACTCATTAGGCTTTCTGAGGAGGGCATGGTGACTCCCAAGCTGGTCAAAAAGATGGCATAAAAGAGCAGGGCAAGGAGACCAGTTGAAATTTTTAGTTTTTGTAATGGTTAGGATGCAGGCTAGGTTGAGTGTTGCCACGCATGGGAAAGGGCTTTTTTCCCCTCATCTGGTTCAAAGGAGAAGGCATCCATGCTTTCTTCTCAGCTCATTTAGCAGTGGGGCAAAGGAAAGCAAGATGGTTGAAGCTTCAAAATTCTTAGTAAACATCAAAAAATTGACTCAGACTTTTTATTATGAGATCTCTACCAGAATAGCTTTTATATATCTGTAAACAGACAGACACAGACATAGTCACACAGACAGGCAGACAGACAGAAAGACTGACACACACACACACACACACACACACACACACACACACACACACACACACCAATATGCATTTCCCAAAATCTGGTACATATTCAACACCTTACAGTATACTAGAGTTGAAGCCTTTATTAGAATAGGGGAAACAACCTACCTATTTCAAAAATGCCTGTTGATTATGAAATCGAAAAAATAGATATTGTGTGGCTGGGTGATTCAGTTGGTTAAGTGTCCTACTCTTGATTTCTATTTAGGTCTTGATCTCACATTCGTGAGAATGAGCCCTCCATTGGTATTTGCACTGGGCAGGGAGGCTGCTTAAGATTCTCTCTCTCCCTTTCCCTCTGCCCCTCCTCTGCTCCTCTGCACACATTCTCTCTCTCTCTCTCTCAAAATAAAAATGAAAGAAAGATAGAAAGAAAAGAAGAAAGAAAAATAGAGATCACAATAAAAATAGCAACCATATATTAAGTATATGCCACATTTTAAAAGCGTTATATACATTCATTTTATGAATCGACCTTCTGAATAATTCAAAGGAAACTGAGTCTATGAGAAGCATACTAAAGATATTATACTAGAACTTGGATAATTATCTCTGCCCATTGCAGAATCTCTGTTTCTAGTGACTTAATTATGACAGACATACTATGTCTTTTCCTTACAGACAGTTCTTTTACAAGCCCTTACAGGCCTTTTACAAGCCCTGACACATATGTATCCATATCTCTTTATTTGAATATTCATAACCTGTCACTGAAAAATGGTACCTTTTGAGAAAGCCTGAAGATGTGCCTAAGAAGTGCTAGAAGTGGTGAATATAATGTGGAAAGAAACCGTGTTTAAAAAAAAATACGTATCCAGATGCAGTCATTATTTTTCCTTTGGCTATAATATCCTTTGTGAAACAGAGTAAGAACATAGCTAAAAGTTTCAATATGTAGTGAAATTTTTATATGTTATGTCTTGCTTCTACAACTAGGTCTTGACTATAAAAATTTTAAGAAAAAGTAAAAATAACATCTGCAAAATGAAAAAATGTGGCATTTATTTTTTTATATTACCTAGAAAATGTCACTTGATTTTTTTTCTAATTTTTTGCAATTGTCCCTACTTGAAATTTAAAATGCCCTGATAACCACATGACTTCCTTTCTCAGTTCCTACAATAGGTCTTTGATCACACATCACCTTCTCAAGAAGTACTTTACCAAACACTACATTGAAAATAATAACATAATCTGATATACCCTAAATCCTTTTCCTCAATTCTTCCCTTCTTTGTAGAATTTTTCACCATTCAGTTCATTATATATTTACTTGAATGTTTACTTACAGTCTCTGTTTTTAAAATGTGAGCTCTGATATCTTTTCTTCTTTCAAATATTTATCCAGTGATAAAGGGAACAGGATTAGCCTCAACAAATAAGTCATTTTGTTACCAGTGGCCAGACATTGATTTCTACAGTGTTCTGCTAATTTTCCTGTCATATTGAAATAATATTTTTTGAAGTAATGCATTTGTGAAGAAGATACATTTTAATATTCTTCTCTATTCATATTTTAAAACACTAAAATTAATAATCAATAGGAATCTATGTATATTCATCAGATAGATTAGCAATCATATAACTTTGGATTTTAAAAACACTCTACAATTTTATGAATTGAGTTTCTGTCAGGAAATTCCATGGATTCCATCCTCATGTGTGTTTAGTTCTTTTTATATATTTATTACAATGTGATAACATTTTTCCTATTTGAATATATTTTATTCGCCATTTGGGATATCTTGAGAAGAGAAGGTTAATTTCTCCTTTCTTCTTACAAAAACATAGCAGAATCTGTTGTCTGCCTAAATAGCCTTCACTCCAGTATCACTGGAATTTTGCCCTAACAATATTTTTCATTACCCAACTTCAACTCTCTTCCTGATGCTCAGTCACCTCAAGAAAGGCTAACTACTTCCTTAGCCAAAGGAGCTTGTTCTTCTTGGTTAGAAACCAACCTTATAATCTGAACAGTGTAATTCCTGCCGCTGACTGGTTCAGGCACTACTACACTATTATGGCCAATGTTTATTGGGGGCAGGGAATTACTTCTAGGATTTTTTTTCTTCTTTTACTCTTAACAAGTACATGAGGGAGAAATGCCTTCTTTTATGCCTCTGGACACTGTTGCATCTGGATGCAAGAACTGAAATTCTTGTTGCCATTAAATGACCAGAATGAGATCTTGCCCGAGGACAAAGCAAACACAGAAAGCAAAGCAGCACTAGAGGAAATGCAGAGAAATGGACTTGGAGCCTTGGTCACACTGTGTTTGGAGCTACCTTATTTTTGAAACTCTTCCATATGTGATACATTTACTACTGTTTAATTGAGTAGAATAAATGCTTGCTACTTGTATCAAAAACATTCTAAATAATATAAAGCAAAAAGTATATCACTGACATAAACATGATAATATATTTTTTAAACTTGCTAGTGTCAAGTATGGGTAAAGGTATGAGGAAAATGACATTGTCCGACTTTGCTGGTTGGGCTATAGATTAGTATAGCCATTTTGGAAGGCAAGTAGAAACAAAAATTTAAAATGCACCCAGTTCCTGCAAATCCATTACTCATTATCTACTTTAACGAAACGATTGTGTGTGTGTGTATATATATATATATATTTAATAAATAATATATAATATTAATAATACTTTGTAAAATATAATAAACAACATATTTCTTGAATAACTGTATATTTATTTAATAATAAATGTATATTTTATGTTATTCAATAAATATATATTTATTCCAAATTTGTTTTAATAACAAGTGTAAAACGTCAATACTTTTATTATGAAGAGAATGATAGTATTTTAAAAAGCTGTGTTGTTCTTTTTTTTTTCTTTTTTTTTACGTTTTATTTATTTTCAGAGAGAGAGAGAGAGAGAGTGTGTGTGTGTGTGTGTGTGTGTGTGTGTGTGTGTGTGTGTGAGCAGGGGAGAGTCAGAGAGAGAGGAAGGAAGACACAGAATGTGAAACAGGCTCCAGGCTCTGAGCTGTCAGCACACAGCCCGACGGTGGGCTCTGACCCGGGAACTATGAGATCATGACGTGAGCTGAAGTCAGACGCTTCACCGACTGAGCCACCCAGCTGCCCCTCTTTTTTGTTTTCTGACCTACTTTACACTAGTTCATCCAAAGCTTATATCTCATTAAAAAGTGTTAAAAATAGGGACACATGGGTGGCTTTGTCGGTTTAGTGTCCAATTTCTGCTCAGGTCATGATCTCACGGTTTGTGAGTTCAAGCCCCGCATCAGACTTTGTGCTCAGAGCCTGGAGCCTGCTCTCTCTCTCTCTCTCTCTCTCTCTCTCTCTCTCTCTCCTCAGTGAGTTAGGGGTTTTAAGAACCCAGGCTAGAGTTCTCCTATAGTGTGGAGAATAAACTCACTCCGTATACATCACCTAACTCACTGTAAGGCACTATTATGATTTGGGGCAAGTAAAGAATTAGCTATTCCTTTCTGGATAATAAAAATGTGAGACAAAGGCAAAAAGAGAGAGGCAGAAAAGTAAAATGGTGAGAAAACTAACAACAAAACATTTTCTCCCAGGGCTTTGGTCTAAAGGGGAAGAGAATGAGAGGAATGAGGGGGTTTTGAGAATTCTCCACCAATATACCATCCACCCCTCATTTATCTAAAGTGTCATCATGTTTGAATCATGTATCTAAGAGACTACATTCACTTGTTTGTGCAGAAGGGTCTGTGAGAGAAAAGGCCTTAGGGTTTGCTCTCTTATGTCACCCTCAATCTGTTTGCATTTTGGACATTAAATTGAGAGAAAATGGACCTGTCAAGGTACCTCTAGAGCTGCAAGAGAGAAACCTACAAAAGAGAGAGAAAACTTAGGACTTGCATTGAAGAGGGGACACAGACGTCTCTAGTGTGTTGATAGGCTCTAAGGTAAGAAAAAGCAAATGAAAAGTGATCTCTTTTTTGGATTTAATTTGTAGGTGTGTCTGAAGCTAAAAAATACCTGGGGAGACAAGCCAGTGCTGTTCTAGTGACCAAAGAAGACAGAGAAAGTTATTCTCAGAAACCATAATTCTTCCTTATCTCTTGAGTTCACAAGAGCCATCCTATACATCAAGCTCCTCACTTTCCTGTTAAAGTTAGTATCTATGCCAGGACCCGCAAAATGGAGGCTGTCCAAGTGGCCCGGCCCACATACAAATCCTAAATCTAAGTCAGCCTGCACTTACGGGAAAAGCATCCCTGTTAAGAAAACCCAACACCAAACACAATCCTCCATCTCACCTTTAGCTAGCTTACATTATAAAATAGGCTCTCCTAATTTCATCAAGACATGTTTGGAGCCTGGGTGACTAGTACGGTTAAGCGTCCGACTTTCGCTTAGGTCATGATCTCGCGGTTCGTGGGTTCGAGCCCCGCGTCGGGCTCTGTGCTGACTGCCAGCTCAGAGCCTGGAGCCTATTTCAGTCTGTGACTCCCTATCTCTCTGAGCCTCCCCTGCTCACGCTGTCTCTTTCTCTCTCTCTCTCTCTCCTAGAAATAAATAAAAATATTTAATAAAAAAAAAGACATCTTTGACCTCCTAGCCAATCATGTTCTGTTTCTGCCTTGTCTTGTCTCACATTCTGTAAAACTCACCCTTGCCCCAAATCTCTCAGGCAGAATGCTCCACTGCTTGTGAGGCACCGTGTTCTTATAATCCATGGATTGATTTCTCTTGAGTAAAGAACAACAAATTGTTGGATAGAAATTGTTTTATTTTTGTCACTTGATACCCCAAATGTGTTTTTCAAGAGCTACTCACGAAGTGGGAAGGACATATGAACAACCAAATTTATAAAACCAAAATTAACTCTGTTTAAAAGGAATTTTTCAATTTTTGTCTATGTCCAACATTTAAATGAATTGGGTAATTTGAGAATCAGAAAGGCATATCATGTTTAGTCTGCACTTCAAAGAAGTGTTGTGAGTTAAGAATTTTGGAGGAATTTTAAAAGAGGCAAATCTCTATGTACAAAGAAATATTCCTAAAATGTATTATTAAGTGAAAAATTAGCAGAATGATTCAATTAGTATGATATCTTTCACGTAGAGAAACACTGTCCCCCTGCCCAACACACGTATGTAAATGTTTAACAGAAATGTTGAAAGGAAGTAGTTCATCTGGGTAATAATGGACATTTTTTGAGAGGAGAGAAAAACAAAGTTAAATTAGATTTAGCATTGGTTATTAAGTTTTAACTTATGAGAAGGAATATATAGCTAATGATATAATATTTAAAAGAATACATTTTAAAGAAATATAAATGAAATCTCAATAGTACAAAAAATAATTCTGAGGGGCAGCTGGGTGGCTCAGTCAGTTGAGCGTCGACTTAGGCTCAGGCCACCATCTCAAGGTTCAGGGTCTTAGGTTCGAGATCCTCATCAGGCTCTCTGCTGTCAGTGCAGAGCCCACTTCAGATCCTTGTCCGCCCCACTCTCTCTGTCCTTCCCCTGCTCTTATTTCTCTCTCTCTCTCTCTCTCTCTCAGAAATAAATATTTAAAAATATTTTTAAAGTTATTTCAGAGAATTGGAAGTATATGATGACTTTACTTCTCTTGGAATCAATTAGCTACATATTTACTCCAAATTTTGTTAAGACCAAAGCGATCAAATATTTCTTGCTATATGCACTTGATTTTCAAAAATAAACACGTGACTTTTGTTTTAATCTAGTCTATTGTGAGCATAGAGAGGAAAACTTTAGGTGCCCATATCAGTACCTGATACACTTAGCATAATGTTAAGCTTGTAGATTCCCTCAATATTATTTTGGTAATGACAATAGTGACTGATATTCATTGTCACAATAAGTGTTGAACATTGGATATGCAGCATCTCACTTAATCTTCATATAGATCAAAACCTTATTACATGGCCATATTCATCTCATTGACAGATAAGGAAACTTAGACATAAAAAGTTTAAAAGTGGCTCAACCAAGAGAGTATACATAGAAATGAAGAGTGGATTGAACTTGAATATTCTATTTTATAGTCTATGTCATTTATTTGTAAAATAAAGACCGACCTTGAGTTCCAATGACTAGATTACTGAAAAGTCTCTTTGACTTAGTTCATATTCTTATGCTTCATTTTCTTATTATCTGTGCCTTATTTTACATTACAAGCTTCTTCCTAATGATTCAGCCAACAATCTTTGCTATCTTATTTCTTATATAGCTCCCTTGTATCTGTCCAGCAATGAAGAGATTTTAGAAAATCCCTGAAGCTTTACTATTCTGGATATAGAATTGTGTTTACAGTATAATTAGCTAGCTAAACATATAACCTAAATCTCTAAGTTTGTCCTCTTTGATTGTTAATCTACAACAGACCCTATGCAGAGTTCCTCTGTGGTAGTTTTATATGAAATACTTACCCTTCTCGTATGCCCCTGTTATGATCTATTTGCAATTTCCATAAGAAGTTTTTCTGTTACAGACAAACCTTCTTTCAAAGGAGCTTTTTAACCTAATTTAAATATATTAATAGCATTTAAACCCAAGTTTTAGAGAATGTAATTTCCCTGTCATCAAAGAGTATGGTGTTCCTTTCACTAACTTGCAAATTTTCTTTTTAAACAATAAACTGCACAAATACAATGTACTAAATAATTGAAAAGGTCAACATATCATAGAAAGTAGGGAAACCATTAACATATAGATTAACCCCATCAAAGGATGATATTTGACGGAATATTCAATGTGATTTATATATCATAAACTAAAAGAGCAGAAGCTTTACTTTTGGAAAACCTCTAATTCAGCAGTCGGCCTTACTTTCTGACATGAAAAATTTAATATGAATGCAGTGTGCATGAATGCCAATTACTAGGATAAAAGAGAAGCTCATGGCAATTAAGAGATTATATTCCTTTGAAAGATGTAATTAAATGGCAGGAAGTTTCGTTTCAGTAATTTCTAAACCAAAAATGTATGGATTTATTTTTATTTTTATCACTCCAATAAAATAAAGCTATAAGATAATGAGCCCACTAAATTTCATAGCTCAATAATTGAATAAAAATAAAAAATATATTTTTACATCATTTATTTTAGCAATGCAAGTGATTATTCATTGTAAACTTTGCCTGTTATTAACAGATATAATCATAAATAACTTACTTTATTCCTTACACCTTTTTATAGTTCTTTTTAAAGACAACGTGTAAATGTAGCATATGAAATATATTACAAAATATATGTATAAATAAACAAAAAATTTTAACAAATCTTGTATATTTAACACTTAGCCTGTTAAGAGATTACTTAAATAATTAAGTTTCAATGAAAATTAGTGTTACATAATGTGGTTGTAAGAAATACTGTAAAAAAAAATTAAAAGTTTACTCATGATCATTAGCTGGATTTGTCAGTAAGATAAATCATCTGTGCTTAACATGACTCATCGAGGTAACGTGGAGTCGCCCCAAATTTTCAGACATTGACACACTTAGACAATACTTCAGCAAAAGTACTTCCTAGTGAACTTGATTCTATGAATTTTTCACTGACATGTAAGAAAAGTTTATTTCCTAGAAATTTTCTCCAGAACTCTGATTGAAAAAAAAATGTAGGTCAATACCTTGGCTATTTTAAAGATGATTCGCATTGAATTAGATCAGATTTTTAAGAATGTTTTATGATCTTTCTCCTCCATGTCTTTAACATTCCCAACTTACAGAAATGTTGAGAGGCAGTTAAATATAATCACTCCCATACTCATCACTTAAGAGTTAGCAGCTGTTACTATTCTTTTCATCTTTCTGTAGAAATGCATGATGTACCTGTGTATACTAATATTAATAATGTTAAATTCAGATCTTTTCTGCTTCTTTGGAGATAATATGATTTTTCTTCACAGATGTATTACACTAAATTATATTTAGTATATTTATAATATATATTTAGTATACATAAATGTTTAGTATATTTATAATTATGTATATATGAGGCCTGTAGTTTCCGTTTATGTTGTCTCTGTCATGTGTAGATATAATTGTTTACCTGCTTAAATAAAACAAATCAAACTTTCCCTTTGCCTTTTTCTCTTCTATAGAAATTTGCCTGTTTGAACCATTTCTATTTCTAAATATCAAAAAATTATCTCTCAAAATGCTGCCAATCTTTGTTACTGTTATATTTCCAAGACATTCATCTAGACTTTAAGTTAATTTGCAGTTATGCAAAATACTATTAAGATACTGATATGCTGTGTTTAAATGGTTTATCTTATTTTCATTTTTGATTCTGTAAAAGTTGTAATTTATTCTTTCTTTTTGCTGTTATATATTAAGTAGTGGTTTGCATTATGTTGATTTTTTCAGTCTATCGTCTAAACACGTATATATATGTGTAGTATATATACACATATATGTTACATATATATGTGTCTGTATGTATATATTTATCTACTACTTTTTTTCTTCCTGTATTAATTTCTGCTTTTATCTATATCGCTTCCCTCATTTTAAGTTTATGGTGTTTTTTTCTACTTATTCCTTTGAGAAATGTTTTTGTTTTTTCCTCATTTTGTTTTTATTGATATGTGTTTATACAGATAACACAATTGTACTCATTACTTCAGTTTTAACTTACAGATTTTGATACCAATAATTAATTTTAATGTAATACTATTTGTTGGGTTTGTATTTCTCTTTCACTAATGAGCTAGTTAAGAATTTTTAAATCTCTATGAAGGATGACAGTTTGTTCTTTTGATGTAACATTAATTTCTAGTTTTTTGTATTGTGACCAGAAAATAACATTTGCGATACATCTATATTTTAGAACCTGTTGAAGTCTTTTCTTTATTTTTACTTAATACAATGTTCTAGAATTCTCTATGTGAGCTTCAGAAGTATATTCTCTATTATCACCTTGAAAAGTCTGTTATACAGTAAAACCTTACATTGCAAGTAACTTGTTCTGCTACTGTTTCACCAGATGAACAAACACTGATAATAATTTCTAACTTGATAAACTAGCAATGTCTTACAATATGAGTAGACTGGGGCGCCAAATGTCACATGATAACTGAGCCAAAGAGTTGAAGCCTTTCCTACTTTAAGCATCCTTATTTGTTATACACAACTCTATGAGGAATTCTACCTTATACAAATATGCATTTGCCCATGCTTTTTTTTTAAGATGTTCTTAATCATCTCATTTTCATTCCTTTTAAACTACCTAATGGCCTTTGTGTATGTACCTGTGCCCGTACGTGTGTGTGTATGTGTAGGTTTCTACTACTTTTTGGTAGCTTTATGTTTTCTCAGCTATGAGCTAATCAATGGGCATATTTTATTTTCCCTCGTTTGTTTTCCTTTCTTTTCTAATCTTTTTTCAGTGTATACTTTGTCGGAACATATAACATTTAATATAACATTTTGTCGGCTGTCCTCTTACTTTTAGTCTTGGAACTATGTTTAAATATATCCACAGCTACCAATCATCCTTTTACCACATCTTTCTAATAATTCTTCTGTTGTAGGCTATTCTCTTCTACATTCATCAGGAAGACCTCATGAGTACAGATGTCCCTACATTTCTTTTCATGCTTAAATATTGTTTTTTGTTTTTTTTTCTATTGCCCTGATAGCTTGTTTGGATGTAAATGCCTGACTTGCATTTTCTTTCCTGGCGCTTCTTCAAAATGTTGCTTAACTTACCCTTCCTTCTATATTGCTACCAAGGATTCTGGTTACAGCCAAAAAAGGTAGGTGACTTTTTTGATGGAAATTCAGAGAATTTTTTCATTTAATATTAAAGTCTATTAATTTACTTGGGTATGGCTAGACATTGAGGGCCATTAACCAATTCACCTGCATGCATATGGTTAGTGTCAATATGTAGATTCAGGTTCTCTTTTATTTGGGGACTAGTTACTTTATTCTTCAGAAAATGTAATTATATGAACGTTGGTCTCTCTACTACCCCCATAACATTTCTTCTGACCATCGTTTTGTCTATTCTTAACTTTATTTTATTTTCATTTTTTAAATCTTGATTTCTATTTGTCAGTGCATACTTGTTAATGTTCACTTTATTGCACTTTATTCTGTTTTAATAATGCAATTTAAAGTTTTCATCAAAATTATTCTCCTTTGAGCTCTCTCAAATTTAATCATGTCTTCAAATGATTTTTATTTGTTTGAATTTTTTATTTTTATATTTTTATAGGATTCTATCAGCTCTCATTTGACACCTTCTTAATTTTGTCATTTCTGATGGTTGACTGATGTCTTATGAGAGTAACTTCGTTTCTTGGCATAGCATGGTATAATTTTATTGTTTTCATCTGTAAGTCAAAAGGAGCTGCTTTTCTGATTTTGTGAAATCTGTTGATTCTATAGGACCATTAGTTTCTCTTGCATTTACTAATTTTTGTCACCCTGCCACCTAACCACAAATGTTGTTTCACCTCTCCAGGTCACTCCCACTCCCTTGGTAGTGGTCTTCCCCAAGACTGCACCCTCAGAACTAGAAAGCTCTCAGTTCTTTCCATTCAACTCTCCAGTATCCAGTGTTCAAATGTGCCTTATCTCAGACCTGGTCCCAGTAATCTCACAGGCAAATGGGACTCTCATTCTGAATGTGATTTTATCTGCATTGATATGCTTAGGATCCATATATATATATATATATATATATATATATATATATATAGTTTGTTTGTTTGTTTGTTTGTTTGTTTGTTTGTTTCTGTGCAGTCTCCACCTGATTAGTCATGGGCCCCAGAGATGGATCTGATGATGTGGAATGTTTCCCTACCTATATAGAAATACTTTGTAACACACTCTGTCTCTGAATTTTGCTTGAACGTTAGTTTTATTTTCTCTTTTTGAAACCCATAAATGTAAAGTTTTTAAAAAGGAGCTTGGAAAATCATATTACCAAGACCAATTCCACCACCTTTCTCAAATGATTAGGTAAATATTATTGAATCAAGTGGTGCCTGGGTGACTCAGTCAGTTAAACAACTGACTCTTGATTTTGGCTCAGGTCATAATCTCATGGTTCATAAGTTTGAGCCCCACATCATGCTCTTGCTGATAGCATAGAGCCTACTTGGGATTCTCTCTTAACCTCTCTCTCTATCCCTCCTCTCTTTAAAATAAATAAATAATCATTTAAATACTATTAAATCAATATAACAAAGTGATGTACCAATTTACAACATTCACCTTTTCTCCCCAGGTATTTCATCTAAAATTTACAGGTCTCTAGCTAAATAATACAGATGACTATTAGATTTGTATTTCACTTTTCTTTGTGCTTATGGTCAAACTTTCTATAACTTCTTATATTAATGTAGTTCTGCATTAAAAGAAAATGGTAAACACAATATTTACTGTGTACAAGTCCAATTTAATACAGTAGCTTTATAAGTGAGAACACTACATAACCAAATGTAATGTTCACAGAAAATAAAATATTCTGAAATCAACAGCATGTAAAGAGTAAAAATGAATAAATGCATTAACAAATAAAAATGTTCAAGGACAGTCCAAAAATGATTCAGGCAATAAAGCTCTACACTAAGTCAATAAATTTGTTTTATTTAAAGTCTGCCTGGAAGATTTAGCCAACCTCAGAGGAGCTCATAAAGACTTGAGGCTAATGGGCTATATCACACATTAATGTCAAGTGCGCGGGCACCTGGCATTCCTACAGACAATGTAGCCAAAGGCCAGTACTCCAGTGGTTTGTAAGGCTAATGTTAGATTTCTAACAATAGATTAATATCAGCAGGAAGTACAACAACTGGGCCGTTCAGAGTAAAAAGCTACAGCTAGCTACAATGAAGTGCGCCAGCATGGGACAAGCAAACAGAAAAAGCTAGAAATTCAAATCCCAGGAAAAGTAGAAACAAAAGCCCTCTCAAATTACAACCTGTGGTTACTGGTGCGCTATTGTACAAAACATCAAAATAGCAATCTGCATTCAAACACACACATCCATAATTAAAATTGAATGAGGACTTTGGTATGTTCAACTTTTTTTGAAGAAGATCAAGACTGGTTCTACATTTCAAAATTATACCATTATTCAAAATACTTGGATTGTATTGTATTGGATGTTCAGGATGAGAAATTTCAGAAAAGCAAAATTAGCATTAGAAAAAAATAACCCAAAAGTGAGAAAATGTAGTTCAAGAGAAGTATAAAACAAACAAAGAGTGGCCAGCTCCTGGGGTAACTCCTGGCTTTCAAGAACTAATCTTTGCATGTGTATGGAATGAGTCCCAGCAGCTAGAAATGAGTTGAAGAAGTGATTTTAACTCTATCTTTGTCTCCCATTCTCATTGGTCTACTTGGGTTACTATCTGCTCCCATGGTCACTTTGAGATATAAAACAGCATCAGCTTTTGTAGATACCAGGTGCCCTTGGGTCAATAACCACAGCAGCTGTAAGTTCTGCTGCCTAAGAAAATCGTGAAAGGAGAAGCACTTTGAAGAGCTAATTTGGGCATGCACTCCATCAACCTGTCAGAGCTGGTGGATTACATTCTAACAGTCATTTTCCTTCCATTATTGTTTTAAGAGTTTAAGAATCAACCCTGGGGATGCTTGGGTGGCTCAGTCGGTTAAGTGACCAACTTTAGCTCTGGCCATGATCTCACAGTTTGTAAGTTTGGGCTGGCATGCGGCTCTGTACTGACAGCTTGAAGCCTGGCACCTACTTTAGATTTTGTGTCTCCCTCTCTATGAATAAATATTAAAAAATAAATAAATTTTAAAAAATCAACCCTGAAGAAAGAGGTTGTTGATGGAGAAACAGTTCACCAGGATATGTCGTCATAGTTCTGGAAAGCCTTTGTCTCTTCTTGCGAAGGCTCATCCCTCTCTTCTTATTATAATTCACCAAGAGGGACAAAAGTGAGATCTAGACTTTGGCTCTCTTTAGATACACGTTACCAGATATGATAACTCCTAACTCAATGGGGGAAATAAGCTCAGAGTCAGTGAACTGAATCTATAGGGAACAAGATCACTGTCAAAGGAAGACCACACATAACAGAGGAAGCAAAACTATGAGACAGACCAAGTAAATATAATTTAAATAAATAAATTTTAAAAATACTGAATAATATATAATCTCAAAGAGTTAAGAGATGATGTTATTATACAAAGCAAAAATGTCCATACTCTCGTTAAATTATATTGCAAACACATATAAGTTTGTGTGTTTTATGTTCATGTATAAATGTGATTATTTATAAGCCATTTATTTTAATAGAAGAGGGAGCACAATTTGTGTTACGTTTCTTTTTCTTTGCTTCTTCTTTTTCCAAAAATATATTTATATAAAATCGCACACCCACATCCACCCCCTCCTCCAACCTCCTCCCACACACTCACTTGAACATATATACAATAATACTGGGAGAGAGTTCTATTCACTATTTAAAAAAATAATATCATGTTATTCAGTAACTTTGGACATTTCTTTCCTCAATATACACTATGTAGTTGGTAGAACACCAAGACAACTAATTCTGCCAGAATTTAAACATTAAACTATCTAGAATTTACATCTAGATATGCTATAAAATGTACATCTAACTCATTTTTTCACGGTGAATTTTAAACTGTGTAGTATCTTATATCAAATATTTCACACTGAATTTAAATTATAAATCTCACGTATTATTTTGAAAATAGTAATGATCTATTTTATTTCTCTGTTTTATTCCACTATCTGGTATCTGTAAGGGAAGTTACACCTCACTGTTCCAAATTTTTATGTGATTCTATTAGAATTTTGTGTGCACTTAAAAATTTTCTGGTTACAGGGTGCTTGGGTGGCTTAGTTAGTTGTGCACATGACTTTTGATTTCAGCTCTGGTCGTGATCTCACTGTCATGAGATGGAGTCCCATGCCAGGTGGAGCCTATTTAGGATTCTCTCTCTCTACCTCCCTCTCTGCCCCTCCCTGGCTCCTGCACTTTTGCTCTCTTTCTCTCTCAAAATAAATAAATAAACTTTAAAAATAAATAAGTGACATAAGATAAAATAAAATAAATGAAATAAATTTTCAGGTTGCTTTTCCAAATCCAACAAATAGAATTGTATTAAATTTATAAATTTATTTTAGTAAAATTGTTTTTTCCATGTTTAATAAAGAGGAAGGAGAAATACTATATCTCCCCATTGGATAACATCATTTTTAAGGTATTCAAAAATATTATCGCTTCCTTCATCTAAGAATTATGCTTTCATATCAGGTCTTAACTATGTAATAAACACACATAGTTTTTGCCTTGGTTTTCAGTGGAACTTTTTCTCTCATTTATATATTTAGGTGTTTATTGCTGTGATGGACAATAAGTGTTAGATCCATATTCTGATGGATAATCATATTACTAATCATAGTATTTTAAAAGCATAATTTTGGGACTTTTAATATACAAAATCATATTGTCTGCAGAAGAAGATCTGTTAATCTTTTCAGTTATTTTCTCTGGTTTTCTTTTCTTGTATCATTTCCATAAAGTACAAATGACTATGATGATAAAGGCTTTAATTAAATTACTTAGTGCCTCTCTATTTAAAATAATGTTTGCTGTTCAATTTTGTTAAGTAGTCTGTTACATTTAAATAGTTTAGCATCTGTTCTAATTTTTTAAGCTCTTATTAGAATTGACATTTGAATTTTATTTAATGCCTTTTTATCCTCAACTGATAAAATCACATGTTATGCTGGCTTCATATATTGAATTGGGAAAACTTCCATCTTCTCAAATATCTTCAATAATTTAGAGAACTGAAATATGTTCTGAAAAGTGCAGATCAGATTCAACTGTAAACATACTTGTGATGGTTTTTAACTTTAATCACCTTATACATGTTTTCTAGAATAATTGAAATATGCTTTTCTATTTCTCTTACAGGAAATTTTGGTAATTTGTGCTTAGATAAACAATTTTTCTTATTTTCAGATTTTCCATTAGTTTTGGTTAGATCTGTATAGTATTTTCTCTTATTATTCTTGGATTTTTTTTTATTTTGGCTGACCTCTCCTTTCTCATTTCTAATTTTACCTGTTTTCCTTCATTTGTTTCTATTATTAGGCTTAGGAGGGCCTTACCTATTTAATAAATCATAGTAATAGATAATTAATTTAAAAATATATTTTACCTTTATTATTTCTTTCTGCTAATTTTTAATTATGTATTTCCAGCTGTAAGAGATTCCGCAAAATATTCAACAGCTGAGCCCTTGTCTATATTTAAATGGAAATGATAATGTTTAAAACTTTTTTTAATGTTTATACATTTTGAGAATGTGAGTAGGGGAAGAGCAAAAGAGAGGAAAACAAGATCCAAAGCATATTCCTTGCTGACAGCAGCAAGCTTGATGCTGGGCTCCAGCCCATGAACCCTGAGATCATGACCAGAGTTGAAGCCTGCTGCTAGAGAGTACTTCTGTGATGTATGAAACAAACTTAGAGTTCAATATTAGTTATTCCTCTCTGTCAATTTTTCCATAAATATAAGAAGAATAATCCAAATCAGGAATATGTTGTGCCACCAAAATTATCTCTGTGTGTGAATTGAGGAAGAAGGAAGAATTATAGCAGATTCACAAACCAGTTTGTGATAACTATAGCTCTTCCCTGTTGTTCATCTGTCACTTACCCAGCACCCTTGTTTTATCAAATTCTGAAATTGATCATAGAGAATCTCAATTCCTTTAAAGCCCTTTACCTGATTATACATGTTGTTTTTTTGTTTTGTTTTGTTTTGTTTTGTTTTGTTTTTGTACTGTTTTGTAGCAACTCTTTCATACACTGGTATCTTCTGTATTTGCATACTATGAAAGTCTGCTTTGTTTATAGATTTTGTTAGGGAATATATTTTATTGACCTTATTCACTTCTCATATTTTTCCATTGCCGTCTTAAATCATTAGCACCCCAACGGAAGGATCCACACTTATAGCACTACATTAAGGCAACTCCTGTAAAAAACACAAATGCTCATTGTGAACAGATACAATGTCCTTTGAAGAAGCAGTACATGCTGCAGTTTGAGCTTTCCCTGTAGTGAGAAGTATAACCACGATTGCTTTCATAACTGGGAACCAGTCATTCACAGTAATTCATAGAAGATATTTTGAGGGGAAAGATTTTCAAAACTCTTTATTCTTTTTTCATGGAATGAATGCTCTTCATTCTTTTTTTTTTTTAATGTTTTATTTAGAGAGAGAGAGAGAGACAGCGTGAGCAGGGGAGGGTCAGAGAGAGAGGGAGTCACAGACTGAAACAGGCTCCAGGCTCTGAGCTGGCAGTCAGCACAGAGCCCGACGCGGGGCTCGAACCCACGAACCGCGAGATCATGACCTAAGCGAAAGTCGGACGCTTAACCGACTAAGCCACCCAGGCGCCCCTGCTCTTCATTCTTTATGTAGATCCAAGTTTCTGGATGACATCATTTTCTTTCTAAGAACTTTTTTCAACATTCCTTTTAGGTCAAGACTGGTGGCAATAGCTTCCTTCAGTTTACGCTTGAGAAAATCTTTATTTCTCACTTTCAAAGGGTAATTTTTCTGGATAGGATATCATATTGAAATTTTAAAATTCAAATACTTAAGGGGCACCTGGGTAGCTCAGTCAGCTAAGTGCCCGACTTTGGCTCAGGTCATAATCTTGTGGTCTGTGAGTTCAAGCCCTGTGTTGGGCCCTGTGCTGATAGCTAGGAGCCTGGAGCCTGCTTCAGATTCTGTGTCTCCCCCTCTCTCTCTCTGCCCCTCCTGCTCTCGTGCTCTGTCTCCCTCTGTGTCTCAGAAATAAATATTTTTTTAAAAAAAATTCAGGTACTTAAAATATATTCCATTCTCTACTTGTCGACACAGTTTCTAATGAGAGGTTTGTTGTAACTATCCCCCTATAGGTAAAGTTCAACTCATACTCAATCCATCTTCCTTTTTCTTTCAAGAATGTCTCTGGTCTGTTTTTCTGCAATTTGAATATTATATGTTTAGGTGTATTTTTGTTGGTACTGTTCTGCCGGATGTTCCCGAAGTTTCCTCTATCTGTGGTTTGGTGTCCTTCACTCATTTTGGAAAGTTCTCAGCTATATTACTTCAATACTTCTTTTCCATTTTTTATTTCATTCTTTTACTATAGTATTCCAATTACACATGAGAATACGTTTGACATTTTCACACACTTTGTGAATGTTGTGTTCTGGCTTTTTCTTCATTATTTTCCCTTTGCATTTCACTTAAGAAGTTTCAATTAACCTATCTTTAAACTCACAGATTCCAACTTTACTCCTTTAATTAATAAGTGTGTACATGAGTATGTATATCTGTATATGTATGTGCTTATACCTGTGTGTGTGTGTGTGTGTGCGTGTGTGTGAGTGTGTGTGTAATTAATATAATATGAATATGATACTTAGGTCATGAGTGGTAATCAACATTAGCATGAGAGTGTCTTTTTTTTCTCTGTTTGATATAAAGTAAGAATTGCTCCTGACTTCCCAGGATGGAGGCAAGAACATGTTTGATACTCAGATAGAGGACATTACGGGACCTCCCTGGCCTAAGGCAGAAGTAAGAGCAGTTAGGAACCAAAGCCTACAGAGAAGGAAGCAAAGAAGAAGTGAAGGAAAAATAAAGAAGAGGAAACTCATCAGCACCCAAACAAAGAAACTAAAGCAAAGTAGAAATTCTATTATGCCCAGCATTTAATGCTCAGTGTACGTATGAGCAAGCAAAAATAATAACAAGACTTCTGAAGAATGTGTTAGAATATCCTACTAGTCTTCGTAGAACATCATAGCAAAGTAAAGTTTCTAGACAGTTTAACGTGTTTCAGAACTGAGACTATAAATATTGATCTTATTGGCCTTAAGATTCTCCTCAGCTGGACTGAACTTTAGACAGGCTTTTTCCTGTCTGTAGGCCTCTAACCTGCCTTCTCTTAGAGCATTTATTTAAGAAAACTTGCAGTTGTAAATTCTTTCTCTGTTCCTTTGAGATGTGAATCTTCTCCCACCTTTTTGCCAGTTTTATGACCCAGAACCAGTATTTCCAAGGACCCCGCAGCTGTCCATTTGAAATATAAACCTCAAGGAAGACAGCACCCCTGTCTCGTAGTCTGTGAGAGAGTAAGAGCCTAACTCTTATAAGCACCAATGCCAAGTAGAAAAAAACATAATAAAGCATAATCACATGACCCACCTCTTTCTTAATATCCTCCAGTGCTTAAAACACCTTCCACCTTTCCTTAGGATGAATTTGAGTTCACTCTCTCTTCTCTGTTGCAATAGTCTTGATCCCTATTATTGCAATAATCTTGAATTAAGTTTTCCTTGTCTACTTAACTCCATCTAGTGTGACTTCTTTCTTTGACATTTGAACTTGTTATATATAGCACCATCTCTAAGGAGCAAAATTTGGTAAAAAAAAAAAGAAAGAAAGAAAGAAAGAAAGAAAGAAAGAAAGAAAGAAAGAAAGAAAGAAAGAAAGAAAGAAAAGAAAACCTATAATTATAAACAAAGGAATAAATATAGTCATAGTGATATATACAATGTAGTGTGGGAACATAGAAGGGGAGCACCAGTAATGGGTATGCACAAAGCATAACAGCTTAATGGAGGTGAAATTCACATCACATCCGAGAGGGTGAATATTAGAAAGAGAAAGTTGTGGCCATTCCAGCAGAGGAGATGGTATAAGCGAAGTTGTATGCATGATATGTGTGGTCAGCAAATTAGAAGTGCAGACTTATTTGAGATTAATAGACTACATTAATACTGATGGTAAAAAGATCACAGAGACATTCTGTACAGATGACGTGGAGAATAAATTTGAGGAGGAAACAAGGAGACCAGCAAAAAATTTTCTAAGGAATAATTTAAGTCTGAATTAGAGAAATGTCAGTTTGGATGAAGACTTGTAGATAGATTCAGATAATATATAAGAAGTAAAATCAGTGTATTGTGTTAACTCAATATATTTGGTCAGAAAAAAAGATAGAAGGCAGAAACAAGGATATTTCATTTTCATTCCAGGCTCTTCTACTAAATGACTGTAAATGTTCATGTTTAAAGAGCTCTGCATAGCCTTCTTTTTTTGTGTGTGCTCTCTCACATTTCCAATGGTCTTAAATATCCTCTAGAGGCTTTAAAAAATGGGAAGCTTGAAATAAATTTGGGAAAACAGTGGAGACACTGAGAACAACTTTTAATCAATGCTTAGATGAGGAATAATAAATACTAGAATTATGAGATTAGGGTCTAGATTAAATGAGCACATAAATCTATATGCTGTTTTTTTTCAATTTTTTAAATGTTTATTTATTTTTGAGAGAGACACAATGTGAGGAGGGGAGGTGCAGGAGAAAGGGAGGCACAGAATCCTAAGCAGCCTCCAGGGTCGCAGGCTCCAGGGTCTGAGCTGTCAGCACAGAGCCGATTGTGGGGCTTGAACCCACAAACCGCGAGATCATGACCTGAGTCCAAGTCAGACACTCAACCAACCGAGCCACCCAGGGGCCCCTATACTGCTTTTAAAGTAAATATCAAAAGCATTTGGTATTGGAGAAAAGACTGAAAAGAATTACATTTATTAGACGTCTCTAGTTTGCCAGGCAAATCCTGAGCTTGTACTATCATAGTCAAAATCAGGGTAACTATTTTACAACTGATCTTAAAAGGTTGGTGCTTGAGAGTCAATGAGTTACATACTTGAATTTGAATCTCCTGCAGTCCACATACTAACTGTGAAACTTCTGGTAAGCCACTTAATCTCTTTCATGCCAAAGGCTTTTTCCTCCACTCTATATTATATCATTTCCTTTTTCTATATCTCCAGAGCTTCCTTTTCTGTTAATATGAGCTCTGGGCATAAAAAAAGAAGACGTGCACTTAGAAAATTTGACCTGGCAGCTTAAGTAATTTGCCCAAGGTTATTTAGTGAATCAGTGGTAGATATAAGGGTAAGAAGCTATAATTCCTACTCCAATTTCCTGCCTGAACCATTAGATAGCTCCATCTGTTTTGATTCCATCATTAATACGAAGTCATATTTCTGTCTCTTAATAGAAATGAACTGATCTACTGGCTAAAAGTAGAGTATGAAAAAGAATTCCCATAGCTTTAAATGTATTATCATTCCTCACAAGTATAACTTTGAAGGTGGTCCTGTTATATATTTAAATAACCTTAAAAAGCCTTTATAATACCTGTCTTTAATTATACCTGTAATAGAAGAAAAAAGTCTCATTAACATGAGTATCAAATGAACCTTTTTATACTAAACATTAAGCTAAATATTTGATATTTTGATAATATGTCATGGCAACATTTTGAAATGCTGAAGCGTTCATTAATGCCTGCTTAAGATAAAAGTAACACTACATTAATTTGATCCGATTAATGTTAGCACAATGCACAATGGTACATTGATAATGACTGGCCACTTTTCTTGAGTGTTAACTGGTATATTATTACATAGTAAATGAATTGGATAGCCCTGTAATGTCATTATTCATTATTAATTTAGTTAATTAAATGTGTGTCCTACAAACCGTTAATAACTTGATAATTCACCTTTCTTGGATGTTATCAAATACTTATAATAAAACAATCCAAGAGAAATTAAATTTATACATTAAAATGTTTCACATCTGTGATACCTATTTTCCGTGACTAGGCAAAAAGAATTTTTTTATTTTGTCTAGAGTGTTGTAGTAAGATATTTCATAGATATCTATAAATTTTAAAATATTATTTGAGTATTATTAACATGATGCTTTGATCTTATTTATATAAGATTAATATCAAACTTTTTGGTAATTCTGACCAATCTTATCTTTCAATTTTGTGTAATGTATTAGGTCATTAAAATTATTTGAGCTCTGTTTCACCGAATTGCTTGTACACACTGATAACATTCCTCACAAACTCCAAATTACTATTTTATCTTCAGTTGCCTGTAACTGCCATGTAAGTATTAGTGATAATGAATAAAAGCTTTCAAAAGAAATCCTCCAAATATAAGGATTTTCATTGTTTCCAACAATAGGCCAATGGAATCTACTCCAGTTTGTAATTCAAGTTATTTCAGTTCCACAAATATTTATTAAAATACTTTTCATATTCAAGACACTATACTGTATTTTTCATGTTAATCAATTAATGCAACTGATAAGTCACATTTTCATCAAACTTAAAAACTCGGGGGTATAATAGACTATTAACAAAAAAGATTATGAACTCAAATGTCCTTTCACTGACAGAATGAACAAATAAATTGTCATGTCATACAATGCAATGTATTCAGCAATGTAAATTAAAACATGATGGCTGAATGAGACAATATGGATGAGTTTTACAAAATACCAAGGAGTAAAAGAAGGCATGGGCACGTTCACAGCCACACACACACACACACACACACACACACACACTACTGTATATAATGTTAAAACTCTGAAAAATTTAATTAAAGTATGGAAAACCAAGGTAATAATAACAATTGCAGAGAAAGAGAGAAAGGAGAGAACAATTGGAAGGGATAATCGAGTGCTTCTGGGCTGCTAGCAATTCTGTGTTTCTTTCACCTCAGCGGCAACTACACAGTTTTTGGTTTATGATAATTCTTTGTGTTATATGTATATATTTGTGTACCTTTTTTTTTTTTTAGAACAGTGTGTTTCCATATAATTAATAACTGGTTAAGGAGATTGCATAATTTGTTTGATGACCATGAATGCTATGTAAAATGAAAGATAAAGAGGCAGGAATGGAACTCCACAATGCCTACTTGGGTGAAGTGATGAGGGGGGAAACAAGTAGTGATATTAAATGAGTTGAGTAGCATAAGCTTAATTAAACAGATGAGCTTTGAACAAAAACTAGAAGGAAGTTAAAGGGTTCACCACACAGATATTGGAAGACAAAACAGAGACAAAGAAGAAAGAAGAGCAAAGATCCTAAGATGAGATTGGACCTAGCAATTTCAAGGGAGGGCAAACAACTTGCAGCTGGAAGGAAATGAAGTCTGGGGTTGGGGAGTTTTATGAGAAAATATTGGAGACTTCACTAGTGCCAGATAGTGTAGGTCTTTTAGGTCAATTTCAGGACTTTTTTACTTCAAGTGAAATAAGGAGTCATTATAGACTTTAAACAGATGAGTGATGTATTCCAACTTATGCTTTTAATGGCTTCCTCTGTGTTTAGAATAGAATGCAGTGGATCAATGGTAGAAGATAGGAGATGTTGGGAGCCATTCTGAGCCCACTAGTTGAGAAAACTCCTTGTGAGGTTAATGCAGGTTTGTACGGTCTCTTGCCATCAGATGACGACCGATATCTGCCCCCACTCAATTATTTCTGCTTGAGCACCAACCCCCAAGTACCTTGTTGATTGGTGTCGGGAGTGACTTGTCCTCTTATTCTGGCCCTGGTATGATGATTGCACTTTGTGAAGGAACTTATTATGGGAACTTCTTATTTTATGATTATGGGAGCACATATTGTGTCTCTGGTAGGTTCTGTTTTTCTCGATACTTTCCCTTGAGCTATAAACAGGCTAATGACTTACTCATAAAAGATTGACCTTTAGGTGTATAATTCTGTTTCTACCTTTGCATTAGTCCAAGAGGTTCATACAGCAAAACATATTAATTAACTAACCAAAAATGTTTCTCATGCCTTAGCTATTCAAGAAATCATAGACAAAAACTAGACACAAATGTAAATGCACTCAAAGAGGCTATTCTAGGTATTGGAAATGAGCTAAACTCTTTAAAGGTATGGTTGGCTCTCTGGTTCCATAAGGAATATAACTGGACAATTAAGGCCAACCCGGGAGACAAAGAGCCTAATTTAGAGAGAAGAAACAGATAAGGGCAGAACATAAGTTACTACATATACCTTGACTAACTGGTGATGTATAGCAGTCCCTTCCCTAAGGCCTATATTTCATAAACACCTTCCCTTACAATGGCAGCTGTGATAAGAATGGATAAGAGTATCTACAACTTAACCTATGACTTAATCTTAGTGTTATTAAAATGTGTATGCTATCCTCTTTTTCACTAAGAACACCCTGTTATTGAGGCACCGGGGTGGCTTAGTAGGTTGAGCATTCGGCTTCGGCTCAGGTCATGATCTCGCAGTTCGTGGGTTTGGCCCTGTGCTGACAGCCAGCTCAGAGCCTGGAGCCTGCTTCCGATTCGGTATCTCCCCCTCTCTCTGACCCTCCCTTGTTCAAGCTGTATCTCTCTCAGAAATAAAAAACAAAACATTAAAAAAAAAACACCCTGTTATTTTCTTTTTTTTAAATTTTTTACTTTTTTAATATTTTTTATTTATTTCTAGGAGAGAGAGAGACAGCGTGAGCAGGGGAGGGTCAGAGAGAGAGGTAGTCACAGACTGAAATAGGTTCCAGGCTCCGAGCTGGCAGTCAGCACAGAGCCCGACGCTGGGCTCGAACCCACGAACCGCGAGATCATGACCTAAGCGAAAGTCGTATGCTTAACCGACTAAGCCACCCAGGCGCCCCTACCCTGTTATTTTCTTAGTTACTCAATCTCACTATAATTGGGGCAGTTCTGCAAGAAGACTTCTGTAACACCTATTTCTGTACACTATCCAAAGCATCTTATCACAGAGACTGTCCATTGTAAAAATTCCATTTTCTGATGCCATGTTAACGTTTGACCTATAAATAAAGACCAAAACTGACAGGACAGAGATGCCTGCCTGGTGGTCAGAAAGAATCTCAGAGTTCTCTCACCCTCCCACCGACACTGTCCATCTTTCAGAGACCCCTGTACTGGCTGGAGCTGGACTCCAGCAAGGAGGCATATCTCAGCAAACAAGACAATAGATGGGGAAAGCTTGGATATGTTTGGTACCAGTGAGGCAGTAGAAAGTAGTTGGACATAGTATATATTTTGAAGATACAACCAGTAGGATTTTCTAGAGGATTATATGTAAATACAAGAGAAAGAAAGTCCTCAAGAATAAAAATGTAATCAGGAGACTGAGCTCATGAAGGGATGGAATCGCTGTCCCCTGAGATGGGGATGGCTGTTGATGGAGAATGGTTGTTTGTAGGAAGAGCAGAAATTCAATCTGGGATGTGTTGAATTAAATTTGAGCTGTGTAATTAGACTTTCAAATGGAAATATCTAGTTGGCTACATGAGTTTGGTGGGGAGGTAGGTCTGAGCTGGAGATGTGGCACTATCAGGATGCATCTGGTATCAAAAGGCAACTATGTAAAAAGCTGCTAATATATCTAAAAAGATGAAGACAGACAACAGAACATTCATGTTAGAATCCACTACACAGTAAGTTTTTATGGATATATTCATGTGATAGTCATATTTTTTACATGTTCTTGGAAGAACTTGAATCTAGAACATAATCTAATATTTATTATATTAAATCCAAGAGCATGTACTGTTATGTAGCATTAAAATGTGAAAGGCATGCTTTACCTAGAGTTCAGAGTTCATTACTCTATGACCTCCTGGGAATAGATTACATACTTATTGCACACTTTTAGTCTAGTGTATTTCTATCATCCGTAATGTAGAAACAGTAGAAAGGGCATATTAAATTCCCCATGACCCTAAGGTAAATGTTTCTATAAGCAAGAAAAAAATCACAAATTTTCTTTGCTAAACATTCTATCAGAGTCATCAATATATCCACTCAAAAGATTATTTCCATTGTAAATGAACAAAGTGTTCACATTTTTGAAATGTCCTTTCCAATATCTAAAATGAGCATTACTGACCCCTTGCTTGTTTTTTTTTTTCACTCTAATAAGTAGATTTCAGGCAGCTGCAAACAATTATTTCTCACAGGAGGGGCTACCTAAAAGGATGTGACTTCTTGCTATGTATGTATATTTTCTTCCACAGTGTAATCACAGTTTGTCTGCAAATGTGCCTCTTTGGTTTAAGTAGGTCTAGAAATTGTGTGTGCAGATTACTATACCTATATGAGCTTAAAACCTACCATGTTTAAAATGAAGGCCCAAATCAACATGCAATGTCAACTGTGAACATGCAATTTTTTCACAAAATATTATGTTCCATATTTTTTAACATTTACCATTTTTCAAAATGGTATATATTTTATAGGTCTATAATTTATAAAAACAAATGCTTAATAGCAGGGAGAAAATGCTGGTAAGTATGTACAATTTGTTTTCCATCATGAAATATGAGTAAAAGCTCTGGAGCCTAAATTGAAATGGCATCTTGACCATATTCTTAATAGTACTTATTAAATGACTATTAAGTGATTGGGCTGGGGTGGGGGGGAACACTCCAGATCCACTGAAGTAGAATTTTTAATGATGGATGTGAGGATCTGTATTTTTTGCTGGTTTACCAAGTGATCATTAAGCATGCTAGAATTTGAGAATGACCCTTCTAGAGATATCTATGATAATGTGTTCCCATACAGCGTAATTAATTTAATGATACTCACAATAATTAAACTCAAAATTAATCAGTCAACTTTTTGTTTGTTCTAGTGTCATACTTGATGAAGCTTAGTGCTTCTTCATTAGTGAATAGGTTAGGCAAATTCTTATTCCATGCGTGTTATGGTTTTAGCCACAATGTTATAAAAGTGAACAAAAAAGATGAATTTCTTCCTCCACGGAAGTTGCATTTTAATGTTGGAGTAAAGTGTGCACTATAAATACATACAAAATATGAGTAGATTTTCATAGACAGTGATAAGAGTTACAAAGAAACATCAAAACATAGGAAGCAGAACCCTTTACCAGCAATATTTATGATCAAGAAAAATAAAAGACAAAAAAAAAGAAGAAAGAAAGTGTGCACAGGCTGGATCATACAAATTTGGAATAGTACCCTCATACTCAAAACTTACTTTTAATTTCAAGGAAAAGAAAATATAATCATGAGGCTATGGATGAATGGATAACTCTAAAGAAAAACAGACAAAGAACAGTAACAAAAGAAACATTACTGTAAGTATTGCACAAAGAACCAGATCATACAGGTTCTTGTCTCAGCGCCCTACCTTAGATGCTCTGAGATTTTGGGTTGCTCAGCAAATGTCTTTCAGCCTCAGTTTATTCATGAGAAATGGAATCAATACTTCCTGTTCTGTGTAGTTTATGGATATAAACTATATAATGTAATTTACTCTGAAGCCAAAAAGTAGTCAAATTGAAGATTGTTTTTATATAATTTAAATTCAGATTCACCATACAACTGTTAGCTATTAAGTAGAAATGTAATATTAAACATTGACTAGTTTTGTAACTGAACGAATGTGAGTTTGATCCTTGGAGCATTACAGATAGAGGCTACTTCAGGTGAAGTTGTCAAACAAAGGCAACTTTATTTGTAGCAAATCAGGTGATCTCAGGGAATAAATTCCAAACTGGTGACTCCCTGAGTGGGAATGAGGGAGTTTCTTTTATTTAGGGTTTGAATGAATATTCTTTCTGAATATTTGTCATCACATGTAAAGGTGGGCACAAGGTTGAGCCGGTATACTTCGAAAATATGCTCATATATGTTAAGGAAGCTTGCGGTCCTCCTTGGGTGGAGGGTTTAACATTATAGTGAAGCAGAGGTAACTGTCAGACAAGGGGAAGGGAGTACAGGCTCCTTTCCAAGAGCTGGAATAAACTGTATTGGTCTTGGACTCCTTAATCTGGGGTAAGGAATGTAGGGCCTTGCTTACTTTAGACCACAGCACTGGGAGTTTTACCACTGATTTATTGCCTTGATATGGTTAGGCTATTTTCAGACCAAGTAGAGGCTGTTAATTTTTCATTCCCTTTGTTCCCTCAGAATCCTTAACTACGGAGGTTTTTGCATTACCTCGTAATTCGGCACTTCCTGGGAAGTTCTGTAAGAAGTGTGTTTGGGCAAGTAAGACATAGATCACAAAAAATAACTGGGAGCCTAAAAGGACTTCTCCTGTGTCACAAAAACTATATCTCTTCTTTCTTTCATCTGGTTCCCTACACTTTTCGGCTTAACCTTTTTAGTCTTCCTTTCTTTCTTAGTCTTTTTATAATTTTCTCACTCTCTATTTTCTTGTCCATATCCTCTGTTTCTTGGCCATATCTGTGATATAGAAATCTATGGGTGTAGTCCTTCCTGCCCAATGGTAATATAGGTGAAGATGTCTATGTTTCCTCTATGCTCCTTCATGACAACGTCTGTTCTTTCTGGCATCTAATGAGGTACCCACAACCCTGGCACCACGGAGATTTTATTTTCTGCCATCTGTGATTTTGTACTGGATCTCCTGGTGCTCTAGGAACTTCCAGGTTCCTCTCTAAGGTGATTGTGTGCCCTGGTTTGCCCTAAGCTTGCTGGTTTGTGCTAGATTAACAATTAATCATGCACCCTTTTACTCTCAAAAGCTTTCCAGTTTTGATGATAAACTCACTTCATTTGAATACTTTTCCTATTTTGGGCCACAGGGACTAAGTAGGAGCTTTCTCAAGCCCTCTCTCCTGGGACCTTCTCTGACACTGTGTCGACAATCCCTCCTCTACGGAGAACTGCCACAGGAGATTTTCCTACCAGGCTCACCGTTTCTCAGGGCCCTGAATGACAAGGAAGATACAGTCCTTTCCCAACTCTACTCACACCAAACCTTACCTTACCTTTCTGACTGCCTGAAGAGCTGGGGTCTGAGAAGTCCAGACCATTTTCTGAACTCCTACCAGCAAGTAACTCATTGTTTTCTTCTAACTTCCTTCTTATTTTGCTTGGAGAGGGGGAGATCGCCTTTTCAAAAAAAAAAAAAAAGTTTTAAGTGGCGTAAGCCCTAGGCCTTGATTCCTTTGGGTTTTGCTTTTGATATGCAAAATCAAGCTTTCTGAATTCTGAAACCTTTTCTCTCTCAAAAAAAGATGTGTCCTTGCAAATCAAACCCCTGCTTTTCAAGGCTACTTAGATACTTAGAAATGTATAATTTGACTCTATTCTCTGTATCTTTATACATAATCCCCCTTCTGAGGCAAATGTCCCAGACACCTCAGCCTGAAGGTCTCCTTTTACAGGGACCAAAGCAGCAGATCTAAAAGAAACACATTTTTGTGCACGTGTGTATACGGTTTCTCTTTCTTTTCTTTCCTTCTTTCTTTCTCTCTTTTTCTTTCTTTCTTAATATTTCAGACAGAAAACAAGTAAAATAACGTAGGTGAAAAGGGAGTTTACAGAAACTGGTCATGAAACGATTAAACAATAGAGCCAGAGCCATCATTAGTGATGAAAGAGTATTTAATTTATTAGAAAAGACATGCTATGTAATGAGGTAAAATTGGAGTAATTATTTTCAGCTTTTACACAAAATAAAAACTTTCTTTCAGCCTGAAGGATTAAAAATATTGCTCTCACTCTAATAAAAAGCAGACGGCAGGTCGTAGATGTAAGAATGCAGCCAGCAGGTAAAATTCCGTCAATCACAGTGATTCTGAATGTTCAGGTTAGAGACAGAGGCTAAGAGATACAGCCTCACCATTAAATACTAAAACAGGAAGCCAGCATTTTGCAGAATATATTGGAAGGAAGCAAAGCTGTCTGCAGCAGATAATTGATAAAGATGTGTTGTTTTAATGACTGTGCTTTGACCCAGTGCATAAGCACAGACTAAAACCCTGAGGCAGACATCCAGCCTGGATAGCAAAGCACAGGAACTTGACTTCAGTCCTCACTAAAGGACCCCACAATCTTGACAAAGAAACACCAAGAACAAATCAGGAAATAAATTCTTTGGGTAGTTACACCAGAAAGTTAGGGAGGAAAACTGGAGCATGGTAGCAGAACCTATAGCATGTCTTTTTCATTTTTAAAATCATGTTTAGGGGCGCCCGGGTGGCTTAGTCGGTTAAGCGTCCGACTTTCGCTCAGGTCATGATCTCGCGGTTCGTGGGTTCGAGCCCCGCGGCGGGCTCTGTGCTGACTGCCAGCTCAGAGCCTGGAGCCTGTTCCAGTCTGTGACTCCCTCTCTCTCTGACCCTCCCCTGCTCACGCTGTCTCTCTCTCTCTCCTAGAAATAAAAAATAAAAAAAAATAAAATAAAAAAAAATAAAATCATGTTTAAAAATATGTGTTTTTCATTTCAAAGAGTTAGTTTAGTCATTTAAATAAGTTATTTTGCAGTTCTGATCAAAACTTACAACTTGCAGCTAATATTATACATAGATATTTGGGTGAAGGGATTCTGTCTGGCTCTAATAAAGACGTTTCTCACCTACATGGGCTAAATCTGTTAATTAACAATTGCCGTCTACAGCAGATTTTATACTTTCAGTGCTATCCTCCTGAAAGTAAAAAGTCCGAAATAAAGAAATAGTAATACAACACCAGAAAACGTTAATCACGTTAAAAAAGATCTCAATATGTCTCGTTTACTGGAATGTAACAAATTTTACTTCAAATTCCCACAGTAGAGTCCCTTCCAGAACCGTAATGTGGCACAAACCTTGTTACAGCAAAATCCATGTGAGACGTGACAGCGGGCAGTCTTCTATCTCCCTTCCAGAACCCTGGCATTTCGCATGTCCTCCTAAGATGAAACTGAATAGACTATCCTTTTTCTTGAACCCTCGGCCTCACATCCTTTAAGTGGATAAGGTATTAGTACATCAATATTGTATTGAAATCCTATAATAAGCAACATATGCATTACACTTCTAGGATAAGAAAGAGATTATTTTAGTAACAGGAATTAGCACTTTATTGAGGAGGAGATGACATTTGACTCTTTGGGTCATTCTTTATAAGTCAAAATTCATTTAGCAATAGTAAAGTAGAAGAGTGTGGGTAGGAAATCAATAAATAGTGTACTCTATTCTGGCTATAGGAGACACAAATAGGATTGAATCAATCATAATGAAGTTTATGTTTCTAATATATTCTAATTTATTTTTAAAAAGAAATACCTGAAATGTTAATGGTAAATATGATAGCAAGAGATCTCAGGAGGTAATGTGCCTTCACTGGGGTTACCACTGCATAGATTGCAGAAATGATGTGGCTGTTTTTTCAAACAAGGGGCTTTGCAATGGTGTGATAATTATGTAGGTATCATCCAGGAATAATATCCTTTTTTTCTTCTCTATCAGATACTATTCAGTTTTCAGGACCGAGCTCAAATCCCAATTCCTCCAAGACATTTGATTTGTTTTGTCTCTTCTGACCTCTAGTGATCATTTTGTTCTTTAAACTCCTACATTTTAGTACCCCACCATTTGCTCTTTGTTTTTACAATGTACATTCTTGTCCTTAATAGCATAATATAAGATTGCATCGTCTCATCAACATAATCATAGCATTTTGAAATCAGCGAATATGTCTTACATTTCCTTTTATCCTACAAAATACCTTAAACAATAGGTGTTACATAGAAGTTGCCAAATAAATGTGTAATGGAAATACATATTTGGGCTGTACTAAACAAGTAATGTATGGGTGGAAGTTAGGAAAACAAAGAGATGTAATGCATGAATTCTCTGTTATTCCTGGGCAAAGGATTTATGTCTTTATTTACCATTAAAATAAGAAATAGCATTAGATCAACTGTGTCAATAATGCCATTTCTTTGATGACACAGTTCAAATGCAGCTCACTGTAAGAATCCCCTTGTACCATATTAATCCAGGGACCCTGCAACTTCATACGTAATATTATGAGGAACGACCATCCATGGGGTACCGAATTCTGTGCTAGATGTGGGACATTCAAAATGATATGCAAAAAGGCATAATTCATACCTTATGATACTTAGAGTTTACTGAGGAACAGAGATATGAAAGAAACCATTGCTGTGAATGAAATATGCATGTGTTAAGTGAAAGGAATATCAGTGGACCCATATCATATTTTTTTTTTTGGCCTGAGAGTATCTCTATGAGAAAATAATATTCAAACGCTGGCTTGAGAAAACAGAGCTGGGCTAATTTTTAAAAAATAGAAAGAAAAATAATATGCAAAGAAAAGATCATGATGCTCTAAACTAAATAAAAGATGAGTGTGGACTTAAGCTTAGTGCACAGGAGGAGGGTAGGAGAAGGGTTGACAGATCTTCATTCCTTACCCATGTTGTTTGTTGAGAGCCAACCATGTTTCAGGCAGTTGGCTAGTGCTGGGAAAACCGTAGTGAAACCTGATCATATATTGCCTGATAAGGTTTTCTGTTTTGAATTTAAGATCTAGCAGTAAAGACAATACCAACCAAATAATTGATTGTAGAGTAATTGACTTATTTTCTTTTTAACATTCTTGGATTCTTTTTTACAATTCAACCTGTGATGATGGTAAAGATAAACACTATGGCTAGTTTTAAGTATAAGATGAAGAGTATGTCTACATTAGTAATGTGTATGCATGTAACAAAGGACTTGTCTTAAATTGGAAGGTCACCACAAGTTTCTCCGAAAGGAATTCTTAAAATGAGAATAAAATTTAAAGTAACAGGTAACCACGAAAAGGGGATATAAGGAAAGAGTATGTGAAAACATGTGGTGGGGGGTGGAGTATATTTCCAACAAATCAAAATTTAGTGATTGGAGTTTAACAAACAAGATGGAGAATGCTTCAGGAGTCAAATCATGCAACATCTTCTAGGCCATGCAGAAGAGTCATATATTTATAACATATCTATACTTCACATATATTTTGCTCTTTCAGAGCATAAGAAAACCATTGCAGTATTTTAAGCAGAAATGATGACATGATCAAATTTGCACTTTGAAAAAAATCATTAGAATTTCCTATGGCAAACAGGGAAGAAAAAAAAAACTGAGAGAATTGGCACTCGAGCACAATAAGTCAAGAGGAAAAGGAATGTGTCCGAAGTAATATATTTTATATGAAGTCTGCCTGTGCTGAGGAAGGATCTAAGAGAGACTAGGTTTAGAAGTGAAGTGGGGCTCCTAGAGGAAAACCTGTCACTGGCTCCACCTACCTCAGGAGGAAAAAGGGACCAAGGCCTGCTCTTAAAATTCAGGACCCGAATGGGAATTCATTCATCTTTAAAAATGAGGACAATTTTAAGGTAATTGTGCAAGGGTACTTCTTTACCGTTGTTCAGAGAAAAACTGAATATTTCCCCATTATCAATAAAGTTCAAGCATCATAGACAATTCAGGAAAATGGAATGTCATTCCCAAGTGACAAGTCCCCAGGACTTGAAACAGCAATTCAGACAGGCTTGGGTGAGAACCAAATAACAGATATGCATGCTTGGCTTCTTGAAAAAGATGAGAGAGAGAGAAGAGCTGGTCTGAGAGAGCCAGGGATAATAAGTCAGTGCCCCGATGTCCCCATAAATTAGGAGGAAATGTGGCAAGTGCCTGTATGCTGCCATGAAAGGACTAACAGAGTTAACAGAAAACTGCTGCCTTGAAATAATGTATAACATTAGGATGCAGAAGGTTTGCATCGATGGCTGGATGTCATTCATGAATCCCAGGTTGGCTAGTGCTAAGTGCAAGAAATGCCAGACCATTCTTGTGCCATGGATATCTTTGCTGAGAAGGACTTTGTCTAAGAAATAATCATAGCCCAGATGCTTTACTCTGATGTGGATACTCCTAGAAGGTAGCAACCATTTTCTGAGAAAGAATTCCCTTAACCAGAAAACCCTGAATTGAGTAAAGGCAAATTAGAGAAGGTTTCCATTTGTTTTCACAACTGAGAACAGTGTGACATATCATAGCTATTCATTGTATCTGTGTCAGCCTACCTGGAATAGATTACATTTTCATGTTAACAAACATTTTTTTCCCAATGAAATCCTATCATTAGTAACCTTTCACCTTCCTGGCCGCAGTGGGGACTTTCTTCAAAACAGAAAAATGATGATACTCTTGAAGGAAAATAATTAAAACAGACTTATTTTAAGAACTAATTATCTATAGAAAGGCAGTGCAGTAACCTATGGTTTAATTACAACTAAGCAGTTAGTACAGTGAATCAAAAGCACTGAAGATGGGTGCCCTTCCTGGATACTGGAGAGAGAGAGATAGTGGGGGAGTTGGTGGCCTTGAAGGAAGCAATGATTCAGGTGACCGCCAGCTCCAGGGAGCCCTGTGGGAAGAGAGCTGCATCTGCCCCTTTTCCATCTCTCTCTGTGCTGCAGATGCCCTCTGGAGAGTCCAACAGGAAACCAGAGGGCAAGCAGAGCAGTAAATGTGATGCACAGAGGTGGTCCTTCTGGAACAGATTGAAAGATGTGGGGAGATGGGCAAACTCATGGGTATGCTCTGCCTCACTGATCTCTTGAGGGGCAAAGGAAGAGATCTAGCACAAAGTGCCTCCAGAGGAAGGTTATTAGAGCATGTGTGCCAAGAACAGTAACTTTTAGGTCTCAATAAACCAGTTTTTGAAGTTCTGTGCAGAAACAATGAAGTGAGAAGAAACAAAATCTTGTTTTGAATGTCAAAATGATGTTTATGCCTTTTGGAAGGCTTGACAATATGAGATGATTTTCACATTCCGGACTTAATAAAGTTTCTATATGTGAGGGATAATAAACAATATTTGACAAGTTTGAGGAATCATGAGTACCCACCACTAATCCTCCTCTTTGGAATTAAAACTCTTGGAAGGTAGCTTTCTCCATAGGCATCCCCAACACTTTAACTGCGTGGGACAGAAGAATAGAGAGAGATGCTTCTGAAATCAGGGCCAAAAGGGGTGTGAGGACAACCTGAGATCCTCAAGGCCTATCAAAGACAAAGGAGGGCAGTAAAGCTTTCATGTCACTGAAAAGGATAAGCTAAACAGCTGGAGGAGAAAACTACCAGCCTAAAGGGGATCTTATGATTATGGTAGAGCCATTTGTGGCCTCAGGTATTAGAGTGGGCCATAGGAATGAGAGGCCAGATGAAGATGCAATGGACTCAGTAACACACTTTCACCCCCATCCCCAAAGTCACTGCCACCCTAGTAGAGAAATGTCAACAGCTAAGAAGCAGCAATGACTAAGTCCAAAAATCAAAATGGATGATTGTACATATGAGGATACATTTGTACAAGAGAGTTTAAGAACCATCCTGCTCTCTTCTTAACCTCAGAAGTTAGAATCAATTTGACATATAAAACTGAAAGAAACAAAATAAAAATCTAGATTTTAAAATGAGGAAGAAATAAACCAGGAATGAGATTACCTGGGTGTGATTAAATTAATTTTTCTGATTTGGCATTTGTCTTCTTCAAAATACAGTCTGGTCAGAATACAGTTATAAAAAAAAAAAGAAGAAGATTTGTTTTTCATACCTTTGCTTGTAGCTGGTGAAACACTGCATTGGCAGTTGGATTTAAAGTCACCCACCACAGGATCAGGGATTTTGTGACATGTGGGATTCCCTGAAGAGCAAACTTTGAGATAGATATGTGTGTTAGGATTTTATTAGTGATTCCTCTTGGGATCAACATTTGTGGAAAGAGAGAAAAGGAAGTAAGATTGGCAGAGGAAGAAATCAGGCTCTTTCTCTCATGGCCTCTGACCATCCAAGGAGCCATCCATCACTGTCTATGCATCCATAACCTTGGGGACACTTCTCTTTCTATAGAATGTGGATGATGAAATGTACCACCCAAAAGTCTGCCAATAAGAGAAATTTTCCTCACCACCGTCTTTCAAGGGCACTCCCGAGTGTGGGTGTAATATATCACCATCTATTTTCAGCTACCTCATCGGTAAAGCAGTCTCTCAGGCATTTCCTTCTCCTGCCATCAGGTTACATGGATTACATGACAACCCCCACACAGACATTGGTATCAGCTGAAGAAGAGACTGGGAAAACAGTGGTGGATGACATGAGGCTCTGAGACAACTATTTATATAGCTTACTTATGCCACCTGAACTTGTGCCACCTTGGCTTGTGCTTTATCCTACAGCACAAAATTGGTCTGGTATGTACAAATTCCAGGTTACTAGATGGATTGTTGCTGGTCCTGGCCCACATTATAAAACAATCTAGCTCATAGTAAGCCATTATGACACCATGACCACTCTGAATCTCAGTAGTCATTTCTCAAGGACCTAGCAACACATTAGGTTCTCACCCCCCTTTTTTTTTTGTAAGGTATACGATCTGGCACCATGGTTGGCATAGCTTGTTACACTATCAGGAATCTGTTTTAGACTCTCTCATGGGGCTTACAAAAAACTCCACACAGGGCCTTTTCCCATCACTCATGCTTTTAATACCATAGATTCTGCTCAAAATAGGGCACAAGAGACAATGCTGTTGTAGTATAGTAGACACATATTTCAGAGTTATTCTTTGTGTGATCCCTACTACCTAACAGCCTTTGTATACAGCTCACAGCTCTACCAGGTGTGGTATTTGCTGGCCAGAATCCAAAGAGGCCTACCAGACATTATGCTTTCTTCTTCGTGGTGGGAAGTACCAGACTCAATAACAATCCCTTTATTTTGGAAAGGACAAGTTTGTATGCCTCAGAACTATTTTACCATGTTGCAGGCCTCTGAATTTATTAGGGTTTATTATCTTCTCTCCATACTGCTACTATCCATACCCAAAACTCCAATATACATGTCATTTCTTGTTCATCCACTCCAACAGCATGACATCGTCAGTATCGTGGCACAATGAGATGTTTTTTGAAATGTTCCACAGGTCCAAGCCTCTTCAGAATATATTATGACAGAGAGCAGGAGAATTAACAGTTTAGGGAAAAGACTAACTATATAATATTGACTAGCCAAAGTAAATTCGAATTGTTTGAAAATGATTCTTTCAGGGCGCCTGGGTGTCTTAGTCGGTTAAGCGTCCGACTTTCGCTTAGGTCATGATCTCACGGTTCGTGGGTTCGAGCCCCGCATCAGGCTCTGTGCTGACTGCCAGCTCAGAGCCTGAAGCCTGTTTCAGTCTGTGACTCCCTCTCTCTCTGATCCTCCCCTGCTCACGCTGTCTCTCTCTCTCATAGAAATAAATAAAAATATTTAAAAAAAAAAAGAAGAAGAAAATGATTCTTTCACCTAATTAATGGTCATATAATATGTACCCACCCACCGACAGTTTGATCTGCTCTTGCAAAGGTTCTCTACCTGGCACAAAAGCTCCACTAGGACTATGGTTTCATGGATTTTTACAACAGTTCACTATGATAGGATCCACCTGGTTTTTGCATAGACAATCACCTGGTTTTTACAGGGATCAAAATGGTACCTTAAATGGATATACGATGACTATCATCACATCTGGAATTTTTGGATGTCTAAGGGTGACACCGATTTTGTCATTACACCAAGGATATGATCTTGTTTTGATTTGCCATCTTGGTTGGCAGAAATTTAGGGAGACAATTCCAGCAACATCCACATGGTCCTCCCTTTTTCTTCTGATCTCATAGAACAGGAAACCATTTGCATTTTGTTCCAATAACCACCAAGTATGTGTTTCCCACTATACAGTCAGACGCCGTGCAAATAATCAGCATAGGTCTAATACCCTAATTACTACCTGGCATCCATATACCATCCCTCTAACAGGAAGCTATGATGACACTTCAAGTCTTGAAGTATCAATGTTAACTAAGTTCTGTGGCCAAGAATCCCTAAAATATTTGAGTTATCTTGCTTCCTAGTATACTAGTACTCAATTATATAGTCACAGGTCCTCTGAAGAATACCTAAGGTAGTAATTACCATGGTTACTTCCCATGATGTTATATACAGAGTTTTCCTTCCAACGAACTTGGTCTCTACTTCAATTAATGCATTCTTAGTCTGAACACTTTCTCAAGATGAACAACTGAGCAAGGAACAATGACTTCTTATTTGGGGGCTATCTTCATCCTCCTAATGATTCATTCTTTATTTATTTTGAACTATAGATTACATAGTACTTGTATAGGCTGGTAATCTATTTTTCCCCTTGAAGTTTCATGTTCTATTCATTGTTTTCATAACTCTCTAGAACTCAGCCCTCCCTTGTCTCTCTTTGATCTTGCCACTATTTTATGACAAGCCTGTGTCCATATCTTTTAACAGGTAAGTGCTCCTACTTAGCCAATGTGGTTTTGTAATGCCATGATTCCTATTTTTATCAATGAGCCCAGTCTTGTGAAGACATGTACTGCTAGGCCTGGCATAGAGGGAAATGACTCTGAAGCTTCTTAGTGAATCTTGCCAGCAGATTTCTCATCAGTTTGGTCAATGATGGATCCTCGATGTCTTCCTATGGAGCATAGCCCTCTTATTGGTTCTTCTAGCTGTAATAAATCTCCGCTTCACATGACTACATCTTGAAGTGTTTCAGCCTTTTTATTTCTGTCTGCTGTGCAAATTCTGCCATTTACGTCTCAATTTTTAGAAGCATCATTTTCTGTGCTTCTAGGAGACATCCTGAAAGTATGTCCACACCATCCCTTGATGTCATGACAGGCTCTTAAATCCCGTATCCCAAATCAATCAAATTATTTTACTTAACTATATATTCTGTCCCTTGGTCAGGAACTCCCAAAATTTAATCCCAGGCATACTTTTACAAATACTTCCTTTACATGCTAAGTGGCTCCTGAAGCTCCTTTAAAAAATAGCCTATTTCAGGGCAGCTGGATGGCTCAGTTAGTCAAGCATCTGACATCAGCTCAGGTCATGATCTCATGGTTTGTGGGTTCGAGCCCCACATTGGGCTCTGTGCTGATGGCCGGCTCAGAGCCTGGAGCCTGCTTTGGATTCTGTGTCTCCCTCTCTCTCTGGCCCTCCCCTGCTCAAGCTGCCTTTTTCTCTCTCTCAAAAATAAATAAAAATTTAAAATATAGCCTATTTCTTTCTTTATCAGTCCTAATCTGACCTTAGGTAAGTTATGTTGTGACCTATCGGCTAGAAGGGGAAATAGCCAAAGGAGTTATACATTGTCTAGGGAGGAAGAAACATTTGCACTATCTTCATCAGTAAAGAAATGCTAGTCCAAGATAGTAAAGAATGTATTCCTTCCACAGTCACAGAAGATTCGGGAGAATCTTTGATTGAAAGTTTTCATGTGTCCATCTGAAACATGGTCCTAACAATGGTATAACTGATTTTTCTAGTTTTAGAAAGTAAACTGTTTTGGAACTCAGCTATTATGTTATATCGAATGAAGTATAATACATAATAAGATTTAAAATAAGTGGCATAATACCAGGTTGGTGAAAAATAAATCACCTATTTATGAAGACCAAATTTTTATTTGTGAATATATAATATCAGAGAAATAAACACTTAAACTCATACAACAAGAAATTCAGATTAGAGAGATAAACTCTTAAACTCATATAACAAGAATTAATAATATTATAACAGTAGTTGTATACACACACACAAAATGATGATGTTATATTCTTTACTGACTTAGCTACTGATTTCTTCTAGTACATTGTCAAAAATCATAGTATCTGAAAATATACTATGACTTACAAACATTTGGAAAACAATGAGGTAATTTAGCTAATATTCAATTTTCCAAATCTAGAGAGTTTTACGGAAATTGTAGGGAAAGACAATAAAGGCCCAGGAAAAAGAAATGTACAAAAGCAGACATAGGGGCCCCTGGGTGGCTCAGTCGGTTAAGCATCCAACTTAGGCTCAGGTCATGATCTCACAGTTCGTGGGTTTGAGCCCCGCATCGGGCTCTGTGCTGACAGCTTGCTCAGAGCCTGGAGGCTGTTTCAGATTCTGTGTCTCCCTCTCTCTCTGACCCTCCCCTGCTCACACTGTCTCTCTCTCTCTCAGAAATAAGTAAAACATCTTAAAAAAGCACACATAAATAAGAACAATATTCATATCAATAAACATAAATTCCATAGAATGATTTTTAGGTGAAAATATCTTGAAAGCTACTCATGAATAATACTGAGTTTTCTATGCATTAACTTAAAACATAATGGCTAAACATGTGAATTTGAAAGCAGTATCAAAATGAAGAAATAAATATAATTCAGAAGGAGTAACAGTTTTGGATAGACAAATTTTGTGATTAGAACATGGAAAGGTAATCATATGAGGGGCACTCGGGTGCCTCAGTCAATTAAGAGTTCTACTCTTAATTCCAGCTCAGGTCATGATTTCACAGTTTGTGAGTTTGAACCCCCCGTCAGGTTCTGTGCTGCCAGCACGGAGCCTGCTTGGGATTCTCTCTCCTTGCTCCCTCTTTGCCCTCTCTCTCTCAGACTAAACAAATAAATATTTTAATTTTTTTAAAAAAAATGAAGAATTATCATGTGGTTTAAGAAACACATACAAACATAGAAATCACAGATGTGAAATGACTGAAGTTAAATGTGTGGTAAAGATAGTTATCTACAGACATAACCCAAAAGTATAGAGGCAATTATTTAGGAGAAAATGAAAAGGAAGAGAGAAATGGAATTAGAAGAGACACTTCTGGATTCAGGTGTCACTTAGCTTTCCTGACTCAACAGCTAAGCATTTTTGTGGTAGTGACACATTGTTTACTCTAAAAATCATGATTACTTCTTAAAATTAAGAAGTAGCTCTGAAATTTCCCTATTTCTGTTGGTGCTTTTATTATTTTTTAAAAAGGCTTAATTCTAACACTATTGGTGATGTGGAAGCTTTGAGAAAAAAAGAAAATATTTCTACACAAGTAAAAATATGTGATGAATTAGGAAGTTAGGCAGCCAAGAATTATCTTAAATATGTATTTATCTTAAACATTTGGCTGGCCAGCAAGACAAAATAGTAACTGAACTATCCCCATTATTAAGAAATTAGACTCTTCATATGGACACAATTCACAGGTAACTGGAATTTATTCTTTTCAGAAACAAAACACTGACTTTTACCTTATTCACTTACTCTACTCATTTAAATATATTTATACACTTCACTGATTTTTTTATTAAATCATGGCTTTATTTCACTTGTTTTTGCAAACTCAGTATTATATTGAATATTAACACACTATGTTGATAAGTAGTGTTGATGTCCTCAGGTTGCTCTCTGATTAAGGAGTTATTACCATAGAAATATGTCAATGACTCATTTTTGAAGAATTCCTTGAAGAGTTACTTTTGAAAGACAATTATTTTACATTGATGAATTTTAGTTTTTTCTAATAATTATCATTTCCTTTTTTAAAATGTGAATTTAGCAAAATATGTAATTAAATGATCTCAGGTGTTTAATTTAGCTTCAGTATGCACCAAATAAGATTCATTTGACATTCAAGAAATCCACTAGCTTTGTTCCACATATAAGTATAAATTGGGATATATTTTTAAAATTTTTTTTTATTCTTTATTTTTGAGACAGAGAGAGACAGAGCGTGAGCAGGAGAGGGTCAGAGAGAGAGGGAGACACAGAATGTGAAGCAGGCTCCAGGCTCTGAGCTAGCTGTCAGCACAGAGCCTGACGTGGGGCTCGAACCCACGAACTGCAAGATCATGACCTGACCCGAAGCCGGACACTCAACCGACTGAGCCACCCAGGTGCCCCTAAATTGGGATATATATTTAAAATTTTTAAATTTTATATATTTGTATACTATATGTGTGTGTGTGTTTGCATGTGTGTGTATACATCTATGTAATATATGCATATATAACATTTTCTTTCATGGAGCTAACATTTCATGAAAGAAGACAATGAACAAGCAAATGAAGACATACATGGGTGATAAAACTATGAAAACATAAGGAAGGAAGGCAGTTGGGAAAGAGGTTATGAGTCACTGATGACCTTTCCAGTGAGGGAGTTTTTGGCAGAAACTTTCAGGAAGAGGGAGAACAATCATACACATATATACTTGCTGAAAAATTCTAGGTAGAGGGAAGAGTAAGAGAAAATGCTTAGGTGTGGTTATGTCCTGGAACTTATATCAGAAAAGTGTGGAGTCCAGTATGATGGGAGTGAGGTTTGAAATTAATAGTATATGAGTCAAAAAAAAAACCCCAAATATATATAATATATATGCCCATTAATATTATTATTATTAAACACATTATTAAACATATGTTCAATAACATACATGTTATGCTTATTTTGATAAATAGTCAAATGGCAAATATGACTAATTGGTGGATTTGAAGGATGTTGTGGAATTGTGATACATAAAATCCAGAGAAATATTTTTTTTCCTTTTTAGGAAAATAATAAAAATATGAAGAACCATTTCTATGATTCCAAGAGTTCATAAAAACGTCAAAAAAGGAGCTGAGCCACAATGGACAGTATTAAAATGTCCTTCACTTTCATTGCCTTGGTGTGTCTCACATGGACCATTCTTCTCAGAGTGAGGATCAGAAATATTTTCTTTTCCTTCGAGATAGAGCAACTCACGATATATGGATTTCAGAAACTATTTCACAGAGTCATTCAATTCCATTTATTTCAAATACCACTGCCGCGGGAGTAATAAATATGCAACTGCCTGTAGACACAATGAAGTATTTAATCTTGAGCAAAGGTTGTGGAGTTGTTAAACATGAAAGCCACAGAACATGTTCCTCTACTCTGAGGAAAATAAAATTTTATTCTGGATATTTGTGCCCAAAAATGACCAAGGAGATTAAGGCCAAATGTGGACATAGGAAGATTAAAAGGATTTATTGTATCCTGTGATTTTTTTCTTTAGGCTGACCCTGTAAAAGGTAATTTGGTATTTTTCATGAAAGAAAATTGGTTGGGAGAAATACATACATTGTAACTTTACAAATGCTAATATTCACATGAATCTTAAGATTAGAGGTTAAAAGTAAGATAAAGTATGAATAATACTAATATTAAGCCAACAGATGGTCTTTCTCTTTTACGTCTTGCCCAAATGAAGATAGACACATTCAATAAAAGTCTAAAGGATAAATTATTTATTTTGAGTTTGTGTCATACATCACAATCAGCATGTTTCTTTAGAAGCCTGAATTCAAGGTTTAGCTTCAAGCGAATCTTTAAGATATTTTATGGGAAACATAAACATTTTTTTAATTTATAATTTTTTTAGTTTTCTTGATTGAGCTAAATATTTCATTGTAATTGTGAACAACTGAGGTAAAATTTCCTCCTTTCTTTTATTTTGCTTTGTGCTCTTTAAATCCCCAATTCATGTCAATGACAAAGGCCACCAGCAAAAGCCAGTAAAAGGAAACATATTAAAAAGTGTCTGCATGTTCAAAGATTAATGCAAATCACAAGAGAAACTTGCTCTGAGAAATATATGACTATAAACTGATTTAAGCGTTATCAGAAATAAGTCATTACTAGATTCCTTATATCCCTCAGTAGTATGCTTTTAAATATACACTACTGAAATGCCAGCAAATAGCAGACATGATGAAACCAAAGACATATAGGACTAATGAAAAAACAGTACTTCCCATGCTTTCTAGGTAGATTCCATACTATAATGAAAATAAATGATGTCTTCTTTAAAAGTACATTTGAACATGTTAACATCCAGCTCTTTTACTATACCCGCCAAAAAAAAAAATGAACATGTTAACATCCAGATGGTGTTATGACAGCTGAGCATATTATTTTTCTTATCTGATAAAAAAATGGAAATTATTACATTTAAATAAAATAATAATTACTATAAAATAGTCTTGTGATTATTCACAGTTCAGTGTCTGGAGAAGGGACTGTTAAAGCTAAAGTCTTACGGGATTGATTTCTAACAAGAAAGAAGCATTCTCTGAGGTCAGTAGACAAGCTGCAGCAATTTGTAAGTGGTCTGGACCCTTCAAGGTAGCAAAAATCACTTAAAGAAGTTTCTAGTATATTCTAGATTGTGTTAGCATATCTATAAAGTGGAAATATTTTTGGCTTTCTATAGAGAGTAAATATTTTAGGTTTTGCAGGCTCTGTGATCTCTGTCTCAAGTACTCAACTGTAATAATGTGGGGAGAAGTCACTCAGAGAAACTATGTACGTGAGTAAATTTCATTTACAAAAAAGGTGAAGTTTTTGAGATTTTTGTTCATTATTATATAGAAATACAAGTGCTTTTGGTATACAAACCTTATATCTTGATATCCTACTGAATTCACTGATTAGTCCTAGTAATTACATCATAGGCTCCTGATGATTTTATGTGTAAACACCATGCCATCTACAAATAAATTTACTTCTTCTCTTTTATCTTTGTGTCATTATTTCTTCTTTCATTTCTATTATTTGCTTTCTGCAATGGCTAAAACCTCCATAGAAGTGGTGAGAATGGGCATGTTTTTTCTTGTTCCCAATTTGACAGAAACTGTTCAAATCTTCAATAATATGTTGGATATTGACCCCAGGTTTTTCATAAATGTCATTTATAAGGTGAGGACATTTGCTTCTACTACTAAATTGTTGCAAGTTTTAATTCTGAAGGAGTGTCAAATTTCATAAAATAGTATTTCTCATTGATTGAAGTTTAATTTGTACTTTTTCTTCCTTATTCTGTTAATATGACAAACTACATCGGTTGATTTTAGGAAGTTAAATTGATCTCGTACTCCTGTGATAAAACCTATTAGCTATGAACATTCTTTTCACATATTACTGATTTCGATTTTCTAAAATATTATAAGTTAATTTTACATATAAGTTCATGTGGACATATTAGCTTCTGGTATTACTGTATTTTAATATATTTCTGTGGGTTTAGAAGTATTTCCTCCTCCTCTATATTGTGAAAAAGTTTATGTAAGATTGGTAATATCCTCCCTTAAATGTTTGAAAGAATTTATAGTGATACCATCTGGTCCTGGAATTTTCTTGTTTGAAAAGTTTATGGAAATGGATTCCATTTATTTACTACACATGAGATTACTCAGATTTTTGTCCTTTGTCTTATGTCAGTTTGGGCAAGTTGCATTTTTCAAGAAAGTTGCTCATCTCATCCAAGTTGTGGAAATTGTTGGCAGAAAAGTATTCATAATCATCCCTTATCCTATATGGGATATTATGTCCACTAGACATAATAACCATCCTTACATTTCTGATACTGGTAGAAAACAATGCAAATTAAAACCACAATAAACTACTACTCCACATCCACCCAAATGACTAAAATTAAAATAGACTTAGAACATGAAGTATTGGCAAATAACATAAACAGCGAAAACTTTCATATATTCCTAGTGAGATTCCAAAATACTAAACCAATTTGGGAAAAAATTGGTAATTTTAAAAATTTTTAACAAAATTACACATATATCTACCCTATGACTCAGCAGTTTTAATACCAGGTAGTTGACTAAGAAATGAAAGCAAATGTTTGAGAATGTTCATAGCAGCCCTTACAGAATGGTAAAGAACTGCAAACAGGCTCAATGTCCATTATAGGAAATTCTTATTAAGAAACGATATCATATTCATACAATTATATGTTTTTACTTGAGAGATTTTTTTGCTCTCCTGCAAGAACTGTTAGATTGAGTGGGTTGGAGGTAGAGGGTGTTGAATTACTAACATCAGACTAATAGAACCTGCTGTGCAGTTTGCTCAAGCAAGGCATCTTGTAACTGGAGCTTATTTTTGTTTTTATGGCAAGATACACAGCATGAAGTCTCATTTCCACAAGTGTAAAGTCAGTAGCTATTTATTGTCCTGTGTAACAGAATCACTCCTGTATTTGATGAAAATTGTATTACTCCTCTTGCCTATTGATATGTATTGGTATAGAAAACACAGGCTGTATTTGAATATGCATTAGGGAGCTTCTATTGAAACAAATTGAATAAAATCGTGATCTCTTTCCCTTTGACAATTCACTTTATCAGAACCTTTTTGAAAGTTTAGAGACTATTCTAAGTTTCACCTTCTGGCATGAAAATGTATCAAAGGTCCTAGAGGAAAATTTCCCCTAAAGGAAGCCACCATCTGGGCTGACGATCTGCACTAACACCAAGGGCTTAAGGTTTTGTGGCTATTCCGATCTCAGGCACAATAGAGGGACAAACCTAGAATCTCCAGGCTTAATTACCTGGCAAAATGCCCTGCTTTGAGGATAAGGTTAAGTACGTGAAGGTGAACTAAAAGTGCTCTAACTTTGGAACATGGTGCAAAGTTGCAAATTATGAAATGAAACAGAGCTACGAGGGTTGTGTCAAGATTCTTGGGAAAGGGTGTTCCCACAGCGATGCAGCGAAGCAGCAGCCCAATGTTACCTTTCGGCAGACAGAGCACTTTTGATATGCATTTACCTGCCTCTTCTCTGTTGTCAGAAAGATGGGCCAATACGTTTCACTTGACAATCATGCTCTTGGTTCTTCAGTCATTGAAGATGGGGTGGGAGGGACGTGTGAAGCTTCTTGCTAACCAAAACACCTAGGACTCTAGCAATTATTTGAAAAATAGAAGGAATAGGATTATATTTGCAACTGAAAATGATAAAGCAGTTTGTCTCCGTTTTATAACAAATATTTCCTTGTTTTGTTTCTCTGGTCATATGTTCTGCAGTTATTTATCTATTTAGTAGTAAATCATTACTTTTAGAAATTTGGGAGTGAGGAATTTAAAATAAAATATATTAATTTTGTGCATGCTTACACAACAAGCAATTATAATTTTGTAGTGTAAGGTTTGCTTCTTTGAATAGCGTCTTAAGAATTCATATTTCAGTAGATTGAAGTATTAACCGTAACAGGTAAAGTGAGAGAATACTGAAGCACCTTCAGTGGAATGAAGATTATTCCAGGAAAAGAAATGGAGTTTTATTATCGAGCACCTGTTACCACTTACTAGGAAAGTAATGTTCATTAAATTAAGTACCTGGCTGGAACCTCAGTTTTCTCATCTGTCATGTGGGAATAATAATGATTATAATAAACTGTTAAAGTTAGAAGTAAACTTAATTTGAAACACTCTTTACAATGTAGCACATATATGAGATAATTATGTGAAATGTGAAATTAAAAGAGGGTTGTTAAAAATTATTACATGATCATGAGCTCAGAATCAAATGTGTTTTTCCACATGTTTACAGTGTAGAATGGATGGGATTCAGCGATGTGGTTCATTTTCTATATCTAGAATCATACTATAGGAAGTTTTGGTAATAAAAATGTATTCGTTATAATGTATTTTGTTAAGATTTTATAAATAATATCAAGAATTAGTTTACTTTTAATGTATTTTGTTTTCCTGAAAATCTCTCATGAGATTCCAAAATTACTAAAGCCCTTTTGAGTGTCGGAGCAAAAAACAAAAAACAAAAAAAGGGGAGAGGGGAATCATTGTAGGCTACAGTAATATTTGAATGAAACCATAGGGGGAGAAATATAAAAAATTAAAGAAAAACCACTCCCCAAAATTAAATGCCTAAATTAAATCTGCCTTGTTCTTAAAAATAACATGTTTTACATGATAAACCAAATATGAGTTCTTTTCAATATGCTGACAAACTTGGGTTTTTTTTAACTTCACAAGTTAAGATTGTACCTCAGGATGTGTAAAAGAGCTAGTTATGAAACTAGAATTAAAAGATGAGGAGATAGGAGGCATTATGAAGTCATCTCAGGAACATTTCAGTACTTTGCAATTGTTCCTTTATTATCACAGGACTTCCAGGTATTTTCCAACCCAGAGCTTAAATGTTCTGCCTGGCAAAGTGCATAAAACTCTTTAACGTCCTTCTACAGAGCGCTCATTTCAAAAAGGTTGTAGGGCTATAGACCTGATGCAGCAATAGAACTGTTATTGGTGGCTGTAGTTACTTACGTGCTGTGTGGCTCACCAAATCCCCCTGCTTGTCAACTGACAGAGCTATCTCGTGTCAGTTTCAGAGTTACATGCCACCTCTCTTCTAGAATCAAATGATTTTTCATTTGTTTCAAGAAATGATAACCTTTTACTAAAATAAATACGAGTAATATAACTTCCAAATTCATCTAATAATTATAGATCAATATTATGTGATCTATTTTGACCGTTCCTGATTCTATAAGTTTCTTATTTTATCAAGTAAATATTTGCCTTCAAATTTCGTTTCTATCACAGAGAATTTGAATGAGCTAAAATGACTTAAATGTCACAGTTTGAGTGTAGAAATGGAAAAGATAAGAGACTTTTACTTTTCTTTTAATATATTTCTCTTCTCTAAGAGGAATTCCTCCTGAGGTTTCAGAAGCTCCATATTGTCTGGTATTTGTAAACAAATGGGAATTAAATGCCAGCTCCATGCCACATTATATTAGCTGAAACTAAAGTCAGTTTAATTTTTTTCCAATTGAGTTCAATCTCTGCGACCCTTTGTCCTTCAGTTTTAACAAGGAGAATGTAGTTTGTTTAGATCAGAAAAAAAAAAAAACACTTCAGAAAGACTTAAGAACATCAAAAAAGTAGCAGACCCCTTTATTCATTGAGCTGATGCACTAACTCAGAATGATCTAAATTGAGAGCTTTCTAACAGCTTGCTTGCCCTATTACAACTAATATATCTGCATGCACCATTATATATAATATAATATATATATGCATCATATATCTTTACAGTTAAAAGAGCCAATTTTTGTGAAATAGAGCTGTAATGTAGCTTTCTTAGAGATTGTGGAAATAATCATCACAACCAAAACTTCAAATTTCAAATCCAAAAACCATAACGTGTGCTTCTGTAATCACAATTAAAAAGGAAAGATAGAAAACATATTATATGAAACTGAAAAGCCACACACTGTTTGCAACCATATGATACCAGTTTTATGACCTCATAACAGTATGCTTACTTGAAAGGACACTGATTTTTAAAATAAAAGATCTTTAATAGATTAATATCTCATATCATCAAGTTGTAAAATATATATAAGATATATTACAATTGTTAATGTCGTTATATAATAATTGACTGAGTTTAACACATGTTATAATGTGAGCATGAGAGGTCGAGTGGTGATAAAAGGAACTATGGTAATAAAACTCACTAGAGATTCAAAAGTGATGTTGTAAACAAATCAATTTTAAACACAATATCAAAACTAAAAAAAACTATAAATTAGATTATATACTTACAAATTTTAGCAACAACCCAATGTGTATAATAATTATGTTAGCCAAACCTCAATATGAACAGTGGTAAGGATTTTGACTTCCTCTTGCTCCAATAACATAACTGCTGGAAATTCTGAGTAAGAATATCAAAGACAGGAACACTTTCTAATAACTGAAATTCTCTGCAATATACAGTTTATCATGCATAAACCCATACAATGTCTAATCTAAACATCTGGAATCTACTCCAATCATGTCCCAAATATCATCAATCTTGTTTCTTTGCGTTAAAATGTCACTTACAGTTTTAAAAACACCCTTTACATAAGTAGTATCAATATTTTACCTTTGAGAATAGAGAGGATCAGAAAAATAAACAATTTTCAAAAGTCCCATTGTTACTAAGTGTCCAAATTGTAACTGAATACATGTTCAAATTCCCTAGGCCTGTTAAACAAATGTCCTTACTCTGAACATAACTCTGAACATCTATATTAGTTTTTTTTTTTCTTAAACAGTTTATTGTCGAGTTGGTTTCCATATAACACCCAGTGCTCATCCCCACAAGTGCCCTCCCCCATGTCCATCACCCCACTTCCCTTCTCCCCCACACCCATCAGCCCTCAGTTTGTTCTCTAAATTCAAGAGTCTCTCATGGTTTGTCTCCCTCCCTCTTCCCAACTATTTTTCCCCTTCTTCTCCAACTTCGTCCTCCATTAACTTCCTCTTAATCCACCTATATGTGCAAATATATGGCATTTGTCCTTCTCTGCCTGACTTATTTCGCTCAGCATAACTCCCTCTAGTTCCATCCATGTTGCTACACATGGCCAGATTTCATTCTTTCCTATTGCCATGTATAAATTCCATTGTATAGATAAACCACATCTTCTTGATTCATTCATCAGCTGATGGACACTTAGATTCTCTTCATGTTTTGGCTATTGTTGAGAGTGCTGCTATGAACATTAGAGTCCATATGCCCCTATGCATCAGCACTCCTGTATCCTTTGGGAAAATTCCTAGCAGTGCTACTTCTGGGTCATAGGGGAGTTCTATTGCTAATTTTTTGAGGAACCTCCATACTGTTTTCCAGAGGGATTGCACCAGTTTACATTCCTACCAACAGTGTAGGAGGGTGCCCATTTCTCCACATCCTCGCCAGCATCTAGAGTTTCCTGATTTGTTCATTTTAGCTACACTGACCGGTGTGAGGTGGTATCTCAGTGTGGTTTTGATTTTTATTTCCCTGATGATGAGGGATGCTGAGCATCGTTTCATGTGTCTGTTGGCCATCTGGATGTCCTCTTTGGAGAAGTGTCTATTCATGTCTTCTGTCCATTTCTTCACTGGATTATTTGTTTTTTGGGTGTGAAGTTTGGAGAGTTCCTTATAGATTTTGGATACTAGCCCTTTATCTGATATGTGATTTGCAACTATCTTTTCCCATTCTGTCAGTTGCCTATTAGTTTTATTGATTGGTTCCCTTGCTGTGCAGAAGGTTTTTATCTTGATGAGGTCCCAATAGTTCATTTTTGCTGTTGATTCCCTTGCTTTTGGGGATATGTCATGTAAGAAATTGCTGCAGTTGAAGACAAGGAGATTGTTTCCTGCTTTCTCCTCTAGGGTTTTGATGGTTTCCTGTCTCACATTCAGGTTCTTTATCCATTTTGAGTTTACTTTTGTGTATGGTATGAGAAAATGATCTAGTTTCATTTTTCTGCATGTTGCTGTCCAGTTCTCCCAGCACCACCTATTAAAAAGGCTGTCTTTTTTCCATTGGATACTCTATCCCGCTTTATCAAAGATTCATTGGTCATACATTTTTGAGTCCGGTTCTGAGTTCTCAAATCTATTCCATTGGTCTATGTGTCTGTTTTTGTGCCAATACCATACTTTCTTCATGATGACAGCTTTGTAGTAGAGGCTAAAGTCTGGGATGCTGATGCCTCCCATTTTGGTTTTCTTCTTCGGTATTACTTTGGCTATTCGGGGTCTTTTGTGATTCCATACACATTTTAGGGCAGATTGTTCTAGTTTTGAGAAGAATGCTGATGCAATTTTGATTGGGATTGCAGTGAATATGTAGATTGCTTTAGGTAGTAATTACATTTTAACAATATTTATTCTTCCAATCCATGAGCATGGAATATTTTTCCATTTCGTTGTGTCTTCTTCAATTTCCTTCATAAGTTTTCTATAGTTTTCATCATACATATCTCCTATGTATTTGGTTAGGTTTATTCCTAGGTATTTTATGGGGTTTTTTTGTGCAATTGTGAATAGGATCAGTTTGATTTCTCTTCTGTTGCCTCATTATTGGTGTATATAAATGCAACCGATTTTTGTAAGTTGATTTTTTATCCTACAATTTTGCTGAATTCATGGATCAGTTCTAGTAGGCTTCTGGTGGAATCTGTTGGGTTTTCTATGTAGAGTATCATGTCATCTGTGGAAAGTGAAAGTTTGACTTTGCCAATTCTGATGCCGTTTATTACCTTTGTAGTCTGATTGCTAATACTATGACTTCAGGCACTATTGTAAACAGCAGTGGTGAGAGTGAATATCCCTGTAGTGTTCCTGAACTCAGGGGGAAAGTTCTCAGTTTTTCCCCACTGAGGATTATGTTACCTGAGCGCTACTCATAGATGGCTTTTATGATGTTTAAGTAAGTTCCTTCTATCCCAACATTCTCGAGGGTCTTTATTAAGAAGGGATGCTGTATTATGTCAAATGCTTTTTCTGCATCTGTCGACAGGATCATACGGTTTTTATCTTTTCTTTTGTTAATGTGATATATCACATTGATTATTTTGTGAATATTGAACCATCCCTGTAACTGAGGAATGAATCCCACTTGATCACGGTGGATAATTATTTTTAGGTGCTGTTGCATTCGATTTGCAAGTATCTTGTTGAGGATTTTTGCATACTTATTCATCAAGGATATTGGCCTGTAGTTCTCTTTTTTTTGCTGGGTCTCTGTCTGGCTTGGTAATCAAAGTGATGCTGGCTTCCTAAAATGAGTCTGGAAGTTTTCCTTTGATTTTTATTTTTTGGAATAGCTTGAGATGAATGGGTATTAATTGTGTTTTAAATGTCTGGTAGAATTCCCCAGGGAAGCCATCTGGCCCAGGGCTCTTATTTGTTGGGAGATTTCAGATAACTGATTTGATTTCCTCACTAGTTATGGGTCTGTTCAGATTTCCTATCTCTTCCCGTGTGAATTTTGGTAGTGAGTGTGTGTTTAGGAATTTGTCCATTTCTCCTAAATTGTCCAATTTGTTGGCATATAATTTTTCTTAGCATTCCCTGATAATTGCTTGTATTTCTGAGGGTTTGGTTGTAATCAGTCCATTTTCATTCATGATTTTGTTTATTTTAGTGCTTTCTGTTTTCTTTTTGAAAAGCCTGGCTAGAGGTTTCTCAATTTTGTTTATTTTTCCAAAAACTAACTCTTGGTTTTGTTGATCGGTTCAACTAATTTTTTGGTGTCGATATTGTTTATTTTTGCCCTGATTTTTATTATTTCTCTTCTCCTATTTTGTTTGGGGTGCTCTTGTTGCTCTCTCTCTAGTTCCTTTAGGTGCGCTGTTAGATTTTGCACTTGTGCTTTTTCTAATTTCTTGAAATAGGTCTGGAGTGTAATGTACTTTCCTCTTATGACTGCCTTTGCTATATTCCATAGAGTTTAGATTGTTGTATTTTCATTTTCATTTGTTTCCATATATTTTTTAATTTCTTCTCTAATTGCCTGATTGGCCCATTCATTCTTTAGTAGGGTGTTCTTTAATCTCCATATTTTTCAAGGTTTTCCAGACTTCTTCCTGTGACTAATTTCAAGTTTCATAGCATAGTGATCTGAAAGTGTGCATGGTATGATCTCATTTTTTTAATATTTATTGGGGGGTGCTTTATGTCCCAGTATGTAATCTATCTTGGAGGATGTGCCATGCACACTTGAGAAGAAAGTGAATTCCATGGCCTCAGCATGTAGAGTTCTGAATATATCTGTCAAATCCTTCTGGTCCAGTGTGTCGTTCAAGTCCATTGTTTCTGTAGTGATTTTCTGTCTAGTTGATCTATCCATTGATGTAAGTGGAATATTAAAGTCCCCTGCTCTTAACACATTCTTATGCATAAGATTGTTTCTGTATGTGATTGTTTTATGTATTTGGGTGTTCCCATATTCGATGCCTAGACATTTATAATTGTTAGCTCTTCCTGATGGATAGACCCTTTAATTATTTTATAATGCCCTTCTTCATCCCTTGTTACTGTCTTTACTTTAAAGTCCATTTTGTCCGGTATAAGTATAGCTACTCCAGTTTATTTTGACTTCCAGTAGCATGATATATATTTCTTCATCCCTTACTTCCAATTGGAAAGTGCCGTCAGGTCTAAGGTGAGTTTCTTATAGATAGCAAATAGGTGGATTTTGTTTTTTATCCCTTCTGCTACCCTATGTCTTTTGACTGGAGCATTCAGCCATTTATGTTCAGTGTTATTATTGAAAAATATAGGGTTAGAGTTATTGTGTCCTTTGTAGGATTCATGCTTGTGGTGGTGTCTCTGGTACCTTGTGTTTCTTGCAACATTTCCCTCATAGAGTCCCTTTCATGATTTCTTGTAGGGCTGGTTTAGTGGTGACAAATTCTTTCAATTTTTGTTTATTTGGAAAAAATTTTATCTCTCCTTCTATTTTGAATGACAGGCTTGCTGTATTGAGGATTCTTGGCTGCATATTTTTCCTGTTCATCACATTGAAGATTTCCTGCCATTCCTTTCTGGTCTGCCACATTTCAGTAGATAGGTCAGTCACCACTCTGATAGGTTCCCCTTTGTATGTTATAGCCCTTTTATCCTACCTGCTTTCAGAATTCTCTCTTTGTCCTTATATTTTGCCAGTTTCACTATATGTTGTGCAGAAGGTTGATTCAAGTTATGTCTCAGGGGAATTCTCTGTGCCTCTTGGATTTCAATGTCTCTTTCCTTCCCCAGACTAGGAAAGTTCTCTGCTCTAATTTGCCCAAGGACTCCTTCAATGCCAGACTTAATATGAATCTCTTCTAGTGCAAACATGTCTCTGTTCTGGTAAAATTCTGGCTGGACACAGCCATCCCACTGCCTCCTCCCCATTAGCACTTGTAATGAATCCAAAACTTGTGGCACAGACTCTCAGTGTTTCCCTAATATCCATTCTTACATTCTTTCTTGGACAGAGAACCCTCAATAACTCACCAGAGCAAGGAGCCTTGAAGCTAAAGATGGTCAGAAGACCATGCTCTAGTGAGTGAAAAATAAGCAGAATTGTTGTCCGTGAAATTTAGGAAGTGTCCTTGATGCGAGGCACTGCCTTTTCTTCTCATTATCCGTCTCCTTTTAAAAAATCCTTTCTGTGTGTTACTTTTTTATATAAGAGATATTAGAACAAGTGTTCAAAGAGTCTTACATCATGGAGTAAAGTAATCTACTGTGAGATGAAACTGAGATTTCGGAGGGCAGGAATTTGAGCATGGTTTAGGCTAGTTCTCTGTTCAGAGTCACACAGGGATGTAAATAAAGGTGCCAGCTGGAGTTGTGGTCTGCTCTGATGTCAGAGGTCAGCTTCAAAGCCCACGTGGTGTTGGCAAAAGTCAGTTGCTAGTAGTTGTGGGACTGAGGCACTCGGACCCTGGCAGTGGCCCAGCTTTTCCCGCTTTGTGCCCTTTGTTACAACATGGCAGTTTGCTCCTTTGAGGCCAAAAGGAGAATGTATCTGCTGCTTCAAGTCTCTAATTTAAGGGAAGTCTGAACTCTCTTTTAAAAGGCTCAACTACTTAAGTTAGGCCCACCATGGATAACTTTCCTTTTTTTTTTTTTTTAATATTTTTATTTATTTCTAGGAGAGAGAGAGACAGCATGAGCAGGGGAGGGTCAGAGAGAGAAGGAGTCACAGACCGAAATAGGCTCCAGGCTCTGAGCTGGCAGTCAGCACAGAGCCCGACACGGGGCTCGAACCCACAAACCGCGAGATCATGACCTAAGCGAAAGTCGGACGCTTAACCGACTAAGTCACCCAGGCGCCCCAAACTTTCCTTTTATTCCTAACACAAGGCCAACTGATTAGGAACCTAAATTGCACCTGCAAAATCCTTTTAGATTTTCTATATTCTATGGGTTAGAATAATGTCACAATTTTTTGTCTAAAGGTGTGTAGAGTAGGCGGTAAAATTCTTGGGTGTCATGTTAGAATTCTGCCTACCATACTGACAATTTTGTGAAAACACAAAATTAACTATGAAAATAACCCTGAACTGCTAAAACTTGGCTTTATTCTATAGAAAAAAGAAATTTTTGTCTTACTTATACTGCTGCTATTTGTGTTTTGAACTTTTGTGGTCACAACTAATTCTGATGAACACAGCAACTATCCTCCCACACTTTGTTATAGAGAAAAGATGACAACACCATCTTTTGGCCCTACCTACTATGTTCCTCTTGAGTTCTCCTTTCCATGACTTTGTTAGTTGTTTGTTGGACAACCATCTGAGTTAGGTAATTCGTATGTAGGATTTTTTTCTCTTGACTATGGAACTAATTACTGATTTGAAATCAGTTTCATAAAAATATTTTATGATTTGTTCTGTCTTGGCTCTAAGTCATGAAAAATTGGCATGTTGCCCAAAATTCTTGGGAAAAAATATTTACATTACATTTTCCCTGTCCTCCTCCAGTTTGTTTTTTCATACTTTAGTTCTCATCAGTAAAGAACAAGATTATTGGCCACAATATATGTAAAGCATGAGTCTAGAATATTATTTGGGGGAAAGGGGGTTCTAGTTGAACTCTCTTTTAATATGTCTCTCAATATTTGAATAATACACTATTTAAATCCCAAAAGTAAAATAAAAAAGCATTCTAGGAAATAAGATAAACCTGAAATCTCTTAGTGTCCTAGAAATTTTTTGAGTATCTTTCTTCTGTTTATGGTGAGATAGGATAGGCAGTCTCCCTATTAATCTACCCCCATGGTCACTGCTAGGACCTACTGCTGATACTTTTTTTACTTCCTCAGTTTATCTAGAACCTTAACTGTGAACTGAATTTTCAGATATTTCAGGACCTGTCATTATGCACCCTATCTCTGAGAAATCCTCATTCATAAGCTTGGGTTTCTCTGAAAGTCACAGTTCATAAGCAGACATTTGGTTTAAATTTAAAAATATAAATAAAAATTTTTACTAAGACAGACACACAAACTGACAGGTATACACACATTTTTCTGTTGCTTCTATAGCCTTCACAAGTCCCCAAATTTTGATAGCAGTATTCTCAGGAAATGGCCTAATGTATTCCATCACATCATGAAAAGAGTAAGGAAGTATGATTGGGGAAATCTGAGTAATCACTCCTACCCCTGACCACCCCCCCACCACAGGTTCCTTGATAGACATGAATCGATGCTTTTGGAAAATGATGTTTGTGATGATAAAAAATGCTCACTTGGGGTTTACAAACCAAGAAAAACTTTATCTCTTCAATGAATTGTGTCAGATTAGCTCTGATACTGTCTGATTATAGTAGTTTCCATATTAGTAAACTGTCCACAAATGTGTTTGTATTCAACATTCTTTTTATCTTCAGTTAGCTTATTTGAATAGCAATTCAAGATTATTTCAAAATTTCCTTTAGGATATTGACTATCTAGGGGCATTTGGGTGGCTCAGTTGGTTGAGCATCTGACTCTTGATCTCTGCTCAGGTTGTAATTCCAGTGTCATGGGATTGAGCCTTGCATCAGGCTCTGTATTGAGCATGGGGCCTGTGTGAGATTCTTTCTCTCTCTTTCTGTTTCTCTCCCCACCCACATTCCCTCACTCTCTCTCTAAAACACACCCACACAAAGTTATTGACTAACAAAATTAAACAGAGTTTAAAAGACAAAGTCCAGGAAAGTGAAATGATATAAAACCTAGAGTACCTGGATTTAATACTACTTTCAACCTTAAATATACTTAAGAATTCTATAATTTTCTAATAACTGCCCTGGATCTATAAAATTAAAGGTATGTAGGCATTTACTTTGCATTCAATTATTACATATATGTTATCTATGAACCTTGTAAAGTGTGCTCACCTGACACTACATTCATCAACTACATCAGCTAGGGCTTTATCAAGAAAGCAGGGTCACAATGGGTATTAGAAAATCAGGAACTTATTATATAAATAAGATCGTACACAATCGTTGGAGAACGGAAGAATTAAAGGTCAGGAAGGGATGCAAAAAAAGTCACTAAATGGTCCTGATCTAAATGAAAATGTCAGAGTTTGCAGAAAGCTACTAGACTGGAGCCACAAGGGGGCAAGTTAGATGTCTGTGTTTTTGGCTCTCTGCTGCTCCTGTCTGTGAGCTGACCCCTAAGCAGCTAGTAGATGAGCACGGCTAGAAATTGACAAGGAGAGCTGGTCATGGAGCAGAAGGAGAACATGCGCAACTCTGCACATGTCCCTCCCTGGGTAAAAGGATGACAACTTTCAAAGTGCAACAAACATTGTTTGTGTCCAGTCCTTACTTGGAACTTTAAATGAAAGGAAATTCTTGGAAGTATTGTGTATTTAAATTGACATGGTAAAAAATTACCCACTCTCCCTGTAGCTACCCCATTTCAGGGTCAAAGGTGCCTTGATTTCAATTGTATAAATTGTGAACTTTTGGAAAACAGCTAGTCTGATTCTGATTGGACGCATGAGGAAAGAGAGAGTTCGGGAGGATAATTTAATTTCCCAAGGACACACAGACTTTATGTTTAAACAAGTTCATTATTTTAAGTTTCAGTCCAAGATCCTTTCTTTTCTGACATGACAATGATAACTGTCTTCACTTAGGAATAGGACACTAGATTATATTCAGCATCATTTTGAAACTGATGGAGAAAAAAGACAGTAGTAAATAAGGTATTTTGCAGATTGTGGGCAGCTAACTAATGTCTGTGTAAATTTTTTTATTAGCTTCTCTATCTTTTAGAAGACAATGGAAAATGCCCTCTTTTCTTCTGTCAAGTTTCCATTTATAACAGACCATTCCTAGATTTAAAAAAAAATCATTTTAAGGTATCTCATCTTTTTATATTGTCCTCATCCATATTGTACTCTATGAATTATTAAAGATTAATGCATCTTTATTTTGAGTGACCAGCAATGCCTGATGGTTTTAAATGTGAAGTCATTCTTTTCCCGTGGTATAATGATGAATTTACATTATAATTAACAGCAAAAAATTCCTTTTTATGCCATATAATGATGCCTTCCTTTAGCTTTCCTTTTCAGACCATACATAATAAATCACACAGGGAAAATCTTTATTTTTAATATTCATATTTATGTATTTAATGAAAATTATTGAATTTTTCAAGTGCTTATCTGAATAAGAGAGAAATATTTGTGCACTATTATTTTATTTTGGTCTAATAGAATGCAGTGTTTGGCTGATATTGGAGTGTTAATAATTAGCACCTCTATTGGAAGTCAGCTCCTGGTTTTCAGCAGCATTATGCTGGGAAGCTATGTTTCCCAAGTGAACGGAGAATTATACAGTTTTATTAAAGAAGAGCCTTTCCTTTGAATACAATTTTAAGAAAATCTTCAAAGGAACAAATGTAAAGCCTCAAATCAGAGCACAGCACTAATTAGCGTGTAACAATGATTTAGGCAGAGAGCACCAGGCCTTAATTTTCGAGACCCATTCTGTAGTCTCTTTGCTGTATATTTCTTTTGATGAGTCAATTTCATCTAGGTGCAGCTTTTTATATTTTAAGGACTGTCATAACACTTCTAAAGTTTTAGGAAATGGTACATACTGATGCTGATCTGGCAATTATCTTCTAAGTCTGCATTCTAGCAACTAATTTTATGGCTCAGGTTAAAATGCTTAATTCAGTTTCAAGTATTTTGCATTTATAATAATGCTTTAAGTGGCATGTCTCTGAATAAAATAATGTAACTACCTATTTGTTTATGTAGCCTTCACATTTAGAAATAAAAATGTGCATCAATCATCAATTATAAACCAAGTTACTTAAGATTCAAAGGTGTCAAGAACATAGGTTCTCTTGATCACGTTTCATCTTGCAGTGTCTTTTAGGAGTTAGAAAAGTTAAAAGATCAGCTTCATAATTGTAAAATGTTCTGTACTACAAATGAGTTATCAGAATAAACTGTTTTCTTAATTTAGTAAATAGTGAGGTATTGATCTGAGAATGTCATGGGAAATTAGAAAACAGTAACACCAAAATGCCATATAACTATGATTTATGACTTCAGCAACGTAAAGTAGTAATTGATTACTATTCACATCAATACCAAGATTCATTGACTCAGATATTCCTAGTGACTAAGGCTAAATTGGAAATCAATGTTTATCTCAATAAAACATATATCTTTCTATGGATAAAAATATGTCAATGCCTCCTGTCATCCTGTTATCACCTATTATGAGAAATCAATCTCTGTACCATGAAAGATATTTTACAATTTAAAAACTATCCACTGTCACCGATCTCAGCTTTTTCATCATTAATGATGAAGTACTAGATTATTTCAATCAGAAATTGGTATTTGTAGCAAATAAAAACAGATCATAACTACGGTCCACTTTAGAAGTATTTAAGGATCCACACTGCCTTCCATAAAGTACCCTGAAGAAAACACCATCACAAAATACAACACCAAGATAGACAATATTATGCTAAGCAAAATAAGTCAGTCAGAGAAAGACAAATACCATATGATTTCATTCATATGTCCTATAGAAGAAACAAAACAGATGAACATAGGGGAGAAAAAAGAAAGGCAAACCAGGAAACAGACTCAACTATAGAGAACTGGTGGGGTTAAATAGGTGATGGGGATTAAGGAGGGCACTTGTGCTGCGCACTGGGTGTTGTACCGAATTGTGGAATCACTAAAGTATAGACCTGAAACTAATATTACACTGTATGCCAACTAACTGAAATTTAAATAAAACTTGGAAAAAACCTCACAGCACCATTTCATGTTTTTATTTATTTTTGAAGGAGGGAGAGACAGAGCGTGAACCGGGGAGGGCAGAGGGAGAGGGAGGCACAGAATCCGAAGCAGGCTCTTGAGTCGTCAGCACAGAGGGGTTCACACCCACAGACTCTGAGATCCTGACCTGAACCGGGGCTGCACGCTTAACTGGTTGAGCCACCCAGCCTCCCCCGATTGTTTCCATTTTAAATTGGATCAATATGCTTGTGTTTTATGGAATGGCCACATGACTTCCAAATAGAGCCTATTGTTAAACTATAGCGAGACTCAAATATTTATAAAGTGTTTATGGAGGACTTGTTACTGCAAGTCTTATAAATAAGACACTCAAAACAGAACACATGACATTGCAGCTGGCATACTGGAAACAAGAGCAGCAGCAACTACCACACACAGAGAACAGTGTTTCGTGAGGATGCTCTGGGAACTATCAGGCATAGGAGACAGGCAGCAAGGACACAGCTGATTAATAAGCATTAATCCTGTCTTTTGCCAACGGTGTGCCACTTTAAAGAGAAATGTAAAGGGGCGCCTGGGTGGTTCAGTCAGTTGGGCAACCGACTTCACTCAGGTCATGATCCCACAGTTCGTGGGTACAAACCCCCATTGGGCTCTGGGCTGACGGCTCAGAGCCTGGAGCCTGCTTCAGATTCTGTGTCTCCTTCTCTCTACCCCTTCCCCACTCACGTTCTGCCTCTCTCCTTCAAAAATAAATATTAAGAAAAGAGAGAGAAACGTAAAAACAAGTGCTTATGATATAATAATGGTAATGTACAATGTTATTCCAAAATGCTTATCAGTATATTCTTTGTATATAATCAATTCTTAAATTTATATATTTAGTGTCCTCACAAAACCAATTGAGCTAATGATCGAAAACAAGTTCAGTAAGATTGTGGTTTATCTTGTTCATATCAAAATACAGGACAGGAATAGAATTGAAGGGGGAAGAAAAAAATTAGAATAATAGACTCATGTTTAACGTAGTATTCAACTGCTAGATATATCTGTTTCAACAGTAATATAAGTAAAGTCTATTGTATTAAAGTTGTTTAGAGAAACAGAAAACAGAACCAACAGAATGTTTGTGTGTGTGTGTGTGTGTGTGTGTGTGTGTGTGTGTGTGATCTAGACAGAGACAGAGAGATGGAGAGACAGAGACAGAGAGATTTTATTTTATTTTATTTATGGTAGTTACAATTTCCATTTTGCCACCATATTTTTATTTTTTTCTTTCATAGTTTATTGTCAAGCTGGATTCCGTCTAACACACAGTGCTCATGCCAAAAAGTGCCCTCCTCCTTGCCCATCAACCTTCTTTCCCTCTCCCCCACCATCAGCCCTCAATTTGTTCTTAGTATTCAAGAATCTCTCATGGTTTGCCTCCCTCCCTCTCCCCAACTATTTTTCCCTTTTTCCTCCCCCATGGTCATCCGTTAAGTTTCTCCTAATCCTCCTGTAAGTGGAAGTATATGGTATCTGTTTTTCTCTGCCTGACTTATTTCGCTCAGCATTAACACCCTCAAGTTCCATCCGCGTTACTACAAACGGCCTTTCATTCTTTCTCATTGCCATGTAGTAGTCCATTGTATAGATAAAGCACATTTTCTTGATCCAGTTGACAGTTGACAGACACTTACGCTCTTTCCATGATTTGACTATTGTTGAGAGTGCTGCTATGAACATTGGGGTACATATGCTCCTATCCATCAGCACTTCTGTATCCCTTGGGTAAATTTCTAGCAGTGCTATTGCTGGGTCATAGGGGAGTTCTATTGACAGTTTCCTGAGGAACCTCCACACTGTTTTCCAGAGGGGCTGCACCGGTTTACATTCCCACCAACAGTGTAGGAGGGTGTCCATTTCTCCACATCCTTGCCAGCATCTAGAGTTTCGTGATTTGTTCATTTTTGCCACTCTGAACTTTGTGAGGTGATATCTCAGTGTGGTTTTGATTTGTATTTCCCTGATGAGGAGGGACACTGAGCATCATTTCATGTGTCTGTTGGCCATCTGGATGTCCTCTTTGGAGAAGTGTCTGTTCATGTCTTCCGCCCATTTCTTCACTGGATTATTTGTTTTTTGGGTGTGAAGTTTGGTGAGTTCCTTATAGATTTTGGATACTAGCCTTTTACTTTATCTGATATGTCATTTGCAACTATCTTTTCCCATTCCGTCAGTTGGCTATTAGTTTTATTGTTTCCTTTGCCATGCAGAAGCTTTTTATCTTGATGAGGTCCCAATAGTTCATTTTTGCTCTTGATTCCCTTGCCTTTGGAGATGTGTCAAGAAATTGCTGCTTTTGAGGACAAAGAGGTTGTTTCCTGCTTTCTCCTCTAGGGTTTGGATGGTATCCTGTCTCACATTCAGGTCCTTTATCCACTTAGAGTTTATTTTTGTGTATGGTGTGAGAGAATGATCTAGTTTCATTCTTCTGCATGAGTTATGGGTCTGTTCAGATTTTTCTATCTCATCCCATGGGAAATTTGGTAGTGTGTGTGTTTAGGAATTTGTCCATTTATTCTAGGTTTTCCAGTTTGTTGGCATATAATTTTTCATAGTATTTCCTTATAATTCCTTGTATTTCTGAGGGATTAGTTGTAATAACTCCATTTTTATTTGTGATTTTGTCCTTTTGTGTCCTCTCTCTTTCCTTAATGAGAAGCCTGGCTAGAGGCTTATCAATTCTATTTATTTTTTTCAAAAAACCAACTCTTGGTTTTGTTGATCTGTTCAACTGGTTGTTTTGTTTGTTTGTTTGTTTGTTTTGATTCTATATTGTTTATTTCTGCCCTGATCTTTATTATTTCTCTTCTGCTGGGTTTGGGGGTGCTCTTGCTGCTCTGGTTCTAGTTCTTTAGGTGCGCTGTTATTTTGTATTTGCACTTTTTCTAGTTTCTTAAAATAGGCCTGGAGTGCAATGCATTTTCCTCTTAGGACTGCCTTTGCTGCATTCCAAAGAGTTTGGGTTGTTGTATTTTCATTTTCATGTGTTTCCTTATATTTTTAAATTTCTTCTCCAATTGCCTGATTGGCCCATTCATTCTTTTTTTTTTTTTTAATTTCTAGGAGAGAGAGAGAGAGAGAGAGAGAGAGACAGTGTGAGCAGGGAGGGTCAGAGAGAGAGGGAGTCACAGACTGAAACAGGCTCCAGGCTCTGAGCTGGCAGTCAGCACAGAGCCTGACGCGGGGCCCGAACCCACGGACCGCGAGATCATGACCCAAGTGAAAGTTGGACGCTTAACCGACTAAGCCACCCAGGCGCCCCTGGCCCATTCATTCTTTTTTTTTTTTCTAGGAGAGAGAGAGACAGCGTGAGCAGGGGAGGGTCAGAGAGAGAGGGAGTCACAGACTGAAACAGGCTCCAGGCTCTGAGCTGGCAGTCAGCACAGAGCCCGACGCGGGGCTCGAACCCACGAACCGCGAGATCATGACCTAAGCGAAAGTCGGACGCTTAACCGACTAAGCCACCCAGGTGCCCCTGGCCCATTCATTCTTAAAAAGGGTGCTCTTTAACCTCCATGTTTTTGGCAGTTTTTTGACACTTTTTCCTGTGATTGATTTCAAATTTCATAGCATTGTGATCTGCAAGTGTGCATGGTATGATCTCAATTCTTTTATATTTTTTGAGGGCTGCTTTATGACCCAGTATGTGATCTGTCTTGGAGGATGTGACATGCAAACTTGAGAAGAAAGTGAATTCCATGGCCTCAGCATATAGAGTTCTAAATATATCTGTCAAATCCATCTGGTCCAATGCGTCATTCAAGTCCATTGTTTCTTTAGTGATATTCTGTCTAGTTGATCTATTCATTGCTGTAAGTGGAGTATTAAAGTCCCCTGCTATTAGCACATTCTTATTCATAGGATTATTTGTTTTATGTGTTGGGTGCTCCCATATTCGATGCCCAGACATTTATAATTGTTAGCTCTTCCTGATGGATAGACCCTGCAATTATTATATAATGCCCTTCTTCATCCCTTGTTACTGTCTTTACTTTAAAGTCCAGATTGTCTGATATAGGTATAGCTACTCCAGCTTTCTTGTTACTTCCAGTAACATGATAGATATTTCTCTATCCCTATACTTTCAATCTTAAAGTGTTGTCAGGTCTAAAATGAGTTTCTTGTAGACAGCACATAGATGGATCTTTGGTTTTTATCCATTCTGCTACCCTATGTCTTTTGATTGGAGCATTTAGTCCATTTACATTCAGTGTTATTGTTTTAAAATATGGGGTTAGAATTACTGTGTCCTCTGTAAGATTCATGCTTGTGGTGTGTCTCTAGCATCTTGCATTCCTTGCAACATTTCCCTCAGAGAGTCCCCCTCAGTATTTCTTGTAGGGCTGGTTTATTGGTGATGAATTCTTTCAACTTTTATTTATTTAGAAAGACTTATTTCTTCTTCTATTCTGAATGACAGACTTGCTGGATAGAGGATTCTTGGCTGCATATTTTTTTCTGTTCATCACATTGAAGATTTCCTGCCATTCCTTTCTGGCCTGCCAAGTTTCAGTAGATAGGTGTGTCACCACTCTGATAGGTTTCCCTTTGTATGTTAAGGCCCTTTTATTCTAGCTGCTTTCAGAATTCTCTCTTTGTTCTTATATTTTGCCAGTTTCACTATGATATGTGATTCAGAAGGTTGATTCAAGTTACATCTGAGGGGAGTTCTCTGTGCCTCTTGGATTTAAATGTCAAGACAGAGAGATTTTAAAGAATTGGCTCACATGATTATGGAGGCTTGGCAAGTTTAAAATCTAATGCCGTAGAACTGCAGGCTGGAGACTCAGGGAAAGGTTGCAGTTCAAGTCCAAAGGCAGTTCGCTGTCAGAATTCCTTCTTGTTCATGGACAGAGGTCAGTATTTTTCTGTTAAAGTCTTCAGCTGATTGGGTGAGATCCACCTGCATTATGGAAGGCAATGTATTTTATTCAAAGCCCACTGATTTAAATATTGACATCATTCAAAAAAGATTCTCAAAAAAATATCTAAAATAATGTTTGATCAAATATCTGGGAACTGCAACCTAGCCAAGTTAACACAGAAAATTAACAATAGCTTACATACCACTGAATTTATGTATTGTAGGACACAATAAAACTCTTCTTAATGGTTTTATAGAGGCACTTATTTTGAAAAAGTAGCCATAATTATTTAATATGTCAAAGGGAAACATGAAAGATAAAAGAAAACACACTAAAAATTTGTGAATCAACTGTCATTAAGTATAAAATTTATACATTTTTAAAATTAAAATGTTTACCATTAAATTTATATAATACCATTAGACTATTATCTAAAACATCATATAGACAGATATAATTTTTTTAATATCTATTGAATTCGTTAGACTACATGTTATAATGAGTTCTTGTTTTAAATATGGTAGTAGAAATCTAAGAAATAATAATTTTAAAAGTAAAATATATCTTCTTTTCTTATTAAATTTATTTAAATTCCATAAAGGATACCATAAGATGTTTAATATCTAGTTCTTATTAAAATATAAAAAGAATTAATTTGTGTTTTCATGATTTTATTCTATTTTATAAATACACTTTTAAATATAAAATATTAAGGTATTTTAATTAATGTAGTTTTAATTCACAATGAAAAATCCAACACTGTAAACAATTTATTCTGAAAGGTGACACATGGGCTCATTATTAAGGCCATATGTCCGAGACACAACCATTAATCCAAATATTCTTAAAGAGCTTCTACCAAATGTCGGGTACTCTTCTAGGTAGGAAGAAGTGCCAGGAAATTCAGAGCCAGTAGCTGCTCTTAGAAACACAGGCAACTCACAAATAACACACCACTACTCTATAATCACAACAGTGCTAAGTAGGAGCAAAGAAAGGACATGCTTAATGGATTAAAGTAATTAAGTTAGTTTAGGGACCTTGAAACTTTGTGTATCCATTCCGTATTCCACAAGCGGATGAAGCTTTGTGCCTTTGAAATGCCCCATTCTAATTTCTTCCTTTGCTGAAATGAAAGAAGAATTTGTTTTTAGACCTTTCCAGGGCCCAGAAAATTATGGTTGTTGTGTTTGTCAGGATAAGCTATAGACTGGTAAAAATACAAATCCATATAATATTAAAACAATTATTTTTATATTTAGATAAAATTAGAGGCAAAAGATAAGCATAAGAAAGCCCACATTTAGGGACTGCTAGAGTAAGAATATAGGAAGAAAGCGTATGAGAAAGAGCAAAGCAATGTTAGTGAGTTATTTTCTCCCTAACGTACAATGTTAAGAATATTTTTCTGGGGTGGCACATAAGGCACATTTTGTGCAAAACACTCTGATAAACATTAGAATGGTTACATTTGCAAACACTGCATCCCAAGCAAAGACAACACAATGAAATTATGCAACTCTGAAACTCAAGCCTTTTTCTGGTCAATTCATTTGCCTTTAGCTATTAAAACTTTTTTTTTTCCTATACAGGAAACTAAGCAAGTTTCCTGAGTTATATTGCAGTTTATCAATAGTTAGCTCAAGCCTCATGGAAAGCCACATAAAATCTGGAAAATTTCTGAAAATCCAATATCATTAATCAATGTACTGAAGAATAATTTTTCCAAGCAAAGAGTAGAAAAAATCAAAGCAACACAAAAGAAAAACAACTTCTGCTTGATAAATAACAAATGGATACATAAAAGATAAATGGATGGATGGATAGGTAGGAATGTAAGTGGGTCGGTGGAAATGCTGATGATTTTCATTCATTAACAATGAGGTACTGACATACATACTCTTGCTCCCACATCTTGCTTGGTTGTCCCTTCAAATATTTCTACTGTGTTCTCATCTCATATACTCTCATCACTTTCAGTTATTAATTCCTAAAATTCTACTGCCTTACTCCTCTTTTACCCTGAGAGTGAATGATATCCCGTTCATGTTATTTTCTATCTTAAAGGAAGGATAAGAAGACAAAGCAACAAACTAAGGGTATGAATGTGGTTAAATCAAGTTAGAATGATCATAGCACTGGGGCACCTGGGTGGCTCAGTCGGCTAAGCATCCAACTTCGGCTCAGATCATGATCCTACTGTTGTTCATTCTAGCATAGCTCTGCGCTCTGCACCACACTGATGAAGAGCCTGCCTGCAACTCTTGCTCTCTCCCTTTCACTCTGCTCAGTCTGATTCTCTGTCTCCCTCTCAGTCTGTCCCTTCTGTGTACTCTCTCCAACAAAAAACAAAAAAGCACAGAAAAAAAGAAACAAATACTTAAAAAAAAAAGAATAGTCATAGTACAGCAGGTGGGAGTTGTTAGTGTGAGCTTCCATTTGGAATGTTGTAAGGCACTTAGTTATTTTTAATTCTTTCTAACTCAAGCTTTGTTATAAACAAGTCCATCAGTTACTGTGAGCGCTGCATTTTACTTCTAATGTGGGCACACCGCATCTTAGTTTTTTGCCCAAGGATAGTGACTCTCAGTACAGGAATTCAAAAAAAACACTTCAAGGGAGTGCTTATTGGTAAAAATCACAGAGTAGAATAGCACTCTCTTCTCGTCCATTGACACTAGATTCTGTGAGGAGAAACTTTCATAATTTCTATTTCAATACCACAATTCCAAAAGGACAACATGAGGTGGGGGGAGGGGGGGTAATGATGCTACTTAATTTGGGGTGATTATTACTAAATGAAACTACTGGTAAACTAAATGCTATTAGCCAGGGAAAAGAAAAAGAACATTGTGAGCCTGAAATGATAGAACAAATCAGAATTGAAACAAGCACACCTACAATTACATTTGGAAAATTTACCTGTACGGAAGTCTGTAGTTTTCTAGTAAATCTGTTCCTTCTTGAGTTCAATTTAGGGATACCTGATGGTGCCTTTACATTAAAATGTATCACAAGATGTATAGGACAGTGACACGTTGTTAGGACATACAAATGCAGAAACATTTCATGGTAACCCCAGTTTATTTCTTAGAGAACATTTGCCATGGCAGAGAACACTCTCAATGTGCTCTGAACATAGAGGGACAGGAATTGAATATAGTGAGTGTCCCTCCCACCCAAATATCAGAGCTGTGAGAATCCTTGGAGAAGAATTCTCTAAAATCCAATATAAATTTAGACTCTAAACTGTAGCCCAATATGTCTCTGTAAATTATTTAAAACTTGTAGTGAATTCAGTACACTGTGCATTCTCATCTGTCTTTATAAATAACATGTTTTTTCTTCATGCACTGGATTACAAAAGCCATAACCAGTTCATCATGAACAACCCCATCCTTCTTTCTGACGTATTATTCAGCTATATTATTTTGGAAAGATTGGCTTACATACCACCCAGAAATATTCAGGCCCTGGGGATAATATTAGTGAGAAAACATTCCATTAGCAAATCTTGCCTATTTGCATGCAGACATTCTACTTTCAACATGTTAAAACTTGTTTACATCAGAATATATTCTCATCTTTCCTAAACAATCATTCTCGCACAGTTTTCCAAAGCATTTAGCTTGCTGACCTGGAACTATTCCTCAACATGAGATTCATACATGGTGTAGGTAAAGTAATTCTAAAGATTTGTGTCCTGACCATGCTTCAAGGAATACAATTAATTAGGTTATATGATTAGTTTAGCCATAGCCTCTGGAAAAAACAAAAGTCTAGAAAGTTGTCTTGATTTTAAACTTTTCTCATTGGGCCCTGGTTCTGAAAATCTGTTGTCTTTGTAGAGAAAATAGATACTTCAACCTGTTGTCTGATGCGTGAACTTTGAATGTTAGCCAGACACTAAAGCATATAACGAAGCCGTTGACCTTTTCATTCTTCAATGATAGCGGCATATGATCCCAGATCTCCAGGATAAATGTTTGGTACGGAGGGTTGTATCTAATCGTCTTGCATACCATGTGTCAGCGTGTGACTGGTTTGGGAAAAGCAGTAACCTTTTTTAATCTAATCAACTAATCAGTGAAATATAGATCTATGTTGAAAAGTGATTCATATTGCTGGTAACACTGAAATGAATTCAATAAAATGTAAATTCATACTGATCTCAATTATATGGTGCCTCACTTAACATGACTGCATGTATATGAATCACCTCTGTGATTTAAACAATGCATATGGTCTGTGCATTTTCAGACTTCTATTTTTCTGGAAGATGCTTTCTATTAATAGTAGTATGGTCAGATAAGCATTATAGTTGGATACTTTAAGTATTTTGCTTCCTGTTTTCTCAAAGCAGAGTTACTGATGAGTGAATTTCGATCATTGTTTTAAGTCTTGGTTAAACGTTTCAACATTTAAAACATGACATATAACAAACTTTCAGTTTATTAAGAAATATTTTCCCTGAAACTTCTAAATTTATGTTCTTGTAATTTATAAACAATATATATTTAACATAAGAGTAAAATGTTATGGAGAATAAATCTCATATCATTGGTTATGATTATGTTTGTTTGAGTGATTCAATCTAACCATTTTTCTAAATTAAAAACTGAAACATGTAATCAAAGATCAATAAATATAATTCAAATTTAATTCTGCTGTCATTGAATTGCATTCAAGCTTTGTCTATAGTGTTAAATTATAAAGTTATCTGAAGGATTCTTCTTGGCAGGCATTAACTCTATTAAAAATATCTTTTATGTGGGTATCACTTATTACTTATTATTATCACTTATTGCTAAGAAATCAAAATTGGTATCGCAACATGGCAAACAATTACTCAAGTGGTTTATTCCTTGGGCTATTTACTAATGACACATATTCTGTATTTTCATATGGAAAGGTGTTTATTTGTATGGCATATTGGAATAATTTGATAACAGTTAGGAATTTGTCAAAAGTAAATCTGTCCTGAAATATTATTATAAAGTTATAATAATAGCAGAAGAATCTAGTGGGAAATTCTCTTGTAGAATACTATAATCAAAGAAAAATTTCCTGCATATTATATGAAATCTAAAGTAGATGTGCATATGTGATGGTCTCCCACATTCTGAAGGTGATTCTTTATGTTTCTCTGGAATTGAGTAGTCTGCATATGCTTTTGAGTATATTATCTATTGGTACTCATAATAGCAGCATGTGGCAATTGGGGATGCATTATTTGTCCTTTCCAGATAGGGAGAAAAAATGGGCTACAATAATAAAGGCACATGTTCTAGTCACTGAATGAATAATTTGTGAAGCTGGAGTAGGACACAGACCACCAGACTTCTGTAAAAAGCAACTTTTCTACCAAAGACTTTTTTTTTTTAATTCACTTTTGAGAAAGAGAGACAGAGATAGGGGAAGGGTAGAGAGAAAAGGAGACACAGAATCCAAAGCAGGTTGCAGGCTCTGAGCTAACAGCACAGAGCCTGACATAGGGCTCGAACCCATGAACTGTGAGATCATGACCTGAGCCAAAGTTGGACGCTTAACCTATTGAACCACCAAGGCGCCCACTACCAAAGACTTCTGCTGTCCTGATATACATCCGCAGAAAACTGCCAAAGCTGAAATTCAATCTTCATTTCACTTTGGTATTAGCCATTGACAACCACCTTGTGATTCGTTCATTTGAGGAAGTCATTTCAGGTTTAAGCTAATAGCCACTGTGGAGTAACATATAGCAATCTCTAAGATATAACATCTCTACACAAGACTTTACAACACTCCAAATGCCAGTTTGAAAAGTGCTAGTAACTACATGACAGTTGCATAAACACATACACACACATACATATCATTCATTTGTTAAACAAATGTCATAAAGACAAGAAATGCATTTTCCTCTTTGATGAAATATTTTGATGAAATATATAAAGAATGTGTATAATTGCATAAATAAATTGCCAGGAATAGATCCAAAGTGGAAGGAAAAAAATCAAGAGTAGAAATGATCAGATAGACAAAGACCTTAACTGTATGCAGGAAAAGATTCAACTCTTATTCTTCCCATTCCATCTCTCTTCCTTTTGTTTCCCTTTTTCCTACCTTTAAGAAGAATTATACCGGGGCACCTGGGTGGCTTAGTCGGTTAAGAGTCCGACTTTCGCTTAGGTCATGATCTCGCGGTTCGTGGGTTCGAGCCCCGCGTCGGGCTCTGTGCTGACTGCCAGCTCAGAGCCTGGAGCCTATTTCAGAGTCTGTATCTCCCTCTCTCTCTGACCCTCCCCTGCTCGTGCTGTCTCTCTCTTTCTCTCTCTCTCTCCTAGAAATAAATAAAAATATTTAATAAAAAAAAAAAAGAAGAAGAATTATACCAGCATAACCTCCTTACTCTGCTTTTCCTCAGTCACTTTGACAGGTTTGGTTTGTTTTTTCTTGTTGTGAAAGGTACCTCAGTTTTCCTTTGCATTATTCCCCTAGTTTCTCAGAACTGGACTCTTCATGCCCCTGAATCTTGTACTGATCTACTTTCTTTTACAACTAGCCTCCTTCCTTAAACTGTAAGGAGGAGAATGAGAGAGCCTGAGAGAATCGATGCAAGCTATCCTTTATACAACTAGGAATTTCTAATACCGCCATATGCAGACTCGTGCTGCAACAAAAGCTTTAATCGTGAGTAATAAATGATGAGACAAGGTGGTTCTATCCCCAACAGGAAAATTCTCAAGTTAGAAAAATAGTAATAAAACCAAGTAGCCTCATAGACAGTAGATTTATGCTTTATAGCTGTTAAAGCCCCACACTTAACCAGCCGGTGGGGCAGAATCATTCCCATGGATCATAAATCACTGGTTTTTTTACAGTACTCAGTGTTCACCTTCATGTTACTACTAAGACAAATGCTACCTTGCAGTTCAAGGAAATTTGCATCATGTGGTAGAATTATATGAATTGCCAATCCAGTTCTCCTGAGTGCCTGCAGATTGCCATAAAATAACAAAAGCAATACTATATTATGGAATTGCTGCTCACAGCACTACTCTTGATAGTGAGCCAAAGTACTAGAGAGCTTTAGAACTAGGTCCTAAAAACACATTTGAGCAAGAAATGGCTATTTGAAAAGCTTGTGTTCATTTTTCTACAGAACAAATGAAGCATAAAATCTGTGGAAACAACATCAAGCACTATGTTTTCCACCTAGTTCTCAGCAATTTCTAATAGCCAGACCCACAGAAAAATCACCAGAACTATAAGAGACCACTGACTTTGGGAAATAAATTATTACCAAATCTCTTCTCCATAGAAAAGAAATAGAAGTAAAATCTGCTCATTATAGATATCAGCAACCTGAAATAAGTGTGGTAAAAAGCAAAAAGTGAGAAACAAAATTCACCCTCCTTTACATTTTGCTACAACAGCCGTTCAAGGATAGTCTTGTAAGAATCAATATCTACCCCCATGTGGCCCCAAGAGTCCATTGTATAATTAGTATGGTTCCACAGTCTGCGAATGAAGATGCTAATATTTCTGTTCTGACACACGTAAGCAGCCCAGTTAACATAAAATATAATAGGATGAAGTAAATCAAAAGTATCAATAGGTATTTAAAAACATTACTACTGAATAGATACCATACTTTCCTTAGAGTTAGCAATATTTGGATGATGCAAAAAATATTGAGAAACCAAAATAACTATTAAAGTGGACATGTATAAAATTCTAATAGATTTTAACATTCAGAAAGAATTATATAGAAAACAGTTTGTCGAGTATCTCTAAGTCTGAGGGAGAAAGCCTCATTTGTCATACAGTCTTTAGTAGCATTTACAATTTCAATCATTTGAAAACAGATAGGTTTGAAGTATTATTTGCCTGGTCAAGTACTTCCAGAAAAACACATTAAGGCAAAATATAAAAGAGATCCCATGTGTTCCATGTAAGACGAAGTCTACACATACATATGTTCACCTCTTTTTCTCAAAATTACATTGGAGGTGCAGCAGCGTATTCAAAATGGAGTAGAGATAACCCTGATATAATCACAATAACCTTGAGGTGAGAGTATCTACAGGTGCTGAGAATGGTGTAAGAAAGAATGATGAGACCCGGCAGGTGAGGAGATGACTGTGGTTCTCCTCACTGAAAGGTCTCCCCTGGGAAACATCAGAAAGGCACCGTACTCAGATGGCATGCATTCAGAGTGGGGATAATATGAAGACAATAATCCCAGTGACCACATTTGGAACAACAGGGTCACCATCATCACCACACATCCAGAGAGAACAGCAGAAGTGCTGCTGCCTCCCAAAGTAAAAACAAATTTTGTGTTCTAAAAAGTTGCCAGAGTTTAACTAAAACTCCTAGTGAGAATGTTAGAGTAAGAGATTAAACCTTTCCGAGAATAGGATGTGTGTTGGGTGACGGAACTTGTGGACGGAAGTGAATCCTGTTTGCTAACTCCTCTCTCTTCTGTACTACCACAGTCCAAACATAGGAGTCTGGAGCTGAAGCAAACCTACCCAGAGGGGACCAAACGCTTCCCAACCGTCTGTAGTAATCAATCTTCTCATCCATTCACAAATACAATTCAAACAACTGAACATCACCAAACAACTGAAGAAAGAAAAGGAATAAAAGTACAAAGAAAATCAAAATTAACCACATTGGAAACAATGATGACTCAGGGAATAATAATGATTGAAGAAATGTCTGCTTCCAAAACAGAAGAAAGGACAGCTACAAAAAAGAAGATTCAAACGATGAGGTAAAACTCTTAGTAAATGAAACATGACAGCAAAAGAAATAAAAATTCAACACTAAAGAGACCTCCCAGGTCAGAAAGCCGAAGACAAAGGTATAGAAAGGAAAGGTAAGAGAAGGCAGTTTAAAGGCAAAATATGGTCTCCTAGAAAGTGAATAAATAGAAATAACAGGAGATATAGAATGGGAAGAAGTGATCATAAATTAACGAAAATGCCCCAAGTCTGAAAATGAAAGATTTTGACCTGAAACAGTCCTTCCTCAATTTGCCAAGCAGAGAAAAAAGAAAAAAAGTAAGAGTAAAAAGTATCTATAAATAAAACCTGCTCCTTTGAGAGCAGGAAGCCACAGGGCTCTGAGGAAAGTATTTAAAAATAACAAGGGACACCTGGGTGGCTCAGGCGCTTAAGCTTTTAACTATCTTGGCTCAGGTCATGATCTTCTGGGTTCGTGAGACTACGCCTTATGACGGGCTCTGTACTGACAGCACGAAGCCTGCCTGAGATTCTCTGCCTGCCTCCCTCTCTGTCCCTCCCTGCTGGTGCCCTCTCTCTCTCTTTCTCTCTCTCTCTTTCAAAAATAAACATTAAAAAAATAAATAATAATAATGGGAACATGATACAGTGTATGATAACATTTATGACAAATGAAAGGAAAATTCTCCTTGTATTATTAAAAAGGGAAGAAAAGGGTTTCTTCAAAAAAATAAACTTAAGCAACTGCTATGTTAGGCATCATTCTAAACACTAGAGCTATTGCTGTGAGTAAAAGACAGTTTCTTCATGACATCTTGACACTTGTATTCTAAGTGACAGAAAAGAAGCATGAACCTTTTGAATAAATAAATAAACCAAAAAGTAAATAATTCAAGGTAATAATTGCAATCAAGAAAATAAATCTGCAGAGAAGGATAAGAATAGAGGGTACCATAATTGGTGAGGAGAGTTTATAATTTCAGAATTGGGAAATTTAGAAAAAAAAATCTGCAGAGCAAAATCACTGTTCCAAGTATGAAGCAAATTAAACATGGCATGATGTTGGATTGTCAGAGGCCCTGAGTTCACCATCTGATCAACAAATGTGCATTTATAAAGCAGTAAAACATAGAAGCAATTCCAAGAGAAAAAAAAAAGGGGGGGCTTTTTGTGGTGGCAGTGGTATTACTATGTGATATTGGAAAACCAGAGCTCCCTTATCTGTAAAGGATTTGGATTTCACCATCTGAAGTACAGTCTATGTAAACATCCTGTGATATTGCTAAAAACTCAAGTTTACAAAGCCTTAAGTGGAACCACATAAATGCATTTAAAATACGGCTATCTGTATATAGACATGTTTATTAAAACATCATTTGTAATTACAGAAAAATTGAAAAAATACACCCTTCCATTACACTGATTGTTTAAAAAACAATGTTATTTCCAGTTAATGACATATTTAAGCAGTCTTAGAAAGACTGAGAAGCATTCCACGCTTTATGTTAAAATTAAACTGTAATATAACACTGTCTTATATTGGAAATACATAAGACTATTAATAGTATTTCAAGAAAGGGTTATATGTTGTCTAAGTTTTACATGGCTTCTTTATTTTTCTTCACCAAGTGTAATTGTTAGTTTTAAAACTTTTCTAAATAATAAAAAATGAAATTATATGTACTAAAATAAAAGGTGCCCAAAGAATCTTAAATTTTTTTTAAAAGTTTGATAAAAATACGAGAATATTATTTCAATAGTAGGAAATAACAAGGAAAAGCATGTAGTTTATGCTGAAAATATACATACAAAACTCGTGGTTGCAAAGATCTTTGAGGAGGAATTTCTAATCAGACTTTGAGAAAAAAGAAAGACATGAAAAAGAATATTAGCTTATTATCTTATTTCTGTACTTTAACTGTTATTTAATGAAAACATATTATTTCAATAAAATAATAGTAAGTGAAGAATATATATATGCTTATACATGTATGAATAGCAGGAATATATATGCATACACATATAAGTATATACACACATATATATAAGTATACATAGATATATCTGACATTTTAAGAGCATTTAACTCTGCATTAAGAAGTTAAGCATATTGGGTGCACATGGGTGGCTCAGTTGGTTAAGCGTCCAACTTTGGTTCAGATCATGATCTCATGCTTTGTGGGTTCAAGCCCCGTGTTGGGTTCTGTGTTGACAGTTTGGAGCCTGGAACCTGCTTCAGATTCTTTCCCCTTCTCTCTCTGCCCCTCCCTCACTCATGCTCTGTCTCTCTCAGGCTCTCAAAAATAAATAAAAACACTTAAGTGTGTTTTTAAAAGAAGGCAAGCATATTGGTATTTACCCCTTAATTTATAGTAAATCTGTGTTTGATCCATTTGTAAGGAGGATATATTGCATAACAAATAGTTTAATAGAAATATCTATAGGTAATAGAAATCTAGTTAGCCATCTCCAAATAAGTTATGTAAAAATATTCAGACACTTAAGTTTCTTAGAAAACCTCAGTATCTATCAGTAACGATTTGGGACCTTTTCACATATTTGCATGAGTGAGTAGTCCTCACTGCAGTTTATTATACTATAGATTATTGTAGCTGAAGAATGCTACATTTTTAATTTATCTTAGTACTGGTCTGCTCAGCCTACAATGTCATCTCTAAAATACATGGAAAGATACCGTGAATCAATTTAAACTTTTAAAAAATGAAGTAGGTATGCAAAAATATGCGAGGGAATGAAATGTACTTAGTCCATTGGTCTACAAAACTGAAAGTGCATATTGAGAAAGGCAGACACTGTCAATGACCTTCTTCCCCTCCAAATGCAAAATGATGATGAAACACATTTTTGGTTATTTAGGCCACTGTATTTTGGACCCCTTGCATAAGAGAAGATTTGCTGACACTTTTGCTAATAAATCATAAACAAAGGCATACTTGTCAGTGTTATCTGAAAGGAAGAGAGAGACAGCATATTCTCTGAACTAAGGCCTAAACTTGTATAAGTCAGAAATAAAGAGACATTTTTTTACTAAGATTTTAACCTTCTTCTTGAAATCAATGTACACATCAACTAAGAAGGTGAATTTCTCCTTGTTCTTGGTCTTCAATAAATTCCTTAAAAACTTTTACCCAAATTTAATACGATTCAGCAAACACTTAATTCAAACTAATTGCTTATGGAATCCAAAAAGCATGACTCTGACAAAATAAACTTGAAAAATTAGCTACTGGTCATGCATGGGCTCCAAAGAATTGCATATTTTTCTCTGGTTCTTTAGTAATGATATTTAAAAGTAATACAATGTATTAATCTTTTACATACAATTCAGCGCACTTCCTTGTTCACTTTAATGACAAATATGACATTAGCCAAAATTATAAAATTTTATTAGTTTAAAGTTGTTCATGATGCATACAGACTCAAAGAAACCTCCTTAAGCAGAAATAGAAATAGCTTTAAATTGGTTGGGTAATAGTAGTAAAAATTTCCATTTAAAAATATTTAGCTGATAATTACTGTACCATTCTCTAAGGTTCATTTTGTATTTTCTAACTTCTGTTTTTGAGCAAAAATGGAATGAGAAAAATATCTAACTTTTAAATTTTCACTAAGATATGTTTTGCTGTGTAAAATTCAGGTCAAATGTCTACAGCTATGTACTAGATAAATTGGTCATTTCTAAGTGCAAACTAAAATGAAGTCTATATAATCAAGAGAATTAGTTCCAACTGATACTCAATTATATAAGACAACCAAAGGGTCCCTGGGTGGCTCAGTCGGTAATGCATCTGACTTCAATTCAGATCATGATCTTGTGGTTTGTGAGTTAAATCTCCCCTCCATTCCACCCCCGGAGCCTGGATTCTGTATCTCCCTCTCTCTCTGCCCCTCTGTCTCTCATGTTCTGTCTGTCTCAAAAATAAAATAAACATTACATATTAAAAAAAAAAATTACGACAACCACAAAGCGTGTATCTTCAGTTATATGGGCTTCATATATATATATGGGCTTCACCCCCCAGTTATAGGTGGTGGGGATAAGCTAAGAAGACCCCAGGCTTCAGGAAACTGTGTCTGTAGGGCCCACAGGTGTCCTGCGCTTGCCAGCCACCATCATCTCTTACCTGAACTGGTTTAGCAGTAGTCTAACTGATCTCCTCTTCAGTTTTGCCCACCTAGAGCATTTCTACCTACAAAGGAAAATCATTCTTGTGAAGCAGAATTGAATCTTTTTAAAGCATAAAACCAAAGTTGTCCTAAGACTTTTCATTGCAACCCAAATAAGATCCTACCTCTGTAAGCCAGTCCAAAAGTTCCCACTTGATAAGGCCCTGCTCTCATATATGACACCATTTAATTCTATAATGTCCCATCCCCCCACAACCACTGTTTCTCATTCTCCCAAACATGTAAACCTCATTCCTTTTACATAGCTTCTTATGGTTGGTAATGTAACCTGTTCTAGAGACCGTGTAACCATCCCATTTCTATATATATAAATGTATAAATATATATATAAAATATATATATATTCTATATATAAATATATATACATATACATATATACACACACATATATTGAATTCCAATGTCATTCACAATGTTGTGATTCCAGCCACACCATTCCAAACAGTATCTTTCCATCACATTATGGTTTTATCTTTTAATTTAATACTTATGTGGGTCTGAATTATCTAATTTACTTTTCAATGATTATTGTACATCTGCTGTCTCTAAGGAAGGGCCTCCCTTATTATCACTAACACAATTTGTGGGAGCCCGACAGTGACCACAAGAAAGCGTGGTTAGGGACGCGGGGATGTGCCTGCACACGGGGCTCCCTGCCTGGGCAAGGCATTCCTGCAAACAGGATGCTCTGCCAGGAGGCCTGCACACAGCATCCAAGTCTAATGGTCCGCTTGCAAACAAGGGAACATGCCCTCCTTAGAAATAAGGAGAAGGCTGGAATTGTGAGCAGGCCTCTAAGTAAACATGTTGCGATCACTTCCTCTCTTTGCTCCCCCTGTCCTGGGAATGTGTTTGGCTACTTGCCCTTGTTTTGTAAAAGAAGGTACTTTGTGAGTTTCAGTTTGAATCCAGTTACCGGGGTATATAATAAACCGCAAGGGGGGGCTTGCGTAGAATTGTTCCTCCGGCCGGAGTTGTGTCTGTGTCTGTCTTTTGTGTGTGTCTTGTCCTTTGTGTCATTTCGTCCGCAACATAATTCATTGATGGGAAGAAAGTAGATGCACATATATGTGAACTGACTGACGAATGCCATCTCTGCTTTGTCTGTATGTCCTACCTGGAACTCCTATTAGACCAATAAGTATTGGAACTGATGGATATTTCCATTATTCCTCTTAAAGTGTCATTTCTACTTCTTATCTATCTGTCTTTACCTCTATGTGCTAGAGATATTTTCTTAGTTATCTTCCAGCTCACCAATTTGACCTTAATTAGGGCCCTTTTTCCTATTTAACTTATTAATATACTTTGTTAAGGGGAGGGAGCTTATTTTTATTTTTATTTTTTTCTTAAATAGTTTACTGTCAAGTTAGTTCCCATATAACACCTAGTGCTCATCCCAACAAGTGCCCTCCTCCATGCCCATCTTCCCCTTCCCCTCCCCCAACCCCTATAAGCCCTCAGTTTATTTTCAGAATTCAAGAGTCTCTCATGGTTTGCCTCCCTCCCTCTCCCCAACTATTTTTCAAGGTGAGGGTGGGGGAGTTTATATGTTAGTTTTAAAGGAACAGGTATGGTAGACTATGAATATTCTTTTTCCAGCTTATCCATCTAATAAGCACTCACTATGAGTCAGGAACTGACCATCACTGTCTGTGGTTTCTTGTGGTACCTTTCAGCAGATCAGGTGGCCTAGCAGCATACAAAGATTGACAAGGAATGGGATTCAGCTCGCTGGCCCTCTGGTTCTCACCTTGACTTTTCCTTCATTCTCCTGATCCTCTTTCTCTACTTTCATGCCATCTCCACCACCCACTTAACACTGATGTTGATGTTTGAGCTTGACACATGACCTAGTATTTCTTGGCTCCTAACCTCAGCTCTGCTGTGGGTACTTTTATTTATCCCCTTGACTTGGTATATTTTTGGGAACTCTTAGGTAAGCTGGCTCTAGAAACATCCCTCTTCCTGTTTGTCCATATTGTCAACTCTTTAACATCCAGGTATGGTAGAAGATGCAAAGACAACACTATTGATAAGCCCTCAAAAAGCTTGCAGTGAAGGAGGGACATGAGCCACATGCCTGACCGTCATTGCAAAGTCAAGAGAGTTCTGTGTGACAGGAGAGGTATAGGAAAAGGGCTATAAAAAACACAAAACCAAACCATGTTAATTCCCCTTCAGAACAAATTTGGTTATGAATAAATTTAAAAAAATATAAAACAATAGGCATGACTTCTTTTTTACAGCATCCATTTCTGTTTAATAGATAGATACCATTTCAACTATTTATAATATTTATAAAATTTATAATAAAATTATATTATTATTAAAGTCTTTTCTGTTTGCTTTTTTAGTCCTATTTCTTTGGATATCAGATTCTGCAGTTGCATTTAGTATCTCCCAAATGTTTGCTTATTCTCTATTTTAATGACTTGATTAGTGTATTCAATTTTTATCATAATTATTATTAATTTACTTAAATAATGAAAGTTGCATTAAATATATCCATGACAAACTGTTTAGAGGTTAAAGAATCAGATAGGCATGTTTTCAGGAAGAGTTCCGTATTTCTGGTAAGACAGCGAATAAATAACCTCTCTCTTACATGAGAAGGAACATAAAACAGAGCTTCAAAAAATACTGTTTAAAATAGATAGCTTGTGGTCATCCTAATCCTTTCATATAATATGAATGAAATGCTTGCTACATGAAGCCTGTGGAATCTGATGTTTGATTAGGAAAAAACTTCATAAAGTAGATCATCTGATCTATTCATTATGTGTCTGCCCATGAAATAAGCAGATATAAAAGTAAATTTTTGTTTATGATGATCTCTATTCCAAGAACATTTACAGAAAAAAAAATTAACTTGTCATGTTCCTCTATTATTTTACTTTGCACTTCATTTATTTCTGTTACGTAGCCTTGTACTTTATTATTACTCGTTGTTACTAACAGGCACATTCCATTTGGTTCCAATAGAAGTTTCTGTCATCTATTAAACTATGAAACTAATGACTGTAGCACGTAACAGGTTTAATTACCTGTATTGATTCTAAAGTGTTTATCTCCTTATTTGTTCCTTAAAAATAATCCAGTTAACTCTATTTATAATTTATTGATGAGTTAATCAAGTTAATCTCGCAATAGGAAATCTTTCTATGTCTACAAGTGACCTGTTTAATATCATTCATGTTACTTTTACTTGCAATGCACATAACATTATTTCACATTTAAAACAACATTCAACCTTATTTCCTTCTGCTGACCTTCAGTATTCTTACAACAGTGAATAACAAAATATTAGTTGGATATCTTATTAAACCTCCTTAATATTTGTGTGACTATTTCTACAATAATCATTTAAGGCATATTATCAATTACTCCTTCCGTTTCTCTTTCTCTCTGTCACACACACACACACACACACATCTCTATGGCTTTTGTTACTTTCACATTCCTCATTGTACCTTTTTTAATCGTCTGAATATGCCAGGAGAAATTCTTATTAGGTTTTACTAGATCTTACTGTCTTTAGCCATACACCTGAAAACACAATTTGGTTTTACTTTTTAGGTAGGGTGAATTTTATAACTAATAAGTCTTTACTTAATGAACTGACTGCTTGAAAGCTTTATCATCAATCCGTGCCCACCTATGGCAGGAAAGGTTCTTAATGCCACTTCCAATTCACTTTAAAACCACTCGTGTTCTTTCTTCCATATTTTGCTTGATTCAACTCTATATAGTTGTGCTTTAGATAAGTGGAATATAGGTAAACTGATTAAATTAACTCTCTGAACACACACATACATCCTTACAACTTCCCCTTCTCTCCATGTTCACTACCAATATCTTATTCCGGGTCCCCATCTTGTTCCCTGGGTTTTTGCCATGACCTCAAATATCTGAGTAGTCTCTCCATCAGACCTTGCTTACTACTAACATCAGTAACATTGTATCTCTTTTTACTGGATCCTGCCACAAGAGAGCATTCTTCACTGGAAGACTTTATATCATTTGACCTTTTTAACTTCCTCAATTTTATCTGGTGCCATTCTTCCCCTCTTTCTCAATGTTTACACTGCAGGGCCACTGCTTTTCTTTCTCTTTTCCTTCCAAGTTCCTTCTCTCTGCTTTCTTTCCTCAACCACACTCAGAGTTTTCAGGTATGCTTTTTCTTAGTATTCCTTCTGGCTCCTCATTCCACCAACCCCTTCTCAAATCAATGTTACTCCCTTGAAAGTGCCTTTCTTGACTCCATATCAAATTAGACCTACTATTTTAATGTCTTATAACACTTTTAGTTTTGTTTCAGAGGAGATAATTTGTAATTTTTGCAACCTTGCATTTGTTAAAAATAATTTGTCTTTTTTTCCCCCATTAATTTGCAGGCTTTCTGAGGTCAGAGAGCATGTATGTTTGATTAAATCATTGATACAGTGCCTGACATAGATCTTCTGTCATATAAGCACAGTGAATATTTTATTCTAAATGAACAATTTTTTTGCTTCTAAATGAAATAAAGATATAATATAAATATATAATATAAATAGATATAATGTATACATATGCAATATATCATATTTTAAATACATATCATATTTTAAATGCTTTTCCATTTACTTTGAGTCAATATTTCAGAAATTTTGATACTGAACTTCTCCATAGATGCTTTTATATATTTATCCCCAAACTGAAACTATGTATTCCTTTTATGGACAAAGTAACATTGCATTTTTTATATTTTGAACCTAAATGCAGTTAGGCAGTTAACCCTGATTTGAATAGAATACAAACTGAAAAAAAATGCATTTTCTTATATGAAGATATATTTTTAAACATCATTTTCAATGATCTTCAATGAGAAACAGAGTAAAAAAAAGAAAAATCTTGTCTAATAAAAAATAAAGGGATATTTGCTGTTCCTATAAATTTTGAAATAAAAATAAAATTCTCTGGAAAATAATGCATATGTTATTTATCCACTTGAATGGCCCCATATTTACTAAATACAATTGAAGTGTAATATGTCCTGTTAATCTTTATTACTCATGTAAACACATTGAAGTTAAGTGTGATGACGAGACTAATTTCAAGTTTTCTTTCCCTCCCTGCTCATGCTGTCTCTCTCTCTTTCAGAAATACATAAAAATCATTAAAAAAAAGAGAATAATATCGCTTTAAAAAGTTTACAGTTCACAATTTTGTGAAAATACCTTTCATTTCAGAGTTAATCACATTGGCAATAAAATATTAAGTGCTCAAATTTTGCATGAATAACAAGGAATCACTAAAATTGAATTCTCTGTAATTTTCTTGATTAATACTGACTTACACTCTTAGAAATGTCATTCCTAAATTATTCAAAACATTATTCGATATATTTCCATTTTCAGAAGTCTTTGGATCATTTTTCATCATGGTCATTCATATTCTCTCAGTTCACCAACATTTTATGAGAACTCACTATGTTTCAGATACTGTCTGAGTGCCAGAGAATCTGGGGAAAAAGAGAAGAGAATAAAAATACCCAACTCTTCAAAGAGGAGGCAGAAAATTTGCAGATAAATAGATACACATAAAAGGAAAGATCAGCTACAGATTTAAAAATATAAGTTAAATGAATCCGATATGACTGAGCTTTGCATTTTAGATCATATGTTCAGGAAAGATTTTAAGAACAGATGATAATTGAGCTGAAACAAGTATGAAAAAGGTAGCAACAAAAGGGACAGTAATTGTGGAGATATAGGAGTGTACTTGATGCGTTCAAGAAACATAGAGGAGGTCACGGGGCGCCTGGGTGGCTTAGTCGGTTGGACGTCCGACTTTCGCTTGGGTCATGATCTCGCGATTCGTGGGTTCGAGCCCCGCGTCGGGCCCTGTGCTGACTGTCAGCTCGGAGCCTGGAGCCTGTTTCAGTCTGTGACTCCCTCTCTCTCTGGCCCTCCCCTGCTCACGCTGTCTCTCTCTCTCTCTCCTAGAAATAAATAAAAATATTTAAGAAAAAATAATAGAAAAAATTAAAAAAATTAAAAAAAAAAAAAGAAAAGAAACATAGAGGAGGTCAGTGTGCCCAAAGCACAAGGAAATGGAGAGGGAGATTGATTAAAAGAAAAGAAGAAGGTCTAAAGTGAGCCAGGATTCAGATTATGGGATTTATAGAACAGAATAAGGATTTTGAATCCTATTCTAGATGGAGATGGAGAAGGATGGGGAGCATTGACAAATAACATAATTCTGCTTCTGTTTAAAAAGTGAAGTTGGGTAAACAGGTAAACAGAAAGCCAGAAGTCCAGTTGATTGGTGTTGAGGTCCCTTGGCAAAAGTCAGTGGTGGCTTTGACTTTGGCGTTAGTAGTGAAGGTGGTGCTAAAAATTATGTTGACATATATTTTAAAAGTAGAACAATAGAACTAACTGATGAGTAGGCATATGGTTACAGAGAAAAAAGAGACATCAAGGATTTTTTTTCAATCTGCTCATTCAAACATTTCATATTAAAACATACTCTATTGTTCACTTCAAGTATAAAAAATGTGGAGTTTGATAAGGTATGTGGAAGAAACCAATTTATGTATATACAGTATTTGCATTTCTCCATTATTTAATTTGAACATTTATAAAATACTTTCTATTTTAGCCCAAAATTACTTTACCTGACAGAAAGTAACAGGATAAAGTCTGCCAACAGACCACCAGTGCCATAGCATAGTTAGAAATCACTAGTTCCTCTTCTCATGAGACTTCAACAGGCATTTTGCATTTGTGAAGCTTTTTCAGTCTCTCATGCAAAAATAAATATAAGAGATGAAACGAGGCTTGAATAATTTCATTGGGAATTTCCAGCATATTAAAATGTAAATATTTTTCTTGTGTCAACATTTTTCTTTGAATGCTCACACAGGTTTATTCATTATTATAAACTGACAAAAATTTATGAAAATTCTCAGTCACTCTGGTCAAATCCAATTGCCTCCTGTCGCTAATTCAGCTGGCCCTCTGCACAATTGGTCTTAATACTGCCAACTTCAATCATGGCAAGGAGAGAAAGAATATATTAAAGTTGCAGACAGGGTGAGCTATTTTAATAAGAAGATGCTATCTCAGCTTTTTCACTTATTAATGCTGCTGCATAATAGAATTTCCATCATGATTATTCAAAGTGATATTTATTTTTTTCTGGATAATCTCTTTCAAAATTTAAAATTATAAAAATAAGAGTGCATGATTATGAAAGGTACTTTTTCAACCAAAAGAGCTCTCTCCAAAGCTAACAAAGATTCAGATAAACTTGTACCAGAGATTGACCAAGCAGGCACTCCCACATACCATTTATTTGATTTATTTTGTCATGAAAATGGAAAGGTAGTCCTTGCTAAGCTTAATTGAATAACATAGATCAGAATATTATATCCTTGATACATTTATGATTTTTGTAGAGCCAAACGATTTTACATATAACTCCTCTACATGAAATATGACATAAGTAGCATCACAGTGACTGTTTTAGGTCACAAATTTGAAATGTCTTTCTGTTATATCATTTCTAAGTCATTTCTCTCTGTGTCTGTGTTTGATTGGTTGAAAGTCACATCAGAATGTTTGGCTATAAAACTAAACCTAACTCCACTAGTGTCTTTCAGAGTAGTGTCATCAATCTTTTAAAAGGTGAATATGACCTTATGATAATGTATCATGCTAAAGACAAGATTTTAAGCCTTACATGGTCTACTTCAGCAAGAAATGACTTATTAACTGGCACTGCAGTTGAGATTATGCATCAGCATCCTTAATTCAGTGACTAGTTTTTCTCAAAGTTAAGAGCTGGAAAAATTAACCATAGACTGAAGTTGAAAAAATAAAAACAACTTAGGATAAAAAACACATTGTCTGGGTTTTGGATTTTTTGGGTTTTTTGTTTTTTTTTTTTTTGGAGGGGTTGATTGATTTTGTTTGTTTGTTTGTTTGTTTTTACAGAAAACAACATTTTCCAAAGTTTTGAATATTGGATATTAAATTTATTTCTAAAAATAATTCAATTTTAGTACCTTTCAGCTATTCAACAATAGCAACAACAAAAACCAGGATGATTGTATTTATTTCAGTGTAAACTATATGTTGTTCAATTTAGTTAAGAAGGAAATTAAAGATGAGTAGATTATATGTACTGCATATTAGAAGAGAAATATCTATTACTCATGCATCGACTACTTAAAAATTTATCAAATGTCAAATGAGGACCACTTTTTATGCAGAGCTCTTTACACACCAGATTATCTCCCAAGAGTTTAAGGTTATTTTTTACCTTAGAAAGAACTCTCTGCCACCTAATTCACAGAATAAATTCATAGAAAAAAATCATAGAATTTTTGTCATGATACTTTGTTTTTATTCCAAGTGAAACATGAAGGGTACTTTAGTTCCCCTCCAACAAGAAAAACAGATGTTCATATATTAAGATATAATAATTCCCATATTCCTATCAATGAAAAATCAAGCTGGCTACTATTTATTATATTCAGTAAGAGCCATAACACCTTTAAAAAACAAACAAACTAGAATTTAAGCTTTTCAGAGAGAAGTGGTGTCAACAATATATGAGGAATGTAATTTCTCTTGATTAAAATATGCTTCCAATATAATCCGTCTCAGTATCAGTTTTCTTCTTCTCCTGTTTGTATTTTCCCCATAATAAAACATCCAAATATCTATGGATTTTCTACAGAAGAAAACTCAAACAAGCATTAAGAGGAAATAAATAAGACTTCACCTTGAGTGCTATTGATTTCAAAAGTTTGAAATATTTTTATTGGTATCCTTACATAATTGTTTATAGTAATAATTCCAAAGTGTACTTAAGAGTACAAAAAGTAGCTATGATTTTATTTTTCTCATTGATATTTATTTCTTAAATTATTTCAATATTTGTCTTTTTTTGGTGAAACTGATGATGAAAGTATATATAGTTTTTTTGAACATTGTTTCCTGTTGTACCAAGTTGCAATGTAGAATGTTGCTATGAAAAAAAAGTTTCAAGTTTTGATATTTGCTTGATGTACTGGATTACTACAAGCAAGTAATATTCCAAAATATTATCTTATTGCTTTATTTCTTTAGACATGAAACAAAAGTTAATGTTGCTATGAAGAACATACTTTCTTCCCTTAAAAATTGAGCATAGGGGTACCTGGGTGGCTCAACCAGTTAAACATCCAACTCTTGATTTCAGCTCAGGGCATGATCTCATGATTCTCAAGATAGAGCCCCATGTTGGGATTCTCATTCTCTGTCTCTCTATACCTCTCCCCCATGCACTTTCTCTCTCTCTCTCCCTTTTTTACTCTCTGTCTCCCTCTTTCTGTCTCAAAATAAATATATAAACTTTTAAAAAGAAACTGAGCACAAACGTAATAAAATCAAGTATTCTAAAGTTTTAACATTTGCAGATATTAATTTTTTATATTTATTCACGTGATAATAATTTTTAGGTTAACCCTGAAAAAATACCAAAACTAAGGTAAATATGTCCAACTTTATAAGCTTGATCAATTTTTATCATTATTTTCTTTGATTTTGTCTTTTTCTACCCTCAAAACATCATTTTAACATTTAACTTGCCAACTAATGTGCATATTTGCATAAACCTATAGTTAACATTTATTCTATAGGCCCCTAGACAAAAATCTAGGTTAGCTTAAAAGGTCAAAAATGTAAGATTTGTAAATGTTACAATAGTAATCCTGATAGTTCACAGCAATGACATATTAGATTACAGACATTGCGCTATAGACAGGAAATGTCCCCTACCTGAATGTAATAAAATAAGTCAGTGTCTAGCTGCTTTGATAATTGGAATTTAAGTCACTAAAATATGGTTTGCGATATCAAGAAGCCTTATCTTTCTTTTAAAATCATTCTTAGTTTCACATCAATGTTATCTGTTAGAAGAAGCTCTTTCCATTTCCTATCTATGAGAATATTTGGGTATGCTTTACATAATTTTAAATAAGGCACCCTCTTAAAAAGTGATAATTTATAGTACATTCATAAGAAAAGTGATTGTTTTTCCATATAGAAGCATGGAGACAAACCAATGTCAAACTTCCTATATCCATGATTTTTGATATTTGGGTTTAGAGCTTTGTTTTAGATATTTATTTCTGATATTTTACTTTTGATTCATATACTGTATTATGTATGTTGCCTTCTATATTATTAACTTATGTACCATATTAAATTTTAATATTGATTACCAAATGCTTTGGTGCATTTGTTTGTCTTATTTCTGCTTCTGACAATGATGGATTTGAATTCTAAACTGAAGATAGTATAGAAAACAGCTAAATGAAAGTGCTGAAGGTGAATGTATTCACATGGTCTCAGGTAGGGAATATTCATTCATTCATGAAGAATGAAGAGGAAACATGAAGAGGAAAAGGATGTTACACAAAGGAAGCTCCTTGTGTCTATATGTGTTTGTGTGTGTCTATTGATCTGGTGCCGAATGCAGTTGGAGCTATGAGAAAGCAGTCAGAGGCAAAGTTGGAAAGAACAATCTTTCTGTTTGAGGAAATCTGAAAAACTTAAGGTAGAAGAAAAACTATGACTGCTGGAAAACCTGTTAGCATCCTGAAGAAAAAAGATCTAGGGAAGAGATAATTACATTTGCCTAATAAAATTTCTGACTGACTCCTGAGCCCAGTATAAGCAGACTCAAATTAATTCTGCTAAAGACGAAAGAATGAAACCATGTCCAGAACTATAGCTCAAAAAACAGAGTTTATAAGAGAAGGCCCACCAAGATAATTGTTACTGAAACAAAAGAAGTACACGCACTGAAAAAATAACAAAATAAAAATCTTCACACTTCATAATATTCAGGATAAAATTCCAAACTTATCACACATTACAAGAATTGTTAAGATGAAGTTTATTTTGAAAAGAAATCAACTGAGATCAAATTGAACATGGCCCAGATGCTGTACTGGCCATCAAGAATTTTAAAGAGGCTATTATAACTTTCCTCACTGGGGCCAAATAAGATATATTTTCAGTGATGGTAAAGATAGGAAGTATCATTAGAGAAAAAAGAAATAATGAAAAAAACACAAATTCAAAATCTAGAACTTAAAATCAGAAATTCCAAAATTAAAAACAAAATTTAATTTATAACTACATAGAATTGATAGAGAAATTAGTAAATGAAATGGAAGATAGACTAATAGAAATCATCCAATGAAAAATGAAATGAATCGACATTCAGGAACCTGTTGAATAATATGAAGGAGTTGACATATATGTAAATATAATCGTAATATGTAATCTAGAAAGAGAGGAGAAAGAGAATGCTAAAGAAAAATATTTGAAGCAAGAGGGCACCAAAAGATCCCTAATTTGTTGGATGAAATACAATAGATGTTTAGTGAACATCAAGCTTTATAAACATTAGGAAAAAATGCTGTACTGCAACACAGCATTGTCGGATGTTAGAAGCCATACAAAGTAAGCCTTGGAAACAATAGGAGAATAATCCATTAAATACTGGTAACATTGATCTATTTAATGGCTGACTTCTCACCAGATACAAGACAGGCCAAAACCAAAACCAAAACAAAGAATTGAAGAACTCTCCTAACTTGCTAAAAGAAAAGAAATCCTGTCAATCTAGAATTTTAAAATTAATGAAAATATCCTTTCAGAATAAAGGCTAAATAAGGACATTTGAAGACCAAAGTGGACAGAATTTTTGCCAGCCAGCCCGTACTTTAAGAAAAGAGAAAGGAAATTCTTCAGAAAGAAGGGAAATTATGCCAAATGAAAACCTAAATCTTTGGGAAAACATGAAATCAATCAAAATTGGTAAGTATTAAGATAAATACAAAAAAAACTTTTTTCTTTTGTTGTTTTATAATTTATGTAACTTTTCAAAGCAAAATAATATATTGTCTTGTGTGGTGAACATTGCATGAAGCAGTAATACATATACCTAGAGTTTAAAAGTTGAGGTTGTTATATGAGCATTCATGGTGACAGTATTTCTGTATTTTACATGAAATAGTACAATACTAACTGGGCACTGATTGCAAAAGTAGTACAAATAAGAAGAGCTAAAAGCCCAAAGAAAACCAAAATTGAATTCCTCCCTCAAGTTCAAATAATGAAAAATCTGGAAAGAAGAAATAAAAGAACAAAATCAGAGGAAGACACATAGTAAGCAAAGAATAAAAATATTCAAATTCAACTATATGGGTGGGGCGCCTGGGTGGCTTAGTCGGTTAAGCGTCCGACTTTCGCTTAGGTCATGATCTCGCGGTTTGTGGGTTCGGGCCCCGCGTCGGGCTCTGTGCTGACTGCCAGCTCAGAGCTTGGAGCCTGTTTCAGAGTCTGTGATTCCCTCTCTCTCTGACCCTCCCCTGCTCACGCTGTCTCTCTCTCTCTCTCTCCTAGAAATAAATAAAAACATTTAAAAAAAATTCAACTATATGCGTAATTATATTAAATATTATAAAATAAAGATATTGTTAGAATAGATCAATACTAAAGAAAAACACAAACAAAGCAGCAACAACTGTGTGTGGCTACAAGAGATAAACTTCAAATATAAAGACACAGATAGGGCAAATGTTTATGAATAGAACAAGATAGGATATCCAAAAAAGTAATTATGGCGATGGCAATATTAATGTAAGATAAAAAAGATTGAAAACGAGTTGTGTTACCAGACATGAACGTAGAAGGATAGCCATGATGATGGGAGGTCACTTAATTAGATGCCAACCATAAATGTGTATGTTCCTATAACAGAACTTCAGAATACATGAAGCAAAAATAGGCAAAATTAAAGAGGAATGAATAAGTTTTATATGTATGATTTTAACATTTTTCTCTAAACATTTTGTAGAAAAAAAACAAGAATGAAGCCAGTAAGATAGAAAATTCAAACAACACTCCCAAGGACTTGACTTGATTGATATTTATAGAATATGTATTTAACAAGAGCATAATGACTATCCTTTCAGGAGCAAATGTTATATCACCAGTATAGATTATCCAGCGGCCATATATCTGGTTTTAACACATTTTAAAAGTTAAATAACTTCTCCTACTCCCTTTCCCTTTGTCTTTCATGACCATCCTCCTCAATAAATCTTTTGCATAGCTAACCCCATTCAAGAGAGGCAATACATTCAGTCCTGAAAGAAAGAAAGAGGTAAGATAGAAGTCTGGCTCTCTCTCTGGCTGGCTGGCTGGCAAAGAGTACCCATACGCAATTTTTTTTGTGTGTGTAGTATTGCAGTTTCTGGCACTGATGGCCAGATTGTTGAAGATTTCACAGCTTTTGGCTAGGAGAAATGTGCTGGTGGAAGGGAATGCCCTCGCTGATGTAGTGATTCAGACATTCAAGATATGGGAAAAGCAGTGCTTATGTAAGTGGTAGCATTGTAACTGACACCCTCTGTATTGAGAAATGGAGTGCCCTGAACAGATAAGTAAAAGGCAGCTTCTAAGGTGGACCTTATCTCCTGCGGTGGTAAAGCAGATAGAGTTCAATAGATCACCAAAAATCTGATAGAAATGTAGAGATCCAGACGTTATAATCCTCAGATTGGTCTATTATGCTAAGGTCAGGGCCCTGAGTAGGAAAAGCAGACAGCTTGATAATATAAGGTTGGGGATATGTAGGTAGATATCTCCAAAGATTTTCTTTCTCTGAGATTCTCTTGAGCCTTCTGATGTTCATAGGTGTCCCTTTTCTCCATAGTTAGAACTATCATTGTTTCACTTCTAGAAAGCAAGAGCTGTCCATTCAGAAACTTCCATCTCCTCTCCTGGCTTATTTGCCAGTAGCAATGGTTAGATCCTCATATAACCCACTGGAATATGCTAAAGTCTGTTAAGGGAGAAAATAAATTTTACACTTTGGAGGCACTACAGGGATTAGCTAACATGTACCAGTAGGAGTTCAAGATGTATTCTTGGGGTTGAATAAGAGTGTGATTGATCCAAGGGACTACATATAAGGTTGGATGATAATGAAGAGATTTTGTTACTTGGGAGTCCTTTCCCAGGTTATATAACTTAACCTCCCGAAAAGGATCCTGAGGTATAGGATACACTCTTTGCTAGGGTCGCCCTTAGAATGCAGTGCTTCATGCTGAGTGATGTGACTGGCAATTGCTTTGGCAGGCAATAAAGGAAGGGTGGGAAAGCTGAGGAAAACGGACATACTGGAATTTCCAATTACAAGGAAAGAATGGAAGAGCAGGAGATTAAGAGTGCTTGCTTTGATAAGAAGTCGATTTCTGTACCCAAGCCTGTTTGCTGATTTGGAACCCACTGACTGAAATGGTTGCAGGGTCCCTTCAAGAATTATTTACTACATTATACACTGTAATATTTCTCCAGTATTATATCTTGTATTGTTTCCCCAGTTCTTCTCCCAAAGTAGGTCATTTACCTAGGTGAAAATATGCTAGAAAAAGGAAATATCCAAACATTTTGATGACTAAAGGGTGCAAATTCTAGTTGACATTAAAACTAGGAGACCTGAAGTGTCATAATGGCCCTGCTTTTAGGGGGAGGGCTTGATGAGGCCATGTAATAAAAGAGTCTTGGCTAGAGTTCAGCTTATAGTGGCTCCACCGTATTTGCAAACCCACCCAGGGGTCCCAGGATGGAACAGGGTGGTAAGAATGAAGACAAGGTTATTTGGGCTAAAGGCATATAGACAGACACATTTATACCTACCAGAAAGCATCCACCATGAAAGAGGCACTAAATAGTCAAAATGACTTGCACAGCTGAGCCTGTTCTTGCTTTGTTATTAGCCACCACGGGACAAGACAATGGACACATAAATTATCTTGCCACGGTGCAAAGTTGGAACCTATATATGTAATTAACAGCATAGGTTTGCTTATGTAGCTTACCAATATACTTACCTATCAAGCTATTGGTGCCTCAGAATCTTCAGTTTGCAAGTAACAGAGACCTGCATTGGTATCAAGTACTAATCAGTGGAAATAAGAGTGGCCCAGATGCCATCCCTCCCGCTGAACCACGGAGGACATTTTGCTTCTTGACCCAAAATTCAAGAGGTTAGCTATTTTAGTCCAAAAGACGTCATACTCTTTAAGAGAATACCACAAAGATTTCTTTGAACTCAAAATTATCACCCCTGCAAGAAAGTTTGGACTTCTAGTTTTCTGGAAACAGCAGGTGAGAAAATAATCACAGTCTTAGAAAGAATAATTGACCCTGATCAAAAGAAGAAGGTTGCACTGTTTTTGCATAAGGGAACTAAGAGAAATATAAAACACAAGTTATCTACTTGTATGTCTCTTGGTTTTCCCTTGCCTGTTTATAATGGTAAATGGACACACACAGGAACCTGGCCCAAGAAGGCAGTATGATAAGCCAGGGGAACAGGGATCTGTGTCATGCCTTCTGATCTGATCTAAGTCATATCTATACAGAATGATGGATAAAGATAAAAAGATATCAGAATGCATTAGGAATTAGAGAATTAGGTATTTGCTGTAACCCCAAGACCAACTAGTATAGGGGCTTTAATTCTACAAACTTCACTGTGCCCAGCTTCTCCTCAGGGAGAGAGACTCACAGGATCCATGGAAGAGCTGCTCATAGAACCTGTATGAATAATTTGTATCTTTTTGGTGCAAACTATAGACTATGACACCCATGGGAATGTTCTGCTCAGGTTTCTTGCAAGAGAAGCTTAATGTGAAGAGTATCATTGACCGATGGTCTTAGCTGCATCAGTGTTCACTGAGGGACCACTAAGTCAAAGACAAGACACAGCCAGGGTACCAGTCCTGGCCCATTCATAACACAGGATTTCTCTCATGGGGAGACTCAGTATATGACTGAAACATTCTCAGAACCACGCTATGTCAGAGGATCTTTCTATCCAATTCTTTGTCTTTCTTCTCTTTTCATAGCTGTCAGAGTTGGACTGTGGTCTGGAGGTTTTCCCAGCTGATATCTGTCTCTTTCTCATCTTTTATCCTTTGCAGACACTTCCATAGCAAATCCTTTGTGCAACAAATCCTATCTTGGTGTTTGGTTTTAGGAGAACCCAAACCAACATAATCCATATAATTGAAATGCTTCTGGCCATACTGTTCAAGAAAATACAAAACACAAATGACCAGTATCAGAGATGAAAGTGGATGTCTTATAGATCATAAAGACTTCAAAAGGATAATAATGGAATATTTTGTGTGTTTTTTCCAAGAAAAAGGAAAGTTTACTAATTAAAAAAAAGATTTGACTTTTGACACAGGCAGTCCTGCAGGTAGTGTGGATAAAGTAACAATTCCTAGCACAAAGGGATTAATGAATTGGATCTTAATTAAATATAATATAATTTTGCTATTTCCATATGAGCAGATTTGTTTTTTTAAAAATAGGAAGTATGAAAATATATTTCCAAATAATTTTGAGAAGAGCTATCCATCTTAATAACTTTATTCCTTTTTCAAAGTTATCTCTAATGAAAAAAGGAATCACTCAAAAGTGTTGTCAAAATCTCTGTTAACCCCATGTGATTTGTCATTTTTCAATTTGTACTTATCTCAAAACTCTCCACTCTGGCATCATGGATGTAGAGGAATAAAAATAAAATAATACTGGAAATTAAATAATATCAAAGAACTTAGTAACTGAAATTACCACTTCACTTATGATTAGGAATAAAAATTCTGGCATTAAATTTCTTAGTGATCTTTTTAAAAGCAGAATAAATGGGTTTGGCCAAATTTATATGAACTAGAGGACTTCTTTTTTTCTTAATATGAAAGTAGTGCCTAGACAGGCGATTTAATGAAATAATGTATCTTTTATAAGTGCCAGAAAAGTGATTTAAGCAGGCATATGTCCATATTTGTAAGAATATCCATATATTTCCTTGATTCCATAAAGCAAAACTGAGGAATTTCTTCAGAGGAATAGAGAAAGTGATTCTTATTATGGTCAAATAGATACTTGAATATAGACAAACACTTATTGAAATATTTATAGAAGTTTAATTTTTGCTATTTCAAGTCCTCCAAAATTTCTCCCTAGATTCATCTTTGTTTAAGAAAAAAAATAGCTCTTTAAAGGTTAGATTTAGAAATGCATATTAGATTCTTATTCTTTTAAAACATTACTATTTCTCCTCTACTAGGTTCTTGCCCTAGGCAAAAACCAACGCCTAACACAAATATTGAAAAAGAAGAAGAAAAAAAGAAACCTCAAGAGACACAATAAGATATCTTAGGATTTGAACAATCAAAAAGGCAAAGGTCATATGGGTTATTTGAAAACTCCTTTGAGGGAAAAATTGATCCATTCCTTTAATGTTCTCCACAACAAGGATTAATTCTCTTTGAGTACTTTAAATAATATAAGGGAAAACCCATTAAGGAAAGGAGACTCAATTCACTGCTCTGACCCCCTGATCCATACGAGAACTTTCAAAACCAATCCCAGACTAATATATTCTCTATTGATTTTGATTTCTATATTATCTTAAACCCAGAGAGAATTTATTTCCTTCTAAAAATATGGTTTAAAATGATCAAATAATACTCTATCCTCAAAGTTACTACCACGAAACTCTCCAAACACTAGCAAAAGTTCAAAGTAGAGGCAAGATGCATACAGTAGGGGAGAAGAGGAATATAAATTGAAATTTTATCCATTCACTAGTCATAATTTGTTATTTCAAGATGATGAATATAAAACAAGTTAGACTTCACTCCAATAAAGTCAATAATAGTAATAAAATATTTGGTTTTATAACATATTCTGTATATAACATATGCAACATAATATATATCATATATTGATACAGCGCTTTGTAGATTGCAAATGTCTTTACCAAATTTAATCTACACGCAAGCATGTGATTAGGCTTTGCTGTTAAATTGCCTTTAATAGCTTGTGCAAGCAGTTTGTGGGCGAGCCAGGAGCCCCACTGCATGGCTGGGCTGGGGCAGCATACCAGCCTCCTTATGGCTCCGTGGAGCCATGTCTCTGGACTGAGGTATTGGACTGCGACTGTCAGCCACCAGCTTTGCAAAGGTGTGTTCTAGGTCAATGGTTTCTAAGTGTGCAGTTGGATTCATTGGACTGGGCAAGAAAGGGGGGAAATGGCAAGAATCCCGTGAAATGTGACTATCCTACTCATTATTTGTGATGTGTTCCCTGATGCATGCAAGGAACTTTAAGATGCAGGTGAGCAGGTTTTGTCTTCCCCTGCAGATGTAGCTGAAAGAACTGAGAGAATTATTACAATGTTGCTTACCAGTATCAAGGCAATAGAAGATTATTCTGGAGCAAATGAAATTCTAAAAAAAAAATGAAGAAAAGCTCACATTCAACAGATTCCAGTGTATCAATACTGCAATTTCAAAAGAATTGGCCAAAGAGGTTGAGAAAATGGGAGCAGTCTTCATGGATGCCCCGGTTTCTGTAGTGTGGGAGTTGCTCTGTCTGGAAACCTCATATTTTTGGTGGGAGGAGTCAAAGATGAATTCGCTGATGCAGATGAGTTACTGTCGTGCATGGACTCCAGTATGGAGTCCTGTGGAGTTGTTGGGACTGGGCAGGCTGCAAAGATCTGTAACAACATACTGTTAACTATTGCAACTGTTGAAGCTATGAATTTTGGGATCAGGTGAGGGCTTGATCCAAAACTCGTGGTTAAAATCTAAATATAGTTTATGGTGGTTGGTCAGGCAACACAATCCTGTACCTGGGGTGGTGGATGGAGTTCCGTTTGCCAGTAACTATTAGGGTGGATTCAGATCCGCTCTCCTAGCTAAAGATCTGGGGTTAGCACAAGTTGGCCACCAGCATAAACAGCCCCATCCTTCTAGACCCTTCCTATCTAGAGGATGATGTGTGCCAAGGGTTAGTCAAGGGAAGACTATTTGTTCCTCTTCTAGTTTCTATGGGGGGGGACCTTCTGACTTTACCCTTTGGCTGTGGCAGTGTTGGAAACCAAACTCTATCTTGGACTCTCCTTATAGCTCACTACACAAGTGAATGGGTTTAATCAAAAGTCACTTGTCTGCCTTTGATTATCTAGGTCCTGGTAAATCCTATGATTTTCACCCATGTTTAACTGCTTATTCTTTTTTAAATCTATTTTAGGAAATGTGTATTATCTGTTTTGTTTTGTATTTCTGCAAGCCACTGCTGCTCTCTGTTAACTAGCTGATTGAACTTTTTCAAAAGGTTGATCCCTGAGCATCTTCAGTTGGGATGTTATTTACTTCACTTTACAAATAAGAACTAATACATTTTTTTTCAACAGGATAAAACCTGTCTTTTTAAAAAAATTATTTAAGTTTATTTATTTATTTTGAGAGACAGAAAGAATCAGTAGGAGAGGGGCAGAAGAGAAAAGGGACAGAGAATCTGAGGTGGGCTATGTGTTAACAGCAGAGTGCCTGATGTCAGACTTGAACTCATGAACCATGAGATCATGATCAAAGCCAATGTCTAACCCTAGGCGACTGAGGCATCCACAAGCCCCCAGGATGAAATCTATCTTAAAAAAATAAATAAATAAATAAAAAGAGGAGGAGGCAAGATGGTGGAGAAGTGGGGAGCTCCATACATTTCACTCATCCCCATCTCTCAAACAGAGAAGGCCTGAAGCCATAGGAACCCTTATAGAATCTAGGAGTTTGGGAGGAAAAGGAGACAGAGTCTGCTGAGAAAAACTTACAGCGTGAGTGTGAACTGGAGAAGATAAAATCAGGCCGGGACTGGAGACACAGAGGGAAGGGGGCATCCCCCTTTGCGGGGAGCCACGGTGAGTCTAGAGGAAAAATGAAAGAGTGGCCGAAACTGCTCAAGACACTGTCCCTGCCACTGTAAAAGAGACAAACCTCCGCTCGGGACACAGAGGGATCCAGTTTCCTGGTGTCCACCTGACCCTAGGAGGGACACACTCATCCCAGGAGACCCGGGAGAAACTGTTCCTCACTCGCCAACCGACCTGTAGAGAACGCAGGTGGTGGCTTCCATCTCCATCCCCAGGGGGAAGGAGAGAGGCTTGAAACTGTTCTGAGGGGCTTGCCTGCAAGTTTGTATTTCAGGCATTATCAATGGGACACGTGGGCTGAGATCTGGAAACGAGGCCTGGTTTGGGATATAGAGCACAGCACCCCTTGGCTACGCCCGCGGCACAGGGAGATAACATCCAAAAAAGTGAGTTGCAATGCTTGGTTCAAGAATGGACTGGGGTGCCACCATGTTTCTCCCAACAACCACCAATGCAGGACCCCCTTGGGATGTACTAGACCAAACCATGCCTGTCCCTGCTAGAGAGCTGCCATTTTTTTTTTCTTTTTACCAGAGCCAGGGCAAGACCAACTTGGATGCACTGCCCTGATTAATTCTGGTCACTGGCTTGCTTAAACAGTCACATTTAATCCATTTTCTATATGTAAATTCTACACTTTCACTGCTCCATTTTTATCTCTTTCTCTCTGGAGTAATCAGACTATGTAGTTTCTCTGAGTAGCATTATCATCATTTCTTTCGCCTCCTCTCCAACCATATTCCCCTCTTTCTCTCTCTGAATTAAGCCTCTTAGTCTTAATGCCTACTCATTCCATTTCCAATTTTGCTTCTTCCCCACCCTGTCATTTCTCTCTTTGTATATGCTCTTCCATCAGCACTGCATACACCCGGCTCTTTATTTGTAGCTGGGAATTCTGATTCTATGCTTTAGACTGTCCTTTGTCTATTGGATTTTTTCTTTTCTCCTTTCTTTTCTTCTTTTTTCTCTTTTACGTATTTTTATTTTTATTATTTGACTTCCCTCTGTCCCCTTTTTTTTCTTATTTTGTATGTGCTCTTCCTTTTTTCTTTTTCTTTTTTTCTTTTGTTTTACGTGTTTGTTGGATTTGTCTGTGTGTTTGTGCGCCTTTGTTCCCTGTGTGGTTGTCTGTCTGTTCCCCTCCCCCCCCCGGGCTACCTCAAGAAACAAACCAAAGTACATATGGTAGAGAGTCCCAAATACCACTAAAAGTAGGGAAATAAAATAATGAAGGTTTCAACAAGAGAGAACAAAAGACACCATTCAAATAAAACTTTCTGAATGGGCAGGTCCTGGACACACAGAGCCTTTTTTGGTACAGCAGCAACCGCAGATGCAGAGTGTATAATAAGCTTTTAAAACTAACAAGAGATAGAAAGCTAACAAAAATGACAAAATGGAAGAACTTTCCACCAAAGAAATTCCAGAAAGAATTGACAGCTAAAGAACTGCTCAAAATAAACTGAACAAGAATTTAGAACAGTAGTCATAAAATTAATCGCTGGGCTTGAAAAAGGCATGGAAAGTTCCAGGGGCAAGATGGCGGAGAAGTAAGGAGCTCCGTACTTGCACTTGCGTCCATACATCACACGGAACAGATCTGAAGCCATTGGAAACCTTACAAAACCTGAGAGACTGGGAGAAACAGGACGCAGAATCCACTGAGAGAGTCTTCTAACGTGAGTGTGAACTGGGGAAGATAAAATCGGGCCAGATCAGAGACTCCAGGGTGGGAGGTGATCCCCATCTGCCCTCTACAGGGAATGAGAGGGGAAAAAGAGAGAGTCCAAAACAGAAAAAACCTCCACTCAGGGGGGAAACCTCCGCTCGGGACAGAGAAAGACCGTACTTGCCAAATACCTGCATGCCAGGTCCCCTCGCACCAACTGGTCCCGGGGGGGCTGAGCACACAGACTACTTCTTTGTGCAGGACTCTGGCGGCTGGACTTCAGAGTGGCGGGGCGCCTGCCGCCATTGTAGCTCCCGGGCGGCTGGGGCCCCTGAAACAGCCCTGCGGACACCGGGCATCCGCAGGGACACAGGGCGTCCACGCTCCTGGCTGGCTGGAACTTGAGAGGGAAGGCAAAGAACTACAAACTGGGAAATTTGCCTGTGAGTTCGTCTTTCGGGTGATGAGCCATACAGGGACCTGGTTTTCCTCACTCCAGCAGGCTCCACGCACCCGGCAGGCAAGCCCCCGCCCGTGCTGGCCAGCCCGACCCAGAGAAGGAAGCAGCGATTCTGACTCCACCCCCAGAGATCCGCAGGGGGCCTGAAATTGCCCCGAGGGGGTCGCCGGGGACGCTGTGTCTAAGGCAATTTCAGCGGGGCATGCAGACTGGGACTTGGAGATTGGAACTGGCCTGGGTTGAAGAGTGCAACCAACTTTGGCTGCCCTCCCAGTACGGGGAGTTTACACGCCCAAAAAAAGCGAGGTGCAGCCGTTGATTCAAGAAGGGACTGGAGCACCGTCACTCTCCTCCCCACAACCGCCAAGGCAGAGGTCCCGCCTGAGGCATTGGATCACGCCACGCCCATCCCTGCTTGAGAGCTGCCCTTCCTCCCTTTTTTTCCCCTCTCTTCTTTTTTTCTTCTCCTTTCTCTCTTTTTTCCCCAGAACACTGACCTGATTAACTCTGGTTGCCGGCTTGCTTAAACAGTCACAACGAGTCCATTCTATAGATGTAAAGTCTACACCTACCGACATCTTCATCTCTTTCTCTCAGGAGTAATTAGACTATATAGTTTCTCTGGATAATTCCAGCATCCTTCTCTCACCTATCCAACCATATTCTACCCTTTACCTCTTGAAAAAAGCTTCTTATCCCTTCTGCCGGTTCATTCTATTTCCAATTTTGCCTCATCCCCACCCTGGCTTCTCTCTCTTTCTCTATGCTCTTCAACCTGCACTGCATACACATGGCTATTTAACTGTAGCTGGGAAATCCGGTTATATGCTTTAAACCGTTCTTTGTCCATCGGTTTTTTTCATTTTTCCTTTTCTTTTCTCCTTTTTGACCCTTTTTTGTATTTTATACTCCCTATTATTGGCCCTCCCTCCTCCGTCTTTTCTCTTAACTTTTCCACTTTCCCACTCACTTTGCATGTTAGTTGAATTAGTCTGTGCGTTTGTCTGCTCCTGCCAGCTGTGTGTTTGTCTGTCTGTTTTCTTTTCCAGGGCTACCTCAAGAAACAAGCCAGAGTACACAAAGTGGAGAGTCCCAAATATCACTACGAATAGGAAAATAAAATAACCAAGGTCCCAAAAAGATAGACCAAGAGATACCATTCAAAAAACACTCTCTGAAAGGATAGGCTTGAACAGTCAAAGAGTCTTCTTGAATATAGCAGCGCTCATAGATACAGAGCGCATTAACAGGTCTCTAAAACCACAAGAGACGGAAAGTTAACTAAAATGACGAAATGACAGAGCTCTCCTCCAAAGAAACTCCAAGAAGAAATGACAGCTAATGAACTGCTCAAAACAGATATCAGCAGCATAACTGAACAAGATTTTAGAATAATAATGCTAAAATTAATAGCTGGGCTTTAAAAGAACATAGGGGACATCAAAGAAACTATGGCTACAGACAGAATGGAAAATAAAAATAGGCATGAAGAATTAAAAAATGCGATAAATGAGATACATAATAAATTAGAGGCCTCCAATGCACGGTTGAAGAGGCAGTAAGGAGAATAAGTGATTTAGAAGACACCATTACAGAAAAACAAGAAGCTGACAAAAAAAGAGACAAACTGATCCAGGAACAGGAAAGAAGAATTCGAGAGCTCAGTGATACGGTCAAACACAACAATATCCATATCATAGGAATCCCAGAAGAGGAAGAGAGAGGGAAAGGTGCTGAAGGAGTTCTGGAACAAATTATAGCAGAGAACTTCCCCGACCTGGGGAAGGAAGTAAATGTGGAAATACAAGAGGCTCAGAGGACTCACCTCAGAAGTAACTGCAATCGATCTTCTGCATGGCATATCATAGTAAAAGTGGCAAAATACAAGGACAAAGACAGAATTTTGAAAGCAGCTAGGGAGAAAAGGGCCCTAACATACAAAGGGAAACCTATCAGAGTGGTGACAGACCTATCTACTGAAATTTGGCAGGCCAGAAAGGAATGGCAGGAGATCTTCAATGTGATGAACAGTAAAAATATGCAGCCAAGAATCCTCTATCCAGCAAGCCTGTCATTCAAAATAGAAGGAGAGATAAAAACCTTTCCAAATAAACAGAAATTGAAAGAATTTGTCACCACGAAGCCAGCCCTACAAGAAATCCTGAGGGGGACGCTCTGAAGGAAAGGTTGCAAGGAATAAAGATACCAGAGACACCACCACAAACATGAACACTACAAAAGATACAAAGACTCTAAACCCACATATTTCAATAATATCACTGAATGTATATGGGCTGAATGCTCCAATCAAAAGACATAGGGTAGCAGAATGGATAAAAAACAAAATCCATCTATATGTTTTCTACAAGAAACTCATTTTAGACTGGAAGATACCTACAGATTAAAAGTAAGGGGATGGAGAAATATATATCATGCTACAGGAAATCAAAAGAAAGCTGGAGTAGCTATACTTATATCAGACAAACCGGACTTTAAATTAAAGACAATAACAAGAGATGAAGAGGGCACTACATAATAATTACAGGGTCCATCCATCAGGAAGAACTAACAATCATAAGTGTCTACGCACCGAATATGGGAGCACCTAAATATCTAAAACAATCACAAACAGAAACAAGCTTATAGACAAGAATGTGCTAATAGCAGGAGACTTTAATACTCTGCTTACAGCAATGGATAGGTCAACCAGACAGAAAATCACTAAAGAAATAATGGACTTGAAAGACACATTGGACCAGATGGATCTGACAGATATCTTTAGAACTTTATATCCGGAGGCCAGGGAATTTACTTTCTTCTCAAGTGCGCATGGCACATTCTCCAAGATAGATCACATACTGGGACATAAAGCAGCCCTCAATAAATATAAAAGAATTCAGATCATACCATGCACACTCTCAGATCATAATGCTTTGAAACTGGAAATCAATTAAAGGAAGAAGTCTGGAAAACCTTCAAAAATATGGAGGTTAAAAAACAGTCTACTAAAGAATGAATGGGCCAAACAGGCAATTAGAGATGAAATTAAAAAATATATGGAAACAAATGAAAATGAAAACACAACAATTCAAAATTTATGGGATGCGGCAAAGGCAGTCCTAAGAGGAAAGTACATTGCTCTCCAGGCCTATTTCAAGAGATTAGAAAAAGCGCAAGTCCAAAATCTAACAGCTCACCTAAAGGAACTAGAGGTAGAGCAACAAGAACACTCTAAACCCAGCTAAAGAAGAGAAATAGTAAAAAATAGAGGAGAAATAAACAACATAGAGACCAAAGAAACAATTGAACAGATCAATGAAACCAAGAGTTGGTTTTTTGAAAAAGTAAACAAAATTGACAAACCTCTAGCCAGACATATCAAAACGAAAAGAGAGAGCACCCAAATAGACAAAATCATGAATGAAAATGGACTTATTACATCCAACCTCTCAGAAATGCAAACATTTATCAGGGGATACTATGAAAAATTATATGCCAACAAATTGGACAACGTAGAAAAATGGACAAATTCCTAAACACACATCACTACCAAAATTCACACGGGAAGGAATAGAAAACCTGAACAGACCCATAACAAGTGAAGAAATCGAATCAGTGATCAAAAATCTCCCAACAAATAAGAGCCCTGGGCCTGATGGCCTCCCTGGGGAATTGTACCAGACATTTAAAACAGAATCAATCCCAATTCTTCTCAAGCTATTCCAAAAAATAAAAATCGAAGGAAAACTCCTGGACTCATTTTATGAAGCCAGCATCACTCTGATTCCCAAGCCAGACAGACATCCAGCAAAAAAAGAGAACTACAAGCCAATATTCTTGATGAATATGGATGCAAAAATTCTCAACAAGATCCTTGCAAATCGAATCCAGCAGCACATAAAAAGAATCATCCACCAAGATCAAGTGGGATTCATTCCTGGGTTACAGGGCTGGTTCAAAATTCTCAAATCAATCATTGTGATTCATCACATCAATAAAAGAAAAGATAAAAACCATATGATCCTGTCAATAGATGCAGAAAAAGCATTTGACAAAATACAGCATCTCTTCTTAATAAAGACCCTTGAGAATGTTAGGATAGAAGGAACTTACTTAAACATCATCAAAGCCATCTATGAGAAGCCTTCAGCTGACATCATCCTCAATGGGGAAAAACTGAGAGCTTTCCCCCTGAGATCAGGAACACGACAGGGATGTCCACTCTCACCACTGCTGTTTAACATAGTGCTGGAAGCCCTAGCATCAGCCATCAGACACCAAAAGGAAACAAAAGGCCCTTTCCGCAGATGACATGATACTCTACAGAAAACCCAACAGACTCCACCAGAAGCCTACTAGAAATGACCCATGAATTCAGCAAAATTGTAGGATACAAAATCAAAGTACAGAAATTGGTTGCATTTTTATACACCAACAATGAAGCAATAGAAAGAGAAATCAAGAAACTGATCCCATTCACAATTGCACAAAAAACCATAAAATACCTAGGAATAAACATAACCAAAGATATAGGAGATCTGTATGATGAAAGCTATAGAAAACTTATGAAGGAAATTGAAGAAGACAGAAAGAAATGGAAAAATATTCCATGATCATGGATTGGAAAAATAAATATAGATAAAATGTCATTACTACCTAAATCAATCTATATATTCACTGCAATTCCAATCAAAATTACACCAGCATACTTCTCAAAACTAGAACAAACCATCCTAAAATTTGTATGGAACTGCAAAAGACCCTGAATAGCCGAAGTAATATTGAAGATGAAAACCAAAACGGGAGGCATCACAATCCCAGACTTTAGCCTCTACTACAAAGCTGTCATCATCAAGACAGTATGGTATTGGCACAAAAACAGACACATAGGCCAATGGAGTAGAACAGAGAACTCAGAATTGGACGCACACATGTACAATTAATCTTTGACAAGCAGGAAAGAGTATCCAATGGATAAGAGACAGCCTCTTTAACAGATGATGCTGGGAGAACTGGACAGCAACATGCAGAAGAATGAAACTAGATCATTTTCTCACACCATACACAAAAATAAACTCAAAATGGATAAAGGACCTGAACGTGAGATAGGAAACCATAAAAACCCTAGAGGATAAAGCAGGAAACAACCTCCTTGACCTCTACCACAGCAATTTCTTACTTGACACATCCCCAAAGGCAAGGGAATCAAGAGCAAAAATGGCCTATTGGTATCTCCTCAAGATTAGAACCATCTGCAAGGCAAAGGAAACAATCCATAAAACTAATAGGCAACTGATGAAATGGGAAAAGATAGTTGCAAATGACATATCAGATTAATGGCTGTATCCAAAATCTATAAGGAACTCACCGAACTGCACCCCGAAAAACAAACAATCCAGTGAAGAAATGGGCAGAACATATGAACACACACTTCTCCAAAGAGGACGTCCAGATGGCCAACAGACACATGAAACGATGCTCAGCGTTCCTCTTCATTAGGAAAATACAAATCAAAACCACACTGAGATACCACCTCACGCCGGTCAGAGTGGCTAAAATGAGCAGATCAGAGGACTCTAGATGCTGGTGAGGATGTGGAGAAACGGGCACCCTCCTCCACTGTTGGTGGGAATGTAAAGTGGTACAGCCCCTCTGGAAAACAGTGTGGAGGTTCCTAAGGAAACTAACAATAGAACTCCCCTAGGACCCAGCAATAGCACTGCTAGGAATTTACCAAGGGATACAGAAATGCTGATGCATAGGAGCACATGTACCCCAATGTTCATAGCAGCACTCTCCACAATAGCTAAAACATGGAAAGAGCCTAAGTGTCCATCAACAGGCGCATGGATCAAGAAGATGTGGTTTATCTATACCATGGAATACTGGAATACTACATGGCAATGAGAAAGCATGAAATCTGGCCATGTGTAGCAACATGGATGGACCTTGAGGGTGTTATGCTGAGTGAAATAAGTCAGGCAGAGAAGGACAGATACCATATGTTTGCATGTACAGGTGGATTAGGAGGAACTTAACGGAGAACCATGAGGGGAGAAGAAGGGAGAAAATAGTTGGGGAGAGGGAGGGAAGCAAACCATGAGCAACTCTTGAATGCTGAAAACAAACTGAGCTGTGATGGGGGTGGGAGGGAGGGGAAGGGGGGTGATGGGCATGGAGGAGGGCACTTGTGGATACGAGCCCTGGGTGTCATATGGAAACCAACTTGACAATAAACTATTAAAAAAAGAAATTGGTGTGAGGAGAGGAGTTAGAAAAGGGAAAGCATAGTAAATTACTACATGTGTCCCTCGGAAAATCTGTCCTTGTGACCATGGGTGGCATTTTTGCATTATATGATGTGTTCAAGATCATTCATCTCATAGCATGCAAATATTACTCCATTCCTTTTTATTGCTAAATAATACCTAATTCTATTAATGTATATTATATTTATTCATTAGTTGTTGGACATTTGTTTTTACTTTTTGACTATCATGAATAATCCTGCTATCAATACCTGTGAACAAGTGTTTGAGTAAACATGTGTTTTTTGTTTCTGTGTTTTCAACGTTTTTAATGTGTTTGTCAGATTTTGATATCAGGGTAATTCTGAACTTATAAAAATGACTTAAGATGTATTTTTCTTCTTCCATTTTCTGAAATAGATGGTATGGAATTAGTACTACAATTTTCTTAAATATGGAATTAGTACTATAATTTTCTTAATTAGTAGAATGCACAGAGCCCGAGTTTTCTGTGTTGGGATATTTTAAACTATGAATTCAATTTTGGTCGATCCTGTCAAGCAAGTGTCCATAGAGTTGTTAGTGTTTCTTTTTATCTTCTTAATATCCCTGGGGTCTGTAGGGAAATCCCCTGTTTGATTCCTGACATGAATAATTTGTGTTTTCTCCCTTTTTCTTTGTAAGTCTATTTAGAGGTATTTGAATTTACCAATCATTTTGAACAGCTAACTTTGGTTCTATTATTTTTTCCTCTATTTTTTTTCCTCAGCATCATTGGTTTCTTTTTAAATTGTCTTTATTCTTTAATTTATCTTTTTTTCTAGTTTCTTAAGGTGGAAGCTTAAATGATGGATTTGATAACCTTTTTCTTCTCTAAAATAGGCATTTAGTTTTACACAGTAGTCCCTTTTTATCCATGGGGGATATATTCTAAGACTTTAAATAGAGGCCTTAAATCATGGCTAGTACCAAATCCTATTATTTGCTGTGTTTTTTATTCCTGTAAATACATACCAATCAAAATTTCAATTATAATTTAGGCACAGTACTTTGAGCTTCCTGGATCTGTGGTTTGTTTTCTATTATTAACTTAGGGAAATTCTCAGCCATTTTATCCTAAATACCTTAAATATTTTGTTTATTTGTTTGTTTCTTCTCTATCTGGTATTCCCATTTTGCATATGCTATATCCGTTGAAATTGCTGAGCATTTTTTGGATATTGTTATACACCCCATCTTTTTTTCATTATTTCGTTTTTCTTTCCTTTTTAGTTTGGTATGTTTCTATGAACATATATTAACCTTAATTGTTCTTTCCTTCACTTTTTCCAATCTCCTGACAATCCTACAAAAGGCATTCTTCGTTTCTGTTACAATGTTTTTATTTCTACTATTTCTTTTTTATCGTTTCTTAGAGTCACTCATATTACCTCTTTTTTTGCATGTCTTCCACTTTTTACATTAGAGTCCCTAGCATATTATTCAGAGTTATCTTAAATCCCCACTCTGGTAATTTCAAAATCCTTGCCATATTTGATTATGGCTCTGTTGCTTGCTTCATCTATTCAGATGGTTTTTTCCCTTCAGCACGCCTTGTAATTTTTGTTGAAAACTGGTCATGATGTATCAGGTGAGAGAACTGAGGTAAGTAGGCCCTTTTGTTGAAATGTGGGGAAGATAGGAAGCCTTCTGAGCAGGACTCAGGCCAATAGTGAGCCTATGGCCTGTACTCTTTATAAATGCTTCTCAGCTTTATTTAGTCCTTAAGTAAAAACAGAGGGCGAGTGATGGCTAGAGTTAGGTCATTTCCCTTATTCTAAGGTTAGTTAGGCTCTGGTAATATAGTTTCTCCTTTGTTGAAGAGTGTAAAGAATTCCAGGCAATTACAAAATGGTTATGGTTCCATTGGCCATGCCAGAGCAAGAAAGAAGTTTTCTCTTCACTTCACCTTGAGAATGTGGTTAAGACTCTGAGAGGTACCATCACAAAGTGTGGGGCGTCCCCTACGGCTCAGCCTCCAGGAACTTTTATTTCTCAAGCTAGTATATGGCTGGTCTCCAGCAATTAGTTAATTAACCTTTGAATGTTTCTTTCAGTTCTGGTTCTAGGAATGTTTTCTGTTCCTGGTAAGTTACAATTCTCTATATCTACCTGTCCCTCCAGTTTTTCAGATAGCCATTTGTTCTGTGGCTGCAATCTTCTGATGGGACTAAGAAGAGTTGTTGATTTCAGTTTCCTCACTATTCTCCTTGTGAGAACAGGAGAGAAAACTTAGGCTCTTCACATGTCAGACCTGAAACTGGTTCTATACTTTAACAAAAAGATGTTACAAACCCTTGAATGATACAATGTTGTGAGATCTTTCTTTGTGAGTCATTTGCAAGTAAGGCACATAGTTGAGTAACCAAAAGCTGTGTGTGAGGCCACCAGAGAATTTCCTTACTTTACAATGAATCTTAGTATCGTATAGAGTATAAATCTGTTTGTGGTCAGTACAGAACCTCAACTGTAAATTTTTCAGGAAATTTTACAAAAATGGTATGTCTTTATGTTCTTTAATCATTTTAGCTCCTTTGCTACTCTCTGAGATCTGAGTGCCAGAGTCTATTCACATACCCAGAGTATGTAATCAATTCCTTTCCTCTAAATAAGGGAGTTTTACCTTTACCTTTGGATTAACTGATATGAAACTCTAGGAGATCAATCAATTTCTTCTTATACCTGGTCTGACCATCATTTGACTTGATGGGTCTCCATTATATATTTTGACCTTAGATTTACCCAATCTGGAATTTTTGTTTCCTTCATTTTGGAGGAAAATTTAAGAAAGAGGCAAAAGTCTTCTTTCTCTAAAATTCTACACCAACATAAATATTATTTAGTAGTTTAGGCTCACAAGTATCAGGCCTCCTATTACTGTAGGCCATCTTTTTATTAAGTAGATACTACAGTATTATTGTATTATGACGCATATAGGCTCATATGGCTACAAAAGGTAAGCCCAGACCTTTGTGTATAGGAAGGAAAATATTTACTGAAAATGAAGTAGCTTTTAGTGGGAAATACAAAATTGGGAGGCCTCCTGAGACATGATAAGTATCTCTAGTGTGGAGGGAAATGAAAAATAAATCTATGATCTTTAAAATAAAAGACAAATATGATGTTATTCAAAACCTGTACTTCACAAGACATTTTTTAAAAAAGATATATATGTATCTTTATTCTACTTCAATATTTAAACTTATTTTGAAAGTTCTAGTATGTATTACTCATGCTAGACAACTTAATGAGCCAGAAATTTGATCTTGGTTTGCCCAGAGCACTGATGAACACATTTATGCATCTTTGAATGCCACATTTGATGTCAGTGCTTAGGCAACATGTAATTCTGTGCCATAGAATGAAGGTCACATGATCAGTGCCTTCTCGCTCACATTCTCCGAGCTGGACCTTACACCATCAAACATTTGACAACCCAGGCTCTTTCCCAAACTAAAAAACAAAACAAAACAAAACAGAACATCAAAAACCAAAACAAAACAAAAACTTGTAATACTTCACAAAACCTGGCTCACAAACCATTTTTGTTCATATCTTATGGATGTTTTGAAAACGAAGAGTCCTACATCCTACTTGAGATATATTGCATGAGAGTCTTTGGTCTTGAGGTCTGAGAAACTGCATTTGAAAATGTTCTAATTTAGAATGTTTGAATCCTGAAGTAATTTCTGCTTCTAAGAACAATGTCAAGTTTAGGGCTTATTGTGCAGCAGTCAACCACCCTTAGATATTGAATGTTATTCTTTCATGCATAATGCTAGGGAATGTTCTGGGGCAACCTTTTGCCTTACGAAAATTATTTTAGGATACTTATATTATTTATGAACTATTGTAGGATATTTTTAAAAATTTCACAGGAGGATGATATGTGTAATTTTCTGTAATTTGTCCCCATCTAAACAACTTGTCTATATGGTAAGCAATCTGTGCTTATTTTTAACTCTGAAATAGGGGCTTTTAATACTATAATGCATGAGCTAAATCTATAAAATTAGTTCCTTCCTTAAGATGAATTGCAGTTCATAAATTTAAATAGTATGAACTTTGTTAAGATTTACATGTACTCTAAGTTATTATTACATCATATTGAATGCTTGGATATTAAGTATTTACTTAGGGCACAAGGAAGAGAAGATTTAGCTAGAGAGAAAGAAATAGGACAACTCCATTATAACTTGATAAAATATGATCCATTTTACAAGGAAAGATGCATACTTATAGGTATTTTGGATGATTATTTTTGCTCTTATGACACTATGCCAAATTCTATCATATGTAGGCTCACTCTCATTTAGCTATAGGTGTGGTTTGTATAGTTGATGGTAATTGTCTGGGGCCCCATCATTATACGTTAGTAGTAAAAGGCGCCAAGGAAATAAACACCAAAACAAGAAAACTTAAGTAAATGAATCACATATAATAATCTGAAATATCAGATTGTAAATTATATCAGCACACTTACTAACCCACGTGTGAAGAAATATCAATGATCTTGACAGATTTTATATTGTTTGCTGGAAAAATATTAGAATATTGAATTACTAAACTCCTACAGGTCAGGTGACCAATCTAGTGGCCTCTGGGTTTTCTGAGTGCTTTAATTCTGTGAGTAGATTTTCTTCAGTTATCTTCTTTTGCTAAGAAACAATGTTCTTGTTGCTCTTGTTGTTTTAATATGGAGGGGAGAGAATACATGAATTCAATGGAAATGAACTGACAAACAGGTACACACTTCTAAACAGGCTTCCATATATAAACAATCCATTACATGTACAGAAAGAGAATTTATTTATTTATTTATTTTTAAAGTTTATTTCTTTATTTTGAGACAGCGTGCAGAAGGGGCAGAGAGAGAGAGAGAGAGAGAGAAGGGAAGAGAGAGAGTCCCACATGTTCCATGCTGTCAGCACAGAGCCCAATGAGGGGGCTCAAACAAATGAACCATGAAATCATGACGTGAGCCAAAGTCAAGAGCCAGATGCCTCACTGACTGATCCACCCAGATGCCTCCAGAATTTACTTTTTGCACACGTATGATCTACTTTCCCCAGAACATGTGTCTTTGCAACATATACCTACAAGGAAATATAGTGAACATTTTTCTATGTTAAGTAGACTTATCTGTATGTTGACCTTTTTTCCCTTGAACTATTTCAAGGGAACATCAATGGTTTTCAGCCAAGGACATAAGACAAGCAGAAAAAGCATGAGCAGTATGGGATCTGCCAGCCATATAAGTTGAATCATCCCACTAGTAACACTTGGCACATATATATAAATCTGATCAACCAAGACCACCAGGGTGGCTCAGTCAGTTAAGCATCAGATTCTTGATTTGGCTCAGGTCACGAGCTCCCAGTGGTGATATCTAGCCCCGTGTCAGGCTCTGCACTGACAGGACCGGAGCCTGCTCTCTCTCTTCCTGACCCTTCCCCACTTACGTTTTTTCTCTCTCTCTCTCTCTCAAAATAAATAAGTAGACATTAAATCTGATCAACCAAACATCTATTTTCCATAATCAAATTTCAAATGAATATGATATTATTTTCTTGTATAGAATTAAATGATATTTTTGATATTTAATTTGGATAGAATATATTCATATAACAAAATAATAAAAGTATAAGATATACATGCTTATATCAGTGAGTAAAACCCTCATTCTGAGATATTTAAAATAAAAATTAAATGTAAAAATTTACTGTAGAAGACGTAATATATCTCTCATTCTTATTTGTTCTTAATTAAGTATCTATCACTTCATAAGATTATGTTGATTTGAGTTTTTATTTCTGTGATGTGTTATAAGTCATTGTATATATCTCCAAATATATATAAATAAATTATATACAATATACAAAATATTACATATTTTCTAATAATTTAAACATTGGTAATGGAATTTAGAACTGTTAATTAGTAAATCAGGTGGCAACTTATTTTCTTCTTTCCCAAATACATAAAATCTTTATGAATATAACCTGATTTGCTCTTAGCCTTGGCCACTTCTTTATCCTATAAATTATCCTAATTAAGAAATGTTCATTTGATTAGGTTAAAATATACTTTGTTTTATATTTTATAAGTCTGCCTAAGTATGGCTTCCTGGTAACTGCTTAAAATTTCTTTTGAAATATTCAAAAGATTCAGCTTGTTCCTGTTTAGAAAAGGTTTACTAAAAAATATAATTCAAAAGAGGAGTCCTAATAGTTCACTGATATTGATATAGCTTGTGCTTCAGCAATACTGCATAGAAATGAAATTAAAATCACAAAAGCAGAAAAAGACATGCAGATGCATTACAAACAGAAACCAGAGCAATCCACAATCAACTTTCATTACCTTCTCATTTTTCTCTTTTATGCACAATCAACAGTGCTTTCATTTCTTTTTATTTATTCTGCCATTTATTTCAATTTTAACCCAAATCTCACTTGAGTTCTTTCCTTTTACTTTGTATTTCATATCTTCAATTTTTCTGAAGTTATTTACAATTATGAAAATATATGAAGCAGTCTTTCAGGCATCTATTTTTGTTGTTGTTGTTTAGACTGTTACATATGAAGAAAATGGATGATTTTTTCTCTGTGTGGATGTGTGTGCATTTCAATAAATATCTTGGATCTAGCAACTGAATCAAAACTATATGCGATCGTTAAATTCATGGATATGGAGGGTTAGAATAGAGAAACAATACATGAATACACAATTTGTACAAAGTATAATAGAAGATAGATGAACTGAGTAATGTAGTCACACAAGGCCTACAATACTGCCTAAAAGGAAGAAGGTACTTTATTAATATGTGTTACAAAGTAAAGTTATGAACTAGTTCTTAGATATTTCCTTTAAATAAAATATTTTAATTAATTTCCATAAGATTATTGTATCTTTACCCAGTTTCCTCTTTTGAATTCTCCACATGCATATGAAAAGAAGTTGTATTGTCATCTAAATGCAAAGTTCATAATGCACTCATAGAATCTACCTTGTTGATGATATCATTTACATATTTCTAAGATTATAAACCATTACTTACAATTTAACAGTTTGACTTATCTGGGGCTAAGATTGATATGTAGAATTCACCTATTTTTATTGTTCTTCTGTTAACTTGTCAATTTTGTCACTGGTGCCTTTTGAAGATGACTGGTGTCTTATGGTTCATGGATATTAATGACTGCCATATCCTCATTATGGAAATTGCCCTCATGTATTATGAAGGGTCTTTTGTCTTGATTTTGTTGCTGAGGGTTTTACCTTTTCAGGTCCAATCTCTATTTCATTTTCAAGTACTTATTCCTATTTCATTTTGGATTGTATTCACCTGGTATCTTTTTGTTTCTCCTTCATTTTAGTATCATTTTCTTTTAGGTATATACCTTCTAGAAACATACACAAGGATTTTCCTTTTTCAAACCATTCTGAAATTATTTGTCTTTGAAAAGAGAAACAATCCCATTTACATTTGGTAGTAGAACCTTTTATTCAGTCTCATATCTGCCCTCACTTTATTTTATTATTCCTTTGTGTCATACTTAATGTATTTTTCACATACTGGTCTACTTCTATTCATACTTCTGTTTGTTTTGTTTTGGTAGATTGGAAACTTTGTATATACTTTTTCCTGGCGGTTACCTTTTTCCTAATTGTCAGGAGACAATTCTTTAGGGAGTTTCTGCATTTTTGCATAAGCTTTTGTTAACTATTGTTTCAGGACATTTGTATTGCAAACAGCCTTGGAAGACTGATGGAGACTATCTCCAGGAAAGAGAGCATATTTGTTTTCTGAATGGGAAAGTAAAGATGATGTCTCCATCTGTGGCAAAGTTTAGGCAAATTTCTACCAGCCCACATTAAAAGGTGGAGGTTTCCTAAATTGGGGGTTCCTCAGCTGTGACATGAAAAGGTGCAGCTTCCACCTGTGCCCTTATCAACATCACCCCCAGGACTGTGGTGGAAAGGGAAGTGAAACAAGCTCTTATAATGTTGATGGGGAACACATGGGGAATATAACTAAAGCCACATGTAGCCTGAGGATGATTTGGGGGACTTTCTGAAACATGAATATTGGCAAGTGTACCTCAGAATTCCTTAAATTGATGAGACTGAAAAGTAGATTATAAACTAATATATTAGTTTATTTATTGTTGAGAGAAGGAGGGAGGGAGGGAGAGAGAGAGAGAGAGAGAGAACAAGCAGAGAAGGGGCAGATAGAGAGGGAGAAACAGAATCCAAGGCAGGTTCCAGGAGCTGGAACCCACGAACCGTGAGATCATGACCTGAGCCAAAGTCGGATACTTACCCAACTAAGCCATCCAGGTGCCCCTAAACTAATATTTTTTATTTAAGCCAAGATGGAGTACAATATACCTCTTTTCTACCACTTATATCCCTGAATCACAGCTTGTCTCCAGTCATAAGACAAAGATGATATGCCTAAATGGTTGGAGGCTTAAAAACTGCGTTCTTTCATGACTTTGAATCCAAATCAAGTTTAAGAAGCTAGCACTATAGACGAGGGCAAGACCATATGGTATGTTGCAAGTTTTTCATGCTGTCATTCAATTTCTTCCTAACACTCACATTTTTATGTGAAATATATGGTGTGTTAATAATTTTAAATTTGAACTAAAAGTTAGGTATCCAGTAATAGCTTTATGTTTAAAGAATCACAGTCTACAAAGTGTAAATGTGTACTTAAATAAGAAAACTGATTCCATTTTTTGAAGTTATATAGAATGATATTTACTAATCCTAGCAATGTTTATTCTATCCCTGTTTCTATCCTGTTCAACTACTCTGCCTTCTGTTGGCAGATTAGAGGGAACTCAATTATAAAAAAAGAGGGCTTCACTCTGTGATGGGATGAGTATGATTATTGAGAAAATGAACTGTAGTAAAAGGTACTTCTTTTAAATAAGGCCATGAAGATTATCAAGACAATGTAGATGTTTGGCTGTTGTACACTATAGCAGAATGAACAAAATATAAACTATACCTCATGGAAAACAGAAACTATACTTGCTTTCTTTAGTCAATTATTAACATCTCTGAAATTAGAGCATTTGAAATTTAACCATTTAATTTTCAATTTGATTGCCACTTTGGTTTTTTTAAAGCTTTTATTTATTTATTTTGAGAGAGACAGAGACAGCATGAGTTGGGGGGAGCAGAGGAAAGGGAGAGAGAGCATCCCAAGCAGGTTCTGCACAGCTAGCATAGATCCTGATGTGGGGCTCTAACTCATGAACTGTGAGATCATGACCTGAGCTGAAACCAAGAGTTGGAAGATTAAGCTATTGAGTCACCCAGGCATCCCTGATTTGCCATTTTTAAACCTGCAAAAAAAACAAAACAAAACAAAACTATTGTTTTATTTACCTAATTTATTAATTTCACTACTGAGAAAGAAAGTGGGAATCTTTACACACTCAGTCTCTTTTTGTTCATTTCCACAGACTGAAACACTATGACTTCTAGTCACACTAGAGAGTGCCTGCTCTGGGCCCAAGATTGCTGTTTCCCTCTAATAGAGAAGCAGACGTCATTCATCATTATGTGAGGTGGAGCTGGAGTCAAAAGATTTCCAAATAAATCCTGAATGGCAGTCAATTAGTCATTACTTTCACAGCTTGTCCATACATCTCTTGTTAAGTGAATGTTTATACACTTACCCTCCCTAAAGGCCTACCAGTAACTTTATGAAACATGGTGACATAGAGCTGTGACACAGCCCTGTTGCAAACTATGTCTCCAATGGCAGTTAATCACAGGATGCCATGAACTCAACAAAACCTCAGCACAATACAGTGAATATCTGCTGTGATTGTTTCTGCTATAAATCTTGTGAATGTCTTTTACTTTACCAAACAAACTATTAATAAAGTCAACTTGCAGTAAGGAAAACACATATAAAACAGTGTATGTCATGATGGCTTTTGAGTAGTGTCTCAAATCAGACTCTGAAGTAGTGATTACTATTTCCTACAATATTATACTTGTAAGTGGAATATCAAGTTTGCTCAATCTTTGATTAGAAGTCTAGCAGTACATAAATATCAGCCATCTGATACCAGACACAAACATTATTAGAACCCCAAAGCTTCAGAAAAATAAGGAGTAAGTATATAACTTTCTTCAGCTATTAAGTAGCAATTAGGCAAATCTCGCTGGAACAGAGTAAGAGTGGATTTCTGGCTGTGGCTACAAACTACAACCAATTAGTTATTTCTCCTCTTTTGGTGTTAATTTTACTATAATGCATATGTATTTTCATTTTCTTGAAGTTTAAAAAAACAATCACTTTCAAAAAGTCACATCTCATTTTGTACTAAAGAAAGTAAAATAAAATTGACTCAGGTATTTCTAAAAATTCTACAGGGAATAATTATGTTAGTGGTTGTAAATGCTAAATTCAAGCAGATATCAGTCTAAAATAGAAATAAACTGTTGTTATAGCTACCATAATAACCTATGCAACACATCCCAGGATGAATACTTTGTAGTATCTAGTGACAACCATGATAAAAGAATCAGATAATATTCAGAAGGGACATATCACAAAAAACTAAAGTTTCAGCCAAATTGATTTGCTTCTCTTTGTCTTTCTCCATTTCCTTTTCTGTTTTTAGAAATATTTGGAAGCATATTTGTTTTTATCTAGAAATGTGAATCATTTGGATTTCACATCTCTGTGCTGAGTTTGACGGCTTCTTAATAGTTCACAAGTATGTAAAAACCTAATACATAATTCACAAAATAAAAGCAATCAGTATAATGGCATATGTTATTGGAATTGACAAGCTTTGGTTTTGTCTGTATAGAAATAAACTAAATACATGATTCTCATCATTCTCTGCCTTCAACTCTTGAATTCTTTTTTTGATATGAATGAAATTACTGCTCATTAATTTACTTTTGAAACAAAAGAACTTGCAGCAAAGAAGAATCGGCCACTACACAGATTGACTTCCTATGCATTTAAAATGATCACCTTTAAGGATTGCCAGATGGATCACTCCATATCTACATGTGTGCTTTCTTCAACTGGATAAATGGGAATTTTGTCACCAGATATAATTTTGATGCAAAGGTTAATATATTCATTGAAATAAGAAATATTATGTTATTTAATTTATTTTTAAGAAATTTTTAATAATTTATTTATTTGGAGAGAGGGAGTGCACATGACCAGGGGAGGGGCAGAGAGAGAGAGAGAGAATCTCGCAGTCTCCCTGTTGACAGTACACAGCCTGATGTGGGGCTCAATCTCATGAACCACGAGATCGTGACCTGAGACACAACCAAGATTTGGACACGTAATTGTTGAGTCACCCAAGTACCCGATTTCTAATAAATTTAAATAAAACCTAGTACAATATAGTAGTTTGATAGATATTTGGTAAAAATAGATGAATTATGTTTGTACCAGTTGTGGTTCTGTTGTCTATGAAAAAAATATCCAAATAATGTAAGTGGAGTCACTGTAGAAATTCTTCATTTAATGTAGTGTATTATATATTATTATTTTGAAGTGATTTGAGGATTGTTTCCACCTGTTTATGAGCTTATGTAAGACATCATATATGTTTTCAAAGTTAATATTTTCATTCCTTATTTTATTTTTTGTTCTTATTGTTTTGATCACAAACATTTCTGTGGATATGTGTGTGAATTAATGTCTATTTCTGAGGTAGTATTAAAACAAATATTTTAAGTAGCTTTTGTGTGTGTCTACAGAATGTAAGAAAGCAAAAATCTAAATAATATATAGAGGTACAAAAAGAAAAGTGAGCACATCCCAACTTCTCCTTTTAATGTTAGCTTTTACTCGCTTAAAAATGGCATTTGAGAAAGCAATAAATATGAGGGAACTTATTACCTGCTAATTTTTTATTATTGTGGCTGGAATGACAAATAATAAAGTTATTTTCCTCAGAGGTAATTTGTGTCAAATGTATTCTTAAATAATTCTCCTTTAGAACAATGAAATAAAAAGATTCCTGTCATTCATCATTTTTATTTAAAAAAAACTCCTTGGATTTTGCCAGAACATGAAAAATTGACAAATAAAAAAATGCCTTTTAGAATGTGGCATAGTCATTAGTAAACTCATATATATACATATATATATATATATATATATATATATATATATATATATATATATATATATATATCTCAGCTACATATATACATATATGTATAATCATTAGTAAGATCATTAGTAATGTCACATATAGAGTCATTAGTAAGGCTATCTATGTGTGTATGTGCGTGCGTGCATGTGTATTTTTATTAATTAGGCCTTGTGGTATATGGTTGTTTCTCAGAGAAATTTAGTTTTACGTGTTTTTTCTCACAAAATAATATTCTGGAAATGATTCGAGTAAGCTGTTAAAATACATTGACAGATAGCTTAGTAAAAAACTTTAATAATATGAATAATATATTTTTCTCTGCTATCCTTATTTTGTAATGGGACTAAATGTTTACACACTATAATTGGGCTTCCTAGTGCAACTAAGGAAGAATCATGGCAGAAGCCAGTAGTTATCCCCTAGTCTGTTCTTACTTTTTATCATAAACATAGAAAATTTAACTGGATACACAGTTATTCAGCATAAGGACAACTCACTTTCCTTGTAGCTAGATATACTCACATGAATAATTTCTGACAAACAGTATAAACATACTGTTTCATAGAAGCTCTCTTAAACATTTCTTTAGATATATCTGACCCTGTCACTTTCACATCCTTATGTTTCTCCTTCATCCACCTCAGGACACAGATTCCACCTTGAACCAAGAGAATGTGAGTGTACTGGGACGTTTGAAGGAGCCTGGAGCCGTAAAAAAAATTCTGGATCAGACTTGGATTTGTGCCTCTGAAGTTTACATGAAGGAAATAAATTTCTATTGTTGTATGTCACCCTTATTTTAGATTTTTCTATTTTCCATAGCCAAATCCGACGTAATACAGGGAAGAAAGGACCAGGTTATAAATACACTTGTAAGAGTGAGAAGATAACTCCTGTCATTACATATCTCTTAAAGAATTATGTAGTTACGTAGGAGCTCTGCATTGAAGATAAATCTGACAGAGCCTATTTTTGTTTGGTCCATGAAGTAAGAATATTACTTATATTTTAAAGTGTTTTAGAAAAGAAAAAGAAACAAAGAGAATACATGAGAGAGAGTATATGTGGCCTGTAAAATCTATTATACTCTCTGGTCCTTTGCAGTAAAATTATGCACCCACGAGAGTGATTTCTCTGTAATTCTCTATGACTTTCACTTTTGTATTTATTATTACATTTTATTGAGCAGCCTTGAGCCAACACATTTCATATTTCCTTTTCCAACCATTACATATGCTATGTTGATTATTTGGGATTAGATGAAAAATGTCTTTATATTTCAAATGTCTGTTCATGGATTTATTGACTATTTAGTTGTCATTCATATATTTAAACCTCTAGGCATTGTGGTTAAATATGATCTCCTAACTAGTACTTTGAAACTCTTTCTTCATATTTTTAATTGTTATCTTGGATGAGGTACTGTGATAATGACTGACTTCACCCATTGTAGATCACTACATCGGTTAAACTTTTGAAATCAGTAGTTCTTCTATCTATTCATCACATGATTAATGCCCCCATGTCCAATACTAGCTTATTCATTTGCCATTAAGGTAAAACTTTGAAGGCAAAATAATAGTATTCTTGTAAAGGGAGATTTTGACAGAGAATGTTAAAACCGTGTTATACTGATTAGGACCAACAAATACAGTTTAGAGTTGTCATATTAGACTTCCACTATTATATTTTGAAAGAAAATGAGAACTATGCAAGCAGATGAGAGAAAAATCATGGTGTTTATCATAAGTGTTGGTTAATTTTTGTCTAAAGTTTGTTCGACTATGGTGACCAGTACTTCGGTCATACATTTGTCTAGATATTGCTGTAAAGGTATTTTTTAGATGTGATTTATTTTAGAAATTAAGTGATTTTAATAAAAGGAGATTACCCTCCGTAATGTGTACAAGTCTCATTCAGTCAGTTGCACATCCAAAGTGCAGACATGTGTTTCAAAAGAAATTCTGCCTCCAGACTACAACGTAGAAATTTTGCCTGTTTCCAACTTTTTGTTCCAAAAATATAACATCAAATCTTACCTCAATCTCTAGCCTGTCAGGTTGCCCTACAGATTTCAGATTTGTCAGCCCACACAATGGCATGAACCAATTCCTTAAAATAAATTTCTTTCTCTATCATATATATGATATGATATATATTATATGATAAAGAAAGAGAAAAATATATACATTTTATATACATTATATAAATATATATAATTATATATATATTATATATAAAATATATAATATACAGTATATATATTTATGTATACTAAATACATAAATAAAGAAATATATAATATACATATATAAATATATATAATATACATATATTATATATATTTCTTTATAACTCATACATATATTGGTACTATTTTTCTGGAGGAACAGATTTTCATTATAATAAGGAATATGAACAAAATTATGGAAAATAATAAGCACTGACTGACATGATTAAGTGGAGTATGGAGCCATAAAAAAATTACTGCTTCTTAAAGGGCTTATATGCTAGATTGAAGAATGTGATCATTATCCTTTAGGCTAAGTGATTGACTAATGGATCTTAAGTAAGCGAGTTACCTGTAGTTCTTGTGTGAAGAGAATTGATAAAGAGAACTCTTTAGAAAACTGAATTAATTGACACGTTCTTACAAACAGTGCCAGCAAAAGGTGATGAGCACATGGGCTACATCATTGATAATATATTTGAGAAGAGGACATGGAGATGAGTCATATTTCCTAATAAAATTGATAGAAACTATAATACAGTGAGTAAACAATGAACAATATGGCAATAAATACATATCTATAGATACTTTCTTAACTATAAATAGACTAAATTCTCACTGAAAAAACCATAGTGACTGAATATATTTAAAAAAAAAAAGACCCATCTATATGCTGCCTACAAGAGACACATTTTAGATGTAAGATCACACACAGACTGAAAAGTGAAGGGTGGACAAAAGATATTGCATGCAAATGAAATGCAAAAGAAAGATGGAGAGCTATACTTATGTCAGACAAAATAGCTTTTAAAACAGATGGTAATAAGAGACAAAGATGAGTGTTACATAATAGTAAATAGTGCAATCCAATGTGAGGATATATTAGCTATAGATATTTATGTCCTTAACATAGAAGTATCTAAAACATGTAAAGCAAAGCTTAACAGATATAAAAGGAGAAAAAGACAGTAGTGCAATAATAGTAGGAAATTTTAAGGAGGATTCTTATATCAATGGACAGATCATCCAGAGAGAAAATTAATAAGGAAACATTGACCTTAAATAACAATAAGACCAGATAGAATTAACAGACATATACAGAATATTCCACTCAGTATATGTGCTGCTGAAGTGAGCACATAGTATATTCCATTCAAAGGCAACAAAATACACATTCTTCTCAAGTGCACATGAACATTTTCCAGGATAGATCATATGTTAGACAACAAAATAAGTTGTTCCCAAAATAAGTTTTTCTCCTGCTCATGTGCTCTCACTCTCTCTCCCCCTATCTCTGTCTCTCTCTCAAAACAAATAAATATACTTAAAAAATTAAAAATAATACATAAGTAAAAACATAAACAAAACAAACCTTTAGCTAGACTCACCAAGAAAAAAAGAAAAGACTTAAAATAAAAAATAAAAGAGAAAATGTTATAAATGATACCACATAAATACAAGAACCATAAGAAATTACTATAAACAATTATAGGTCAACAAATTCACCAACATAGAAGAAATGCATAAATTCCTAGAAGCCAGGATTGAATCATGATGAAATAAAAAATATGAACAGACCAATTACTAATAAGGAAATTTAATTACTAGTCAAAAACTTCCCAACAAACAAACGTTCAGGACCAAAGAGCTTTACAGGTGAATTCTTCCAAATATTCAAAGAAGAACTAACTAATTGAGAATACTAATTCTTCTCAAACTCTTCCAAAAACAAAAGAGGAGGGTACTCTAACTCATTTTATGGGGCCAGATGATACTGTTATACTAAATCAGACAAAGACATCACATGAAAAAAATCACATGCCAATATCTCTAACGATCATAAATGCAAAAATTCTCAACAAAATATTAACAAACCAAATTCTATAATTCTTTTAAATATTTAATTCAAAATTGAAAGGATCATATACCATGATCAAGCTATTTTAAACTATATTACAAAACTGTAGTAATTAAAACAGTATGATATTGTCATAGAAACAAACACATAAATCAATGGAACAGAAGAGAAAGCCCAGAAATAAACCCATGCATACATGGTCAATTAATTTATGACAATGGGGAAACATACAATGGGGAAAGAAGTCTTGTCAACAAATGGTGTTGGGGAAACTATGCAGTCACTTGCAAAAGAAAGAAATTTACCTACTATCTTACTTTACACATAGCAATTAACTCAAAATGGATTAAAGACTTGAACATAAGACCTGAAATTGTAAAACTCTTAGCAGAAAACATAAGTTGTAAGTGCCTTGAGATAGGTATAGAGAATGTTTATTTTAATTTGACATTTTAAAAATCCCAAAAAGGACAAAGGAAAAGTAAAAACAGTGGACTTCATCAAAATAAAAAAGCTTAGGTTCACCTTAACTCAGTTAGTTAAGCTTCCAAGTTCAGCTCAGGTCATGATCTCATGGTTCATGGTTTAAACCCTGCATTGGGCTTTGTCCTGACAGCTTAGAACCTGGATCCTGCTTTGGCTTCTGTGTCTCCCTCTCTCTGCCCCTCCCCTGCTCATGCTCTGTCTCTGTCTCTCTCTCTCAAAAATAAATAAACATTTAAAAATAATTATAAAACATAAGATAAAAATAAAGTTTCTGCACAACAAAGGAAACCATCAGCAAAATGAAAAGGCAACCTATGAATTGTAAGAAATTATTTATTTCAAATTATATATCAGATAAGGGATTAATATTCACAGTATATAAAGAGCTCATACAAATCAACAACAACAACAAAAAATCCAATTTTAAAATGGGCAAAGGATATGAACATCCCCCCCCCCAAAAAAAAACATACGGATGACCAACAGGTACATGAAAACATGTTCAACATCACTAATCATCAGGGAAATGCAGACCAAAGCCATAATGAAATAACACTTCACATCTATTAGAATGGCTATTATCCAAAAGGCAAGAAGTAAAAAGTTTTGGTGTGGTGTGAAGAAAAGGGAAAGCTTGTGCACTGTTGGTGGGAATGTAAATTGGTGCAGCAAAAATGCATAGCACTATGAAGCTTTCTCAAAAAATTAAAAATAGAACTGCCATATGACGCAGTAACTCCACTTCTGAGTATTTTATCCACAGAAAATGAAACGACAAACTCAAAAAGATATTCACACCTCAGTGCTCATTGCAAGGTTATTTACAATCGATAAAATAGGGAAACAACTTTAGAGTCTTTTTGTCCATTTATGGATGGATGAATAAATTGTAGTATATATACATGTGTATGTGTGTATGTATATATGTGTGTATGTGTGTACACACACACCTACAATGGAATATTTTCAGCCATAAACAATGAAATCTTTGCGTTTATGATAACATGAATAGACCTCTAGGGCATTATGTGAAGTAAAATAAATAAGACAGACAAAGAAAAATAAAATAAATTTTTTCTTACATATGTGAAATCTAAAAAAATAAAAACAAATCCAAAAACAAGCATAAAAACAAGCTCTCACAGAACAGAAAACAGACGGAGGTTGCCAGACTCAGGAAGTAGGAGGGTTGAGAGAAATCTGGGAAGACAGTCAAAAAAAAAAAAAAAAAAGACAGAGAGAGACAGAGAGAGAGGTAGAAAGGCAGTGAATTTAGACAACTGTTTCACAAAATTTAGTAAAGATGATAAAGAAAAAGATGACATTTACTAGACTTCCCTGGGTCTGTTTTCTCATCTACGAAAGATGTCTACAACACAAAATGCACCTCTTTTCTCTCAATGAAGTTAATATCATTAATCTCATTATAATAGTTCTGGCTCAGTTTGGAATAGAAATGAACCACCCAACCACTCAATAGTCACTCAGAGACAGTATGCTTCTCTGACAGAATTTACTGCATAAATAACAACTTCTGCTCCATAAGTAATGTGTTGTTAACCCAGGATCAGAAAGAAAGTGACCATGACATTTTCTACTACATTTTCTTACTGTTTTTACTTCACATAATAAAGATACTCACTGACTTCACCAAAGGAAAGGAAAGGAAGGAAGGGAGGAAGGAAGGAAGGAAGGAAGGAAGGAAGGAAGGAAGGAAGGAAGGAAGGAAGAAGGAAAGAAGGAAAGAAGAAGGAAAGAAGGAAAGAAAGAAAGAAAGTGGAGAAGAGAAGAGAAAATAAAGCAGGAAGAAGAAGGGAGAGAGGGAGGGAGGAGGGAAGGAAGGAAAAAGAAAAGTGACAGTGAAGGAATTGAATACTCATTTAGCACAAAGGAGTCTAGTCATATTAATCTCAAAAGATTTATAGCAGTTCAGATCATATTATTTCAGCAGAAAAAATCACTCATACCATTACATTCATATTGTCATTTTTAATGATATAGTTTTATATTTTTCTTTATAATTAATTTGTCCACCTATTTCAGTTTGATACTTATATAATAGCTGTAAACATTAGGGTTTATACTCACTGTTGTCTCTACATGGTTAAGAAAACAATTTCAATCAACTCTAGGGTATGAGAAATCCATTCCTTTATAAGAGGTCTAAACACCGTACAAGTTTGAGGAACACTGGATGAGTCCAAGTCATGCCTCACGCTCCTGCCATGGGGGAAAAAAAAAAGGAAAGACTGGTAATTTAGAAGATGCATTATGTAAGACAAGAAGAGGGATTATTCTAATCTAGTGTTACCAAGTGGACTGGGGAGACCCCTGTCCCAAGGTTTTTATCCAGCTAGTTCCAAAGATGTTACAGAAGGCTCTTGGTTTCCTCAGGAGAAACAGTTCAAGCACAGACACAACACAGTATATAAGCAGGGATTTATTACAGTGAAAGTGCATTCTTAAAATGTGTTAGTAGGTGAGGTCTGAGGGAAAGAGAGAGAGAGAGACAGACAGACAGACAGAGAGAGGGAGAGAGAGAGCATGCTAAGAAGAGAGAGCCCTGCCCCTGGGGTTTGGGTCCTTATCTTTTATTGACAGTTGTTAATGAGGAGGTGGAATATTCATTACTTAAGGTGGGAATTTCTTGGAAACATGGTTTCAAGCCTTTTCCTCCTTACTTGGTCACAATCTCAGACCCGTCTGGTTTGATCCAGCTTCTTGTGGCTTTGTTTCTGAGTGAGGGCAAGACAAGGTGTTAACTTTCCCAGTAGCTGACCCTGACCCTCCCTCTGGTCTCCTCTAGGCACCCTGTTAGAGCCCAACTGCCTCCTCTAACACTCCCACTGGCACAGGACTGGATAATGTGTTTCCAAATAAAAGGAAGAGAAAACTGGGGCGCCTGGGTGGTTCAGTCAGTAAGGCATCCAACTTCTGCTCAGGTCATGATTTTGAGATTCATGGGTTCCAGCCCCACATGGGGCTCTGTGCCAACAGCTCAGAGCATGGAGTCTGCTTCAGAGTCTGTGTCTCCCTCTCTCTCTGTTCTTCCCCTGCTCATAATCTCTCTCTTTCTCTCAAAAGTAAATCAAGATTTAAAAATTTTTTAAAAAAGGAAGAGAAAATTTAGAAATGAACATTACAACTTTATTTTTGGTTCAGTGCTTAGATGTCATTAGAAATATAGAGACAGAGAAGAATACAAATACAGTGAATATTTAAAAGACTATGGAAACAAGATTTAGCAAATAATTTTAGTATATGGATTAAAAGACGGCCAAGTCAAAATATCCACGATTGTTTGGAAAACTAATGGTGTTATCAACTCAGATAAAGAACACTAATAGAGGAATAGATTTAATAAGAGAATATGATGAGTTCAAATTTGAACATTTTCAATCTGAATTTTCTGTGGAATATTTATTGAGAAGGTATATAATAGTTACTTAAGTCAGGAAGAAGTTTGGACAAAAGATAGAAATATCTTAGTCTTTCTTTTATCAGTCATTTGTGAGATATAAAGAGGATAAAATGTCCCTCCTCTGTCCTTGTGGATAAGAACAATCTGATCACAGTAGTCACCTGAGAATGGAGGTTTTTTATTTTTAAGTTTATTTATTTATTTTGAGAGAGAGAGAGAATTCCAAGCAGTCTTCACCTTCTCAGCTTGGAGTCCAATGTGGGATCTAACTCTGGAAACCTGAGATCATGACCTGAACTGAAGTTAAGGTTCAGGAGCTTAACCTTCAGCCACTAGATGCCAGTGGAATGGAATTTTTTGCAGCATGGTGATGAAGAAGTAGAAGAAGGAAGAAGAGGAGGAGGAGAAAAAGAAAGAAAGAAAGAAAGAAAGAAAGAAAGAAAGAAAGGAAGGAAGGAAGGAAGGAAGGAAGGAAGAAGGAAGGAAGGAAGGAAGGAAGGAAGGAAGGAAAAGAAAGAAAGAAAGAAAGAAAGAAAGAAAGAAAGAAAGAAAGAAAGAAAGAAAGAAAGAAAGAAAGAAAGAAAGAAAGAAAAAGAGAAGGTGCAGGTGGAGTGAAAGGAGATCATAGAAGGAACGGTAGTCGCTATATGAACAAAAGTGTTCTCAAGGAAGGCAAGAAAGAGGAGAGTGATCAGTGATATCTACGGCAAGAAAAAGGTAGGTAAGCATTGAATGTGGCAACAGGGATCAGCCTCAGAGAGAAAAGTCAGAATAGCTTTTTTCAATGAAAACCCTAACCCATTTTTTGTCAGAAGTGAATTTAGACAATTCTTTCAAGAAATTTAGTAAAGAAGATGAAGAGAGATGTCAGACAGTAGCTGTTAGGAGACATGGAATTAAATGAGGCTTTTGGTTTTATTTCATTTGTTTAGAGTGAAGTTCTGTGTAAAAGAAGATAAGTGGAAGAGACAAAAGATTAATACCCAGTTAGATGTACTGGCCTTGAACAGAGAATATTACCTCATTTTAGGAATGGATAAAAAAATAAAGATGAATGATGGTGCAAATAAATTTGAAGGCATATTGAATTTTTTCTAGAATGAATGTGTCAAATAATTTCAAATTTATCGAAGAAGTATCTATATTAGCCGTCCAATCTAAGGTTTTCAGACATTTAAAAATGCCTAGAAATAATTAAGATATAAATTTGGAAAGTTTATAACTTATTTTTAACAACTATTAGTCATCCATATTTAGTAACATACTAGATTATACTGTACTAGCGAATGGACATGTGGCTTGTTTGCCATAGTGAAAGGGCGGCAAAGGAAACGAAAGCATGAAAATTGACTATTGGTGCAAAAACTGAGTAACTGATGGAAGAAAAGAATCAGTTGTTCTTCCCAAATTATTTTGTTTTATTAACATTCATCCCAGAAATCACTGACAATATAGCAGTTTCCCTTGAACCTTGACATTAAACAAGGAAACCATAAATAGAATACATTTAAAATTTTAAAAAGCCATTGTAGCTTATACATTCATCTTTTAAGTTTTAGGTAGCATTTCTATCACTAAAGTAGAGTATAGTGCGGTATACCCCAAGAAAATACAGTTTGGGAAACTTGACAACTCAAACTTGAGAGGTTCTTGCCTGTGACAATGTGCATCCATGGATGTGACAGGGAATACAAAGCACACCTACGTTAGTTAAGTTTTCAAAGTAAAAGAAGAACAGCAATGCCTAGATAATAAATATTAATATCATAGACATTTAATTGATATGCAACAACTTGGCATATTACTGGATACCAGAATTGGCTCCTACCCTAAACAAATATGTGTATTCGTAAGAACTTTTATGTTGATCCCTTCATGTTTATCTTCATGATCTGGAAGAGCCAACAGTTCCTATTTTACAGACAGTGATAATGAACTTCAGTTATTGTTGAATTGACTTCGGCAGCCATGCACGTGTGCCACATGGATATCCCTGCAAAAGAAAACTTCTACAAAGATTGCAATCAGCTGGCAATTGCAGTGACAATACTTTTAGAATCTACCATGGTCATCTAACCCAAGAACATACTTTCCCTGGGGAGTCTGAGCTAATGACTGGGTGAGGCTCAGTGCTAGGGTCCTGTCGTTTCAGCTCAACACAGAGCTTCTCGAATAGAAAACCTTCTCTGAGATTCCCTGTTGGCATGAGTGAGACTTTCTCAAAACTGCATCAGTAGCTCTTCCTACTCAATATTTCTTCTTTAGCTCTGTCTTTTCATACACATCAAACCTGCATCCCAGATTTGAAGATTCTCTCAGTTGGACTCCCTTTCTCCTTTGTCTTTCACAGACCTTATGCCCAATGAATCTCTTACACTTCAAACTCAATCTTACTGCCTGCTTTCCAGGAGAATTGGACTGACACTTGGACTCTCATTGTATAAAGAGCAAAGGTTGACCCATTTTAAATGCAGTCTTTTCTATTTGTGTGTTATCAAAGGTAAATATGCAGAACAATAATCACATGAGAAATTAGTACATTGATATTTTATTGCTGCTGTAACGTATTACCAGTAAAGATTAGTGACATAAACAACACAGATTTATTCTCTTAAAATTGTGAAGATAAGAAATCCAAAATGAGTTTTATGGAGTTAATATCAATATATAAGCAGAGCTGCTTTTTTCAGGTTTCAGGGAAGAATCTATTTTGTTGTCTTTTTTAACTTCTAATGGCCATCCCTATTATAATGCCTTAGAGTACTTTCCTCCATCTTCAATGCACATTACTCCAATTTCTGTTTTGTGGCCTTTTCCATTATTGTCAAATCATCCTCTACCTTCCTCTTACAAGGACATCTGTGATTACATATAGAGCCAACATATAGAGCCAACATATAGAGCCAACCTAGATAATCCAGCATAATCTCCCCATCTCAAAATGCTTAATTTAATCATGTGCCCAAAGTCCCTTTAGCCACATAAGGTATTCTCACAAATTTCACAAAGGATTTGGATGTGAATATATTGAAGTGGGTGGGTGGGGAATATTAATTAGTTTATCTTGTCAAATTATTTTTCTAGGAAGATTTAGTTTGGAAAATTTGAAATTTGGGGATTAGACTCCAATTAAAGATAATTTGTACTTCATAGATTCTTGTCTGTGACTATGAGCATCCATGGATAGAAAGATGGTGAAACATGGCTACTTTGTTAAGATCTCAAATGGAGAAGAAAAGCAATTCAGAGGTAATGAATGTTGATGTTGTAGACATTTGAGAAATAGTATACAAAGCATAATTTTGAAAAGTGTAGACCACTGGTATAAGTAACTGTTACTTTTTTTTTTACTATTTCAAAAATTAACTATTAAATTAAAAATTAGGGGTGCCTGGCTGGCTCAGTCAGTTAAGCGTCCGACTTCATCTTAGGTCATGATCTCGAGGTTCATGGGTTCAAGCCCCAGGTCAGGATCTGTGCTGACAGCTAGCTCAGAGCCTGGAGCCTGTTTCAGATTCTGTATCTCCTTCTCTCTCTGACCTTCCTCTGCTCACACTGTCTCTCTCTCTAAGAAATAAATAAAACATTTAAAAAATTAAATTAAAAATTAAAGGGTGCCTGAGTGACTCAGTCGGTTAAAGCGGCCAGCCTCAGCTCAGGTCATGATCTCACAGTGAGCTCAAGGTCTGCATAGGGATCTGTGCTGACAGGGCAGAGCCTGGAGCCTACTTTGGATTCTGTGTCTCCCTCTCTCTCTGCCCCTCCCCAGCTCACGCTCTGTCTCTGTCTCTCTCAAAAATAAATAAGCATTAAAATTTTTTAAAAAAACTTATAAAAATTTCTTTATAAAACAATTATGTTTCTTTTCCATTGTTGGCAAACAACAACTGCCAATGTTGTTCAAACATATTTATAAATAACTGTATTTTAACTGAAATCCTATGAAAGAGAAGTCTCTCATGACTGGAAGTGCCTACAAAATAATAATAAAGGAGAGGAAAGTCCACGACATGATGAATCCAAGAAGCAGGTAAGAAGCAAATAATTTTAGGGGTGCCTGAGTAGCTCAGTGGGTTGAGCATCTTGCTCTTGATTTTTGGCTCAGGTCACAATCTCATGGTTCATGAGTTCAAGTCCCATGTCAGGCTCTGCACTGACAGCACAGAGCTTCCTTGAGATACTGTCTGTTCTCTCCCTTCCGCTTCCCCATTTGCATTCTTTCTCTCAAAATAAATAAATAAACTTTAAAAAGAAGAGGTAAATGATTTTAGTATGAACAATTTGAAATTTCCCTGTTTACCAGTTAATTTATATATTCATATACATAAATCTCCAGGAAATAAATTTGACATATACATAATTATTGGCAGCAGAGGGCATTTGTAGTGATTATTACAGCTTCTTTCCTCTCCCTCTGTCTCACTGGAACATCACCACTTTTCCCCTGACTTCAACTGAAAATAAACTAGAATAAATAGCTGCATATTAGCAAAGGTCTGAGTAAATGATTTTCAAGAAGACACTACAGAAATTATTGAAATCACATGCAGCTGAAATCAAGGATGCAATAATATGTTCATCTTTGTGAAGAAAACAAACAGACTAACAAAACCTATTCTTCCATATCCAGTGCCTGGATTTTGAATAGGTACCCAAAATGGGTTTTTCAAATAAGCTTAGCCAGATGCTTCAGGGATTAGAACAGACCACTTTTTTGTTTTGTTTTGTTTTGTTTTATTGGTTGACATTTACTAACATAAAATGACTATTGAATTAACAGGTACACGAACATTGTATGGAAGCATAAAATCTGCTTGTTGTTTCACAGACTAATCCCTTTTCTTGTGTGCTCAGTAGCATAATAGGCCATAGTTCATATGTATGCAATACCAGCTAGCATGGTATAGATGGAATCAATAGCATAATCCTATTAAATTCTGCAAAACAGTTTACTTTATGATATAAAGTGGAATTGTGATTGATTTCTAAAACAAATAGTAGCTCTATATTCAACTCAGGCCAGAGTTTCTCTTTGTGAGATCATTGTATTTCTTTTATTTTTCTAGCCTTTAAAATAAAGGTAGCCTAATTAAAAGACATTGAATTTGGTTTGTCTGTCCACCTAAAATTGTCTTGGCTTTGTACCAACTCCTAGACAACTGAATGTTTGCTTTTAAGTTAGCCACTTACTCTAGAATGTCCCTGGTTAAGAACAACAGTATTTAGACAATGACAGTGTTTCACTTTTTAAAATATTTTTTCCCATAAGTCTGGAATTATTATAAATATTTATGAATTCACAATTAATCATCAGCAAGTACACATCATTGTAGCAATACCTGTATTTGTGTTCAGCTGCTTTTCTGATTAGTCAATTTTCCATGTTGGATAGTTGATTCCAAGCCACATGAAATGTTAAATATTTTTATTATTCCCCTTCCTACAAATGCATTTACTATGGATGCCATATATCTAACATTTACCAACTCTTTACCATATGATTAAAATCCCAAGCAGATTTTAACATATCAGTCTGAAGGATATGATAGTATGCTTAAACATCCCTGAAATATCATGAAACTCTGGAAGCATTAAATGCAAATTTATATGAGTAGAATTCCATGTGGTAAAATAAGTTCATTCATACTATGGGAAAATTGTGTTTATAGAAAAATAGACAAAATAGTTGATCATCTTAACATTCTGTCTACTGTCTCATGAGCAAAAGAAGTTGTTTCCCCCCCCCCACCCAATCATATTTTCAGGTTAAACTTGATGCCTTCAAAGGTCAACTTGAAAGACACGAAGTTCATTCTTCAAAGACAGTTCAAATGAATGGAAAGAGACAGCAATCTCTGTTGGCTCAAGATGGTGGGCTAAGTACACATATTTTTCTTTCTTTTTAGAATGAAAAGGATGCTGTTAGGAGTACATTAAAAAAAATAATAAAAGTGCTGAAGAAGAGGCTATATGATAGACCAGAAATTATAAAGAAATGTTTGCAAGGCAAAGGCAGATGGATTTAAACCAAGAGGGGAAATTCAAAGCACAGAATTACAATCTGCAAAAGATGGGAACAGCTCTCGAAGTATACCAACACTAGACAGGAATAATGAACATTAGGACTAAAAATATAACCCTATGCCATGTTCTATACCAGGCACATTCTTAAAAAATAAATGGAATGGGAACGTTAAATGTCATGCAAATATACACTAACTCAATGAACTATCAGAAGCTAAATTATAATGTAGCAAAATGTACAAAATATTTTTTTAAATAAAAAGGAAAACAAAACAGAAGGAAAATCTCCATGTAGGAGATTATCATAATTCTTGGTCTTTGAGAGATAAAATAGTTAAATATAACATCATAAAATATTTTGGAAGTGTACAAATATAATATTTGATAAATTTAATAAGATTGCTATATACCATCTTTAGTACTTAAGATATGTTAAGAAAACATCAACAAGAAAAATTAAAACTAAATAATTTACAAAATAAGAAACATCGTCTATAATATTATATATATTATACATAATTTTTCATATAAATAATGCACAGAATATATGATCAAATGAAGGTGCATATACACATTGACTAGAATTTTTTAAAAAGTTCAAAACAGGGGCGCCGGGGTGGCTCAGTCAGTAAAGCTTTCGACCTCGGCTCAGGTCGTGATCTCACAGTTCGTGGGTTTGAGCCCATCATTGGGGTCTGTGCTGATAGCTAGCTCAGAGGTTGGAGCCTGTTTCAGATTCTGTATCTCCCTCTCTCTTTGACCCTCCCCTGCTCACGCTGTGTGTGTCTCTCTCTCTCAGAAAAAAAAAAAGTTCAGAACAGTGATTGGTGATAAAATGAATATAAAAATTATGAGTATATTTACATAAAGTGTAGTAGTTATTTTGAAAAAATCTAAATAAAATAATAGATTAGGCCAATTCGGAGTCTAATGCTCTAGATCTATTTGACCGGATGTAAGATGAAAGTGAGATTGTCACCACAGCGAGAGCAGGGTCTCTTTGTTTCTCTGCTCCAGGAAATAGATTTCTATTGTAACCTATAGGAATGAGTATGTCTTGTCCAACTCTGGGGTGCCAATCACAAAAATTGTAAGATGAACGTCTGGATGAGGGCCACCTGCTATCCATGGCAGCAAAGAATCCATGTCGTTGTATCCAAACAAAATAACTTCTGACAATCTGGCCTGCATCTCCCCTCTTCAGTGGATTCCACAAATGGATTCTCCATTTCTATGTCACCGTCAAATTTCGGTGTATTAGAACATTATAAGAGAACTTCAGTACCTATATTTTATTTCCATTCAGTAAACAAGCAGGTACTTTTTCTATGTGTACTACTAATACCTCCAAAGAGCCTCAAGTATTTACTGTGGGACATGTGACAGGTCACCTCACCCCCTTGGACTTCTTTTCACATCTGCCAAATAAGGCATCAACTAAACTGTAAAGTTTTCTATTCAGCTTCTTTAAGATGTATGTGTATGTAGAGTACCATATGGGAAGCTAACCAGTTAGCCATCCTGACTTCTTGCTAGTCCATCTTATCCAACCTCTGCAACCATGGCCTCCACTGAAATCACCCTAGGTGACTCACAGAAACCAGTAGACAGCCTGGACTCTCCAAATCTGTTAATATGCTGTGTCAATAAAGATTGTGACATGTTTTCTCAAATGGCATTTTCTGCTTATTATTTATATATTTCACTATTTATTTAGCTATTTAGCTATTTAGTTAGTAACTTGTTCTTATATTTAGTATATTCTTTTATTTTAGAGAGAGAGACCGAGGTGGGGGGCATGCATTAGCAGGGCAAGGGAAGAGGAGGAGAAAGAGAATCTTAAGCATGTGGAGCAGGACCCAGGCCAAAACTCAAGACACTGTGAGATCAGGACCTGAGCCAAAATCAAGTGTCTGATTCTCATCCCACTGAATCATTCATGTGCCATTATATTTAGTATTTTGAATGGAGAAGACACTTTTCCTCTTTTACAACTGAAAACATAGCTTTAATAGCATGGAATGACTGAATTTTTTTAAATTAAAGGAGTGAACCCATTTAATCTTAAGTAATATTGAAAGCTATATTTTCAATTGCCTTTTCAGATGATCCTAAGCCATTCAGTCTATTCAAATATTCAACTTGTTTCTTGTGTATACTTCAAATACATTGTTCAGTTAGGGTTATTTCAGGAATGCCAGAATGGCTTAGTATCAGGAAGTCATTAGCACCCTCCAACAAATCTTATGAGTCATTTAATAATGGTTGTGAAACAGATTATATCAAATTCAACAAACATTCGTAATAGACTTATAATAAATAAATATATTATATATATTAGAATATATATTATAGATATAATAAATATATAATAATTTTATAATTTACAAAGACTTATAACAAATATTTTATTAAATGTGAAAGCACTAATACAAATTCAGTTAATATCAGGAAGTAAACAGGGATTTGTGAGTCTCACCATTATTTTTATATTTTGTTTTTATTTTAAATATAATTTCATACATACAGAAAAACTCCAAGATCATTACAAATAAATTCCATATAATGCTCAGAGATTCATCATTTGTTCACATTTTGTTACATTTGCTTTATCACTCTTTATATTTATATATTTGTAAGTAAAATACAAGTTATGTTTTATGTTACATACAATCTATATTCAAATGTTGCCACATTTTCCAATAATATCTTCTATGGCATTTTATTTTCTGTGATTTATTCCACTCAAATAATCCATTCATCACTTTAATCTGTAAGAATCCACCCTGTCTTTTTTGTCTTTATAGTATTGACGCTGAACATGGCATCAGAGATCAAGCAATGCTGTGCAGCTTGTCCTATAATTTGGGTTCCTTCTTATTATTAAATATAGTTAATGCAGTATTCAGTGCAGTAAGAAAATTAAATGAAGAAAATGCATATATATTTAATAAGATGATACTTTTGCCCATGATTTGTTATTTACTTAAAAACAAAATTTTAAAGACTATTAGAAGAAAGACAGTTGATGAGATTGCTAGATATGAAAAGAATGTTTAAAATCCAAACTTTATTTTACCAATAAACATCTAAGGTGAAAGAGAAAATATTTAATTAAAATTTTCAACAAAACATAAAATGATTAGGAATTTAACAAAAGAGACAACCAAATTTATGTTTTTAATCTCAGCTATAAAACATTTAAATAAATGTAAAAAATAATATATTACTGAATGAGAAGACATACTATTTTAGTAATTTCAGCTATTGTCCCTATAGAATTTATATTGGAATTAGATTATACATTTTCAAGGTTAAGTGGAAAACTGTGTATTTAAATATATTTAAGATTACATATTTATTTATTCATTAAAAATATTTTAATGTTTTATTCATTTTTGAGACAGAGATAGGGACAGTGTGAGCAGGGGAGGGTCAGAGAGAGGCAAATATAGAATCGGAAGACAGGTTCCAGGCTCTGAGCTAGCTGTCAGCACAGAGCTGGAAGCTGGGGCTCAAACCCATGAACAGTGAGATCATGACCTGAGCTGAAGTCGGATGCTTAGCCGACTGAGCCACCCAGGCGCCCCTGAAAGCTACATATTTAAATGTACTAAAAGATGATGGAGAAGCATTTTATAGACTATTTTGTTTCAATATAAATTCAAATATATAAAAACTGTAGGGAATTGAATGCATTATTTCAAAGAATAGTTATTGAGCTATGGTAAGAAAATAATGTATTTTTAACGGTGCTGAAATAACTAGCTAGCTAAAGAAAATTATAACCTACTAATATTTAAAGTATACTTTGTATAGATTAAAGGCTTGAACTGGTAAAAGCAAAACCAAATATTTTTAAAGAAAATCTGGAAAGCTTACACAAATGAAAAGATTTCTTTAATTTAACTGGAAATTTATAAATCTTATAAAGTAAGCATTTAACTATGAAAAACATCCTAGCAAAGATATATTAAACCACTAGACAAATTATAGATTCAAGAAAATTCCAATACATGTGGCTAAAATTTATATGTATGTTACACAAATTGCTCTTTCAGCCAGCAGGAAAATGGTATGCAATTTGAATGAAAACAGGTAAACACTGTGAATATCCAGTTGACAGAAAATCAAATCCAAATGGCGAAATAAATAAACAAATAAATAAGCAAGGAAGCACCTGTTTGGAACTCTACAGTAAGGATCAATTTAAGTTTCCCAAACTTCAGAAATTTGACATTATTTTATCTAAAACCTTAAAAAGTGGACCCCATAGCTTTATTTGAATAAAAATCATAAACAACCTCTTTATCATTTGATTTTCATAGTTTTTTACACTTGCACATACCATTTCTCCTTCATTCAATACATTGCAGTTTTTTTTTATTCACTCTTAAAGGCAGCTTTTTTTTCATTTTTCAAAGCAAATTAATTCTAATTTACTCATATTCCAGCAATAAATCTAGCATAAAACTATTTGATTCACTATCAATCAAATCTATCTTTTCTTAAGAATTTGGTCCAAGGTTAATACTTGTTTAAAATACTACCTGCAGAAGAAACAACAAAAGTGCAGCCTGGTCACATGTCAATGGCAGAAATTGCCGGAGCCCGAATTCATGACATGGGTAGTAATTTTCCCCAAATTGAGATCTTTCTGCCCTTGTAGTTTTATGCTGTTTATATTTTCCTTTGGCTAACCACCACACCTTGTTTGAAGAAAATATCTTGATTCTAAAAAGATAATTCAATAATTATCCCCATGTCTGCAATCTATTATTAAAAGATAAAAAGTACTGGTAAGTATAGTTATTTATAAATTTACATATATGGAAGGGTGGAAAGAGGGAGAGAGAAAGAGGAAGCACTCATAATGGGGGAAATGTTATCGAATGAGTGAGTGGAAGTAATGGGTATAAAGATATTTTTTGAATGATTTCTGAAGTTCCTCTGTAAGGTTGAAATCAATCATTTCTAGATAAGAATTTAAAACTTACAAAAAGAGAATGTTCCTTTTGATATTTTTTTCACTTTTCTGAATCTACGAACTATGCATAACTTAAGATTTTATATGTTCAACTAAGTTTTGTCAGCCAAAAGTTAAAAATAGGGCTATAGTAGATTTATGGTTAATTGTACTGCATTGCACAGTCAATGACAAAATTAAAATCTCTTTATTTATTATTAGATCATATAAACTCTTTTTTCATTTTGCCATATCCATATATGTCAGTGGGAACATTTTATATCAATAAAACCATTTCATTTTTACAATAGATTAAAGTGAAAGCAAAGGCAAATCACAGAGAACACTTTGGCCATTTAATTAGAGACATAAGAATTGTATTATCTTTTGTAGTCAGAAAGCAGCATTTCCTTCTTCAAGGAAAGTGAGCTTACCAAACTAAGTAGACATAAGCTTGATCAAGCAATCTCTGAATATTTGCATTCAGTAATAAATGTCCAAAATTATTGTCACAAATATGTTACACAGCTATACCACATAACAGATCTCTCCGATGTTTCTCTGAATATTTTTCCATTGCAATTTCCTCTGATTCTTTCCAAGACATCACCGTCTATTTGCCCTTGATAGAATATTAAAGTTCTTCATTATGCTCCAGGCATGGAAAGAAAAACTAGACCACACAGCTTTATTTGGATAAAAATCATAAACAACCTCATTATCATTAGAACTTCATAAAGTGACTATAGGTATTGAAATAACAGATTTTGTTATGTTTCCTTTCAGAAGTCACTTGAGAAAAATATTATTCCTTTCTCTTCAGAATGAAGTAACTGATGAAATATTGAAAAGTACTTCAATGTCATCTCAGCTTTATAAAAGATAGCTCAAATAATTATTTTGCCTTATATTATTGAGCTTTGTTAAGTTAATGAGCAACACTAATTTTATTTATGTATGGACAGAAATTTGTAGTATTTAAACATATTTTCAAATGATCTGTACAATATTTTTCTAACGCTAGCAAAGCAAGTATTTCTTGCAATATTTAATCATTTATAACCCAAAGTAAAATGTCAAGAGCAGTATTTTGAAATATCTAACTAGTTTAGCGATGCAACACATTTCACATAGCTAATCATTTCTTAAATTCGAGTTTCTTTATTTCTTAAGTTTATTTATTTATTTTGAAAGAGAGAGAGAGAAAGAGAGAGAGAGAGAGAGAGAGAGAGAGAACCTCATGCAGGCTCTTCACTGTCTGTATGAAGCCCAATGTGGGCCTGAACTCACAAATCACAAGATCATGACCTGAGCCAAAGTCAGATACTTAACCACCTGAGCTGCCCAGGTGCCCTTTAAATTCAAATTTCAAATGAAACTACATGCCATTATTTTAAGTAATATAGGCAAAATGAAAAATCAAACTACCTTTCATATTGCCATTTCCGTTTCTATAAATTTATTCTGAAGATATATTGCAATTTTAAGAAATTGTTTACATTCAATTTAATTCATTTTGCATTATTTATAAGAGAAAATTAATTGAAATAAGCTAAGTAATTACAGTGGCCTACTTATTAAATAATACCTATCTGTTCTATGGAATACTGTTTCAAATCTAATAAACAATGGATATTAAAACTAACATAAAATTATTTCTACCACATACTATTAGATTCAAGAGGTAAAACACAGATTTGTGTGTAATGTACTAGCTTTCTAATAATTGTATAAACTGAGTGGAAAAAGTATATATGAATATATTATTTTTTCAACCTATTGTTTGTATATGTGTATGTATGTATGTATATATATAAACCAATAAATATGTAATCTACTGATAATATGTATAGCCTTGTATATTCCTCAAATACCAGTGGAAGAATCATGAATAATTGTTATCAGTGGGTAGAACACTTGGGTTAAGTATGGGAGGAAAGTATGGGAGAAAGATCCTTCACCTGTTATATCTTAAATAGTATATATGTATTGCCTAATCAATAAAGAAACTATGAATACATATGCGCAAAATAAATAAAATATTTTAAAAATTATCTTTATTTTGTTTTTGTCTTTTTCCTATTTCTGTGGATATGGAATGAGAGAGCCTTACAGAGAGAAATTTAAATGCATCATGAGATTAATTACTCATGTATGAAATTGCCAACATATTACCTACTTACCAGCATGACAAATACAGTCTTTGCTTTCTAATGAGTCCAAGTTCTAAAAAATATTACTATACACTCAAAACTAATAGTTAAACATACAAATAATGAATATGAATTAATTTGACATAGTGGATATGCAAATATCTATGAAATAAATATAAAATATTTATATTCACAATACATTTTGAGTTTTGTTTAATGTTTAATATAATTTACCATATTTTTAAAGTTGAAGCTTAATACATGGTTATTTAAAATATTTCACTGCTCAAGAACAGATCAGGCACTGATGTGATAAATAAGAGAAATACGGGGCACCTGGATGGTTCCGTCTGTTAAACACTCGACTTCGGCTGGGGTCATGATAAAACAGTCATAGGTTTGGGTTCAAGCCCTGCATGGGCTCTGTGCAGCCAGCTCAGAGCCTGGAGCCTGCTTCAGATCCTGTGTCTCCCTCTCTCTCCGCCCCTCCCCTGCTCGCTCTCTGTCTCTGTCTCTCAAAATAAAGACATACATTTTTTTTTTAAAAGAGGGAAATGAAAGCAAATTACTATTTAATGTTTCTTAAATTGTATAGGAACTTACAGGAAATATATTTTCTATAGTACTGTGCAGAATTAGAGGATATACAGTGATTTCTTTCATGTCTGGAAAACATGGATCCCTAAGGTCTCAGAGTTGTCCCAGTATTGGGGTATATGTGGAGTAAACTTCTTATATTTCTGTGCATTCCTTCTATCTCCCAAAATAATACAATTTTAAGTCAACCTTTCTCCCCAACCAGTGCTGGGATATTACCAGAATGATTCTTATCATTGAAGTCAGTTATACAATCTTGAAAAACATGAATATTATGTTAAAAAAATGATTCTTTTTGAGTACTTGTTTTTTTTTTTTAATTAATTGGAAAATACCACTTTGTTTTTGCTGTTACTGTCAGTCCGTGAATATAATATTTCCAGGTAATGTAAAGCCTCTGTATTTACCTCTGTGTTTGATTTTTAGTTTCTAAGATTATTATAAAAATCACTTAAAAATCTTAATTTTAAATGTACATGTCTCTGTGTTCTTGAATAAAGTATCAGAAAGCATTTTAGTATTTCTTTGCACTATCCTATAAAAATGAAATGTTTTCCTTTTGCTTCACCTCTTTTTTTTAACCTGTCTTTTTTTCTCAGACTTTGTTTCCACTTCCATTACTCATTGCTAAGTATTAAGAAACCCAGAGGTCCTTACAGAGCTCCCTTCTCTTTTCTGTCAGCATAACCTCATGTCACCTGTCCCTATGTAACCTCATTCAATCTCATGGGTTTATATAACATCTATATATTGAGAACGTGCACATGTATAGATCTTCAACACAGATCTTCACCAGGAACTTCCCACTTTCACATATTAACATCTTTGGAAAGCTATTGGCATCCCAAACTTAGTACCTCTAACTCTGAACTCCGTTTTCTCTAAAATCTCATGCTATCCCTACCAGCCTGCATCATCAGACTAAAATAACCACACTCATTCAAGTCAAATACTAAGTTTTCATCTAATTATTATAAGAGAAAATTTGCTTTGGGCCAATTTTATGGGCATGGGAGACTTCATTCAAGACTATTGGAAGAGAGGAGAGAGACTGAACTCTCAGTTGAAACAAATGATGAGAGAAGTTTTTAGCACTGGAATGAGGTAGTGGGAAGGTATTGGAAGAAGTTGGTGGAAATTGATCAATATGTTTCAGCCATCTGTGTTTGCTAATTAGTGTTTATCAAAGTTAGGCTCTTACCCTCCCACAAACATAGGAAAGCAAGCATGCTATCCTTCTTCAGATTATATTTCAAAGATTCCAGATTGCTGAATTCTCTAAGTCCCTCCTTCAAACGTTTAGTCCAAACTACCATCAATTCTGCAATGGTGCGATAGCCTCCAGTTCTAGTTCTTGTCCCTTTTGTTCTACTCTCACAACCCATATGCAATATGTACTCCATTTTAGCATCACGTATTGGATCATGTCATCCTCCTGGGCAATACACTTCTGTCCCATCAACCACAAAGCAGAGATCCATCACTTTGCATGACTTCCAATGCGCAGCACAATTTGGCACTGCTTTACCACTCCAACTTCATCTCATTTCTCACCTTTTGCTTGAACCTCAAGCCTCCCTAGTCCTAAACATACAAACTCATGTCTCTCTTAAGATCTTACTTCTGGTTGTTCCTACTTCCTAGAACTCTCCTTCCTCTGATCTTGGCATGTGTGGTTGGTCCTCTTTGTCAGTCAGATTTCAGGTTGAATGTTGTTTTCTTAGTGGGCCTTCTCTGACATTCTAATATTTAATGGCTAATTAGTATTTTGGATTTTTTAAATCATAAAATAATATTTAAATAATTTGCATAGCATTACGTTCATCAATGTTTTTCCTCAAAACTATATATTGCAGAGCATATATTTAAATATATATTTATATTATTATAATATTATAATCTCATATAATTATTATAATAATTATATTTATATATATTATGTTTTTCCTCAGTAAAATAGAATTTTAAGAAGAACGGGATTCTTGTCTGCCTTGTGCATTGCCAAATCCTCATGACAAAACAAAAGCAAACAAAAGTACATGCCAGGTTAGTTACAATTAAATATTTGTTTAAAAATGAATTTAAAAATACAAGTGTAAAATATTTTAGTAATACCTTTGTTCAGATCTCACCTTTAACAAAAAACTGGGAAGCATTGGGATTAAGTGTTATACTCAAGGTCAACCACATAGCAGAGCCAGTGTGAGGAGAGTCTTTTGATACCCAGTCCAAGATTATGGATTTATATGTAGTATTTTTCTGTGGCTTATTTTGATGATTAAAAGCCAGTAAATAAAAAACATCTTTCCTCTTGAGTTGTCCCAAGTCTTTCCAAAAAACTCTACTTTTTGGAAAGACTTCACATGCAATTAGATAGATATTATTCTCTCCGTAGGGATAATATCTGCATAAAAGGTAATGATTTACATCCTTAACACGTTAGCAGGGACTGATTTATCTGATTAACCCACAGCAAATAGCCTAAGGGAAAAAGAGTCAGGAAGTTTTGTTGATATAATATTCCTAGGAGATAATATGCTGTGATAGGGGCTACATGCCTCAGGAAATCTGAGATTCTAAATCTGAAAAGAAATATCTCCATATAATACTGAAAGGAAAATAGGGGCAAATTACTCCCTCTTATTCAATATATTTCTGGATATGGTTGTGATCTGAATCAAAAGGTCATATCTAATACAATAATAAATAGTAATAATTATGGTAATAATTGCCATTTTCAAGCATCTCTTAGTAGCTAGTCTTTACGCAATTAGTGCAGTTTGTTAAATGTGTGCTTTTAGCCACGTAGCAAGAAACCTAATATTATTTTAAATATAAGAAATATGAAAATGAATCCATAGAAAGTAAATAACAGTATAAAATTATCCCATTAATTTAGTGATGGATTTAGATCTTGATCTAAAGTATTTCTGGCTTAATACTACGTTATATAAAAGCATGTTATTTTAATTAAAATATATTATCTAACATAATTTTAAGGCAATATTGGAATAATTCCTGGTGTCTGGATGACCTAAGAAAGTAGAGCTTAGTGCTGTGATATCCATGTGAACTTTCAAGAATGGAAATAAGACAGCTCCAGATTCATATTGACATCGAAACTCATACTTACTATGGACTTAAGCTATTTCAATTCTCTTTTTTTCATTTACTAATACTATAAAATTTGATAAGAGTCTGTACATGAATAGACTTTTTCAAGAACTGAGTGAAAATTACTTAGGTAGAGACAACATGTGTTCAATAATTGATAGTATTATTGTTAAAATTGCTTATGATAAAAAACCCTGGTTATGTGATATAATGTACCAGACACAAAATATACTGGGCATCACATGATTTCAAAATATTGGTGTTACAATGTCCCTTTCACAAGCCCTTTTGAGAGTTTATACAAATTTGAGGAGTTTATGAAATAATGAAATTTGAAAGTCAGAAAAGTATAATGGAAAAAGTGCTCCTGTTCTAATCACAAATTCCAAACAGTTATTAAGTGGTGCATTCAACTGTTATGAAATCATACGAACATATTGGTTCTTTATACGGAATGTCCATATTTTGGGGGCCATGCCTGTGCTGTTATGATTGCAAACTTTTGAATACCGCTCCTGTTACAATTAATAAATCGCATGATTTTTTACAAGGCATTTATTCACAACTTTTTTTTTCTTGCAGGAAGGTTGACATAAACTGAAGCCAGTAAAGTGTAGTGAAATTAATAAAAACTTGAATTTCAAATCCTAGTTTTTTTAAGTTTTAAAATGCAATTTTATCCATATTTAGCCATGAAACTTGTGTTTCAAGGAATATTACAAAACCAATCATTTTTGTCATCTGTATAGTATGCATGAAAAGTTCCAAGGATTAAATTTGATAAGATATGTAAAAACCTTGCATGTTGGGTGACAATAAACTAAGCAGCATAAATATGAATTATTATTAAATAATAATTAAGTTGATACTGTCATATTTTCAAAATTCTATGTGTCCATATCAGTTTACTTTCTAAAAGAGATGCATTAGATTTTTAAAATTTGTCTTGCAAGTAAAAAAGTTGATTGTTATTTATATTCATGAAAAAATATTCACCACTAGTTTTGGACAATACTAATAAATAAACTAATAAATAAACTGTAGATTTATTAATATAATTATATTTCTATTTTTCCCACTTATACAACAGATACTTTACATAATAGGAAAGATAAACTAAATTTGGAAACCAATTAACCTCTATGATATTTAATCAAATGTGGGTTTTTTTTGAAATCTTAGAATTGGATTTTTGTATAAATCAACTGAGTATGTAGGACTACATTAAGTGTATGATCATATAAAAGCATATAATTTTATCATATTTGTTTATCTGAATATACATTTTATATATATACATATATTTATATTCTTTTACAAATTTGGACATGACAATTAAAATTGAATAAATTGTATTAAAATAATTTGGAGCAAATTAAATCTTTCCTATTGAAACAGCAGGTACAGAGTAAATTACAATTCTTCATAAACATAGCATTAACAAAGAATAAGCTTCTAAATATATTACATTTGTCATAGAAAAAAAGATTGAAAAATTGTATTAATATAAGCAAACCAGCATGAAGAAAGGCATGTTATATTAAAAATCATTTACATAACTAATGTATTTTAAATGTGAAGAACAATTTTGGTGTATATTAAAAGGTACAAAGTTTTCCACCAAGATTTGTACAAAATCATCTTTTCAGCAATGCAGATTTGAATGTTTAGGAACTGAGGATCATATTTGACTGATCTGTTAATTCTATTTTCAAATACACTTTTTAAGTACGTTTAAAATAGCTCTGTCCATGTTACTTATACTTAGAAATTATTATCATATGCATTTATTGACAATATCAGATGTAACTGGATTCTTGTCTTTTATTTTTAGAAGATCTAATTACAACATTGGCTGACAGTTAGCCTCTTCTAATCACAAGTTCATATAATTGAACAAAGCTAATTGAAGGTACCAAACCATGTCAGCATGCTGGATAATCTAAAGAGGTTGAGACTCGGTAAAAATTAAGTTGACTTATTCAAAGTGTCACTATGTTATTAATCAAAATCCAGATTATTTCTTTACTAACATGTATAAATTAAGCTACATTTGTTTCTTTTTAATCTGAGAAAAAATATGTCTCAAAATAATGTTTGTAGAATGTAGTAGAATTAACTTTCAGATCTCTTTACTTTCTATATAATCAATAAAGTACTTTGACTATTGTTGCTATTCAACAATACATTGTTTATGATTGATGAATAAAAAAATGCTGTGCACATGTTTGCACTCTGAAATGATACATTCTTAGCATGATTTCCACCCCCCCCATTTACAAATGTACCTTGCTTTTTACATGTATTTCTCAAAAAGAGTATTTTAAAATAATATTCAAGAGCTGCTATTACATGAACCTGCTAATTTTTTGTTAAATGTCTATAATGAGTTTCTAACGTACATATGAATAATAAGTGGTGAGAGGTTTCTTGACTGAGTGTTAACATCTAAATTCAGTGTTCTTTCATTTTCAGTGAGAAATCTCAGTTTACTCAGACTGAAATGTAAATATAGTCGGTTTAATATAATCATTATCCATGTTGGTTACAAATAGAATCTTCCCAATTAATAAATCTCATAGATTTTAAATTGCCCTACTAAATTCTATTCCATTATTTTTTAATCTTTCAGGAGAGAAAGAAATCTTTGAAGAGATGAAAGCTATTTCATTTTCTAATTCATGGACAGAAAACTGAATTGTTCACATTATATGTGTGTCAGATAAGTTTTAAATTATCTCTGCCCATTTTGAAGTTTTCTAGAGAGATCTGAGTTGGAAATTGAGTAGAATAACACATGATTTTAAGAATAATGAGTGTTTCTCTGATTGACTCATTTCACTTAGCATAATACTCTTTTTTTTTTTTTAATTTATTTCTAAGAGAGAGAGAGACAGCATGAGCAGGGGAGGGTCAGAGAGAGAGGGAGTCACAGACTGAAACAGGCTCCAGGCTCTGAGCTGGCAGTCAGCACAGAGCCTGACATGGGGCTCGAACCCACGAACCACAAGATCATGACCTAAGCGAAAGTCAGACGCTTAACCGACTAAGCCACCCAGGCGCCCCAGCATAATACTCTTTAGTTCCATCCGTATCATGGCAAGTGGCAATATTTAATTCTTTTTTATGGCTGAGTAATATTTCATTCTTTATCAATTCTTCTTCTTTTTTTCTTTTACAAATAGTTTATTGTCAAATTGGTTTCCATATAACACCCAATGCTCATCCCCACAAGTGCCCCCCTCCATGCCCATCTCCCTCCTCCCCCCTCATATCCATCAGTCCTCAGTTTGTTTCTCAGCATACAAGAGTCTCTCATGGTTTGCCTCCCTCTCTCTCCCTAACTATTCTTCCCTTTCTTCTCCCTCATGGTCCTCTGTTAAGTTTCTCCTGATTCACTTATAAGTGCAAACATCTGGTAGCTGTCCTCTGCCTGACTTATTTCGCTCAGCATAACACCCTCAAGTTCCATCCACATTGCTACAAATGGCCAAATTTCATTCTCTCTCTCATTGCCATGTAGTATTCCTTGGTATAGATAAACCACATCTTCTTCATCCATTCGTCATTTGATGGACACGTAGGCTCTTTCCATGAGTTAGCTATTGTTGAGAGTGCTGCTATGAACATTGGGGTACATGTGCTCCTATGCCTCAGCATTTCTGTATCCCTTGGGTAAATTCCTAGCAGTGCTATTGCTGGGTCATAGGGGAGTTCTACTGTTAGTTTCCTGAGGAACCTCCACACTGTTTTCCAGAGGGGCTGTACCAGTTTACATTCCCACCAACAGTGTAGGAGGGTGCCCGTTTCTCCACATCCTCGCCAGCATCTAGAGTCCTCTGATTTGCTCATTTTAGCCACTCTGACTGGCGTGAGGTGGTATCTCAGTGTGGTTTTGATTTGTATTTCCCTGATGAGGAGGGATGCTGAGCATCGTCTCATGTGTCTGTTGGCCATCTGGATGTCCTCTTTGGAGAAGTGTCTGTTCATATCTTTTGCCCATTTCTTCACTGGGTTGTTTGTTTTTTGGGTGTGGAGTTTGGTGAGTTCCTTATAGATTTTGGATATTAACCCTTTATCTGATATGTCATTTGCAACTATCTTTTCCCATTCCGTTGGTTGCCTATTAGTTTTGTGGGTTGTTTCCTTTGCTGTGCAGATTCATCTTTCTCTATTCATAGTCAATGGACATTTTGCCGTTTCCATAAAATTTGGCTATTGTAGATAATGTTGTTATAAGCATGAAGGTGCACATATCCCTTTAAATAATTATTTTTATATTCTTTGGGTGAATATCTAGCAGTACAATTGGTGGATAATAGAGTAGTTATATTTTTAACTTGTCTGTCAGTTTCCCACTTTGGTCTGAGACAAGTTACTCAATGTTAATTGCTTCCTTTTACTATCTGCTAAATTTTTTTTTGTTTTAGGAAAACATCCCTCAGGTTATCCTGAAGATTATTTGTCTTCAAAAATTTTAAATATAGCATTTTAAAAGAAGGTGAAGAAAGTTTATCCTGTATGGAGACAAGATCTGGTAAAAGCTTTTTAAAGCAGACTTCAGCAAACTAGACTTGTTTGAGGCAAAATTCTAGTTTTATTAAAAATTGTATTGCTATTTAAGAACTAAGTTCTTTTTCTGGAAAAATACCCTGAATTTGGATCAAGAATTCAGGCAATACCTCTGCAATCCACAATAAAGAGTATTTATGTGAGATAACTGTATTCCACTACTTTTACAGAGATTCTTGATTGTTCAGCAATTTACCCAACAAGTACTTATTGCACACTTAACTGTCTGCTTGGCACAGGGATACAGCAAATCACTCCAGCCTCATGGAGGTTATATTCAGACGGAAGAGAAGACAATAAACAAAACAAGCAAGTATCTTGCTCATCATTAAATCATGTGGATATCTTCTATTAAAAAATAAATAAAGCAGAGTAGTAGGATGGGAAATGTTGGTAGAGTCAGCTGTTTTGCAATTGTAGATGAGTGATGAATGACCAGGAAAGACCTCTGTAAGAAGGAAACATTAGAATAAGAACTGAGAGGGGAAGTACAAATAATGGGTTTAATAAGAGGCCAATGACTCTAGGCAGAAAGCAATCTTATGCAGAGAACTTTCCTTACATCTTTAAGAAACAACATGGAGGTGAGGGTCAGAGTGGTAGAAGATGAGGTCCTAGGGTAATGTTGGGCAAAGGAGGAAGCAGTATTTGAGTAGGGCTTTGTAAACTATCTTAAAAACTTTGTTTTGCAAATGAACATAGGAGAAGGGGGAAAAGGAGAGAGAGGCAAACTATAGAGAACAAACTGAGGATTGATGGAGGGAAGGTCGTCAAGGGATGGGCTAAATGAGTGATGGAGGTCACTTGTTTTGTTGAGCACCGGGTGTTATGTGTAAGCAATAATTTCTGCTCCTGAAACCAATTCTACTCCTGAAACCTATATTACACTATATGTTAACTAACTAGAATTTGAGTAAAAACTTGAAACTGAATAATGAATGATGAATGAATGAATGAATAACTTTGTTTTATTGTTGCTTGTTTTAATGGGTCAGAAATTCTCCAGAGGACATGGAGCAGAGGACCTATGTGGCCTGATTTTGGTTTTTAATAAGATCACTCTGGTTGCTGTGTTAATGATAGATTAAAGGGTAAAGAATAGCAGAGAAGCCAGGAGAAGATATTGATGGTTAGGATGGGAGCAACAACAGAAGAAAAATGGTAAATTCTGGATTTTTAAAAAAGTTAGTATCAATGTGATTTGCCAAAGGACCACATTTGGATAGTAAGGGAAAAAGATATATCCCTGATAACTCTGAATTATTTTACATCTACAACTAGAAAAATGAAGTGAGCTAGGAATATTATGAAATTAGCTGATATTGTGGTGAATATTAGTAATCAATTGGAAAAATATAATTTGATACAATTCTTAGCTATAGAGTAGAGATGTCTAGTAGGAAACTGGGTATGCAAATTTAGATTAGAGTTAAGATTTGAAAGTCATTGGTATATTGAAGCATATTTAAAACCATAAAGCTAGATGACTTTACCTACAGAGTCTGTATAGAGAGAAAATAGAACAGATCCAACAGCTGAGTCCTCGACACTCTGACTAGAAGTCAAAGAGATGAAGAAAAACCAGCTAAGAAGACTAAGAAAGAATGGTTTCAGTGACAAAACAAAACAAAACAAAACAAAACAAAAAACAAACAAAAAAAAACAACCCCAGGGAAGTGTGATATAAGTCAGGGGAAGAAAATGCTTTCATGATGAAAGAGCTGTTTAAAAAAAAAATAAAACAAGCAAACATTGCTTAGAATATCCATTAGGGTAGAAATATTCCAATTCACTAGATGTAGCTTGGCCAAGATCACCGATGTCAGAACAGAAATGGTTTGGTAGCATGGTGGAGTAAAAGACTGACTGGAATGGCTTCAAGTGTAAGTGGCAGCAGTAACATCAGAGACAGTGAATATAAATGACCATTTTAGGAAATTTATATGAGGAAAGAAATGTGGTAGTTAGAGATATTTAGAGAGTTGAAAAGAGAAGAAAGAGTTTTTTTCTTTTGCTTTGTTCTAAGATGGGGAAAGTAATTACTAGTGGGTAAGATCTTCTAGAGACCCCATATATATGATGCAGGAAAACAAGCAATGCCATACTGGGGTCATGTCACTGTGTAGGTGAAAAAGGTTAAGATCTAGTATATGTATATATGACTTAGTGTTAGATAGGAGTAGACATGTTTCAACCATAATACAAATATTGAAGACATATTATACCAACACAAGAGGTAGTATATGTGAGAGAAAAGTTTGCATACCTTTTTATGAGATAATAGAAAATATACATACTGATCTCTGTTCCTGGTTCCTGGTATGGAGTTCCTAAAACTCCTGTGAATTTCTAAGTGATAAGAGCACTAGGAGCATCTTCTGTTCTAACGAGTAAACTCTGGATGGCTCCTAGGTGCGTGCTGATCAGCAGAAAAACCAAGCCATGAATAAAATCTCATAATTTTCACTCCCACTCTACCTTCCGCACTTCTAAAAGAGAGGAGAGGAGCTGAAAATGGAATTAGTAATTGACCGTGCCCACATGAAAAAGTCTCCATTAAAATCCCAACAGTGTGGAGTTAAGAGAGGTCCCAGAGACACAACATGACTATGTAGTGAAAGGGTGAGGCACTTCAAATTCTGCTCTTGAGGATCTCTGATACATTGACCTGTGCATCTTTTCATTTGGCTGTTCATCTGTATCTTTTACCATACTATTTAATAAACTGGGAAATGTAAGTAAGCCTTTCACTTCCTTCTGTGAGCTGCTCTAATAATAATCAAATACAATAAGAAGGAGGTCTTGGGAACCTCTGACTTGTCGCCATATTGGGCAGAAGCCGTGGGTGACCTGAGGGCCTACTATTTGCAACTGGATTCTGAAGTGGACAGACTGATTTTTTTAATCTACGGAATCTGACACTGTCTTTACATAGGCAGTGTTGGAATTAAGTTAAATTATAGGACATCCAGTTGTTGCTGCAGAATTATTGGTTTATGAAGGAAAAACCCAGACATGTGGTAAGAATAAGTTTTTGTGTAAAAATAAAGGAGAAACACAAGAGGAAGAATGAATTGAGTTTTCTCTCTCACACATTTTTTGGCTTTCTCATTAAAGAGGGAGGAAAATCATCAGCGAGGAGAGTAAATTATGATCGCTGAGGAGTTTTAACTCTTTAGATTTGACTGAGATAATTTTTTAGTTCAAAATTATATTTTAGGGGGGCGCCTGGGTGGCTCAGTAGGTTAAGCACCCGACCTCTGCTCAGGTCATGATCTCACGGTTTGTGGGTTCGAGCCCTGCATTGGGCTCTGTGCTGACAGCCAGCTCAGAGACTGGAGTCTGCTTCAGATTCTGTATCTCCCTCTCTGTCTGACCCTCCCTTGCTCACACTGTCTCTCTCTCTCTCTTTCTCTCTCAGAAATAAATAAAACATTAAAAAAATTATATTTTAAGTGTTCTCTAGGTTTTATCTAGCCACATCCTCCTCCCAGATTCAGGAGTAAAGAGTAGGTTAAAAATGGTATTTAACCAGATAAATGCTACATACAAGAAAATAAAAGAGATAGAAAGGTAAGAGCATAGCCAACACAAGATTAAGGATTTGCTTGTAACATGAGATTGGAACAGAGATAAGGAAGAATATGTAGGAAGTGATACACAATGGAAAATGGCAGGGTCAATGGATTGCATGTTCTATAAGGAAGTTCTATGAGGAAGTGCTGAAGTAATATTTATGTTAGCATACTAGGTCAACAAATTTAAGCTTTTGGAAGTAATGGCCAGAAATTGAAATATTCGACCCTGGAGTGATGAAAATGACAAGTTTAAGGTTAAGATGATGGCAACATGGGTATCATAGAAAACATGATGTTGTGGTCAGGGCTCCTATTATCAAAGCATAGTTTGAAACAGCCAAAGCTAGGGGTGCCTGGGTGACTCAGTCTGCTGAGTGTCCAAATCTTGAGTTTCTGCTCAGATCATGATCTCACAGTTCCTGAGTTTGAGCCCCAGAGCTGAGCCTGCTTTGAATTCTCTCCTTGCCCCTTTCATACTTTCTCTCTCTCATTCTCTCTCAAAATAGGTGAATAAACTTTTAAAAAGTCAACAAATAAAAAAATAAAATAATCAAAGCTAAAAGCACACCAACCATGATAAATACACCAAATAGTAAAATTTTGTCATAAAGTTGTTCATAAAGCATTCATCTCAGCTTTTTATTATCTTTAGAATCTATAAATGTTGTTCATATTTTCACAAATGATATAAGAATCACTTTTCTCTATTTCAGTCATGATTTATCAGTTTTACTTGTTTTTTTGAAAAAACATGTTTTACTAGTTCTCTTTGCTGTACACTATTTTATTACTTACACAATAGTTTTATTTTCTTTCTTCTAATTTCTCTATGTAAAATTTGCCAGACTTTTTCCACTTACTTGAGAAGAATATTTAATTTATAATAGGCTTTAAGAAGAATAATTTAGGTACAGCCTTTTAAGAGTTTCTGCTTCTTAAGATAAATAAGTGGAACATTTTGTTAAAAGCTATGCCTTACGTATTTTTAAATGCTTTGCATGTTTTCTTAAATTGACTTGCTGAAATGACATTGCCTTTCATGTGTCTTAAAAGTACCATGTGAATCTACTGAAAAAATAAAAATATTTGCCAGTCTGATAAACCCAAATAGAATCTTAACTATCATTATTTGCTTGCTTTCAGGTTCAATATTTATTATGTAAGAGCAATTTTATATCTTCTTGTAAATTATTTTCTTTTCCTTTGTACCATTATCCTTTGAGTTGTTCATTATTTTATTTATTTACAAGGCATTTTATGTATTAAGAATATTATTTTCTTTTTTTAATTATTTTAAATGTTTATTTATTTTTGAGAGAGACAGAGACAGAGTGTGATTGGGTGAGGGGCATAAAGAGAGGAAGACAGAATCCAAAAGAGGCTCCAAGCTCTGTGCTGTCAGAACAGAGCCCAATTTGGGGCTCAAACCCACCACCAGTGAGATCATGACCTGAGCCACGGTCAATTGCCTAAACAAGTTAGCCATCCAGGAGCCCTAATTATTTTTTTTTTAATCAAGTAACCTAAAATTTCAAATGTTATTTATCTTTTCAGTTTTTGATCTTATACTTAGAGAGAACTTGCCTATCCTCCACATTATTTAAACAGGAACCTATACGTTTATGATAAAATTTTATAGATTTTAAAACATTTAATTTTTTAATTTGATTATGTGTTATGTCTATCACATGGTTGTATTGTCACAATTAAATATCCCTTTTTTTAATGGATGTTCCTTTTCTGATATATGGAGTAAAAACTTGGAAAAGGGTTATTAATTTGGAGAGAAGGCAGATGAAGAAAAACTATCTTTCTAAAAGTTAATATTTCTTGTGGGTATTCTGTCTTGATCAGATTTGGATCAGTACAATAACTAATTGTATGTGTAACTCTGTTATGGACATAATTCATTGACTAATGTTATGTACTTATTATTCTCTGAGAATAAAAATAATAACAGTAAAACCTAAACACAATGATATATATTATTTATAAGCTGGGAACGGTAGATATTATAGCTTAAAATGAAAGTTCAGAAGCTAATAAATGATAAATATTTTAGTCAATGTTAATTTTAAAAGGTCTATGTGATTTGATTAAATTTTTGCTGGTTTGTTTTTTATTTTTTAAAATCTACCTTTTAAATGTTTAACTGAATTTATTTTTAAGTATATTAATTTCAGATATACTTAGACTATTAAATAATTGTTTACTACCTAAATTATTTTTATATGTTCTTCAGGTTGTCTGCTAGGGCATTATTAAGTTACTCCACATTTATGGGTAACTCATACTATTGAATTATACAAAGGGAAAAAAAACATATGAAACAAACAGCTAAGATAATCTTATTTTAAAAAAGGAGACTGTATTTGTTTAAGGCAGACTAGACCTTTAAAACTCTGAGTTTTATCAATTGCATTGTCTGCAATTTGTGAAAATCATATTATAACAAAAGCAGGAAAAATTTTCTTCAGACAAGTATTGGCATTGAAAACTTTTTCATGAGGCTAAGGGTCAGTTGACATGCTCCAAACTAAGCAGAGAACAATCTTCATGTATAAATTTAAAATTGTCTCTATGTTGTAATAATTATTTTGCTGCACTCCAAATGCACCAATTAAACTGCAAATAACTTTTGCATAACTTTACAATAATCTCAACATGAAAACATGTGGGACTGGGTCTAAATCTTAAATAACAAGAATGAATTTTAAGGCTAATGAAAATTTTTAAGTAGCTGTAAAATACTAACATTAAAAAAAATTTTACCCAATTTAAAATTATCTATCTAAGTAATCTATCATGTAATAGTACTACAAAATGAGTTCTTATCCTTACTACACCAATAAAACTGATTATTCTTTTTTCATCAATGGTGCCCTAATTTTCAAATAAAACTGTTATTTGACTTTTTATAGTGCATCTTAACACTGGTTATTCTAATTTTTTGTAAGTTTTTCCTTGACTCCTTGGATACCATTCTCACCTAGGCCTTCTCCTATCCTTTTAAGGATTACTTTGAACTGGGAGGAGGGGCAAGATGGCGGAGAAGTAAGGAGCTCCGTACTTGCACTCGCCCCCATACATCACACGGAAAAGATCTGAAGCCATTGGAAACCTTACAAAACCTGAGAGATTTGGAGAAAAAGGATGCAGAATCCACTGGGAAAGCCTTCTAACATGAGTGCGAACTGGGGAAAATAAAATCAGACAGGGATCGTAACTCCAGGGTCTGAGGCGTTTCCCCTCTGTGGGGAGTGAGAGGGGAAAAAGAGAGAGTCCAAAACAGAAAAATCTCCACCCGGGGGGTAAACCTCCACTCGGGGCATAGAAAGACCATACTTACCAACTACCTGCATGCCAGGTCCCCTCGCACCAACTGGTCCTGGGGCTACTGAGCACACAGACTGCTTCTTTGTGCTGGCTCCTTGCTGGCTGCACTTCAGAGTAGCCGTGCACCTGCGGCCATTGTCCTCCCAGCGGGCTTGGGCCCCTGGAAGAGCCGCGCGGACACCGGGCGTCCACGCTCCTGGCTGGCTGGAACTCTAGAGGGAAGGCAAAGAGCTAAACACTGGGAGATTTGCCTGTGAGTTCCGGTTTCGGATGACGAGCCAAAGAGGGGCCTGGTTTTCCTCACTCCAGTGGGCTCGGTGCACCCGGCAGGCAAGCCCCCACCTGTGCTCCCCAGCCCGACACAGAGAAGGAAGCAGCGATTCTGACTCCACCCCCAGAACTCGGCAGAGGGCCTGGGATTGCTCCGAGGGGGTTGCCTGGGAAGCTGTGTCTAAGGCAATTTCAGCGGGGCACGCGGACTGGGATTTGGAGATTGGGACTGGCCCGGGTTGAAGAGTGCAACCAACTTCGGCTGCGTCCCCGGAACGGGGAGTTGACACGCCAAAAAAAAAAAAAAGCGAGCTGCAGCGCGGGGTTCAAGAAGGGACTGGAGCACCGTCACTCTCCTCCCCACAATCGCCAAGGCAGAACCCCCGCCTGAGGCATTGGATCATGCCACGCCCATCCCTGCCTGAGAGGTGCCCTCCTCCCTTTTTTTTTTCTCTTCTTCTTCTTTCTCCTTTCTCTCTTTTTTCCCCAGAACACTGACCTGATTAACTCCAGTCCCAGCTTGCTTAAACAATCACAACGAGTCCATTCTGTAGATGTAAATTCTACACCTACCGACATCTTCATCTCTTTCTCTCAGGAGTAATTAGACTATATAGTTTCTCTGGATAATTCCAGCACCCTTCTCTCACCTATCCAACCATATTCAACCCTTTAGCTCTTTAAAAAAAGCTTCTTATCCATTCTGCCTGTTCATTCTATTTCCGATTTTGCCTCATCCCCACCCTGGCTTCTCTCTCTTTCTCTATGCTCTTCAACCAGCACTGCATACACATGGCTATTTAACTGTAGCTGGGAAATCCAGGTATATGCCTTAAACCATTCTTTGTCCATCGGGTTTCTTCTTTTTTCCTTTTTTTCCTCCTTTTTGACCCTTTTATGTATTTTACACTCTATTATTCGCCCTCCCTCCTCCATCTTTTCTCTTAACTTTTTCGTTTCCCCTCTCGCTTTGCATGTTAGTTGAATTAGCCTGTGCGTTTGTGTGCTCCTGCTCCCTGTGTGTTTGTCTGTCTGTTTTCTTTTCCAGGGCTACCTCAGGAACAAGCTGGAGTACACAAGGAGGAGAGTCCCAAATATCACTATGAAGAGGAAAATAAAATAACCAAGGTCCCAACAAGACAGACCAAGAGATATCATTCAAAAAACACTCTCTGAAAGGATAGGCTCTGGACAGTCGAAGAGTCTTCTTGGATACAGCAGCGCTTATAGATACAGAGAGCATAACAGTTCTTTAAAACCAACAAGAGACGGAAAGCTAACTAAGATGACGAAATGAAAGAGCTCTCCTCCAAAGAAATTCTAAGAAGAAATGACAGCTAATGAACTGCTCAAAACAGATATCAGCAGCATAAGTGAACAAGATTTTAGAATAATAATCATAAAATTAATAGTTTGGCTTGAAAAAAAACATAGGGGACATCAAAGAAACTATGGCTACAGACAGGGCGGAAAATTTAAAAAGGCATGAAGAATTAAAAAATGCAATAAATGAGATAAATAATAAATTAGAGGCCTCCAATGCACGGAATGAAAAGGCAGAAAGGAGAATAAGTGATTTAGAAGGCACCATTATAGAAAAACAAGGAGCTGACAAAAAAAAGAAACAAACTGATCCAGGATCAAGAAAGAAGAGTTCGAGAGCTCGGCTATATGGTCAAACGCAACAATATCTGTATCATAGGAATCCAAGAAGAGGAAGAGAGAAGGGAAGGTGCTGAAGGAGTCCTGGAACAAATTATAGCAGAGAACTTCCCTGACCTGGGGAAGGAAGTAAATGTTGAAATACAATAGGCTTTCGGGTGCCTGGGTGACTTAGTCGGTTAAGCGTCCGACTTTCACTTAGGTCATGATCTCACGGTTCATGGCTTTGAGCCCTGCGTCAGGTTCTGTGCTGACTGTCAGCTCAGAGCCTGGAGCCTGTTTCAGTCTGTGACTCCCTCTCTCTCGGACCTTCCCCTGCTCGTGCTGTCTCTGTCTCTCTCTCCTAGAAATAAATAAAACATTAAAAAAAAATGAAATACAAGAGGCTCAGAGGACTCCCCTCAGACGTAACTTGAATCAATCTTCTGCACGGCATATCATAGTGAAAATGGAAAAATACAAGGACAAAGAATTTTGAAAGTATCTATGGAGAAAAGGACCCTAACATAGAAAGGGAAACCTATCAGAGTGGTGACAGACCTATCTACTGAAATTTGGCAGGCCAGAAACGAATGGCAAGAGATCTTCAATGTGATGAACAGTAAAAATATGCAGCCAAGAATCCTCTATCCAGCAAGCCTGTCATTCAAAATAGAAGGAGAGAAAAAAACATTTCCAAATAAACAGAAATTGAAAGAATTTGTCACCACTAAGCCAGTGCTACAAGAAATCCTGAGGGGGACACTCTGAAGGAAAGGTAGCAAGGAACAAAGATACCAGAGACACCACCACAAACATGAACCCTACAAAAGATACAAAGACTCTAAACCCACATATTTCAATCATAACACTGAATGTAAATGGGCCGAATGCTCCAATCAAAAGACATAGGGTAGCAGAATGGATAAAAAATCAAAATCCATCTATATGTTGTCTACAAGAAGCTCATTTTAGACTGGAAGATACCTACAGATAAAAAGTAAGGGGATGGAGAAATATGTATCATGCTACAGGAAATCAAAAGAAAGCTGGAGTAGCGATACTTATATCAGACAAACTGGACTTTAAATTAAAGACAATAACAAGAGATGAAGAAGGGCACTACCTAATAATTACAGGGTCCATCCATCAGGAAGATCTAACTATCATAAATGCTTATGCACCGAATATGGGAGCACCTAAATATCAAAACAATTAATCACAAACAGAAACAAGCTTCTAGATAAGAATGTGCTAATAGCAGGGGACTTTAATACTCCTCTTACAGCAATGGATAGGTCAACCAGTCAGAAAATCACTAAAGAAATAATGGATTTGAAAGACACATTGGACCAGATGGACCTGATGGATATATTTAGAACTTTACATCCTGAGGCCAGGGAATTTACTTTCTTCTTAAGTGCGCATGGCACATTCTCCAAGATAGATCACATACTGGGACATAAAGCAGCCTTCAATAAATATAAAAGAATTGAGATCATACCATGCACACTCTCAGATCATAATGCTTTGAAACTTGAAATCAATTACAAGAAGAAGTCTGGAAAATCTCCCAAAACATGGAGGTTAAAGAACACCCTTCTAAAGAATGAATGGGCCAATCAGGCAATTAGAGAGGAAATTAAAAAATATATGGAAACAAATAAAAATGAAAACACAACAATCCAAAATCTATGGGATGTGGCAAAGGCAGTCATAAGAGGAAAGTACATTGCCCTCCAGGCCTATTTCAAGAGATTAGAAAAAGCGCAAGTCCAAAATCTAACAGCTTGCCTAAAGGAACTAGAGGCAGAGCAACAAGAATGTCCTAAACCCAGTAGAAGAAGAGAAATAGTAAAAAATAGAGCAGAAATAAACAACATAGAGACCAAAGACACAATTGAACAGATCAATGAAACCAAGAGTTGGTTTTTTGAAAAAGTAAACAAAATTGACAAACCTCTAGCCAGACTTATCCAAAAGAAAAGAGAGAGCACCCAAATAGACAAAATTATGAATGAAAATGGACTTACTACAACCAACCCCTCAGAAATAAAAGCAATTATCAGGGAATATTATGAAAAATTATATGCCAACAAATTGGACAACTTAGAAGAAATGGACAAATTCCTAAACACACACTCACTACCAAAATTCACATGGGAAGAAATAGAAAACCTGAACAGACCCATAACGAGTGAAGAAATTGAATCAGTGATCAAAAATCTCCCAACAAATAAGAGCCCTGGACCTGATGGCTTCCCTGGAGAATTCTACCAGACATTTAAAACAGAATTAATCCCAATTCTTCTCAAGCTATTCCAAAAAATAGAAAGCGAAGGAAAACTCCTGGACTCAGTTTATGAAGCCAGCATCACTCTGATTCCCAAGCCAGACAGACATCCAGCAAAAAAAGCGAACTACAGGCCAATATCCTTGATGAATACGGATGCAAAAATCCTCAACAAGATCCTTGCAAATCGAATCCAGCAGCATATCAAAAGAATCATCCACCAAGATCAAGTGGGATTCATTCCTCGGTTACAGGACTGGTTCAACATTCGCAAATCAATCAATGCGATACATCACATCAATAAAAGAAAAGATAAAAACCATATGATCCTGTCCATAGATGCAGAAAAAGCATTTGACAAAATACAGCATCCCTTCTTAATAAAGACGCCAGAGAAAGTCGGGATAGAAGGAACCTACTTAAACATCATCAAAGCCATCTATTAGAAGCCTTCAGCTAACATCATCCTCAATGGGGAAAAACTCAGAGCTTTCCCCCTGAGATCAGGAACACGACAGGGATGTCCACTCTCACCACTGTTGTTTAACATAATGCTGGAAGTCCTAGCATCAGCCATCAGACAACAAAAGGAAATCAAAGGCATCAGAATTGGCAAAGAGGAGGTCAAACTTTCACTCTTCGCAGATGACATGATACTCTACATCAGAAACCCAAAAGACTCCACCAGAAGCCTACTAGAACTGATCAAGAATTCAGCCAAGTTGCAGGGTACAAAATCAATGTACAGAAATCGGTTGTATGTTTATACACCAACAATGAAGCAACAGAAAGAAATCAAGAAACTGATCCCATTCACAATTGCACAAAAAACTCTAAAATACCTCGGAATAAACCTAACCAAAGGTATAGGAGATCTGTATGACAAAAACTACAGAAAACTTATGAAGGAAATTAAAGAAGACACAAAGAAATGGGAAAACATTCCATGGTCATGGATAGGAAGAATAAATATAGTTAAGATGTCATTACTACCCAAAGCAATCTACAAATTCAATGCAATTCCAATCAAATTGCACCAGCATACTTCTCAAAACTAGAACAAACTATCTTAAAATTTGTATGGAACCACAAAAGACCCCGAACAGCCAAAGTAATACTGAAAAATAAAACCAAAAAGGGGGGTATCACCATCCCAGACTTTAGCCTCTACTACAAAGCTGTCATCATCAAGACAGTATGGTATTGGCACAAAAACAGACACATAGGCCAATGGAATAGAATTGAGAACTCAGAAGTTGGTCCCAAAGTATACAGCCAACTAAACTTTGACAAAGCAGGAAAGAGTATCCAACGCAAAAGACAGCCTTTTTAACAGATGGTGTAGGGAGAACTGGACAGCAACATGCAGAAAAATGAAACTAGATCATTTTCTCACACCATGCACAAAAATAAACTCAAAATGGATCAAGGACCTCAACGTGAGACAGGAAACTATCAACACCCTAGAGGAGAAAGCAGGAAACAACCTCCTTGACCTCCACTGCAGCAACTTCTTACTGGACACATCCCCAAAAGCAAGGGAATCAAGAGCAAAAGTAAACGATTGGGTCCTCATCAGGATTAAAAGCTTCTGCACAGCAAAGGAAACAACGCACAAAACTAATAGGCAACCAATGGAATGTGAAAAGATAGTTGCAATCAGATAAAGAGTTAATATCCAAAATCTATAAGGAACTCACCAAACTACACGCCCGAAAAACAAACAACCCAGTGAAGAAATGGGCAGAAGACATGAACAGACACTTCTCCAAAGAGGACATCCAGATGGCCAACAGATACATGAAATGATGCTCAACATCCCTCCTCATCAGGGAAATAAAATCAAAACCACACTGAGGTACCACCTCACGCCAGTCAGAGTGGCTAAAATGAGCCAATCAGAGGACTCTAGATGTTGGCGAGGATGTGGAGAAATGGGCACCCTCCTACAGTGTTGGTGGGAATGTAAACTGGTACAGCCCCTCTGGAAAACCGTGTGGAGGTTCCTCAGGAAACTAACAGTAGAACTCCCCTATGACCTAGCAATAGCACTGCAAGGAATTTACCCAAGGGATACAGAAATGCTGATGCATAGGAGCACATGTCCCCCAATGTTCATAGCAGCACTCTCCACAATAGCTAAAACATGGAAAGAGCCTAAGTGTCCATCAACAGATGAATGGATCAAGAAGATTCATTGGTTTATCTATACCAAGGAATACTACACGGCAATGAGAGAGAGAATGAAATCTGGCCATGTGTAGCAACATGTATGGACCTTGAGGGTGTTATGCTGAGCGAAATAAGTCAGGCAGAGAAGGACAAATATGACATGCTTGCACATATAGGAGGATTAGGAGGAACTTAACAGAGGACCAAGCTGGAGAAGAAGGGGGGAAATGGTTGGGGAAAGGGAGAGAGGCAAACCATGAGAGACTCTTGAATGCTGACAAAAACTGAGGACTGATGGATATAGGAGGGAGGGGGGATGGGCATGGAAGAGGGCATTTGTGGGGATGAGCACTGGGTGTTATGTGGAAACTAATTTGACAATAAACTCTGTAAAAAAAAAAAAAACAAAAACAAAACAAAAACAAAAAAGGATTACTTTGAACTGGTTCAATGTTTCCTTCCCTCATCACCTAGAGTCACATAGTCAATAAAATAGAAAGTGGTCATCCAAATTTAATATCATACATCCAAACCGCAAGTCTTCTCATTAGGTTAAACTGTCATAATAAACTGTTATCATATCTATTTCCTTTTCTAACACAATTGCCATCACATTCATTCATTCACTCAAAATGCGGATACTGAGTACTTGCTATGTACTGGATACTTCCTAAGTGTTTTAGGTATATCATTGAATTATGTAGACGAAAATCCTCCCACTTCTAGAATTTATATTTTAGCAAGAGAAAAGATGATGAATAATACAAATAATAATAATAGGTAAACTATACTACGTAGAAGAGATGGCTTGCCTGTAGGAAGGAGAATCAGGAATGACCTGGCAAGGAGTCACAATTATAAGTTTGGCAGTCAGGAGAGGCCACAGTGAGGTGACTGACACTTGAGAAAAGACTTGAAGGATATGAGGAAGTTAATACGGAGATACCTGATAGAAAAGCATTCCAAGCTTAGGAAGAATACTCCCAGCCACAAGACCAAAGTGTCTCTGACATGCTGAAGAAAAAAATAGAGGTCACTGTTCTTAGAATGGAATGAACAGAAGTGGTCAGAGTTTGGGATTAATTAGATAGGACCTAGAACGCCTACAAATTGCAAAATCTGGAATTTTACTGTTTTGTGAGAATACAACATGGAAGTTCAGAGATGGAGGCAAAGGGACAAATAAGGGAGAATCTTCAAATAATCAAAATGAGTTTCTGTTGCTCAGAGAGGTCATCAGCAATAGCACGTGATATGTCATCAGATTCTGGATGTATCTTGAATGTAAATTCAAAGGATATGTAATTGTGAGAAAAAAGAAAACTAAATCATTATTATTATTATTATTATTATTATTAATTTATTTATTTATTTGGACCAACAAGGTGGATTTAGTATCAACACGGATGGAAAGCTGCATCTGGGGAAGATTTTAATCAGACTGTAGAGAGACCATATCAAGGGTCAGTTATTGACATGTTGAGTATTAGATGGCTAGGCAGGTGGATATAGAAGTCTGAAGTTCAGGACAAATGTTTGTATAGATGTGATTTAAGATCAGACAAACTTGGGGCGCCTGGGGGGCTTAGTCGGTTAAGTGTCCGACTTTCGCTTAGGTCATGATCTCGCGGTTCGTGGGTTCGAGCCCCGCGTCGGGCTCTGTGCTGACTGCCAGCTCAGAGCCTGGAGCCTGTTTCAGTCTGTGACTCCCTCTCTCTCTGACCCTCCCCTGCTCACGCTGTCTCTATCTCTCCTAGAAATAAATAAAACATTAAAAAAAAAAAAAGATCAGACAAACTCACTTTGAAAGTGAAAGTAGACAAAGAAAAAAGAGAAAAGGAATAAGGCTTGTGCCCAGGGTGCTTCCTCATTATTTCCCACTCAAATTGTTGGGAAACTCCTAACTATGCTCCATGATTTTAATTTTGATCATATGTAGTGGAATGCCTCTATTTTTATTATAGTTATTTTTCTACAACTCAGATAGTATTTCACATCTCCCACTCTGAAAGAAGAAAATTACAAAAATTTTACTTTGATGCTCAGGTGCTTAAGAATTTGAGCCATAATGGGGAACCTGGGTGCCTCAACCAGCTAAGCGTCCAACTTTTGCTCAGGGTACAATATTGTGGTTCTAGTGTTTGAGGCCTACTGTCAGGCTCTGTGGTAACAGCTCAGAGCCTGGAGCCTCCTTCAGATTCTGTTTCCCTCTCTCTCTGCCACTCCCCTTCATGCACTCTGTCTCTGTATCTCTCAGAAAATAAATAAACATTATGAAAAAAATAAGGGGTTGCCTGGGTGGCTCAGGTGGGGAGGCCTCCAACACTTGTTTTTGGCTCAGGTCATGATTCCAGAGTTTCATGAATCTGAGCCTCCCATCAGCCTCTGTGCTGGCAACATGGAGTCTGCTTGGGATTCTCTCTCTCTCTCTCTCTCTCTCTCCCTCTCTCTATGTCCCTGTGCCATTCACACTGTCTCTGTCTCTCTCAACAATAAATAAACTGTAAAATATTAAATAAAATTAAAAAAATACTTTGAGCCATACACTTTGTTCTTATACTTCCTTTTCCATACCATGCCTTATATCTCATCATATCATACTTCCTGTCAACCACATCACCAAATATTTTCATAATCTTACTTCTTCTTTTTATTCTGTTTGAAATGTTCTTTGCAAAGTTTCATTCTTTTTAGTTATGGTTTAAGACTTACTACTTTTATATAGATTTTTCCTGATCATGTCATAGAAATGTGTGCTTGCCTCCTCAATGCTTTTCATTACTTATATGCAGTGTGTTAGTAGAAAGTTGTATGTCTATATTCATCATTGCCCTGAGGATTTCTTGAAGACATATTGTACAGCCCATTTTAATCTAAAATAGTTCACTTAATAGAATATACATGGACTGAATGAGCAAAAGAATGGCCTGGTTCAATAAGAAGACATTAAATTACTTGGGTATATATCAATAGTCTGTCTTAAAATTGCACACCAATTGGTTACAAATATATATCTATTTATTTTGGGTACATGATGTGATAGAAAATATCATAAATACTTATTACTAGATTTATATTCATTTTCTGGAATACTCCTTTTAAACAATATATTTTATTAGCTCTCTCTGTAGTGAATCAGCCAAAAGTAATGTGAGGATGTGCTCATTCTGGAAGAATTATTTGATAACAGATATAATATGTAAGAGAGACTGATAGTGAAGAACACTTTTTTAAACATCAAAATTAAAAGGAACATAGAGAAATTCAAATTAATATAAGGATTCCATATAAAATGGCAAAATAACATCAGTCTCTGTCAATGGGAGTCATTAATATAAAGCTATTCTCATCTAGGCTGTTTCTAAACTGATAAAATGAAATTTATCATTTGAAAAACAATGACATAAACAATAATTTCATTCTGACTGAGGATATTGTTTTCAAATTGTTTCTGATTAACCATGGTGGGACCGTTTGAACAGACCGAAACAATCAATTCATTTGACAAGAACTATGAGTACTATAAAGTATTTTAGAATGCATTCTGATATTCTCAAAATTGTAAAAGGATATAATACTGTTGCAAGGACTTGAGATGAATTATTTCCGTTTTAACAGTTTTATGTGCTGTCTTCTACAAACACATAAAATAATTTATCAAGAAAAAGTGGCAGTGATATATTACACTCAGGACCACCAGTGTTTTTCAATAATTTTTTTTTCTTTTTTGGGGTATTGTGACTGAGTTATTGCATCAAGTTTATTGCATTGCATAAAGTTAATGTTAAGTTTTAATAAACGGCAGAATATTGGCTGATTATTTTTGGGAAGTCTCAGGCAGATCTTAGAAATATCTTTCCCTTCTCTCCATCCTCTCTCTTTCATCCCTCCTTCCTCTCCTTCCCTCCTCTTTCTTTCCATCACTCATTTCACCAAATACATACTAAATATACAATTTAGTACTCTGTTGGATAGTTATATGAATGGAATAGATAACATAGTCCTGCTTTGGTTAGCTTATAATATGGTTAAAGATAAGGCATAGATGTAAAAAAATATAAAATAAAGATTTAAAAATAAAGTACATATACATTATTAAAATAAGATAAAAGTCATATGGGTAGTTACATAGCAAAGGACAGAGGACAAATATATTTAAATTGCTATTAGTTTCTGAGAATGGAGAGATCGATGCAGAATTAAATAGCCAGGAAAGTCTATGGGGTGCCTGGGTGGCTCAGTCGGCTAGGCGTCCTACTTTGGCTCAGGCCATGATCTCACTGTCTGTGAGTCCAAGCCCCATGCCAGGCACTGTGCCAATACCTCAGAGCCTGGAGCCCGCTTCAAATTCTGTGTCTCCCTCCCTCTCTGCCTTTTCCCCACTCGCTCTGTCTCTCTCTTTCAAAACTAAAACAAAAACATTAAAAAAAATTTTTACATAGCCAAGAAAGTCTTAATGAATGATGTAAGAATTGTAAAGGCTCTTGAATAATGGTAGTCTCTGTATGAAAAGAAAAGAAAGTATACCAGATAAAAAGCAGTTTAGATATATACAATCTTAAGATACAGTGATTTTAGGGGCGCCTCGGTCGCTCAGTCAGCTGGGCGTCCGACTTTGGCTCAGGTCATGATCTTGCAGTTTGTGTTTGAGCCCCGCGTCTGGCTCTGTGCTGACAGCTCAGATCCTGGAGCCTGTTTCAGACTCTGGGTCTCCCTCTGTCTCTGATCCTCCCCTGCTCGTGCTCGCTCGCTCGCTCTCTCTCTCTCTCTCTCCCTCAGAAATAAATAAAAAATAAAAAAAAAAATAATAGAGGTGGACTTATTCCCTAACACTAGTGAAATGATAACGTCTAAAATAATCCCGGTATGAGGATAACACTATGCAGATTTTCTCTGCAGCAGTTTTTTAACATCTGGCACTGTCTGTCCCAACTATTACTGATCTGTAGCTGGGAAAACAGCGTCCAGTTGAGTGGCCAACACTTATTTTGCCTTACAGCCTTCTCTTGATTCCTGCTCTCCCTCACCCCTTTTCCTTTTTATGGGTAAATAGAGTTCTTCTAGATTCCTAGCTATTTTCTACTCTGTTTTTTGTTTTAAGAAGAAAATTTATAAATTGCCTCCCAATGTCATTCTTCATTTAGGCTCTTTCTTCCCAATTTATCTAGTATAATTCCTGTAATTGTGAGCATTTTGAGAGGCGGGCATGGAGGGTAGAGGAGATGGAGACAGAATCTGAAGTAGGCTCCAGGCCCTGAACTGTGAGCACAGAGCTGGCCACCGGGCTCTAACCCACGAATACCGAGATCATGACCAGAACCAAAGTTGGAGGCTTAACTCGACTTAGCCACCCAGGAGCCCCTATTTTTATATTTTTTTGTGCATTCCAACCAGTGTTTGAGGATAGCTTTGGGAATGAAGAGATAGTTATTCTATCATAATTTCTGTTGGCTTTACATTGGTTCATAATGAAATAGAAAAAACTAACAAATTAAAATAAAAAGAAAATATTCAGATAAAAATCTCTTGTCTGTAGAAGACATATATTATAATAATATGAACTACTTTGTAACTAAATTTGAGAGATAGTTTAGTACCCTAGTCTACAGTAGACATGAAATGCTGGCTTATATTTTGATACAGTAAAAATTCCCTCTCCAGAAAACCTGCAACAATAAATTAAAATCGCTTAATAGTCTTTCTTGCCTAAAATTTTACTTGTGTACAACTTTATTGCCCTTTCAATATAGACTATATGCCATAGATATTATGTTTTATTTGTACTAATTTTATTCCATTATTCGTATGATTTTACATATTTTCATTTATTTGTGAGCAAATTGTTCTTTTTTTTAGAAAGTCAGTTTTAGTGTCATATTTCATTAACATGTTCATGTAATCTCCTAACATTTTACTCATATGCTATTTTGTTAGTAATATATAAGTTAAGCATTGACATCATATTTTATATTTTAAAGTTTCAGGAAAAATTTTTTACATACATGGTTAAATATTCAGCAAAATTCATCTTTCAAAACATACTGATATGATGGAGGTTAAGTTGATTTATTCATTTATTCAACAAATATCACTAAGTAGCTCCGATATGCCAATATCATTCCAGGAATTTGCAGTTAGTAGTGACAAAATAGGTAAAGGTCTTATTCTCAGTAAGCTCACAGTTTATACTGTATTGATAAAGCCTATGTATCATATTTGAGTTGCATTAATGTACCCTAAATTCTTTCTTCTCACCTATCCCATTTAAAAAATAGTTGATTTGCAATTCTGTGAGGTCTTACTAATTAAAGCTTTGTTTATGGCTTAATTGGTAAGAATTACTCAAACTGTCTAATATTAATTATCACTTGAGGTAATACAATTCAGACATGTTTACTTCTCAGTATGTGAAAATTAGCATTGGTTGTAGTGTTCTAGTTAACTCAGAGGACATGTATTACATATTTTCCCTTCACTGGATGCATCCCAGGTATGTCTCAGATATATAATGTTAAAGAAAGTTTAACCCAGGTGGAGTTTTTAAAAATTACTTTAGTCTTCTACACAGTGTGACCAAAGACATTCTTACTGGTTTTTTTTTTTTTGTTTGTTTGTTTGTTTTTAAATCCTGGACCTCAATTATAATGTGCTAAAAGGAACATTTGACAGATTCAAGGTTTATATTTGCCAGAGATATTCAAGATTTTAAGAAAATAACTCAAGAATTTCAAGGAAGTTCTAACTTCATTGTTGTTACATCAGCACAATGGTTTACTGTGTGATACACAAATTTGGCTAAATTTATCTACAACTCTGTATTTTGCCCAAATAATGAAATGATCTTAGCAGCTGTACATGTTCTACAGGGAACTTTTCCATGTGGACACAAATCATTGCTTCATATCATATATAACAAATAAATAAATGTAATAGGGGTCACATTGACTTAGTAGCCACAGGAACACAAAAAGATACTAGATCTGATATTAGAAATATATTTCCACTGACTTTGTTCAATAACTCAGTTTGAGTTATCACAGAATTTATGGAATGTGATGCCTGGGTAAAAAAAAACCTCTTAAGTAATCACAATCGACTCTAAAAGTCTAAGATTATATATTACATATAGACCTGAATAGATAGACACACACAAATATATGTATATATATATTTATATATATATTAATATATATATATTATATATAATGACTAAAACATTAGAAGCATAATCTAAAATAGCAATGTCTCCTCTAAGATTTTAATTAAAGTAACAAAAGTTATAGTTGTCAGAACTGAACTTCTCCATGCCTTGGGAACAATATAATGTAAAGGAAAATGTCTCTGGAATTAGATGTTTATTTATAACATCTATGTTTTGTTTATTTACAAGCTAGCACAATCCGGGTGATGTCAATAATTCCATCATAAGGTTATTATATTGTTTAAATGAGTTAATATATGCAGAGGCCATTGAAGTATACATGGCACACACTAAGCATGAATAAATGCTAGCTCACATTTTTTCCAGCAGCATTGTTGTTAAATAAAGGTTTCAGAAAATCCTTGCAAAAATTGTACTTTTTTAAGACATTTAATGTATTCTCACAACTGACAGATTACAACTCTGTTAACCATGAAGTAGAATCTGCCTTCTTATCTACAAAAATATTGTTTACTTATTTACAACTGAAATAAGAATATGTGATGGATTTGTTATATGGAACATGTTTTTCTTGAGTAATAAATTTGCTTTATAATTGTTACTATCATTTTTCTCATTGTATATATATGTGTGTATGTATACATATACATATATATATTCACATATCAAAACTCTGAGTCATTCAAGGTATTTAAGATGTTTGGACTTTTCTGTATGTTTATTCTACTTCAATAAAACTTTTGCTCAAAAACACTTATTCTCTTACTAAAATGCAATATAAACTCAACATTAATAGAAATTGTAAAGTCCTGATGGAAAACAGGTATAGTAGTAAGAGGTAGAGAAGATTATTTCTTTCATATAACAAAATAAATTCAGTTTTGTATATGTTAATTCTCAAGTGAAAAATGTCAGTGGCAGTGAAATTTGCATGCCATTACCTCAGCCTTCAAATAGTAAAATCTCTGGAGAATTATATATTTAAGTGCTTTTTTGCAGGCCTACATTATATTTGGCAATACTTTTCTTAAGTATATGCTCTTCATTTTCATACTAGAGCATCCTATGAAAAATGTTCATATGGAAAAATAGAATGGATATAGGTAAAACATGTGGTAGAAATATGAATATAGTTAGCCCTGGTTCTGAGTTATTTACTTATATATCCTAAAAAGACTTTTCTCAGGAAAAATTTATATGTGGATTTTTAACTATACAGATTCATGTATTAATGCAACTGTGTTGAAGGAAAATATCTTGTTAATGTAGGTTCGCATATATATATATCTAATATAAATGTATATTAAATTTTATGTAGGTTTATATGTTATTAACAAATAATGGAACATAAAACATTATATATATATGTTATTACAATGTACATAATATTTAATGCTTTAATGGGCATATTCCTACATAACCCTGTAATAGTTAATGTCTAAAGAAGGAAATCATGATATGTCTTGAAATATTAAGGTTTTATTACTTAAAACTTATTAAAATTTAAGATACTTACATTCTATTGTACTTTTTAAATCATTCTGTCAAGTGACTATCATGTAGTCAGCTCACAAGAATGATGAGAGAGATAGAAATGTTTTTTTCCATAATATATGTTTTAAACCATTAATTCTACACCACAGATGTTTTATATATCAACTCCTTTCAGTAGAATAGAAGCTATAGGTGCCTTTATTTTTGTAGGTGCCTTCTGATAAAGATATAAATTCAAATACAGGTATACAAATTAGAGTAACATATTGGTTAATTTCTTTGATTTTTGCGATAATATTAATCCATCCAATTCAAGCCAGATAATTCTATTCTTTTCCTAAACTATATTATCTGCCTAATGTTAATTTTTCTTAAACAGTTCAACAAATAGTGTAATAACTAAATACAATTTTACATTTTACACAGGGAAGCTAAATACAATTTTACATTTGTATATTTGTATGTACACAAAATCACTTAATAAAATGTCTACTTACAACAATGCTGGCATGAATATGTCATCAGGGAAAAATGAACTTATAATGGTGAAGTTATTATAAAAAGTATGACTATGTAGAGGATGAAGAAAGTTGTTTTTCTGGAAAATTCATTTTCTAGTTGGTAACCAAATAAGTACATAGTATTAAGTGCAGACAAAGTTAGAGTTTTATGCTTCAAAGACCATGCACTATTAATTTGACCTTGATCGAGTAGACATTGTTCCCAACATAAGTTTTGCCACTGAGTACCCATGTGTCTTGATGTTTAGAAACTGAATATCTTCAACAAAAAGTAGGAATAAAACATATAATTTTTGATATTGTAGAGATTGTGAGTTGTAATAAAATACTTAACTCACTATAATGTATTTACCAATAATTATAAGTCTTATTATTCCCCATAAAGTTATCTAAGGGTGTACAGGAAGAATAGTATATACATAGCATTCACTCTTTTCAGAACTATCATGTCAGAGAGTAGCAAAAAGGAAAAAAGAATACAGTTCCAATTTCATGTGTTCATGTAGTTACTAGTATGTAAGAAAAACAGACAACAAATATGTAAAGAAACTGATAATTATACACTGTGAACAAATGTTAAGTATATGGTTAGAACAAGCAAGGCACCTGATGGACATAAATTTGGTCAGGGTGGGCAAAAACCTTAGATTAGATCATCAAGACTTTCCTAAGGTGTTAACATTGAAATAGTTATAAAAAGAGAGAGCCACCCATCAAAAAAAGAAAGAGAGAAACAAAAGACAATATTTTTGCCAGAATATAGAGAAATTGGAACCCTTGTGCACTGTTGGAGGGAAAGTAAAATAGTGTAGCCACTATAGAAAATAGTACAGTGATTTCTCAAAAAGTTAAAAATAGAACTACCATGTTCCATAACTTCCACTTCTAGGTATCCAAAAGAATATCCAAAAGTATTAAAAGTAGGAACTGCTTATATACCCTTGTTCATGGCAGCATTATTCAGAAAAGCCAAAAGATGGAATCAATCCAAATGACCACGGATGATAAATGGATAAATAAAATATGATATATACATACAATAAAATATCATCCAGCCTTTATTTTTTAAAAAAATTTTGTGTTTATTTCTGAGAGAGAGGCAGCGTGAACAGGGGAGGGTCACAGAGAGAAGGAGACACAGAATCCGAAACAGGCTCCAGGCTCTGATCTGGCAGCACAGGGCCCGACATGGGGCTTGAACCCACTAACCGTGAGATCATGACCTGAGCGGAAGTCATATGCCTAACTGAGTGAGCCACCCAGGCGCCCCTCATTCAGCCTTTAAAACAGAGGGATATTCTAGTACATGCTACAATATGAATGAACCTGGAAGACATTATGCTAATTATAATAACGCAGTCACAAGAAAAGATAAACACTATATAATTCCTCTTGTATGAAGCATCTGGAGTAGTCAACTTCATGGAAACAAGAAGTAGAAAGGTGGTTGCCAGTAGGTGGAGACAGGGAGAAATGAGAACTTGTTCTTTAATGGGAATAGAATTTCACTTTTGCAAGATAAAAAAGTGCTGAAGATCTGTTTTTCAACATTGTGTGAATTGTATATTTAAAAATGGTTCAGATGCTAAATTTTATGTATATATTTTACTATATTTCATATTTACTATGTAAATATTTACTATATATAGTAAATATACTATATTTACTATATATTTTACTATATTTACTATAGCTTTAAGAAAAAGCATCATGATAATCATGTGTAAAACAGAGAACAGCATTAGTAAATATGTAAATGGGTTGGATGAAAACAAAATAACGTGATATTTCCTAGAAACTAGAATCCCAAAGTTTAACGAGCTTCGATTGTTAAAGATTGTCCAACGTCTTGTGTGCAATGTTAAGAGTTTTAATGTCATGTAATGTAAAATAAGAATGTATTCAAGTGTTTCAGATCAAACAACAACTTGGAAAGATGTCATGTGTTTCTTTTTTAAATTTTATTTAATGTTTATTTATTTTTGAGAGAGAGAGAGAACGAAAGAGAGAGAGAGACAGAGACAGAGCCTGAACAGGAGAGGGGCAGAGGGAGATGGAGACACAGAATCCAGAGCAGTCTCCAGGCTCTGGGCTGTCAGTACAGAGCCCAACAGGGCTCAAACTCAGAACTGTGAGATCATGACCTGAGCTGACGTCAGACCTGAGCTGAACTGACTGAGCCACCCAGAAGCCCCAGATGTCATTTGTTTCTTACTGGCATCTTACTAGCACAAACTAGTGCTAGATTTTTGAAGATGGTCTATTTTTTTTGAATGTGCAAATATTAAATATCAAGTGTAGTTATTACTGCAGAAAATACATCATGAGTTCAATGAAAGTAAGAATGATCTCCATTGGCTATATTTATAGGGTTTAAAAAGCTCTTTTATAGAATAAGGATACCAAATAGATCTATCTCTACCTTTATCTATATCATCTGAATCTATATCTATCTATGCTTCTATACATCTATACACCTTCACATATATCCACATCACCACCATCCCTCACTCTATATCTAGGGCAGGCCTTGTTAGGAGACTTAGAAACAAAGGTATTCATAAAGATGAATAAAACTTGGGAGTAAGGAAGAAAAAGAAAGGAAAGGGATGCAGAGAATAAGGGCAGAGAGAAGGGAGAGAGTAATATCACATAGCAACAAGGCAGGAAGCAGAATCTGCAGAGAAATTTGATCAGAATAGTAAATAGGTCTTTTAGGAAAAGTATGTTTAATTTTCAGTTTTACATTGTTTGCATTGCTGCTTGGTAAATGTTCTCCAGCTTCTTAAATATTCAGTTAATCTGCCACATGTACAAGTGGCTTGTGTAAGTGTTTCAGAGAATAAAAATCAAGGATCAGGTTTGATTCCTTGCCTGGTTCAATGAGGTACTAAGGAAATATAACAGCCAGATGAGTAAGATATATTTGAGGAAGGAAGTTCATCAAAAGCTAAGACTTCCAACTGCAGAGATTGAAACCCCTCAGGAAGTTACAACATTTTCGTGAAAGGTACTGGATTACCCACATGGTGAGTGTTCCTGAGCCAATCTATACCTCAGAGGGCAATGTGACTTAAGGTGACATCTGAATTTAAAATAAATGTGAATGCAAATCAAGACTTGAGTACTTCCTGACACTTTTCTTTTGCATTAGCTTATGGACCTTTCAAGAGCACGTGTATATAGTTCACAAATGTTTACTCAGGATGTGTATTCAACAATATTTGTTCAATAAATAACTGAATACCAATACCAGAGTATTCCCAAATTATGCCACTTTATCCATGGCCTTCTCCATTTGAAAATAATTTTTAAGCTTATTTATCTATTTTGAGAGAAAGCAAGAGCACACATGCAATCTGGGCAGGGGTAGAGAGAGAGAATCCTAAGCAGAATCCCAGGATCCTGGGATCATGGCCTGAGCGGAAATCAAGAGTCAAACGCTTAATAGACTGAGCCATCCAGGTGTCCCAACGTTTGAAAACAATTAACAAAATTTGCACCCACCACAACCTCCCACTTCAAAATCACATCCTGGGGGAAGAGAGGAGTTTATTATTCTCATAATAAAATCATACAACTTCAACTCCTCTCCACCTCACAAGTTGTTCAGGTGCCTTATCCTTCTAATTCATCAAGATTTCTTATCTCCTCCATCCAGAATTTTATTTCCTAAATAATCACTGCTCCTAAATCTTCTCATAAATTCTCCTTGTTATTGTGATTTTCTACTGATTTCCATAAGAACATGTGTGAAAGCATCAGTTAAATAAATGATAAACAAAATATCTCTGAATTTTGTTAAGTTTTTCAGCTATGTCCATACTCTGGCCCTTTATTATCAAATGTCTTGATAGAAAATACCACCTAATAAGCATCCTCTAAATATTTTGTATAAAGTGCTCATGTTTTATTAGTTCAGTAAAGAGTATTAAAATAACCCAGTAGATAGTCTTCTTTATAAAGTTTATTTATTTACTTTGAGAGAGAGAGAGAGTGAGTGAGACCATGGGTGAGGGTCAGAGAGAGAGGGAAAGAGAGAGAATCCCAGGTAGGCTACCCATCGTCAGCGCAGGGTCTGATGGTGGGCTTGATCTTACGAACCATAAGATCAAGTGTCGGGTATTTCACCAACTGAGCCACCCAGGTGCCCCATAACCCAGTATGTGGGCTTTTAACAAAGGACCTCAATCAATATAGAAAGTTCAACAGTATTCCAAATGCTTTCATAAAAGGTAATTAATGTGCTTTTTCAATTTGACTAAATATATCTACTTAGTAGAGTTTCTGTAAAAATCTATTGTAAAGTATACAACTTTGCTCATTCTCATTCCAGTCAACTGGTACATCATTAACAAAAGACATACCTTGACATTTATTGTACCTATGTAAGCTCAGGTAAGTTTTTCTCTTATTTTTTCTCATCTAAATTGGTGAAATTATATCAACTTTCTACGGTTTTAAATGAAGTACTATATACAGATCATCATGCATAGAACTGATACTTAATGCATAGTTTTATTAATTCATTGATTCTATTTGTTTCTCAATTTAAGCTGCTGAGTGTAGCCTTTTCCTTTTCACAGATTTCTCTTTTCAGGAAATTAAAAAAAAAACATGTTTTAGATTTATAAGTAGACAAAGGAGTCTGAAACTTATAGGTAGATGGTAATTTTCAAAACATGAAAATTTGGGAGGATGTGTAAGGGTATTTTTTATATACATAGTTTCCTAACTGCAGTAGAGAAGTCCTGATATATTATTTATATGGAATGGAACAGACTCACTTAAGTAGTTAAAAACAATTATGTAGGAGAGGCTCACTCTAAGGATGTTGATGATTTATAGATTGAAGGCAACAGAACACTGTGACAAATATTGCAGCTGAGGCCTCTTTAGAATAAGGCAGGTCAGGGTGTCTCAGCCATAGTATTTTGTCACTCTTCCCCCTAGTGGCTGCCATGACAATTACATGATTGCTGTGATTAGCACAACAACCTAGATTAGAGGTTATAGTTAATGTGCTAGTTTTATTAGGGCTGACACTGGTCTGCACCAGTATTGTTTTAGAAGTGAGCATAAATGCCTTTGGATTAAAATAACTGCTAAAAATCAGTGTACAACATTGGAGAAGAAGGTAAGAATTACATTAAGGTAATTGTGATGGTACAATTCATGGAAGAAATGACCTCGAGGCTTAAGAACCGGAATGTATTTGTTAGTTATAGCTTCATTACCCAAGTTCTATCATTTTATCTACCGAATTTTATTTTATTTTTTTGTCTTACAACTTCTGTAACGTTTATTTATTTATGTTGAGATAGAGAGAGGCAGAGACAAGATCCCAGGCAGATTCCACATAGCCAATGCAGGGCCCAACATGGGGCTGGGGATCACACACTGTGAGATCATGACCTGAGCCCAAACCAAGAGTCAGCCGCTTAACTGACTGAGCCATCCAGGTACCCCTTTACCTACAGAATTTTTAAAAATTGCTTTTTCTAAACTAAACTGAAGCAAGGCAGGTAAAAAGTAATAAAGGTTCATATGCATACTAGGTAATAATGTGATATGATCCTTTGCTTACTAATTATAAATTTAAAGTTTAAAATGATCAATTACTTAGTTTTCTTCAACTATATATTTTGCTGTCCGTGGAAAGACACATTTGAAGGAATATTCCTACATACAAGACTAGGAAATTTTCACTGTGAATTTAAGAACCCTGTGCTACCTCAATCTTAAGAATATTGGAAATATTAATCATATGAAAAATGAGTAAGCCATGTTTGTTCTCCCTGTAAGTGACTCTAACATACGTGCTTTTAACCTACAGCAAACACTTACAATGCATCAAATAAATCATGAAGTTCAAATCGTAATGACGGGAATGATTCTGTATTCAAATACATTTTAAAGTATGGACTTCTTGAGGTACAAATATGGATTTATGAAATTTTCATTTTTTGTAAAAGTAATTCTGTTTGCCAATTTTAACAAAGGCATTTTCTTTGTTATAAAGCAGAAAGTTCAGGAAAATATTAAGACAGTCCTCAAAGCTTAGAGAATCAGTAATAATTTAGTATACACTTTCCCACAAGCATATACTACTTACACACACACATCCATAGACATATATGCAACTATACACAACTATACATGATTTTAAAAGATGACAACTATAAAAACTTGGCCATGCTTGGTTTTTCACTTAATGTATTAATGGACATTTTCTGCGTTGGTAAATATTCTTCTAAGTTGTAGTCTGTAATGCCTGAGTATAATCTTATCACATGCAGATATTATACTAAAGCTAATCTTTTCTGTTAGACATTTGAGTTTGTATCCATTATGCATTAAAACTTCTGTTTAAGAAATAATAAAAATCTATGACACCAGAAACATGATCAATTAAAAATGATAAAGTGAACTTCGTCAATGTTCAAATGCTTTGTTCTTGGAAAGACACTTCTAATACGATAAAAAAACGTGTGCTAAAGATTAAGAGAAAATGCAAATCATATATCTGAGCATCTAGAATATACAAGCACTCTTAAAATCAACTATATGAAAACAACCCAACAAAGCATTAAGTAAAAGATACAAGAGACACATTACTATAAGGAGATTAAGGTGTCAAATAACACCATAAAAATATGTTCAACATCATTAGCCACTGGGCAAATAAAAATTAAAGCCATGATGAGCTTCCACTACCTACCTGTTAAAGTATCTGAATAAAGAAACATTCTGACAATATCAAGTGCTAATGATGTGGGGAATGGGATCACTTACATATTGCTTGTTGGAATAAAAAACAGTACAGCCATGCTCATTTATTTATTTTTGAGAGACAGAGTGAGACAGATGAGTGGGGGAGGGGCAGAGGAAGAAGAAGACACAGAATCCGAAGCAGCCTCCAGGCTCCAAGCAAGTGTTCAGCACAAAGCCTGATGTGGGGCTCAAACCCAGGAAATGTGAGATCATGACCCGAGCCGAAGTTGGACACTTAACCGACTGAGCCACCCAAGCGCCCCATCGTTTCACAGTTTCTTAAAAATTAAGCTTACACTGACTTTATAACCCAGGAATTTCAATCCAGAATGTCTACTCTACAGGTGTGAAAACCTTACTTTCACACAAGAACCTGCATGAAAAGTGTGTATAGCAGCTTTGTTCATAATTGCTCAGTTCATAAAAACTGAAAATAGCCCAAATATCCTTGACTAAGTGAATAGATTAACAAATGGTGGTATGTCCAAAGATGTTATGATACCCAACAGTAAAAGGGGACAAACTTTTGATATAGATAATGATTTGAATAAATTCCACAGGCATTATCTGAGGGAAAGAAAGATGTCCTAAAAGATTACCTACTCAATACTTCAGTTACTTGACACTGTGGAAGAAACAAAATTATAGTGTTGGAAAACACATTAGTAGTTGCCAGAGGTAATGGGGTGGAGGGAAGGAGTGGATATAAAAGTGTAGCATGAGGGAGTTTTGGGGGTGATGGAATTATTCTGTGTCTTGACTAAGATGGTGGTTACAGGTGTTATGTGTGTGTTAACATTTTCAAATCTTCACTTGATAAGGGGGAAAGTCAATTCTGTTCTTTGAATATTAAAAAAAAGCCTTTAAGTCACAACATATTTACTAGTGCTTTAAAACAGTATGGCATCACGTATATATATATATATATATATATATATATATATATATATTTGCATCTCTTAATATTGTTTATTTGCCTTTGGATAATTGAAGTGGAATCAGTGAGCCAAAAGACATTTTTTTTTTAATAAACAGATAGTTTTGGGAATCTACACTTATCTTAAAGTATCTGAGATTGTCCGGTTCCTGTATTTTTACCAACACTAAATCTTAGTCTGCTATTTTTGCCATATTTTAGGCAAAGTCAAACTATAAATAAATTTATATTTATTTGAAGTTTCATTTAATATTCTAGTCCATTTGTATTATTCTCACTATTTTCTTTTCTTATGTGACGTGTTATTAGGATCATTTCTACCCTGCATGGATTTGATATAACCTATTCGTTTGGCATTGCTTTTGCCTCCAGTGGTCAGGAAATTTTAATTTGTTTTGAACTATTCACTAAATGAAGATACACAATTAGGCTGCTACTTCAAAGACATAACTTTCTGCATGTTATTAGTCGTTTATGTCTCTCTCATCTGCTTAGCCTTGAATAACAGTGCCGTGAGCTGTCAGTGACTATGGCACACGCTGGGAAATTACACCGCGAAGCAAATTTGATTGTACTGAAAAGACTTTCCACAGACAAAAGCATAGATCTCTCTTCACACAGTTTTGGACTCGTGCTAATGACTCATACTGTTGCAGGGCAGCCGCCAAGAAATGGTGTAAGAGGCCTAATGAATAGAAAAGCCAGCCTGCCTGAGCTCTGCTCTAGAGCATTTTAGCACCTGGGTCGTAGGGTGGCATGTAAAATCAGAAGTCTGACTAAATTGGTTTGCTCTCAAACTCTGGGCCCCAGCACAAATTCTTTTATTCCATAATGTGAACAGGTTATGAGAAAGTTTTATTCAGTTCATTAAAGCAGGTTCCATTTTTCTGTTTAGGAAAGAATTGAAAATTTCCTTGAGTGGCACTTTGAAATTTTGGAAGTACCCTCGAACATTACCTGTAATGTTAAACTTATTCTAATAGAACTCTGGTTGAATATATGTTTGTGTACTAGGTGTGCCCCAAGGGCAAAAAAGGACATAAAACATTAGTATGGAAGGTAGTACTGAGTAGCCTGAAGTACTCTTGGTGTGACCATAGATCTGATTGGAAGGTGTAGGTCCTAACAGATGCAGATGATATAACGGTATAATATTATGCAGCCTATTCCTTTAGATATGCTAAAGTTATTGATTTTTTCCAAGGTCTTTGTGAAAAGCAAAAGAGCCGTTTCAGTGTTTGTGGTGACAATTTAAAATAAAAATTCCTTTCAAGGGAGTACTTCTAGGGAAATGGTTTAATTTATTAGTTTCAGCAAAAGTTTAACATATTTTGCATTTACTGTTTGTAACACTTGACATCTTTGGTTGCCAAGGCAACAAAATTTATATGATTGTTATATAAATAAAAATCAGTTGAAATGAAAATTGTATGGATATATAAAACTAGTCTCATGACTGGCATTTCTTTTAAGAAAAACGGAAAAGTATATAGGCAATTAAGAAGAATAAATTACAAGTAGCCCGTTATTATTTAGTTATGACTCCTTTAAAATAATTCCTGAAAGGTGAATAATTTACTATTTTCCAAATAACGTGGATAAACTGATACCAAAAGTTTCCTAAACTGTTTAAGTTTGGTAAGGTGCATATGCCTTACCAAATAAGGCGGAAATATATTATAGAAAAAGATAATGTTTGCCTGCCTTTGGCAAGGTCTCTCTTGCTCACCTTCTTCTTTATTTTCAAGCCATTCGCCTCAGGTGTTCCACTGAGTGGAGCTCCCTCTCCATCACCTGTGTTATTTCCTTTATCAACAATACAACCAAAACATCTCTTTAGCCTTTAGTGTCATGCTTTGACCTCCCAATGGACATTCTTAGCTTGACAGTATGTCCATTAATTATCTTAACAGTGTATTCAACCAACTGCAAAATCATGTATGTATGTATTACTGAAGACAGTAATCCTACTTTGTTGCTTTGAAAGTTGATATTCCCCCTCTACAGAGTCTATATAAGGTAGATACCACGCCACAGGTGGGTATGGATTGTCAGCATGAGTTGGCATTCATAGTACATCTAGCCCTACAATAACACCTACACTATTGCTTATAGTTAAAATCATCAATGATAACTCGAATAGTGCTATTACTGTATTTAGAAGATTCAAAAGTTCAGTAAGAAATTATTTTACCCAAGTTTTTAGTTAATATACAAAATATGGAAAAGAAAAAAGTTAATAAATTATATAAATGTTAAAATGGATAAGCTCATTAAAAACCCATTACTTCTATTGCAATATCAGTAAAAGCTTAATAGGTTGTGATTATGGGCCAATTTTCCAGCTGAGGCTTCTTGTTCTTAAAATGTAAACAGGAAGAAAAAGCAGTACGAAGTCAAAATTGTGGTACAAATGGATTTCATTCCACTTTTAAGAGATAAGCTAAGTCTGGCTTGCTTTATTTTTCTTTTTTAGTGCATAATTTATTTTTCTTGAACTTCTAATCTTTTTTACATGTAATATAGATGCAAGATTTTATGTATACAAGGGGTATAGATGGAGTCATATGTATGTAGCCACACATTATTATAGCAAATACTTAGCTACTTTAATGATGATCTTCATGTGGTAAAATGATTATACTATGGACCTCTTCTTCCACTGTTTTTTCAACCATTACTATTTTATCAAGTGTCAGGAGTGTTTATCAAACTGCTTCCTGGACAAACATTTGACAACAAACATTGATTAGATCAACTGGCAAAAAACTAACAAAATTATAAAGATTTAATTGCTTATAACTGCATGGCACATTCAGCTGCTGTTATTTCTCAGACAATTCAAATTGAACCATATTTGTGGAAACTGATTCACTGAGTTCTTAAAACACTTCTGTTTTCCTAACTTTTGATTGTTTTCCAATCAAATGTAGTAACTTAAAAGGACCATTTGTGTCACTCACTATGATATTGCCATCCATCATATTTGTATTTTTTAATACAAAAGGCACTTTGGTGATAACATAATGACAGTGTTGTATGATCTTTTATTAGCTATCTTGACTTGCCACTTAAAGTTTAGTAAAATACACAGGTTGCATTTGGTATATTTTAGGTGTGTCAAAAATGACATTTATGACAAAGCTCTACTGCTTTAAACATCTTCATTTTATCTAATACATGAAACCAAGCTTGCCGGTCACCTTCCAAAGAATATGACTTTAGATACTTAATTTTTGTAACCCTGAGTAAAATGCCACAATATTTTAAAGTTGTTCCTATCACCATTATTATCAAAACAAGTGGTAATGAAGAGGGTGTGATAACTTGGTCTATCTGTGTTCTCTACTGTTAAAAATCTCTGGGCATATTTTCAGGATTCTTGAAGTCCACTGTAAATTTAGGCTGCTGTCTGGTAAAAAGCACACGGTGTTTTGTGAGCAGCAGCTATAGAGAAGATGTAACAAAGCAAGCAAGAGATTAACACTACTTAAACATCTTGCAGACATTAATAACCACCACCAGAAAAGAATTATCCTAAGTAAATCTGAATATCACAACATTTGAAAATATTCTATGCTTAATCAAAGTTTATTTTTAAAGATTAGAGGAGACTGTAGATATTTCACTGTTGTAAATAAATTTATTCAGGTTTCTGTGGATCAGTGTGTTGTTAAAGTATACATAGAATAAAAGGATTGATTAGGAACATATGATTTTAAGGGCTCAGCCTAATACTCTGTAAACTGATGATAAGCCTATGAGAAAAAAAAATTGTATAGTCTCGACACTGAACATAGCATATGATATTTTAAGGAAACAAGAATTTAAAGCTGAATCTGACATGCTATTTATTTGTTCATGAAACATGTTACTAGTTGCTATAATAGGTATGATTACTTTAAATATTTTATTCCCAGATGCAAATCTTTGGACATTTTACTACTGATGTTAGAAAACAGAGCTTCACTAATCCACAATGTAATAGACTTAGCTGGAATACTACAGAGAAATGGATCATATTAAAACAAGCATCTGTAATAATACATTAAAAGGTCCAATGATACTATATTAATTAGAGACATAGCTAAAGCAAACACAGAAAGAGTAAAGATGTTAAATGGAAAACATTAGACCACAAATATGTCTACAAATATAAATTAGGTTATGGTCATTTCAATGAGACAAAAGAGTATTCAAAGAGCTCTATGCAGAAGAAAAAGGAGATTTTTATATTAATAAGAGATGCAATCAACAAAGAGGATATAACAGGTTATTATGCATATTAACTAGAGCATTGAAATGTTAAAACTATCACAAATAACTGCACAATTTTTTTTTAATTTTCAAGTTGAAAAATGTTAAATATTGTAAATCTATAGTCAGAGTGAAAGAAATTTATAGTTTTTTAAATGAACAGATCAAATAAATGGAACATAAGCAAGGATTTGAAGGTATCTATTAGAAGGTTAGAATTATTTTTGTTTTTATATACACAAATACAACTTTGCATATATATGAAATGTATAATGTTCAAATATTCACAACATATTCTAAAATTAGACAAAATAAAATATTTTTGTAGTCCAAAAGATGGAAATCACTCCAGCCATGTCCTTTATTACAGAACAATAATATTTTGAACTTTGCAAAAGAGCCAACAAAATAATCCACAACCAGGAAACTGTTCAAAATATTTCAAAAGAAATTATCAAATTAGAGGTCAAACTCATGACTGTTGATAAATATTCAGCTTGTGGAAGGCCACATAATATTATAACTCCTGCTCATGTTTGGGCAACCCTGGGTTTGAACTCCAAATCTGTACCTTACTAAATGTATAACCTTGGGTAATTTACTTCACCTTACGTAAACACTGAAAGTGCTTAGCATAATGTCTGTACAAAGGTACCCGGGAAATATGTAATTATTAATGTATTTATCAGGAGAAAACATATACCCTTAAGTAAATTAATTAAAAATAAAAAGACTGAGAAATATAAAAATAAATAAAAATAAAACTGGAAGCAAATGAACTAAATATTCAACTCAAGTATATTAAAATAAAAATTGCATTAAAAATCAGAGGGGAATTAAAGATAGAGGAAGTAATGAAAAACTTGACCAAGAGACCCACTGATCTGATCAGCAACATCCAAAGTACTTTCTGAGGAAAGATCAATAAAATAGACAACTAAGAAACTCTTAAATCTAAGAACAGAATCCACTAAAGAAATATTAGAGGTGAATATACAAAAATGCCTTAGATCTCTTATGCGTCAATAGTAACATAACAGAGGGCATGATGGGAATGAAAGAACATATTGAAAAGAGCAAGAGTAACTATAAAATATTGATGATTAACCTTAAAAAATACATGCCAAATCAAATATAAGAACATAAAACTTTGTGAACACCAAGAACTGATTATATGGAAATGCACCTTAAATTTCAAGATGTGAATTTGAATTATTTTTAACATTTTAATTACAAGCTAAAAATTTTATTTCACTCAAAGCAAACTCAATAAAATATTCAGTAGAACTAAGTAAAAAGAGTTTAAAAACATCACAAGAAAAGAGGTGTTCAATAATAACATCTCTTCAAATTTAAATATGAACTATAAATAAGAACTAGTTCTTCCACATTTGAAATATGAAATTATTATATCCAGTGATAGGGACCTATAATGGGATATAAATAATATTTGTGCTATAATGGTCATATAGATCACAGCAAATTGTAAATTTTTAGATATTAAATTTATGGGATATTTTATATCAGCGGAAAGCAGTCTGTTTTACTCAAAAACTGAATGATCAATTTATGTGGCAGACACAAACTTAAACTCATAAAAGATACAAAAGTAAGTTCTAAATTTACTTATAAATTTAAATAAATATAAATAAAGAAGAACAGAGATCAGACATATAAAATTTAAAAACAATTAGAGTGAATTTTTTAAATCAGTGTTAGGAGGTTTCTCTAAGCAAAACATGATACCAATAAATAAATTTATTTATTTAATTGGATTAATAATTTAAACTTTCTATCTACCTAAAGACTTAGAAACCCTAATGAATGATGTCAGAGTTTGAGAAACTATTTCAAACATAAGGAACAGCAAGAAAACTAAGGACCATTACTTATAAATCTCTCCAACACATCAAAATACAAATTCACACCCAACCATATACACACATAAAGTAGCAGGAAAAATCCTGGGGGCGTAAATATCAAATTGTTCATCATGATTACTTCTCTGAAAAGGAGCACATCAAAAAAGATAATTTGAAAATATTGGAGCTTAAATTGTTTATTTTATAATTTATTATTACTTTAATTATAATCATGTGAATAAATTTATTTTGTACAAAATTTAAGAAGGAAGTTAATATTAATTATTAGGACTTAGAGAATATTCAATATTACCATTGACCTCCAGGCAAAAAATAAAACAAGCACTACTTCTCAGCATATCAAAATAAAATGGCTAAAAAATACAGAGGGAGTAAATGGCTGAAAAGCAGACAGGAAAATGGACAGACTTTTCAAAGAAGCAACAGCAGGACTTAACAGCTGTCCTCAATTTAAACAGTTGACACTAGAAATCAACAGCTGAATAACTTCAAAGTATAATATGAAGTATAATAATAGCTTCTATCTTTCTATAATTTATAAAACAAGAATTCTATCTTTAGTTACATATACTTCCATTAAGATGGACTAATTTTTTTTCAGGCAAACAGTATGTGAGAAAATATTCACCACATACTTATAGCAAAGGGAATATTTCCAAGTAGAAATTCTAAGATTAAAAGAATAAAGATGGAACAGAAGAATAAATATGTGGATGGACACTCATTAACATTAATAATATGAGCTAATATATATATATGAACTAATGTGTGTGTGTGTGTGTGTGTGTGTGTATACTAACACTAGATTATAAGTAAGGAGTATCCTTATAAATCCTTGCATTGCGTTAAAGGGGTAAAATGCCAGTATCTGAGATGTTGATGGGTTGAAGATTCATAATTTTGTTACTAATTTTGAGGAACAATCACTGAAAAAGAGTGAAAGAGGGCAAACCTACCAGGTTAAGAGTAGAGGGACGATGTTGATAACCTAATCATTGAAAATAATGTGAGGAAGGAGATCAAAAATACCATAATATGGAGAAGCAGAAGACAAATTGTAAGTGAGTTGACTTCGAAATAAGAGTGTAACTATGTTAAAGGTAAACCCACTTTCCAATGCAATTGTAAGATAAAGAATGTTAGTGTAGATAAAAACAAAATCAAATTATATTAAGCTTATAGGATTCATATCAACATATAACAGTACAGACAGTTTGATTGTAAAAGGAAGAAACCCGAAACTCATATATTTCTATTAATATGACATAGTGTTGATTTTAAACAACTGTTTCCAAGGAGTTATAAAATATAATGCCAAAAGTTCATTATACATTTGTCACCTAATAATATATTCATAAAAAATATAAACCGGAATTGCCAAAACTAAAAATAAAATGGAAAAAGTCTCAATCATAGTGTTTTTTTTTTTTAATGTTTATTTACTTTGAGAGAGAGAGAGAGAAGGAGCTGGGGAGGGGCAGAGATAAAGGGAGAAAAAATCCTAAGCAGACTCCATATTGTTAGTGTAGAGCCCCATGTGGGTCTCGATCTTACCAACTGTGAGACCACAACCTGAGCCAGAATCAAGAGTCAGATGTGTAACCAACTGAGCTACCCAGGTGCCCCTGAAATTATGTTTAACAAATTTGACTACACTGATACATGCTGAACACAGCATCTAAAAACTGTAAATTATATATTTTCTACAAGGATGTTTAAAAATTATTAAAATTGACCATTTGCCTGAACAAAAAGGAAGTCTTGATGAATATATAAATAACTCAAATTGTACATTTGTGCAACTAACTAGAAAGCAATAATGAAATTTAATTAGAAGTATTCAAATATTTTGATATCAGCTGTTAAAGTAACATTAGGTCAAAATATTGTAATGGAAATGGAAAACATTATGATCCTTATAGAAATGGAAACACAAAAGAGGGTTCTGAGCTTCTGTCAGTATTTTATTTACTCACCTATATACAGCACAGGCCATGTAATTTGTGGGGCCCAGTGCATAATGAAAATTTGGGGCTCCTTGTTAAACTTATTATGAATTTCAAGACTGACAATACAGCCTTAAACTAAGTATAATATCTTCTAAGAGTGTGACAAAACGCATGAAGCTGACCTTGACTCTGTTTACTTTGTAGTAAGTTACTGAGATACAATTTATGTTTTAATAACTTTTCTCTATGTGTGATGTATTCTGCAATAAAAATATCTATCTATCTATATTTTTTAAATACTGAGGTAGTTATCCAGGCAAATTAAACAAATTCACTTATAAAAGAAGACAAAGTAGAACAATGTGTCTAAGGATTTATATCATTTTCTAACTATCAAATCTATCTATATTTCACTTTATTTTTTCTGTTTAAACATTTCATTTACAAAGATAAAACCAAAGGCAGAGAAGCCTTTAAGCCATCCTCATGCCAAGTTTCTTAAAGGATATGGTACAATGTCATCCTAGAAGATGGCTTTCTATAAAGCCCTACAAAAAAATATGTATTTGTGATGGAGAAAAGGAGAAAGAAGAGAATAAGAGCATGAAAAATATTTCCTAGCAACTCATTTCTTGGCATTTTATCCAGTCAGTAACATTTACTAAAATGTTAAATGCACATATGTATTTTTAAATTTCTACTTAATTGTGATAACATAGACATAATGCTTTGATATGTGACCTGACCTCTTTTTAATATTTGTTAAAAACTTCTCGCAAGAAGTATCAGGTGTGTAGATCAGAGAAGTGATAATTAGCAAGGTTTCTACTCTACTTAATCTTACACCTCTCTTGCATAAAATGAGGTATTAGCTTTCTAAATTTATCCAAATGAACATCAGTCTAGGTTAGAGGATGAAAAAAGATAATACCATGAGGAAGCTGGTGAATTGTGTCAAATTTCACTGATATTTTATTTATCACTTATTACATCTATAAAGCATATTGTATATATATAATATGCCATTCAGTTTTGTTTTATTAATCTCTTTCACTAAGCAGTTAGTTTGGAAGGAGAAGCATCTAGATTAATGAATTTACATGGGTTGATTTCTCCCAGATACACTGTTTATATAACACAAACTAAATCATTTTTATTGCTTGAAACAAGTGCCCCCCAAAATTGAACAATGACATATTTTTGAAAAAATAGAAGACTGAACTTAAGAAAAGGCTAAGATAGGTTCATAATCATGTATATTTAAAAGACCAAATATTGAGTCAATTTCATCGCATGGAAAGCATCCTCCTATCTGTAAGATTTCATATTTACTAATCCCTAAGCTGTTTAGGACTCTATAAAATAAAGAAAAATCTGAGCAAAAAAACTATATATTTCTGCAGGTTTGCACTGAGATAAAAGCTCTGGAAAAAATTGAATTTAAATTTTACACATTTAAATGTTACGATGTTACACACTTTTCCACTTACGTTTTAAAGTAAGTTTCACTTACCCTTTCAATTGTTCATTCACTCGACATATATTTTTAAGCACCTATTAAAAAGTATAGATGAGGGGCGCCTGGGTGGCTTAGTCGGTTAAGCGTCCGACTTTCGCTTACGTCATGATCTCTCGGTTCGTGGGTTCTAGCCCCGCGTCGGGCTCTGTTCTGACTGCCAGTTCAGAGCCTGGAGCCTGTTTCAGAGTCTGTGTCTCCTTCTCTCTCTGACCCTCCCCTATTCATGCTGTCTCTCTCTCTCTCTCCTAGAAATAAATAAAAATATTAAAAAAAAAAAGTATAGATGACTCAGATAGCATTTAAAGATAATGACCATTACAAGGATGTGGGAAAAAATGTAAATAAAACCAGTGGTAGAAATAGCTTGTTCTTTGGTGAAAATTTAATACATACTGGTGTTTTACCAAATATTTACACATACAATTTAAAGTAAATGGATTCCCTTAGATGGGGTAGAGGGGAAAAAACAACCCGTCCCCCCCCCCCCAAAAAAAAATCATCTTGGCTAATATCACCAAGCATGTAACCTACAGAAGAATTCAAATCTTCTGACTCCAGATAGTGCTTTAACCATCACGTTAGATTTCTGTGCCAATCTAAGATAGCTCTCACCTAAAGAGCATTATGATTGTGGCAGACATTTTGCTTACTTTCCCTTTGAACTAAGAGACAACATAACCCGGATAATTAAGCATGATTCACGTTCCGACCCATGCTCCCCTACAGCACCGGTGACCTTTATTAAGTCAGCTAAATTCTAATCACCTCACTTGTCTCAAAATTAAGATATGTAGATATGTCTCCTTTTGTTTCCCTCTTAGCATGAAAAGCAAGCATTTACAAAATAGCTGATTATCAAATCTGAAATATCCGTTGCCAGTTACAATAATAAATTGTTTCCAGATTGTACCCCCTATTTAGCCATTTTATTATTTAACTACAAAGCAATTGTCAGCCCTCCTCTTCCTTTCTAGGTGTTGTTAAACACCATTTCTACCATAGCGCATTTTCAGTTCACACTTCTCTCAAGAAAGCATTCATATATTGCTTTATTTTACTATATAATTGCTTTATTATGCTGTATTGACTCTTTCTGCCCTCGAATCATTATTGATCAGCACTAGCATAATTGTTCTACTTTTTCACGATACAGTATTTGATGGTGAAGTCGTATGTTGTTAACAAATAATGAAATAGCAGGCTTTAAAACCATAGTTATAATGCTCTCTTTTTTCTTTCATTACAGCTTAATTGCATTTCATTTCAGTATCTTATTTTCTTCCACCACTGCAGACATCACTGTGACTTTAACACACTCTCTCTATAAAATTTATTTCTTAAGGAGGGCAGAGGTAAAAGGAGAGAAAGGTTTAAATCGTTTGACATTTTCTTACCACTTATGAAAAGGCAAACACATTGCAACGTCTTATTGAGGACAAATACCTGGTCTTCCAATCTTGGGTTCTCAGTGATAATAGTTGTATTTTCTTCATTAGCTAATGCTTAGCAACACTTAAACTATGTCACTAATCTGCAAACAGAAATCTTGTGTGCCATTTATGCTAAATATGGTCCCCCTTTTTATGGAGCAGGAAACAAAATTTCAAGGATGCTGAGAGTGACCTAAATACATGCTTTATGTGATATTGAATCCATCTCTTCTAGCGGTAAATTGAACATAGGTTTATTCTTCACTCACCCCAAAGCCACATTTCTTGCCCCCTCTTTCCTTCGAGGACTTTATTCTTCATATGAATTTTACATAAGCTTCCATAAAATTCAATCAAGGTAAAATAATAGAAATTAGGTATTCATTTTTTAATAAGACAATCTTAGATTCTAACCCAAACTTTGTACCTAACTTAATTAGGCAAACTGGATGAAATAATACATAGAAAGGACTTCTCATACATTCTCAAAAATCATATTTATGTATGATGATCAGTTTTGTTTTCAATTTCTTGCCTGTAAGATAAGTTACTTAGACTTGAGTAACATAAATTACTTTTCTTGGCATTCTTAAAGAGACTTTTATGATATCCCCTACAATGCTCATCGAATGCAGGAATCGAACTTACTACCTCTAGTATTCATATTAAAGAAAATTCACCACTCTTAAGGCTACCCATTCTATAACTGTTAAAGGTTTACATAAAACCCTACATCATCTCACATCATTTTGGTATTAGTCACAATGTTTGGTCTAGCGCTCCAGATTTCATTCTGCAGGATCACAGCTCAGTAGGAGAAAGCAGCTCTAAGCTTTCAATTTTTAGAACTATGCTACTTTTGGCTTCTTTATAGACATCTGGTATTTGTCTCTATCCATGGAAACAATACAAAAAAAAAAGGGAAACAGGGTAGTTATCTATTTACCTAAAACATAGACCACCATAAGCATCATTTCCAATCTATTCAAATAAATTGGATGGGTTTTCTTTTATTTTCCTTTTAAAATACCTAGAAATACTCTAATAAGGTTTTTTTTCCAAGTTAAAAACAAAGCTATCACTTTAGTATACATAAAAATATCAACACATTACAAAACGTCTACATAGCCCTTTCAAGTAATTGTTACTTTATTCCAAACCAAAGAGAATTAAGGTAAGTTATACCTATCTAAATTGTAAATTAACATTTGAACAAATACAAAATTACTCAAGAAAACTTCTTGAAAGTTTAGTCTTACAACAGTATATTAAAGTCAAACCAAATTATTCTCAATTCATCTCCTATCTTTCAAAGTAATAAAATTTGTAAATCCCATGAAAAATTCAGCATTAAAGGAAAGGAAAGGAAAGAGTAAAGGAAAGCAAGAAACAAAGGATGATGCATTCGTTGTATGCGTTTATTTATAGTGTGTGAATCTGGAAAAAGTATGTTATCTCTGATCATTTTTAAGTTTATTTATTTATTTTGAGAGAGACAGAGACAGCATGAGTGAGGGAGGAGGAGAGAGAATGAGAGGGATAAGAGACAGAGACAGAGACATAAAGAGAGAAAGAATCCCAAGCAGGCTCCATGTTGTCAGTGGAGAACCCAATATGGTGTTTGAACACATGAAACCATGAGATCATGATCTGTGTCAAAACCAAGAGTCAGATGCTTAACCAGCTGAGCCACCCAGGCACCCCTTTCCCTGATCATTTAAGCAAGGAGTTGTGCTGGAATGTCAAGTCCAATGGAACTTGCACTTAAACGTCAAGTGCATTGTCAAACTAAGGTGAAATGTTCCAATCACTGTAGAAGTAGTAACTGTGATATCTATTAAACCAATATGTACTCCACAGTGTTTTATAATATGACAGCTTATACCTACAATAGCTTGTAGTTCCATATTTGTTATTATAACATGAACAGAATCAACCATCATTTTCATGATTATTCAGATGCTACAGAGTCACAGAAGTGAAAGAGCATAACATTATCCTGAATAGTGTATAATAGGACTTCTGCAAAACCAAATTTTCAGTGATCCTGCTGAATGAGGGAAACTACTTACAGTTTTATCAAAGACTGATGTGATTTCAAAAAGAAAATCCAATTTTTTAAAGTTTATTTATTTATCAAGAGAGAAAGACGGAGAGAGAGACAGAGAGAATCCCAAACAGGCCCCATGCTTTCAGTTCAGAGCTCAACACAAGACTTGAACTTGCAAACCCTGAGATCATGACCTGAGCCAAAACCAAGGATCAGACACTCAGCCAAGTGAGCCACCCATGCACCCCAAGAAACTCCAATTTATGTTGAAATCATGTTTCCTGAAGCACTCAGTAATTTCTAAAACCCATAAAAAATAGATGTACCAAGAGTCAGGGATAATCATATGTCTTCTTAGTTTTTAAAACATGATACTTCTAAACTATTAGTAAGACTATCAATCTTTGAAATTCTCCAATTAATTATGTATTTTGAGGAATGAGTTTGTGAGAGCTCTTTCCCTTTTCCCACATGCCAGAGTGTAGTACAAGTGTGAACTTCTAGAATGATGACATTAAGGATCTCTGTGCAAGATCCCCAGCAAAATAACCATAAATGGTGAAAACTACTTTTGAAAATTATAAGGGCATTTAACAAGTGAATAAACTTTTATTCAAGAAAATCTATGGCATGCCTGGGTGGCCTAGTCAGTTAAGTGCCCAACTTCAGCTCAGGTCATGATCCCACTGTCAAGTTCAAGCCCCACATCAGGCTCTCTGCTGTCAGCACAGAGCCTGCTTTGTATTGTCTCTTCCCTCTCCTCTCTGCCCCTCTCTCACTCATTCCTTCTGTCTCTTTCCCTCCCTCTCAAAATAGATAGATAGATAGATAGATAGATAGATGATAGATGATAGATAGATAGATAGATAGATAAAAAAACATTTTGGAAAAGAAAATCTATAAATCCCAGTAAGGAAAGAGAATCTGGGACATTTGAGCCAACATTTGTTCTCATTGCTCTGCTTTGTATAATCTGTCTCCTGCCCTCAGATAATGACTCCAGGTATCTCTCTGGGAAGGATGTCCAACACGCATTTCTTATGGCTCCCACCTCTGTACTCTTGAGGCAAATTTCAAGCAAGTGCACCCAAAATTTTGAGGGCTTCCTACCTCCACACAACCCCACCCATGGGGAACACTCTCTATTCCAGGTGTGGTTAGGTAAGAGTACTGAGGCCTGATTAAAAAAAAAAAAAAAGACACCTGGGTGGCTCAGTCGGTTAAGCATCTGACTTTGGCTCAGTTCATGGTCTCACGGTCTGTGAGTTCGAGTCCCACATCAGGCTCAGTGCTGACAGCTCGGAGCCTGGAGCCTGCTTTCGATTCTGTGTCTCCCTCTCTCTCTGCCCCTCCCCTGCTCACACTTTGTCTCTGTCTCAAAAATAAACATTAAAAAAAGTTAAAAAATAAATAAATAAATAAAAAACTACAGCAGGTAACTACTAATGTCAGGCTCCAAGTCTAATCTGCAGTTTCAGTCAATCTATGCTAAATTTAGTCACTCCATTTTAAGGCTGCTCAAGTCAATTTAATGTTCCTAACAAACTTGAATGAAGGTGGCTGTGGGGAGAAGTCCCCTTTTTGTTTCTTCATGAATCTTCCTCCTTGTCACATGAGTTCTCTACTGTGACATCCTGGTTCCCACCTGGCTCTCAGTCAGACATGGAAGTGTCCTCTTTGTCCCTAATGGTTGTGCAACATCTCATTTTCTGTCCCTTTAAAAAATAGGGAGAGTTGCATAAGGAAGTTGCAGCACAAATTCAGATCTAAAGTCAAGTTGAGTACGTGACTCTGGACAGGTTGCTTAACCTGTTTTTCCCCCAATTTTCTGATCTGTAAAATAATGATAATAATAGAAATTATTTAATAAGAATTATTTTATTTAACATGCATAAGTTACTCCAAATAGTGTCTGCTTTTAGATGCATTTGTTGGCTCTATGCCTGATACAATATTAAAAATATATCTTTAATACATGTAAAATTTTTCAAATATGACCTTTACAACTACTATATTGTGAGCCAGGATTATACCTTTTTAACAAAAGAGAGAACTGAGGGCCAAGATTATTAAATTCTATAAATATCTCCATGGAGATATCAAAGTCAAGATTTGAAGCCAGATCTGCTGAGATTTCAACACATAAGTCTCTCACTTAAGTTATCGTTATTGTTGTAGATAGTCATCAACAGTAATTCACAGATACACAACATCTGTTAACCTACTATATTCTCTATGTAAATATAATTGTTCCCAAATATTTGAAACCATTTTAATATATTTTTTTTTAGTTTTAGAGATAGAGAGAGAGAGTATGAGTGGGGAAAAAGGGCAGAGGAAGAAAGAGAGAATGGTAAGCAAGCTTCATGCTCAGCACAGGGCCCAACATGGGGTTCTAATTCACAACACCAGGAATCGTGACCTGAGCTGAAATCTAGAGTCAGACACTCATCCACCTGAGACATCCAGGTGCTCCATAAACCATTTTAAAATAGAAAGATCAAAGTATCAGTCATTCTATAATGATCCCCAAACCTCTGACAAGAAAACACCTATTTAAAAAGAACTCTATTTTATAAGGATGTGAGTCACTGGCTTGGTGGATGATTCAGTTTTTTATAACTATTCTAAGTGCTTTATTTTCATCAGCTTTTATAAGAAGGGACGTCTCCACCTTCTTAGCATGGGGCAAGGGAAATTTTCCTTATTATTATTCAGTCTTCATTCTATGAGTATAAAGGAGGCCTGTCAAAGATACAAAGAAATATATGAGGAGACTTTTTTTTCTAACTTTCTCCTATAAATACACTTTCTCTTTCTGTTTCTCTTGGTCACACACATATATACTCATGCATTCACATACATGCACATATCCACACACATGTACACACACATATATATAGCCATGCATACACATTCATGTGCACCTCGGTAAAAATCATACATGGGAAATGAAAATTTCAAAAAAACTTAAGAAAATTTTCATACTTTTCACATTGTACTGATTTTACAGTACACTTTTCAGATCTATACTATGACTATCCTATTCTTTGTTTTTTTAAGTTTTATTTATTTTTGAGAGACAGAGAGAGACCGGCCGTGAGAAGGCGAGAGGCAAAGAGAAGAGACAATCTGAAGCAGGCTCCCAGCTCTGAGCTGTCAGCACAGAGCCCGAGCAGTGCTCAAACCCACAAACTGGGAGTCATGAGCTGAGCTGAAGTTGAAAGTTTAGCCTACTAAGCTACCCAGGCCCCCCTGTGATATTTTTAAATACAAAAATATATCCTTACAACTGAAACCTGGATTAAAATCTGACTCTATTAATTAGTTTTACATTACTTAGCCTCTTTGGGTAATTTTTAATGACTTAATTTAAAAAGTAAATATCATGACATCAATAACTACCTCACAGTCTTGTGAGAATTAAATTAGTTTCTGTGAAGTTATTAGAATGGAACATGGTACATGACATTTGTTTCTCTCAACTATTCTGTTTTCATTAGATTTGACTTGTTGAGGCTCTGTTAGCTTCATTATGGGTGTGTTCATTATTATCATTTCTACAGCTTTTGTTTTATTCACTAATAGTTCAGAAATATTTCAGTATGTTTTTCCCCATTTTATGACTAATATAATCTCCTTGCATTATTTTCACTCATTTCTAATCTATCATGGATATAAATTTTACTGTAAGTATAGGTCTTCCTTTTTTCTCCCTAAACTTCACTTTTTATCTCAGTGAATTGTTGTTTATACAATTTGATTTTTGTGTATTCACCTCTTCTTTTGTTCTTTAGTTTCTTTCTTTGAGAATTTCATATTGCTTCACCTTCCCTAATGATGCTGGATCACTTATTTTATCCTCAGGATCAATATATATTTATTTTTTTGACTGGGAGAAGAATTTTCTGATGCCATGTTTGCCAACAGACAGTAGGCATGGATTTTTCCTTGGGGTCTCTCATTTCTATGAAAGGACTAAGAAAATAGAGATATGAAATTATCAAAGCAAGGAGGACCTGGGTGGCTTATCAGTTAGGCATCTACTGATACGGCATGGGTCATGATCTCCTGGTTTGAGTTGGAGCCTGCACAGTCAGTGCAGAGCCTTCTTGAGATTCTCTCTCTTCCTCTCTCTCTTTTTCTCTCTGACCTTTCCCCGCTGTTGCACACACACTCCCAATAAATAAATAAACTTGAAAAAATTTTCAAAATAAACAAAACAAAATGAAGAAAAGAGGAAGGCTTTTCACGTTTAACACTGGAGGACAAGTTGATCCACACTTTTCAAATCTATTTGTTGTGCCTACATATCAGAGAGATGATCTTGGATGGTATAGGACCTGCTCCTCCTGTTGATTACTTATTTTATTTTTAGGAGGGGAATACACTAAAATTTACCACATCTAATATGTCTTTTCTCTACCTTGAGAGCTTTAGTTACGAAGATCTTACTGAACTATCCTCTCATCAAAATGTAAGGAGGGTTCTGTAAATGGTCCAAGAATTTTCTATTTACTTCAAAAGGCAACTTCGTTGTAAAAGGACAATAGCCAGGACTTTTCACTGGCAAAAACTCTGGTCTCTGAGACAGCAGTTAACGTTATGAGAACCTTTCATCATTCCTAAGGTTGGCAGGTATTTCTTCTCTTTCACGTAGTAAGTTTTATCCTTTTACAGGCTGGTGTATCTATCAGAATGCTCAAGTTCTATACTACTTGATCAGGTGACAGATTCATGCAACACTCTTCCCTCAGTAATTGTTTTATTTTGAATAAATTATATTTCTGGAAATTTTAATCTTTCCCCCCACCTTGAAATGAATTCTTTAACCATGGCAGTGGTAAAGGGGTAAAGGTGTTTCATGAAAATTGTCATTTATTTGGTTCAACTTTAACATCCTAGGACAATGTTTTTAAAAGTGTGTTCATTTTTGCATTCTTTGAACTTTTAAATAAGTTTTGAGAAACAGGTTTTGTTTTGTTTCCTTTTGAGTTGTAAGTTCTCAGAAAAAATGGCGAATCTTGTGGTCTAGAAAGATTTCAATTCTGGAATGTGATAAGGAGATGGAAAACTGAAAAATGGAATAAATGACTTGCAGTGGGGAAAGGACTTATTTATTTTTACCACATTCTTTAAGATCACAACTACTATGTGAAGGAAGAAAATCTCCTCAAGGATAAAAGAAAAGAGTCTGGTTCAACTGATGTTCAAAAGTCATATATTTTTTATAAGTTCTATATAAATCCTAAGATGCTATTTTAGACACTAATAAAAGTGTTTTCTTTAAAAGAAACAATGCACCTGGGCTTTAGAATGTCTTTTCTAAGAAGGGAACTCTGAATCCTTGAACAACTTACCTTTCAGTTAAAGGCAGTCATGGGTATGTTCACAAATGAACACATCATTTATAGCATGTAAAGGCCAAGCTTGGTGTTTTATTCATTGAAAACCATGCAACTGTCATGAAATTGCCTTAAAAGCTTTTTCAGAAATACAGTCCCTTGTTTATTTACTAAAGAACAAGTGATACAAAGAACTGTATTTGAGAGGTGAATCACAAACATATCTCTCAAAGACCTCTCTAATCTTCTAGCTTTTCCCTTGGAAACAGCAACACTCCCAAAATATTTTGGAAATTTCATATAAAAATTTTCAGTTGAACTACAAATGATAAAGCTAAACTACAACATAGCAGCCATGGTAATTTAGAAATAAAACTTTTTTTCTTTCAGAATGAGACAAGTATTATGGTTGTAAAATTAGATTTTATGTAATATAAGAGCATGGTTCCCCATGGTAGTTTTAGGAAAATCCCCTTTTGTGCCATACGTACCTCAGCTTCCTCATGACAAATGCTACAAAGAATTTTTAGGGCTTGGTCCTATCACACTTGTTCTTAATTCCTAGTTCTAAAAAACTGGCAACAATGAGAAAAAATAAAACCTTTAAATCCAGGAATTATATCTCAATGCCTATAGTTTTGCTAAATTATAACATCTATCATCTATAACAGAAGTCTGTGCATGAAAAATAGATGTTGAGATGAGAAAGAGGGTCCTTTATTTCTTGACTATTGTTGCCTCATTCTCAGAATAAAAAGAGTCTAATGAAAAAAGAATTACTGCTATACATAATGAGTGTGCTCACACACATACACACACACACATACACACACACACACACGATATGGCACATGTTTAAAAAAAAAAGTCTAGCCATGATTTTCTTGCTCCTGCAGCTATGTAAATAGCCTTATTAATTAGATTAATAGAGTACAATAGGCATTTTGTCTTGAAAATAGGTTATAAGATGAACTTTGTGGTTGTAGTTAGGGCTATTAATAATAGTTTTAGTATTTATTGTCATTTTCACTGATTTCACCAACCCCTACTCACTACTTTTAGATATAGAAACAATCACTGGTTGAAGGGAGAAAATATTGCATGATTAAGACAGGTCCTGGATAAAAGGCATTCACCAGTAGATGAGAAGTTTTGGTATCTGAGGTAGCAGCAACTCAGAGAAGTATTGCAAGGTACACAGGAAGGTCAAAGTCTATAAAAGGATGAGCCCATCGCAGGGCTCAAACTCATGAGCTGAGCCATGAGATCATGCTCTGATATGAAGTTGGATGCTTAACTGACTGAGCCACCTAGGCACTCCAAACATGGGAATTGTTAATAAGAAATCCTAACTAGGGGCGCCTGGGTGGCTCATTTGGCTAAATGTCTGACTTTGGCTCAGGTAGTGATCTCATGGTTCATGAGTTTGAGCTCTGCATCAGGCTCTGTGCTGACAGCTCAGGGCCTGGAGCCTGCTTTGGATTCTGTGTCTCCATCTCTCTCTCTGCCCCTCCACTGTTTATGCTCTGTCTCCATCTCTCTCTCTCTCTCTCTCTCTCTCACAAACATTAATTTTTTTAATAAAAAAAGAAATCCAAGTTAACCTCATATATGCTGACATTTGAAAACTATTAGATTACACTTCCCTGCCCCTTCTATTGAGCAGGGTGAGTTTGGGCAAATAAGAAGGAAGGATCTTCAAAAGGAAGCATACTTTATTCTTTATAAGTAAGACTAATGGACAGACAATGAACTGTTGCTTGTTAAAAAAAAAAAAGTTGATGCTGTATTCATATGCTTACATTTGTGGAACAAATCTATGTAGTTCATATTCATTTATTATCAAGCATGTCTTCTCACTGCTCCACAGAGTTACCACTTAAAGCACTATTTAATCTTGTTTGCAGTGAGAGGTTATATATCTATATGTTTAGATAGATTGATAGATTTGCTTTCATCTATGAAGAAAGCTTCTCCAATTATACAGATTCAAACCCCATCTATCTCTCAGGATGCAACCCAATTTCAACTCCTCCATGAAGCTGTCAACTAGAGGGAAGATTTACTTCTTTTGAACTCCAATATCACATTACCTAGACCTTTCATGTGGTTTCATAAGCTGTTACCAGAACTTATCAGTCACAACACATTCTGAAAACAAGCAGGACCCAACTGAAACTAAACAATATATGGAAGCTGGACAAAACTTGGGACAAAAATAGAACTCCTTTTCAGGCCATTGTTCAAAAGTCTTTATTAACCAAATATGAGGAAATAACAAAGGTCAGGCAAATATAATCACCTGAGTGAGTGGTATCAGGTTATAAAATCAAGGATGTGGATGAAACAAACTGGAGAGGATGGTGGAAAGCCAGAGTTTATATATCAGAGATGCAAGGGAGAAGTCCCAAAGTGAGTCTGTTTATCAAGATCATAAATAACTTTCTGGCAACTAAGTTATATAATATTTTCACATTCTTGAGTTGAGAACCCTAGCGGTAAATTCTCTCTAAATAATTTTGCTAATTTAGAATGACTCAAATCTAGATTTTAATATTTCCTGATCATAAATCAAAAGGCTTCACATGACAAGATGATTTGAAATTAGAATTTGATGAGAGGAAGTTCTTATCACTTTTTGTCTTTTCTAAGTAACTACATTGTAATTTCCTTAAAATTATAGTTTATTTATTTTTTAAATTTTATTCATTTACTTTGAGAGAGAGACAGATAGACAGAGAGAGAGAGAGAGAGAGAATGAATCCCAGGCAGGTTCTGCACTGATCTCACACAGCATGAGATCATCACCTGAGCTGAAATCAAGAGTCGGCTGCTTAACCGCCTGAGCCACCAAGGTGCTCCTGGTTTGCTTCTGATTGAACCCTTTTAATACTATCCCCAAGGTTCTTAGTGCTATGCATTTCACAACCAAGTTCTAAACTATGTTTTAAATTAATGATTGAAAACCTGTGTTGTATGAAATAAGACTCTAAAAATATTTCTCAGTTATACAGAAATCAAGTCACAATGATATAACATGAAGACTTATATACTCTTTTTATCACTCCTTATTGAGAAATAAAATATAATAAAAATTTTTATTATGGGAAATACCATCTTTATGACTATTGATAATTATATATGAAAATGCATGTATAAATGGATATGGATACTGATATTCCTTCTATTCAGAGCCCTTGCATCAATTTTTAATTTAATACTTTACAATATGCCTCCTTACACCCATTTTATTAGTTTTCTATAAAAGTTACCTGCTTCATTATTAATAAAAATATTACTTATAAGATAGGGAAGAGGGTGGCAATAATCTCTTCTTTCTACAGAAGAGTTGGATTCCTTTCCATGTAATTGTGTGATTTTTAAGATAAGCTTTTCACCATAAGTGAAAAAGCAGATAATATTCGACTTGCAAGTAGAACTGTATTCCAAGAGCCCATGTGAGTCAATTGTTTAGAACTAAGGAAGCTTATAATTGTAGAAATGATTATACACTGGTGCCAACTCATAAAATCTTATTAATAGCCAATGAATAGTAAGAGTATGAATTCAAGTATACCTGAACAAATTTCTAAAATTCTCTCCATGGATATTCAGGGAGAAGACAATTTAATGATCTTATTTGACTGTTGGAAGAGATCGTCCCATCCTATCCCCTTTCTAGGTGGCAGTTTTCCCAGCAGTGACAATAGACAAAAAATTCATTTTGTGATTAAATATTTCTGGTCACCTGTGATTTATTAAGTCTTTTATTGTCATAACAACAACCAAAAAAAAAGGTTCCCTAAATTTTCCTGTACATCTGCGGAAGAAAGGATGTCTTTCTTTCAATCACTGCTCCATGTTTTGCAAATAGTAGTTGACCATCATTGTAAATTAATTACAACCCCTATGAAGGCAGGAACAAAGATAGCTGTAGGAGCCCTGACTATAAACAAGAGTGTCTTTCATATTGCCGAGCACAGACTATGTACTCAATAAGTATATGCCAAATGCATACATGCTTGGTTCAATTAATAGTGAATTGAATAAGGGGTGCTTGGGTGGCTCAGTAGGTTAAGCAGCCAACTCTTGATTTCTGCTTAGGTCATGATCCCAGGGTACTGGGAGGGATGGAGCCCCACATCAGGCTCCCTGATCAGCATGGAGCATGCTTAAGATTTAAGATTCTCTCTCCCTCTCCCTCTGCCCCTCTCATGCATTCTCTCTCTAAAAATAAGTAAATAAGAGAATAAGTTGATAGATGATAGATAGATAGATGATAGATGATTGAATGAAAAGTACAGGATCAGAACTGCAATTCTATGTTCCCTTTGAAAGAAAGTTGACTACTGTTAAATCAGAAACTTATTTACTAGTGTCCTTAAGTCAAGGCATTTGTCAAATTCCTTTTATCAGTGGATAAAATGGGTCACAGAAAGTTGTAACCATTAGTGAAAAAGAATCATACGCCCTTTCCTTTGACGTTTGCTACCTTCGGGACTCAATATATGCTGTGTGTGTTTCATTGAGTTTTAAGGCCTGTTAGTGTTTCAAATATGCTTTAAAATAGAGAACAAGAGTCCCTTGTGTTTTCTAAAAGGCTACGCTTTGCATACCCATCTTGTAAAAGCATACAGATAGTGTTTCATTTTAGATTGAAGGACTGCCATAACGGACACAGCAACATTGTTTTTGAATCAGCAGTGAGGGGAACAGAGTTGCCATTAGTGTGACAAGGGCTAAAGCAATTAGATTTAAACTTGATGAAATAGCTGTACCATCCATTTACTAGATCATGTTGAAACATTTCCACATCCTTTTATGTGTTCGTAATGGCAGGTGCCCTGTGTGTTAGCCCTAGTGTTCTTTGCTGGCACCCTGACTTGTAACCGTGCATACAAAGAACACATTATAGCCTTGAGAGGCTGATTATCTCTATTGTCACATCTCTCCGTGGTACTGTATAATTGTTTCAGCTGCAAGTACATTGCTGAAATGCTTAGTACTGCACACTGGATGAATGTCTGCTCAACCTTCCAAAATGCTAGTGATTATACAAAGGGGAAAGGAGGTCCCTTTAGAGGCATTAAGGTTGCAGTACGTTCTTTATGTTCTGACCTGTAAAAACACAGATGTTGTTGCCAAAACTAACAAATCACATGAAGAATTCATATGGACTACGTGGTGAAGAAAATTTGTCTTCAGTGATTTGGACTTGATATTGCAAAGGAATGACTGCATATACCATAAATACATTATAGTCTGAATAGATAAAAATAAACGTTCCCTTAATATTTTAGCTATTGGATTTTTGCTGTTAATCTTTTATTAATTTTTTCATTACTTCATATGGATCATACACATAAATAAGTCCATCACCAGCTGCTAATTGCATAAGATATCACAAATGAATTATTTTTCCAAAAGTATATGTGTGTTTGAATTTGAAATATATTACTTTGAATTCTTAAAAACGAGAAGTAAGCAAACTGATTCAAATTAGAATATTTTTTCTTAATTAATCAGATCTTGCTTAAGCTTTACCAGATGTTTTTAGAGTTGTATGTAATTATGACTAAGTGAAAACACAGTACTTTGGATTATTAGATGGAACCTGAAACCAATGATCTTCTAATTATCCTGATTTTCTGCTTGTGTGATAGCTAGACCACACGTAGATTGGTTTCAGAATAAAGTTGGGATAGATTTACAATACCAGTATTAAAAGAAGCACCTTGTTAAAGAACTGAAAAACAAAGTACAGAACTGATACAATTATACTGGTATTTATATTTTGAAGCTAGTAACCTGGCAAAATTGAGGGCAAGCTGAATCATTAACAGTTAAAAAATTCGGTTATGATCATGAACTAAAAGATTAATATTTTAAACGTAATCATCTAGATATCATTATGTATATACTATCTAGTTGAAATAAATATCCATGCACTACAAGTATTTTAGTAAATATTGCAAGACTGGAATATTATGTAATGTACCATCTTTTGACTCTTTGTTGCTTCCATTTAATGAGAAAATGCAATGGCACCATTTCTGGAGGCTGCCTACTCTTCAATTTTCCTGCTGCTTCTCTGCTTAAATATTTTCTTCACAGGCTCTAATTTGTATGCCAGCATGGTTCTGGATTGACAGGTAAATTACCCTTTATAAACATTAAGAATATTCACCAGATAAACTATTATGCTGAAATACATCACAGAGCTTAGAGTTTTGTCTTGACCTTAGTCATGAAAAATACTACTTTTGAATCTGCAATGGAAATAAGCATAAATTATAACATCATTTAAAAGAGAGATTCCCCCTCCCATATAATAGAATACATACGAAAGCCAAACCCTCAAAAAAGAAAATAACTAAGCCCCAATTCTTCACTTTTGAAATCCATATGCACAACCTCAAATTAACTGCAAAATCCTTGTATATGACCCAGACAGTAGAAGATACACCAATTGTTACCTTTGATCTTCCAGAGAGTTCTATTTATGGATTTGGCTGTGGTGTCTGCCAAATCTAATTTTGGGTTTTACTAGATTTTTTTGTAACATACTTCATTGTTCTTTCAATAGAGGTTTATATCCATGCCTTCTTAAGGCAAGTATTAGACTGGCAATTGAAAAATAGTGCTTTAGGTTACATGAATGTTTCACTTTGGTCACAAATAAAAGTTGTGTAGGTCTTCAGAAGCTTCCATATAACCCCTAAGAAATTTATATTACAAATATTATTAAGGTAAAAGTTCTTTCTATAGTTCTATAGTTATACTTTTATATAGTTATATTTCTATGAAAACATAGTTATATTTCTATTTATATATCTATATACATTTCAATGATAATATTTATAATAATATTACTTACTAGGTATTTTTCAATTCCAAAAGGCTAAGTGTGTTTATATGTAGTAACTTACAACAAAAGAATGGGAAAAGTAATAATATAATCCCATACTTTATTACAGAGAAATGTAGGGTCCAGTTGAGGAACAAAAACAAGCTAGGGTAAATAATGACATTTTGTATACTACAAATAACAGATAAGTGGGCTGAGATCCAATTCTGTGTCTACCAATGGTAAACCTGTATCAGATCAGGCATTTATTATTTCTCCTTTGGAAAATGAAGAGCTTCAATAAGAAGGAGACACCTTCTCTAAAAATCTTAATTTAAAATTCCATGTATATCTACTTTGGCTATTTAATATTTTTACCTAATAATTTTAAAATCATTTGATCATTTTCCATTTCTGCTTTCCTTAATGGGATTTTGTATAGAAGAGAAATAAAAGAATATTGGCATGAAAACAATAAAAAGACATTATACTTATCTATTAAGTCCTACAAATATTTTCTCAAATGTATGAGTAAACATGAATGTCTGTCTGTCTTTAGAGTGTCTCACTTTCCAAATGAGGTAAATTTCTCAAATGAGAAAGATAAAAGCTATACGGGCTTTCAGCACATGTATATAAATGGCTAATTATTTGTTATATACAAATGTCTAAATTCACTCTAACTTGTAAACAATACATATACACATCTGTATATCATTTACACACATACACACACACACACATACACACACACACAGAGTCATACCTCATAGTACCGTTTTGTTTTAAGTAGAGAGCATGTCAAGTGTATTTTGTCAGTTACAGTGGTCCTAACCCTGTTTCTAACAAGAAATATGGTCTCAACCATTTCATCTCTCTGAAAATTAGTTTTTATCTCTGTTAAGAATAGACAATAATTAAGTACAATTTTATAGCAACATTACCAAAACAGTTTGCTTTGAAATGTCTGTTATTTACATGTAAAGAATTAAATATTTTTTCATATTTATGAAAATTTAGTTTACTCAAAATCATATTTGTCTACAACCTTTTGTAAAAAAATTTTAAACTTTGATGAAAAGATAAAATTAGGATGTGAAAGCGTTTGTACTGAAGTCATACATACATATGTGGAAATTAGTACTATGCCTGGGTAGTTATTAAAATCTATAAGAACTTAGTCCTAATGCACATTACTGTGATGATTTGAGAAAGTGACCTTGGTCTAGTGCCACCTACTTGTTTTAGTACAATGTTTATGCTTCTTGGGAAATCGTATCAACACACTCAATAAGCCCAAGCTTCACTCTGCTACACATATTTCAAGTGTTCGCCTGGGAACCCTAAGATAATATACTTCAGGAGTAAAGGCAAATGAGAAATATATCAGCTCACGCAAGGACTAGAACTCAGCTTTTTTTTTTTTTTAATTGTTTATTTATTTTTGAGAGAGAGAGAACACAAGCAGGGGAGGGGCAGAGAGAGAGGGAGACACAGAATCTGAAGCAGGTTCCAGGCTCTGAGCTGAATGCACAGAGCCCAGCACAAGGCTTGAAGCCACAAACTGAAATCATAACCTGAGTGGAAGTGGGAGGCTCAACCAACTGAACCGCCCAGGTGCCCCTAGAAGTCAGCTTTAAGGAGCTTAATCTTTATTAGATTAAGATAATTTGCCCCTTGAACAACAGTGTGGCCAAAACAAAATTAATTTTTCTCTGGAGGAAAGTCACAACATCAAGAAATTTTAATCATCTTTATACTTTGTTGTATGTGATATTGTATAATGAATAGAAAATTGTCAAAAAAGTAACAAAAATAGAAAAAAAGATAATCAAAATAAAGCCAGAAGAGATATAGATATCAAAAAGAGATTTCAAATTGTCTGTAATTAATGTTTTACAATATAAATGGCAACATAGAGATCTTCTACAAAGATGTAAAATATTAAAAAATAATCAAGTGGAAGTTATATAAATAAAAATACATGTAATAGTATCAGGAACTCATTCCATGGCATACTTATTAGATTAGACTTAGCTAAATTAGTGAATTGGAAAATATATTAGAAAATGTCCAGAGTGAAGCACAGAGACATAAATAAGTTAAATAAATACCAAAGAGCCTGGAAAGAAAATTATGTTACTTCATTAAACAACCCAGTAAACATTTAATTAGATTCTCAAAAATAAAAGATAGGAAATTGGAAAGAAGTAGTATTTGATGTTATGACAGTAGTCAAAATAATGCTAAAAATTGATGACAGTTATGAAGTCACAAATTCAAAAGATATTACAAAATACAAAATGATAAGTGCAGAGAAAACTATACCTAGACACATCACAGTGAAACAAAAAACAAACACACAAACAAAAATTGCTAACACACTAAACTACCCAAAGGGAAAAGATTTTTATCTTCTACGAAGCTATAACAAAGCTGACAGCTATTTTCTGACAGGGAAAAAAATAAAATCTATAGTTAGAAGATAATAAAATAATGTCTTCAAATTATTTATAGAATATAACTGCCAATCTAAAATTCTATGCCCACCCAAAACATGATAAACACACTCGCTGACAAACAAAAGATCTAAAAATACCTATACTGAGCTTTAATAAGTTAAGGATGCATGTTGTAAACTCCTGAGTAACTACTGTAAATAATAATGTAATGCATAATAATGAGCTTCTAAGATTAAAAATGAAATAATATAAACACTAAATTCATCCAAAAAAGTAGAAAAAGTTGTATATGAATACAAGAAGAAATAGAGAAACAAGTAAACATATAGTTTTTATTTAGTTGGTTATTATTTTACAGAAAGAGTGTGTGCATGAGTGGAGGTGCTGTGTAAGGTCAGAGGGAAGGACTGAGAGAGAGAGACAGAGAGACAGAGAGAATCCTAAGCAGGCTCCACACTCATCAGGGAGCCCGATGTGGAGTTGGATCCCAGGACATAGGATCATGACCTGAGGTAATTTCAGAAGTCCAAAACTTGGGAAGTCTGGGTGGCTCAGTCAGTTAAGCTTCGGACTTCAGCTCAGATTTTGATCTTGCGGCTTGTGGGTTCAAGCCCTACCTTGGGCTTTGTGCTAACAGCTTGGAGCCTGGAGCTTGCTTCAGATTCTGTCTCCCTCACTCTCTGCCCCTTCCCTTCTCATGATCTGTCTCTGCCTTTCAAAAATAAATAAACATTTAAAAATTTAAGACAAAAGAAGTCTGACACTTAACCAATTGAGCCACATAGGTGCCCTCAAAGTATAGTTAATTTAAATAAAAATATATCAACAATTAAATTTAATGAACTCAGTCTAACTGCACTACTTAAAAGATAAAGCAGGGCAGATTGGATCAAAGAACAAAATCTAACTATGTATTTATATGAGACAAATGTCAAATATATACCTACATACAAGAACTTCATATATGAAAGTCTAAAAAAATATGTATTATGCCAACACTAAGCAAGTAGAGTAAAAAACTGCTGCATATACACTAATATCAGGCAAAATACAGTTTATGAGCAGAAACGTTATTAATTTTGATGAACTTCATTTAATAATTCAAACAGTTTCAAACAGGAAGATATAAAAATTCCCAACATATAAGAACTCACTTTAGTTATCTTTTTCTGTGTAATAAAACTACCTGCAAGTATAGCACTTTAAATAATAATTTATTATTTGTCATGATTCTGAAGGTTGGCTGAGCCCAACTGAGTACTTTTCATTCAAAAGCTCAACACGACTGGATGACCAACATGCTTCACTTTTTTTTTTTAATGTTTTATTTATTTCTAGGAGAGAGAGAGAGACAGCGTGAGCAGGGGAGGGTCAGAGAGAGAGGGAGATCACAGACTGAAACAGGCTCCAGGCTCTGAGCTGGCAGTCAGCACAGAGCCCGACGCGGGGCTCGAACCCACGAACCATGAGATCATGACCTAAGCGAAAGTCAGACGCTTATCCGACTAAGCCACCCGGGCTCCCCCAACATGCTTCACTTTTAAGACTGACAGGTATTCTGGTCCCTGTGGGGTGGGGGTCGGGGATGAGGCCATGGTGAGGTGGAGATGGAGCTGTGCACTAGAACATCTCCATGTGGGATGACTTGTGTGAGTCTTGGGCTTCTCACAGGATGGTGACTGGGGAATGTTCCATGAATTTGAAGTAAAAGCTGAAATCTTCTCATGATCAGTCTTGCAATTCCTAGAGCACCACTTCCACAACATTCAGTTAGTTAAGGAAAGTCACTGAGACAAGATCACAGTAAGGAGAGCCTCGATTACACTTCCTCTCTTGATATAATAACAATTAACAATTAAATTCATTCCCAGGGAAAAGAAATTGATTGTGGTGTCATTAGAGACAATTCACTATGGAATTTATAATATAGCCACAAAATACATTTGTAAAAATTGATCAAAATGTAAAGAGAAATAATCATACAACCACATCATACTTGATGATTAAAATAAATTTTCTTTTAATTTGGAACTGAAACAAATAATCCTTGTACTCAACATTTTACTGAAAATACCAATTTGTACAGTATCACAAGAACAAAAAATGGAATAGAAAAAAACTAAAAAAGATGAAATAAAATTTCATGATTTGCATGAGATATGTTGTGTATGAAGAAACTGTAAGACATTCTTAAATGTATTATGAGAATAAATTGGCCAGTATGCCACATCCACTTGACCTGAGAAACATAAAAATCTTTTATTTTCATATTTAATATTTTGCAACAATTAAGGTTTAAAGGTAAAAATCCTGCCATTTTAAAGAACACCAAAAAACATGAAACACCTAGTAATAAATCTAACAAAAGAACAAGTCCTATGCACAGAAAGTGACGAAACATTTTTGAAAGAAATTTAAATTAAGTAAACAAGGTATATTCCATTTCATTAATATTAATGATTCTTATTATTAATATTCCTTTCTTAATATTGTTAAGATATCAATTCTCCCATGAGAGTCTAATCATGTTATCAGTTTATTTCACAAGCTCATCCCATAATACATATAGAAATACGAATGCTCACGATTAGCCAAAATAATCTTAAAAATCAAAATTGAAAGTACAGATCACTGGCTATCAAGTCTTACTATAAAACTATTAGAATTAAAACAGCAAGGAATTGGGGCGCCTGGCTGGCTTAGTCGGTTAAGCGTCCGACTTTCGCTTAGGTCATGATCTCGCGGTTCGTGGGTTCGAGCCCTGCGTCGGGCTCTGTGCTGACTGCCTGCTCAGAGCCTGGAGCCAGTTTCAGTCTGTGACTTCCTCTCTCTCTGACCCTCCCCTGCTCACACTGTCTCTCTCTCTCTCTCTCTTCTAGAAATAAATAATAATAAAAAAACATTAAAAAAATTAAAAAAATAAAATAAAACAGCAAGGAATTATTACATATTATGTAATATATGACAATATAACAGAAAGGTGATCAGAAACACACAAGTGTAAATATAGAAACTTGATTGATGACAAAAGTAACATTATGGAAGAATTGAGAATGGACAGTTTTCAATAACTGGTTCACATTCTTATAAAAAAAATGATTTTGACCTATAATGAAAGTATACAGTGAAGTTCAAACAGGTAGATTACAGATCTTAACTTCAGTTAGAAAGTATTATTTTTTTAATTTTAATTTTTCAAATAAAGCTTTTAAAGGAAAAGATAGGATATTTATTACCAAGCTTTAAAAATATTATTTAATCGCAAACATAAAGTACTACCTATATAATAAAATTTTTAAAAAATGGATTATAATAAGACTTTCTATACCAAAAAAAAAAAAAAAAGGCACCACTCAAATAAACAGGGCAGCCATTGTAATAGGAAAAGATATTTTCAACATGTAAAAAACAAACAAAGTGTGTGTCCACAACATATTTATCAAAACACTATAAGTCAATTAGGAAAGTATATCAATAAACATTAAATAATATATAAATGAGTATATAAATGGACAAAAGAATGAATCAGGCACATCACAGAACAACATATCTAAATGGTCAATAAACATTTGAAAAGATGCTCAGCTCACATTAGAAAAATGAAAATAAAAACTGTAATGAATACACAACCCCACACTTATGCATACATACACACACACACATAAGAATAACAAACCAAAAATAAAAATAGGCTAAAATCGCAACATAAGGAAACAAAAACAAAACACCTGCATGTTCTGCAGAAGATGCAACTGAAGCGGAACTCTCATAGATGATTTCAGGAGTGAATTCAGTACAGCCAATTTAGAAAACTAGTAGTATTGTATAAAAGCTGAACACACCCAGAAACTATGTGGATAGATGTGTATCACAATATATGTGCAACAATATTTGAAGCAGCACAATTCAAGTAGTGTAAAATGGGAAATAGACCAAACGCCCATCAGCACTGAAATTGATAAAGAAATCGTAGTCTATTCCCATACTCATTACTATCTAAAAGCAAAACGAACAAATTAATGTTACAGATCAAATAAAGTACGGCAAAATCTGGGGAAATATCACTTAGGTGGTTAGTGACACATGATAAGTATTCATACATGCTGTGTAATTCCATTTAAATAACACTAAAAAAAGGTAAACTTAAAAGTCAGGATGGTGTCAAGCTTTAAGTATGAGGGTGTTTGAGAGATAGTAAATCATTTCTGTGTGAAATACTACACCCTTCTAGTTTTAAGCTGCAAATTATTATTGCATTTCTCTATACAATAATGGATAATAGATTCAGCACCCTATGATGGTAGGCCCTGACTTTAGCATGGAACCATTTTCAGGTATAAAGCTGGCTAAATGCAAGATGCCCTTTAAAAGAAACAACTATTCTAAAATATGTTTAATGTATTGAATGTCAGGGATAGTATTCTCTCCATGTGTGTTTACTCCATTCTTGAACAGTCTTACTTATTAAATATTATCCTTCTGTTGAAGAGTAGAGTCCATCATTTTCACACACGTTTCCTAAATCTGCACTTACCTAATTCTAATTAGCAGTACACAGGAAAAGGTAACTCTCTCTTAATAAGACATCCCCTCACACATGTGAGAAGCAAACTGTTAGATTTATTTTAGGTATTTATACCATTATAGCTTCTGCATACATACACAAAATACAAGTTCAGCACTTCTGCTAATTTTATCCAATAAAATTTCCAGAAAGAAGAAATACTAGTGAATTCCTGCTATGAAATGCCAGACCAAAAGGATTATTACTGCACTGGGTTCTAAAGGTCAATGGGTTTGTTAAAGAGGGAAGATGAAGGATTTCCTGAAGCAGGTCTCCACCATCAAAAATTCCCTCCCTGGTTTCCAGAAACCCAGATCTGCAGGCTGTTTACAAGGCAATATTTATAAATCTTTTATGAAAGGGTCAATGCTAGGGTATTGCAATACAAGCTATCATCGCTAGAAATAATGTCAAGTTCCTACTAAAGGCTACAGGGGCAGGTTCAGTACACACAGGGACAGAGAAGTATCGCCTATATAGTCATGTAAGAGCTATAAAGAATATTGTAATTAAATTCCATCTTTCTTAATAAATAACCTATAATTAACTACATAATGACTCACATTGGAAGACATTCAAATAATCCTCAGAGAAATCAAAAACATGTTCATATTTTTAAGACTTGTTATCTCAAAATGCTTAAATGAGTAAAAGTCATATATAAAAATTAATTTTCAAAGAAAACCTTGTGATACCAAAGCTTGAATAGCATTTGTAAAATCACACGGTCTTGATTTTGTATAAATAATGCAGATCGACTGTACATTTATAAAGCGTTTGGGAAAACATACTTCAGAAGGACTTCTATTCCTGATGTTAAGCAGATTTGACATCTTAAAAATTAACGATTCATAATACCAAAAAATCTGGACTTAATATAACATTTAAAAAAGCATAGCTGAACTCATAAGTAACAAAACAAAACAAGACAAACAAAAAACCTTCTTTGGCTCCCAACTGGAAAAGACAGTGGAAAACAGAGGTGCTAAAGTATTGCTGAACCACGGCTATCCGGGGAATGTTTTCTGATATTAAAACCAAGAGGTTTGCAGTATAACTGCTTTTTCAAGAGCTGGAAACAATACCTTGGGTTTACAAAAATTGTTGGGTCAACACTAAGACCCGTGGAAAACAAAGATATTAGCCACAAAGTTACTAGGAAAAATATGCCCCCTTATAAAGAGGTATGACTAGAAACTCTTGTTTCTACTGGCACTGGGTGGGGAAAATACTGCCCATGAACACTTGAAAATGTGGTTCTAACCTCATGCAGCTTTTGAGTGAATTTAAAGAGTATATTATGAGAATTCCCAAACTAAAAAATTAAACTAAAAAGACATGAGATAGTGTCGTCTCAATTCACTTAAAAATGCAACTTTTCTCTGAGACCACATTAAAGCAGGCTTTACAGGACTTTTACATGTAACATCCTGCTTTAACGTTCAAGATGCTAATTCATCAAACACACAAGGAAGTAACTATGAATGAGAATCTGTAGAAACACCACCATAGTAGACACAACACCACAGCCCAATCAATCTGCTCAGAAATGAAGTAATCAGTTATCAAATGCAAGTAGGTACCTGTAAAGGTTTATAAGAAATGAGAGATAGAGTCACATCTGTGATTTAAAAACAAAATATTACTGAACAAGTCCAAGTATATTTGATGACGAATCAAATGGATATTCTAGACCTGACAAATGTAATCTTTTACAATAAGAATCCAGAGTTAAGTTAAGTAGTCAAGTAGATAGAGACAAGAGAAGTAATGATACTGGATGCAGATCTGAAGAAATCACTACAAGAAGTAGAAATAAGAGGTGATGAAAATAATGGATGTTAAAATGGTTCTAAATTTGCCTAACTCGATTTCAGAAAGAAGGAAACTGAGAAAATGAGAGGAAAGCTATACTAAAAAATAATATAATAACTGAGAATGACCCAGAATTGATTAAAAAAAAGACATAAAAGGTGAGTCTTCTTATTTAGGAAACACAACACATCCTAAACAGAACACATTGTAAATAATCCATATCATGGGGCTTCATGATCTCATGGTTTGTGAGATCCAGCCCAGCATTGGACTCCATGATGAGAGCACAAAGCCTATCTGGTATTCTCTCTCTCCCTCTCTCTCTACCCCTCCTGCACATGCTCACTCTCTCAAAATAAATAAACCTAAAAAAATTTCCATACTATGAAAGATTATATTTTTACAAAGATGAATATAACACTGTCTTATACTCCAAATATGTTTTTATAATATAGCCATACCACTCTCCCTCCAAGAGGAGAAACTGAATTCTGTCTTCCTTGAATCTGGGATGGCTTAATGATTTTTTTTTTTTGTAAACCACAGAATGTGGAAGAAATGATGCTATGTAACTTTGTTAGAAGAGATCACCTGGCTTCCTCTTCTTTTTAAATACTTGCTATTAGGAGATTCCCTCGCAGAAAGCTCCCTCTTAGAGTTCAGCTGGATGCCGTGAGAAGGTCACGCTGCATGATGAGGAGGCCATAGGTAGCTGCTCCATTCAATTGTTCAAGTTGAGCCTCACATTTGAGTCATGGCAGCCGAGGTATCAGAAACTTAAGTGAAGAGGTCCCCTAATGATTCCAGGCCTCAGCTGTTCTAATCTTCTCTGCTGAGGCCCTGGACATTTTGGAGCAATGAGAGAGAAATCTCTTCTGTGATCTCCCTGGATTTTTGACCAAATAAACAAAATAATATAGTTGCGATATACTTCTAAATTTAGGATGCTAACTAGAATATGACCTATGACCATACTCTGAAGAATATAAAAAAGGAAATTAGAAAATCTTAAAACTCGGACTCGCAATTTGCTATTTATGTATTTATCTAAGGCATTGTATCAAGAATATGCAAAACAAAGCAAAATAAAACACTCCAAAACGGCACAAATCTGATAGACAATTGACAAAATTGACAAAAGCCTTAAAAAGACATTCAATAGAAGAAGATAACCATGTAGCCAATAAGCATAAGATACTCAACCACATTAATCATCAGGGAATGAAAATAAAAACACATTTGGGGGGTTCCTGGGTGCCTCGGTAATTTATGCATCCAACTCTTGGTTTTGCTTCAGGTCATGATATCAGGGTTCATTAGTCCAAGCCCCAAATCAGCCTCAGCACTGCTGGTACAGAGCCTGCTTAGGATTCCCTCTCTTTCTCTCTCTCTCTCTCTCTGCCCCTTCACTGCTCCTTCTCTCTTTCTGTTTCTTTCTTTCTCCCTCTCAAAATGTATAAGTAAACTTGAAAAAGAAAAATACTTAGTAGAACTCACCATTACACAGCAGTTAAAATGAAAATGATGAAAAACAAGTAATGATGACATACAAAGCAATTAAAATTTATATAAATTTTTGATGACAGTGGAAATTGTACAACTTTTTAAAACATGTTTTTGAAGTATCTACTCAGGTGAAATATGCCTAACCTATAATCCAGCAAATTTAAATCCTATGTATAATCCCAAAGGTACTATGTGCATAGGTTCACCAAACAAAAACAAAACATGTACTAGAATATTCAAATCTGCTCTTGTGAATCCGAATGTCATCAAAAGCAGAATGAACAAATACATTTTGACATAGTCACACCATGTAACACTATATAGCAGTGAGACTAAGCACATTATGCCAGCATAAATGCATAAATTTCATAAACTTAATGTTGAAAAAAGAAGTCAAACACCAAGGAGTACGTATTGTATAGCCTCCCTTATATAAATCCAAAATCAGGCAAAACTAATAAAGTTTATTTGAAGACTGAAAAATATGTACTAGTTAGAAGAAGTGATTACCAATTCTAAGGGATGGGGCACCTGGGTGGCTCAGTGGGTTGAGCATTCGACTTTGGCTCAGGTCATGATCTTGTGGTTCAGGAGTTCAAGCCCTGTGTTGGGCTCTGTGATGACAGCTCAGACCCTGGAGCCTGCTTCAAATTTTCTGTGTGTCTCTCTCTCTGCTCTTCCCCCACTTGCACTTCATCTCTCTCTCTCTTTCTCAAAAATAAATAAGCATTAAAAAGTTTAAAAAACATTCTAAGAGAGCTTGAGGTCAGTAGTTCTGGAAGAAATAAGGGACCTTATTTCTCACAGATGGGAGCTGGTTGCATTGGTTTAATTTGCTGGGAGTCACACCAAGGAAATGGCAGCGTTTGCACAGCTCCTGCCATGAGAAACGAAAACTGGTATCTCCTTCTGCTACTACTGGCTCATGTTGGAAATGAGCCTGCGGGTATTGACCAGGCCTCACAATATTCCAGATCAGACCAACATTCCCCACACAGATTCCTCATAAGGAAAAGCATACTCCTGCCTTTTCAAAAGAGACTTCAGATGAAAGCACTGTGGATGATTGTCAAAAGGCTCTTCCTATGGGCCTTGCAGATCCAAGACTTACATAATAAAGGGGGCTAAGAACACAAGAGTGACAATTGAGTCTGGCCCTGTGACAAAGAGCCTAATTTAGAGTTGAGTTAAGGACAGGTATCCACTGCCACCCAACTGTTTCTGCTTGAAGCACCAGTCCTCCAAGGTATTTGGGATCAGTATTTGTAGTGACTTATTCTGGCCTTGAAGATGCTGATTGCACCCTGTGAAGGAACCTATTGAGGAACATTTCCTTTTGTGATTATGGGAGCAAAGTGTTCCTGAAAGACCTGTTTTTCTTAATACTTCTCCTTAAACAAGCTATTAACCCCTGCTCACAAAGAACTATCTTCACCCTGTTATGCTAAAAACTTTGTTTTGTATGCTAAAGATACCTTCCTTCCCCATAGGATAAGCATCTAAATCCCCTACCTCAGTCACTATTGATAAAGGTTATGCATGAGTCTTCTACAAATCTATGTTCTGGGAAATTCTTACATATCAAAGAAGTTTGTCATCAGCAATCATTGTCTGAGACAAATGCCACTTCTGTGCCGTCTCCCAAACACTTAATTATAAAATAAAGTTGAGCCCCAGTCAGAGCAGAGATGGCTGCCTGGTGATCAGAAAGAATCTCCGGGGCTCTCTCACCCCTCCCTCGCCGACACCGTCCATCCTTCAGGAACCCCTGGACCCCGGCCGGAGCCGGCTTCTTACATTAATTCATAGATTTCACTCAGCTATTCTTTTAAGACCTTTTTGTATGTTTAATATACTTAATAAAACATCTCTGGTTTGGGGGGTTTTTTGGTTGATTTTTAATTAAAAAACCAATTGGAGAGATACAGTGGGTTTTCTATAAGGGAATCAAAACAGCAAAAAGAACCCATAATACAGTTGGATTGTATTTATAATAAACTGAAAGAAATTGTCAATCAAGTATTTTATATCAAACTAAATTATTCAGAAATGGGGATGAAATGAAATATGTTAAAAAGCCAAATAAACAGGAATTTCTAAAATAAAGTTTTTCCTCTCTGCAGAAATTGTCAAGCATATGGATAACTAGATCCCAGAAATTGTGATTCATTATATTTGATCAGTGCCAGGATATGTGGCTCTTTAAAAACCATTTCCTCCATTTTCAAATGCAGTCAAGGTTAACAATGGTTAGGACTAGGGAATTTTTATATTTAAATTCTAAGATTGAGAAAAGTGTGATGTTTCTGTATAGGTTACCAGCTACTAAAAATATCATTTGTGCTGCTAACTGATATTTTTTTCAATTAGATTGTAGATTTCTTTTAGGGTAATTTTTTTCTCTTAACATCCTAATGTGATGCCTAGAAAACAATCGTTTTCACTCTAGAAAACTGTTCTGAAACTGAATTTATAATTGTTTATTAGATAGTATATTCAATTTAATTGTATTATTTGGGGCCAAAATTTTTTCTCTTTTTAGTTGACAATTTGTCTAGTTGACAATTCTTCCAAATTTCCTTAAAAAACTTATGTGTATATACACACACACAAAAAATCTGTATAAACATACATATAAACACAAACCTGATAGAAACAAATGGAAAGAAAAAAGTGTGTGTGTGTGTGTGTGTGTGTGTGTGTGTGTATTAGTGAGAGATTAATGGTTTCAAGTACTAGTTCTAAGCTCTCACTCCAAAAAATAGGCTTGTTGGACCAGCCCCATATTATGAGTAAATCTTAATCAATCCACTTTTTGTAACTCATACAGTGTTTCCATTTCTATGCAATTAAGTTCAATATGAGGTAGCCGTTTTCATTATGGAGTAATTAATTGAAAGTTTTTATACCAGCACTAACAGCACATATTTAATTATTGGCTTTGAGGTTCTTGAGTGTCTCAGTCAGTTAAGCAGCTGTCTCTTGATTTCTACTCAGGTAATGACCCCAGGGTCGAGGGATGGAGCCCTGCATCAAGCCCCACATCACACTGGTCATGGAGCCTGCTTAAGATTCTCTTTCCCTCTCTCCCTCTACATAATGATGATTTGCCTCAATTTTTTTTCATTTATAAATGTGGGAAATGCTAATAAAATGGTAATTACTTGAGTTTATTTATATAGGTGAAAATGCCTGAACTTTCATTTAATCAATAATCAGTAAGTATTAGTAACTAATATCATGAAAACTTGTTTGATTTTAAATCATCTAGATATTTAAAAAATCCCTATATTAAATTTGTTTATAATATTCTTCACTGTAATTTGTGTTTTTATAGGATTCAAGTATATATATGTTCAACAGTCAAACTTTTCCATTTGAGAATGTAATATAACTTATTCTATTTCAAAGAACTTAAACAATAAAGTGTTAACAAAAAATAAAATAACTATAGATATAATCATGATTAAATTGCAATTAAATTCAGATTATTTCTTTTTAATAATTTTGTGTCATTAATTTATCTCACTTCATAAATGTCTAATCATGAAAAATGTAGCATGAAATAAGGCTTTAAAAAACTTTCCATAATTTTCCATTAAATCTTAAATTTTTGAACCTCTTCAAAACAAGTCTGAAAACTGACCTTCTGAAATAATCCAGAAAAGAGTTTTTTCAGATGAAAGAAATGCCCACAAACTTGCCCACTTCTGACCATTAAAAGGTTTTGATCATTTATCTACTTATGTTTGATGATGAAGGTGAAATACACTAATTAGACTTTTACTGTTACTTGCTTAATCTTTTTCTTATCCAGATTTCAGAGAATGTGTTTGATCTAAAGATGTGATTTAGAATAAATTTCAATGAGTACAAGATGGAATTTTAAAAGGGTAGTGAATTTAACATCTGATGAACTAGAAATTTCAATAATCTTGTATAATATCAATTTAGAACACTCAAACAAACCAAAATGTCAAGATAATGTATATTTATAAAATGTTTTAGCAATTTCATTAGTTTTATATGAATTTCATTAATTACGAAAATTATTGATTCCAATAGTGAAAACATGAATAGTGGAAAATAGTTTAAAACATCTTAAATGAGAAATAATTTTAAATCATCTTTGAAGCATTTTTGTTTTGCAATATTTAACTGAAAACTACTAAAATTTATAAAACATTGCACTGTTAAAGAAAGGAAGAAAAAATTAATCTTTTGAGCTCTAGTCTAATATATAATTTTAATATATGTTATTATAAATGTTTGTAGTTTCCACGAGTGGGATATAACACCTTTTACATAGCTTTTGGACTTTTATATTAAAGAGCTGCTAAGAGATCATTAATCCAACTGAAAGATTTTAAGGGTTTTAAATCCAATAAATAAATAAATAAATAAAATTATTAGAGGAATTGACCCGTGCATTTATGAAAGCTTGAAGCTCCATGATCTACTCTCTATCAGCTAGAGAACCAAGAGAATCAACGGGAGATTCAGTTTGAGACAAAAGCCCTCACAGGAGGGTTGATGTCGAGTACAGGAGAAGATGGATGTCCCAACTTAACCAGAGAGAAAATGTGCCTTTCCTCCATCATTTTGTTCTATTCAGGCCCTAAACAGATTGGATGATACCACCCTGCATTGGTAAACGTGATATGGCTCACGTGATCTAGTAATGCGAATGCATCACACACAAACACACCCAGAAATAATGTTTTACCAGCTCTCTCTGCATCCCTTTGCCAAACTGTCACATAAAATTAATGACATAACTACTTGAAACTATGAATGTGAGAGTTCTGACGAGACTGAGAGCTGAGTAGATTTTAATCAATATGCAACCATTACTCATAAATATATGATTTGAAGAGAAATTCAAGCTACCTAAACCATAATTATCAATTTATTTACCATAGTACCCAATATACCGTCCTGACTTGGCATGTACATCTCTATAATGAAAAATGAAAGTCTGAGTTACTGTCGTTTCATGAAAACAGTACTAGAATGTTAGTACTTGATAGCCCTTAAAAGAAAAATTTTCAGTGTAGAATGTGACTTTTGATCTTGGACCCATGAGCTTGAGCCCCACATGGGAGATAGAGTTTACTTTAAAACCATACATTAAAAAATGTGGATCTTTATTACAGAAAGAAAGCACTTATCAGATACTGATTTTTTGCATTTAAAAAATAGTATTATTTATTTAAAAAATAAGTAATTTAGCACTCTAATTTTAGTTAGATCTTTTAAAAAATTACCAAGGCAGCAGAATTATTATAGAAAACAGTACTGGATATTAATCATATAAAACTCTGTTTAGAGTCTTGTCTTCCATTGTACAGCTTTGTATCCTTGGGCAAGACACTTAAGCTCTCTGACCTTTAGTGTTTTCACATGTAAAATGAAGATACTAAAATAGGATTGGTAAACTTACCTTTACCTACCAGGAAATAAATATTTGTTAAGTGGGAATACTGTAATCACTGAGTAAATTAAAACTGGAAAACTCTGAAAATATTGAATTAACAAGATCCCAGCCATATAAAAGGTAGAAGCAGACAGCCTGCAATGAGATGCTGCTCTAATTCCTATTGAATTAAAATGAAAACAATGTATATAATTAATTTATTTAGCCAAACTGCACATGTCATACCTTATTTGTTATATTATCCCTGACTTATTTTTATTTAATTATTTTTTTAATGTTCATTTATTTATTTTGAGAAAGACAGCACATGTGGGAGAGGGGCAGAGAGACAGCAAGAGACTCCCAAGCAGGCTCTGTGCTGTCAGGATGAAGCTTGACACAGGGTTGGATTTCACAAACTGTGAGATCAAGACATGATCTGAAATCAAGAGTCCAACACTTATGACCAACAAGCACGAGAAACAATTAGCCATCAAGGAAATACAAATCAAAACCACAATGAGATATCGCTGGACACCTACCAGAAGGGCTAAATAAAAATGGTGACAATGCCAGATGCTAATGAGAATGCAAAGTAACCGGATCACCCATTCACTGTCAGTGACAGTGTAAGAAGGCTCAGGCACTCTGGAAAATGGTTTGGCAATTTCTTTTAATAAACTAAACATACAACTACCATATGACTCAGCAATCACACTCCGAGGCATTTACTCTGAAGAAATGAAAACTTGTATTTGCACAAACACCTGTACAAAAATGTTTATAGCAGCTGTGTTCATAAGAGTCAAAACCTGAAGGGCACCTGGGTGACTAAGTGGATTGAGCATCAGTTTCAGCTCAGGTTATGATCTGTCAGTTCATGAGTTCAAGCCCCCATATCAGGTTCTGTGCTGACAGTTCAGAGCCTGGAACCTGTTTCAGATTCTGTGTCTCCCTCTTTCTCTGCCCTTCCCCTGCTTGCACTCTGTCTCTCTCAAAAATAAACACACACAAAAAAAAAGGAATCGAAACTTGAAAACAATCCAGATATCCTTCCATAGGTCATTGGGTAAACTGGTCCAAGCATTCCATACTAAGCTATCAATAATAAAAAGGAACCAGCTACTGATAGACAAATGAAATCTGCAGGGAATTTTGCAGAGTGCAAAATGATAATCCCAAAAGACTCGATACTGTATGCTCCCGTTTATGTCACATCTTCAGACTGAGAAATGTTGTAAATGGGTAACAGCTTCATGATTGCCAAAGGTTAAGGTAGGGTGGGGGAAGCAAGGAAGTAGGTGTAGTCATGAAAGGACAACATGAGGGACCTGGTGGTGATGAAATGTTCTGTATCTCGATTGTATCAATGTCAACATCCTGGTTTTGATACTGTGCTGTAATGCTGGTTGCAAGATGTCACCATTGAGGAAACTGGGTAAAGAGCACATAATTTCTCTCTATTGTTTCTAACAAGTGTGTGTGTGTGAATTTACAATTTTCTCAAAATGAATAGTTCAATTTAAAAAAGAAGGGTCGTTGGGGCGCCTGGGTGGCTTAGTCGGTTAAGCGTCCGACTTTCGCTTAGGTCATGATCTCGCGGTTCGTGGGTTCGAGCCCCGCGTCGGGCTCTGTGCTGACTGCCAGCTCAGAGCCTGGAGCCCGTTTCAGTCTGTGACTCCCTCTCTCTCTGACCCTCCCCTGCTCATGCTGTTTCTCTTTCTCTCTCCTAGAAATAAATAAAAAAATATTTAAAAAAAAATAAAAAATAAAAAAATAAAAATAAAAAAGAAGGGTCGGAGGCTGAACTAACCGAGCCACCCAGGCACCCCAACCCCGACTCACTTTAAATGCTAGTTAAAGGATATGATAACAATGATTCCCACAGTGACCACTGAGTGCAGTTCTCTATCAAAATAAGAATAATTATTTTGGTTTAAATTTTTTAAACATCAGAACGTTTCCAGAATTGACTGAGTAAAATGCCTGAGGTTATTCAATATAAATATTAAAATGATCTTTTAACACCCTTAACTGAACCCAGATATTTACGTGTGTTTTATCCCACCAGTGCATTTTATTGCCTGTAGAATCTAGATGTAGGAAGTGAAGAGAAGCTGAAATACTGATTCCAGGGAGCTAAGAAGGCTTTGTAAGCTGGTGAAAACTGTTAAAGTGCTTCTTTTTTCATTTTTTGTACAGTATTGTGTATAGTGGCCAATACCTTATAATGTATCTGTAATCAAACTGAAAACTATGAACAATTTAAAGTATATATGTTTGTGATAAAGAATTACTTCTGTTTTTAATGCAATTTAAAAATTAATATATACTACTTATAAAACTTCTTTCATGTTCATGGACAAGATATTAAAAATATGTACAGTTATGGATTTCAACACTTTTGTTATATATTCCAGGTCCCAAAGAACCAGAAGTATATGAAAAATAATAGTTGGAAACAGGTTGAAAACGTTTATTTTTTAAATACTCTACAAGATATTTGTGTATGGAGTCTCATTAACCTGCTATCTAAAGGCTAAGAAAATAACCTTTTTTAGGTAGGCATATTTTATTATGAATTTCTTTAGTAACTTAATATGCATATATCCTTGAATATTTTCCAATGGCATCCTTTTATATTAAATTACTTTACATGCCAAAATAGTTTGCTGAAAGTTTCCAATTTTTAATATATTTATATGTGGATATATGAACACAAATTTAGGGATAATATGCACTTCTTAATTATGTTGTGAAGTTCTGTAATGATCAAATATTCAATATTCTATATTCTATATAACAAAATATTCAATATTCTACATGGACTAGATTAACTGTAAGTAAGAAGTCTAATATTGCATTATCTTAGAAAATATTACTAGAATCATGTTTGTATTCTCATGTTGGGAATTTATGTTTTCAATCTTCTCTGCTGCACAATGATTTTAGCAATGTGAATTTACTGAAAACAAGTTATGCCAAGTTACTTTCACTTTATTTTAAGATGAGGTTTCCACTCTATAATCAAGAGGAAGTCCTGGATGTAGTGGATCGTCTTTCTATGAATAAAATACAAACTGGCTAGCCGTTTGTCAGTATTCTAAGAGTGGATAGAAGGGATGATTACTTCCCTGTGTGTTTTTCTACAACTCGAATGATCTGTGACCACCTCTTTTTTTGTGCCAAAAAAAGTTGATTTATTGTGTACCAGATAAGACCTGCAATGCATGTGTCACTTATTTAATGATATGCTTTTATATGAATGCTTAGCTCAAAGATTCCTTGAGTTTTCCCATTCATGTCCCAATGTGGTTTTGCATTCCACTTGTTTACCTGAGTCACATCCATAATAGGCACTGAACTTGAAGTTAACTCTAGATTCAAGCTAACATACATGTGTTACATGTCATGTGTAGAGGGAAATGAAATATGTGATGAAATCTTTCATTAAGATGTTACTGACTCTTATGTCTTGTTTTTACCTTGGCCTTTATACATTGTCTATCCAGATGTATGTAGGATATCTAATTATCTGTAAACATTAAAAAATGTTTGTCTGCTCTCTGAATTGTGTTAAAAGTGTACTGTCATGTCCTCATGTACATTTAATTTATAGATCATTTTACTTTCAAAACCCAAGCTCCTTATGACAAAAAAAAAAGTCAATACTTAAGATATAGACCTTGGAATTATTGTCTCCATGCCCTTAACTCCAAAAATGATTATTAATTTTTATCAAGTTAACCTCCAAAATTATTTTCAGTGTTATTCAATTTTCTTGGTATCTGTTGCTATTCTATTCTGGCCACATTCTCAGCTGTATTACAGCAACAGCCTCCCTGGGTCCAGTAGTTATCTCAGATCTACAGTCAATCCATTCTTCTCTCAGTCAACAAAACTCCGAACTTTAAACTACAAGTCTAACCATACCAACCTCTTATTTAAAGCCCTAAAATGTTCTTATTCAAGTCAAAACTTCTCACCATGACTTGCAAGTTTTTCATGATCAAGAACCAGTTTTACATGCATAGTACATCTCTGAATTATTTTCAGTACCATTAAAGTGCCATGTTCATTCTGTACTAACTCACCTCTTTACCTTTGAGAAGACTATCTTCTTTCCTGGAAATATTTCTCCACCGCATTCACCAACTTTTCTTTGACCTACATGATTCACCCATCAGTTTAAGTTTTCCTTCCCTGAGATCGCCTTTGCTGACCCCCAGAACACTCAGTTTGGAACATTTTATGTGTGAATTTATTCAACCTTAAGACCAAGTCCCTAACCTGTAAGAGAACTTGTCCTGTTCTGTGTCTTCTTATGTACTTGATATTTATTTCTAGAAGAGGTTTTAGCATGTAGTGAATACTCAATGCCAGTTTTGAGAGAAAAGAAGGAATAGAAAAAGAAGGGAAGCAGAGAGACAGAAAGTGAGGAAAGGAAGAAGCGGGATAAGAATGGTTAAAGCAAGAAGAAAAGTAAGAAAGTAATGTTTTAATCAAATTAGAAGTACTTAGTTGAGTCATCAACCTGTACTTCATTTGTGAGAATTCATCCATCTCTAGTAACAATAATATCACATTTAATGAAATAAAGATATTTTCCTTTTCCTCAGTATGGCATTCAAGGAATGACCACCAATGACATTTTTCAATATGTAAAAATTATAAACAAGTTTTTACTTTTTTTTAGATTGTTCTAATAATGATGTATTTAGCCAAATCATTGGAAGGGAGGAAAAAAGATATTCCAGGTGATAAAATTACAATTTTAAGAGAAAACCAGAAAAGAGTCTATTAGATACCTTTTACTTTAGTAACTCTACAACTTTTTAACAGTTTAAAACTTTGTTATTTTAAGTGCTATAATCAGGTATTTAATTGAACAGAGCTGACAAAATATTAAAACGTAATATATTTGCTCATTTGTTCAATACTTTTACTAATTCAATGAGATTCATATTCAGGTTAGTAATTTACTCTTCTGCATGATTCATTATAACAGAACACTATTTAATTTGAAAGTCTCTGAGATAAAGTGATAATACTCTTTATAAACATGTAAGTTAAATTATCTTGCTAATATGAAATTTAGAAGATGTTAGACTGAGAACATAGGACACAAAGTATGGAAACGATATAATCAGAAAATAGTAAGTTAGGTTTTGATATATAAAAGAAGAGAAAAAAATTCCAGCAATATCCTTATTCCAATTTGTTTTCAAATGCAGATCCTACCTAGGTCAGTGGTTTGAGGTGATTAATTTTTTTTTTAAGTTTATTACTTGGCGTGCACGTAAGAGAATGAGTGGGGGAAGGGCAGAGAAAGAGGGAGAGAGAGAGAATCCCAAGCAGGCCACAGAGACTGACATGGGGCTTGCACTCATGAATCGTGAGATCATGACCTGAATGGAAACCAAGCACTTAATTGACTGAGCCACCCAGGGGCCCCTGAGGTGACAAATTCTTGATGCACGTAATAAATGTTGAATCTGTATAAAGGCGAAAAATATTTGAAATCAGTGCTTAGTAATTCTCTGTGACCAAATTAGTAATTCAATTTGGAAAGGAAAACAGTATATAAATCTCTCACAAAATAGCACGTTAGCTAAATTGTCATTCTAAAAGCATCATGGACACTGGTAATATTAATATATATTTCAGGAAACTGAGATGCAATTGTAGAATACTTTTTTAATTAACTACAAGTGAAATCAAACTAACTTGACATATTCTTAGATAAAAAGGGGGGGATTCATAGAATCGTTCTTTTAGTCCCCCCACACCCTTTCAGTCCACTCCATGCATCTATTCAGCTTTCTTGCTCATTCTTCTCTCTCTCCCTGTCCCATATGCCCTGTTTTCCTCATTACTCTCTGTTGTCCCTGTTTCTGGATAATTCTTTTTTTTTCATGTAGACCAGCTTCTTCAACTTGACAGGGGCTCGGACTACCGAAAGCTCTAGCACCACACATCTCTTTACTATCAGAAAGGAAGTCCAGGTCACTGCCTGAATGGAGGAGGGAATACGAATTGCCTTAGCTTAGATCAAGTGCTTACTTCCAAGACAGAAAATTCTAAGAAGATAAAAGCTCTCATTTCAGCCACATGTTTAGGAGAATTTTCCAGATGCAGGGGATGCTGTTTTCATCAACAAAACTATAGATGGCATTTCACAAGGTGTGCTGGATTATATAGGAACTGAAAGAGGCAAAGATGAACCTATGACAGTTTTCTGAAAAATATTTTCTAAAAAGACATAATAATGTCAATATATCAAGGGAAGAACCAAGGCTATTGCTCTGTGAAGTGATCTAAAATTAACTAGAATTAGTCAATACGTCCATTTAAAGCTTTTTAGAAAAGCTACTTTCTTCTTGTTCTCTTTCTACTGTCCAAACTCCTTTTGCCTGACAACAAACTATTATACTTTGGCAAATTTACTTTCTGGTATTCCAGGGGGAGTTGCACACAGTCAAACAGCAGAAGGGCATGTCTATCCCTATTCTAGGTTTGAGTGAAAGCAAATAAAAAGGCTTGCCAGGGCATAATGCCTCACAAACCTATTTCTGGTTTGGGATTCAGCCCAAAGTAGAGGATATTGAGGCTGCTGGTTTGCCCACTTCTATCTCAAAAGTTTGTTTACTTTTTACGACTCATGAAAACATCAACAATCTCATAGTGCCTTAATTTTAGATCTGCAAATGTATTACCTTTTTCATTTCCACTTAATCAGCTAGTGTTACCAATATTTAAAACATTTTGAGGTTTTATAAATTATCTAGATATTATGTATATACATTTTCTCAGCAGTTTTTATCATTATAATGGCTATATTAGCTAGTTATACTTATTCTCATTTTTGAAGAAAACAAAGAAGCAAGGTTAAAGAAATTCCCCAAGTTCAGAGGTGTCTGGGTGGCTCAGTCGGTTAAGCACCTGCCTTGGGCTCAGGTCATGATCTCTCAGTCTGTGAGTTTGAGACATGAGGCGGGCTCTGCTGATGGCTCAGATCCTGGAGCCTGCTTCAGATTCTGTGTCCCCCTCTCTCTCTCTCCTCCTCCCCCACTCAAACTCTGTTTCTCTCAAAAACAAATAAACATCAAAAAAAATTTAAAAAAACAGAAATCCCCCAAGTTCATATAATTAAGAAATGTGAGTTTCACTCACAGCTATGACTGACAATGTTGTCTGTGTTCTTTATATTTCAGCAACTACAACATTCAAATATTTCTTAAACATATTGTTATTGTTCCCTATGACTGCTCTTATCACCTACTGTTTAGCTACTTCTCTAAGTATGTAGTCTATCTCAGGTGTCTCCTTAGTTCAGTCTAGTCTTCAGATCCTTGCCATATCAGATTTCTTCCACATCACAGTAAATGACACCCATTCTCAAAACCATCAAGACCAAATAGGATAATTTACATACCATTTTCTTATACATTCCTGATGAGAAATAGGCATCAGATGTAACCATTAACAGCAGGAACTCTGGTTATTAATTGCAATCATAATCAAATCCAAATAACCCCCAATTCTACTCTGTATTTACCTAAAGGGACACCTATTTAAGGCCCCCTCTTCAGCCTTTTTGCCGCTTGTTCTATGTCAGTCAGAAATCATTATTAGCTCTTCTTAGTTCCTTCGGAACTCCTTTGACAGACCACCTGCTATCTAAGATTTTCATATTTATGCTTTCTGCAGCTGTTTGGCCATGTACGTGAGAATTGAGGTTAGGGTCTGTGTAAAACTTTTTGTATACTGAACAGCAACTATCAATTATCTTGGGTATAGATGCTCCAATAAACACCTTACTTCCTCGGGACACCAGGGTACCTCAGTCAGTTAGAAGTCCGACCTTGGCTCAGGTCATGATCTCGAGGTTCGTGGGTTCGAGCCCCGCATGGGGTTCTGTGCTGACAACTCAGAGCCTGGGGCCTGTTTCAGATTATGTGTCTCTCTCTCCCTTTGCCCCTCCCCCGCTCATGCTCTGTCTCAAAAATAAACTATAAAAAAATTTTTAAACCTTACCTTCTGTTATTTGTTCAAAACCTTATTTAATTAATCATAGGTAATTTTATAGTGAGATTAAAATATTCTCAAGTAGGGGCGCCTGGGTGGCTTAGTCGGTTAAGCGTCCGACTTTCGCTTAGGTCATGATCTCGCGGTTTGTGGGTTCGAGACCCGCATCGGGCTCTGTGCTGACTGCCAGCTCAGAGCCTGGAGCCTGTTTCAGTCTGTGACTCCCTCTCTCTCTGACCCTCCCCTGATCATGCTGTCTCTCTATCTCTCCTAGAAAAAAAAAAAAACATTAAAATATTCTCAAGTAATAGTTTTGTTAGTTTGTTTTCCTGCTAAGATTTTACCACATCCCTGCTTAGGATTTTTTTAATTATAAGAAATGAAGGAGATTGATTCAACTGGGAGAAGGAGAAGGCTATGATGATATAGGCAATGTTTATATCAGATCTAAATAAAAAGTAGAAGAGATACTTCCATTCATGTAAGGAGAAACAGAAAATGTGGCAGGTGGGTAGTTGTAGGGAATTCGTGTAGAGACAAATATGTTCTGGCTGCTATCTTCCATGACAGAATCCTAGAGAGATGTTACATAATTTGGATAGCAAGGCAATAAATTGTGCCCTGATTTACTTTGGAGTTTTGGAGGTGACCACTAAGCAGAGATTCCCAAATGAAGCTGGGGCGGAGGGGTTGTCTAAAACAAACTAAAAACGACAGCATGATGTAGCAGGCTTAGTGAGGAGTAGAATAATACTCCAGAGGTTCTTACAAATTCTACTCATCGGGAAAATCTTCCAATATTCAGTATGCCTTAAGGCTGAGTTGAGATCCATGGGTTGGTCATGTAAGGGGAGAGATGACCTTACCCTGGAGGATGATTATGAATGGACATCCTAAGCCAAACTCGTTGTGAAGGACATGGATAAAACTCAGGAAGAGTCTGCTGAGCATGTGTGATTAAAGCTGGGTTTGGCAGCAAGGAAGCACTGGACGTTTACCCAACAAGAGAATGGAAAATTTCATCAATAATCATTTTGACAGATAAAAGTACAAGCAATTTGGAGAACACTCAAGGCAGCAACCTTGTAGCTGAGTTCAGCTCAAGGATAAATAAAAATCTCTGCATTATATGAAAGAATTTCCTCCTCCATTCAGAATTTAAAGAAACTTTCACACTCAAATCCCTTTTGAGAGAGGAAGAAGGAAAGGGAAGTGGTTATAAAAAGACTGGTAAAAATAGAGAAAAACTGCCTCAAATAATAATAGATTGAGATACTTAACTGGAAAGATTGAGGAGGACTCCATTTTTGTGCTAGTACCCCACTGCTTTGATTACTACAGCTTAGTAGTATATCTTGGAATCTGGAGTCATGGTAGCTGCAGCTCTGTTGTTCGTTCTCAAGATTGTTTGGCTATTTAGGTGCCTTTTTCAGCTCCATACAAATATCAGTATTATCTGTTCTATTGATTTGAAACATGCTGTTGGTATTTTGATAAGGATTTCACTGAATCTGTAGATTACTTTGAGTAGTATGGACATTTTAACAATATTGATTCTTCTAATCCATGAGCATAAAATATCTTTTCATTTGTTAGTGTCATATTCAAATTTTAAATCGATTTTTCAGAGAGCAGTTTTCAGAGAGCAGGTCTTTCACCTCCTTGGTTGAGTTTATTTCCAGGTATTTAAAAAGATTTTTTTTTAAGTTTTTTATTTATTTCTGAGAGAGAGAGAGACAGCGTGAGCAGGGGAGGGTCAGAGAGAAAGGGAGTAACAGACTCTGAAACAGGCTCCAGGCTCTGAGCTGGCAGTCAGCACAGAGCCCGACGTGGGGCTTGAACCCACGAACCGCGAGATCATGACCTAAGTGAAAGTCGGACGCTTAACCAACTAAACCACCCAGGCGCCCCTCCAGGTATTTTTTTTAAATTTAATTTAATTTAATTTAATTTAATTTAATTTATTTATTTATTTATTTATTTATTTTTACAAATAGTTTATTGTCAAATTAGTTTCCACATAACACTCAGTGCTCATCCCCACAAGTATCCTCCTCCATGCCCATCCTCCCCTCTCCCCAACATCCATCAGTCCTCAGCTTTTGTCAGCATTCAAGAGTCTCTCATGGTTTGCCTCTCTCCCTTTCCCCACCATTTCCGCCCCTCTTCTCCCCCTTATTCCTCCGTCAAGTTCCTCCTAATCTTCCTATATGTGCAAACATATATTTGTCTTTCTCTGCCTGACTTATTTCACTCAGCATAACACCCTCAAGGTCTATCCATGTTGCTACACATGGCCAGATTTCATTCTTTCTCATTGCCATTTAGTATTCCATGGTCCATCTGTTGATGGACACTTAGGCTTTTTCCATGTTTTAGCTATTGTGGAGAGTGCTGCTATGAACATTGGGGTACATGTGCTCCTATGCATCAGCATTTCTGTATCCCTTGGGTAAATTCCTAGCAGTGCTATTGCTGGGTCATAGGGGAGTTCTATTGTTAGTTTCCTGAGGAACCTCCACACTGTTTTCCAGAGGGGCTGTACCAGTTTACATTCCCACCAACAGTGTAGGAGGGTGCCCGTTTCTCCACATCCTCGCCAGCATCTAGAGTTCTCTGATTTGCTCATTTTAGCCACTCTGACTGGCATGAGGTGGTATCTCATCAAGACAGTATGGTATTGGCACAAAAACAGACACATAGACTAAGGGAACAGAATTGAGAACTCAGAAGTGGACCCAAAAATATACAGCCAACTGATCTTTGACAAAGCAGGAAAGAATATCCAATGGAAAAAAGACAGCCTTTTTAACAGATGGTGTTGGGAGAATTGGACAGCAACATGCAGAAGAATGAAACTAGATCATTTTCTCACACCATGCACAAAAATAAACTCAAAATGGATAAAGAACCTGAACGTGAGTCAGGAAACTATCAACAGCCTAGAGGAGAAAGCAGGAAACAACCTCCTTGACCTCCACCGCAGCAACTTCTTACTTGACACATCCCCAAAAGCAAGGGAATCAAGAGCAAAAATAAATGATTAGGACTTCATCAAGATTAAAAGCTTCTGCACAGCCAAGGAAACAACCCAGAAAATTAATAGGCAACCAATGGAATGGGAAAAGAAAGTTGCAAATGACATATCAGATAAAGGGTTAATATCCAGAATCTATAAGGAACTCACCAAATACATGCCCGAAAAACAAACAACCCAGTGACGAAATGAGCAGAAGATATGAACAGACACTTCTCCAAAGAGGACATCCAGATGGTCAACAGACACATCAAATGATGCTCAGCATCCCTCCTCATCAGGGAAATACAAATCAAATCCAGGTATTTTTTTTAAAGTGCAATTTAAATAAAATTGTTTTCTTGATTTTTCTTTCTGCTACTTTGTTATCAGTGTATAGCCACACAACTGATTTAATTTTGTATCCTGCAACTTTACTGAATTCATGTATTACTTCTAGTAGCTTTTCGGAATGAATAAATCATTGCTTAAGCCCAGCATAGGGAATATAGTCAATGATATTGTAATAATGTTATGTGGTGCCGGACGGTAGCTATACTTGTGTTGGGCATAGCACAACATACAAAGGTTGAATCACTATGTTGTACATCTGAAACTAAAATAATATTGTGTGTCAACTATACTCAAATTTAAAAAATTAAGTAGAAGAATTCCTTCATTCAAATAATCAGGAAGGAAAGGTATTCTTGAGATTAAGTTCAAAGAATGTATATAAAATAAAAGGTGTTTTTTTATTTCCCATATAAGTAAAGGGCACTAAATTATGGAATCTGACACAGTTTAAATTATATCTATAAGGGATAGATATTGAAGCATCTTTGTCAAAGTTTTGAATTCCAAATTTGAGGGAAAAATTGTGAACAAAGTTTTTGGCAGACTGGTATGTCTACTTCAATGTCTACCCTCCCTTATTGCTTTACAAATAAAAACCTCCAAACATTTTAACTAAACACATAGTCACTGAAAATAGATACTGCAGTTTTTGACAATCTCCCTACCAGGGGTTGTGACTAAGTTCTGAACAGTAAAATATGTGAATTGTTAAGTGATATCTTCTAGGAAAACAATTGTTAACTCTCAGTATACCAGGAAACATAGTTATCACCAGTTACTATCTGGCTCCAAAGGACCCTTTAAATCTTTTTTTTTTTTTTTACAAATAATGGATTTTTAATAAGTAATGTGCTAGAGTACAAAATAAAGAGTTTAAATAATCTTGATTAGAAATCTCAATTAAAGGGGCGCCTGGGTGGCTTAGTCGGTTAAGCGTCCGACTTTCGCTTAGGTCATGATCTCGCGGTTCGTGGGTTCGAGCCCCGGGTCGGGCTCTGTGCTGACTGCCAGCTCAGAGCCTGGAGCCTGTTTCAGTCTGTGACTCCCTCTCTCTCTGACCCTCCCCTGCTCACGCTGTGTCTCTCTCTCTCTCCTAGAAATAAATAAAACATTTAAAAAAAATCTCAATAAAAAATAAATATATTAAGCCTCTTTGTGTCAGGTGAGTTTGGGAGCACAGATATCTTAAAGGCTTAAAAGACACGGTCATTTTTCCTTGCCACATAGAGAATGATCCAAATTATTTTAGAAATGTATGATAAAATCCTCACTGCTGCTTGACTAATTGGATGAGGATATTATTGATGAAGAAATGCATATTTCACAAATTAATTATTGTGTTTGATAAAACTTAACTAGGATATTGTAGTCTGAGAACTGATAGTCTGAGATTTCATTTACAAGATCAATTTCCTTATCACTGTTAGAGTCTGGAGGAGAGCTAATAGAATTCTATGAGTTACATACATAATTTAAAAATTATAGTCACATTAAAATGTAAAAAGAAATAGGTGAAATTAATTTAATAATATATTTTATTGAATCCAACACATCCAAACTATTATCATTTCAACATGAAATGAGTATAAATTATAATGATATGTTTTGCATCCTTTTTTCATAATAAGATTTCAAAATATGGTATGTAATGTATGCTACAGCACATCTTAATTTGAGCACATTTCACATAGTCACACGTGGCTATTAATGACTACCATATTGGACAATATGGCTCTAGACAATTATTTGTCTCCTTGTGTTTAACTTCTAATAATTCCAAAACATCTAACCTTACCCTGTTTTTCCTCTTTGTCATTATAGGTGGAAAATGTTAATCTGAATTTTCAGTGGTGTTCAATAAAAGCTAAAAGCAGACTATCAGCTTTCTTTATACTTCCTTTTTTAATTTTTAATTTGTTTTTAATGTTTATTTACTTTTGAGAGAGAGAGACAGAGCACAAGCAGGGGAGAGGCAGAGACAGAGAATCTGAAGCAGGCTCCAGATTCTGAGCTGTAAGAATGTAGCTAGACGCAGGGCTTGAACTCACAAATCATCTGAAGTCAGATATTTAACCAACTGACCCACCCAGGTGTTCCTCTATAAAGAGGAACTTTCTTGAAATAATGATGCAATAACTGGTACAACTGAATAAGAACATTGAAGGATGGTGATGGTGATACTATTATAGCAGTTTTTCATATATTCATTTATATAAATGAATATATATCTATATATTGTTTTGTGGGGGTTTTGGCATGGTTTGGAATATTTGACGAGTGATAAAATAAATCCAATGAGAATCATGGCAAAAATTTTCAAGACATAGTCAAACTCAGTTAAGAACCTGTAATGTTTCTAAGATTGATAAAAGGATCTAGTGAACAGACACAAGTAATTGCAAAATATAATGAATTTTATACTACTATTAAAGAAAATGATGCTTTTTTTTCTTGTCTTTAGAAGATCTCACAGAAAATAATACAATACTAATCTTCATGAACAGTTGGAAGTGTTCATAATTAGAAACAAAAACTGAAAGAGTACAATGCACACTAATAGTATACTGAAGACTAGCAAGTACACAGCATGCCATGTGCCATTTTTGCCTGTGCATTCCTCTATTGAACTGCCTACAACGTGATGTCATTTCAGAAACCAGGTCAGTCATCTTGACCCATAGGCACAAAGTTCACATACTCAGAAATATTAGAATAGTGAGATCAAAGAATCTAGCTACCAAACCAGAAGCTACTTCCTGACTTTTTATTACTAATATTTGTTTTTAACATGTGGTGATTACATTCAATATGGCCCTCTTACAGAATGGTGTACTAATGAGGATTATGCCCATGGTTTTTTTGTTTTGTTTTGTTTTTTTAACATTGTTTTTGAGAGACAGAGGGGCAGAGGGAGTGGGAGACACAGAATCGATGCAGACTCTAGGCTCTCAGCTGGCAGCACAGAGCTTGTTGTGGGGCTTGAACTCATGGACCACGAGATCATGACCTGAGCCCAAGTCGGAGACTTAACCAACTGAGCCACTCAGGCACACCTATGCCCATCTTATTAAGGTTATTCTCCCACTCAAAGGCACTTTCACATAGGGCAGTCATAAAGCCAATACTAAATTACACTGGAAACAAAAAACAAAAAACAAAAACACCTGTTTTATTTATTTAAAATCTTTTTTATTTAACTTCAGTTGTTTTCTTTTTTTTGCTTTGCACTTGTTTACTGAATGACCAGACAATTCAAATGTCAGAGTTTTTTTTTTTCATTTTGAAGAATGCATTGATGTTGCAATGATGAGAACTGATGAATGATAATTATCATGTAAAGTGAAATGTATTGTAAAAATAGTGACTGATCTTTGAACAGATGAAAATTCTATGAGTATGTTTATTCCATCTCCAAATGGTGCTAGTTCATTCAAACAGTACTATAGTTGGTTACAATGACTTTTACCCGCTTTTTTCTTTTACGCTTTCTTAAGTCTGAGCACTGTATTATCGATATTTTTTCATAGTCATGGTTGACTATGAATAAAACATCAGTAACTAAGTTATATGTCCAGGTAATTTAAAATTGTGCCTTGACCTCTTTGTGAATATCATTAAATGTAGCAGAAAAACACATTTTCTTTATTTCCAAACTAGAGGGTGGTTTCTTTTGAAATGAATAAGTCAAAAAATAAATTGTATGCATTTTAAAATAGGGATATAGGAAACTACAAAGAAGAAAATGAACATGTGGGTCAGGCTAATGATCCTTTGCTTATCACAACCTGACCAACATCTATAAATGGTAAAATATATTTTAAGTTATTTCCTCTGCACCAATTTCAAGTATATGAAAGCCTGCACAGAAATGTGATGTTATTTTCTAAATATTCTGCCCAGTTTTCCCTTTGGTGTTCAGACATCTAAGTAGATATATGAACATCATGTTTATGACTAAAGGGGTTTAGAGGGAAACAATTAGAATGACTAAGACTGAAGAAACAATGTTTTGGGTGAGACAAAAAATAAATGAACTTCTCTTAAAGAGAAGAAAATAACCATAAGCATCATGCATCATTCTTCAAAAGCATTTTTGTCTTAGTAACTTTTAGCATGAAATAAGATTAAAGGTGAAATTTACAAATAAATGAAGGTCTTGAGTCTTCATGTCTTCATTATTCATATCTAGTACCTGAAACACTTGCAACCTGGGTTGTCCTTTTATTTAAAAAAATAAATCTATTTGTGAGCAGACTCTATAGTTCGAAATAATTTATTGGAAATTAAAGGCATGGCAACAAACACAGAGAAGACAATAACTGCATTCTGAATTCTACCCTGACCTTTATCTTTCAAAACAGTAACTCTCCAAAATTGCTGAAAGGTTAACTAATCTCTTAAAAGGTCACCTGTCTTTAAACTAGCTACAGTATATAAATGCTTTTCTGCTATCCTGGAGCAATTCATCAATAACTCATTAAAATAGCACTGTTTCTTTCTTAAAGTTTTTACTTTCCTGAAAGGCTATTTCCTCTTGGTCAATATAACATTTAACATATGTCATAATTTATGAAAATATGACTATATAAGGCTATTATAGTGCAGTTTGCTTATTTAAAATTATATATTGAGTACGTAGTATGTGCCAGATACAGGTCTAGTTGTTAGGAAGAGACAGCAAAGAAAAAATCATCGAACAGAAGAAATACTTGCTGCAGCATGTGTTTATGTATAGTGAGTATAGTGTATGCCAGCATGTGCTATTTAGGCCCAAATAATGTCTCATTAAACACTTTGAAAGATAATGCACTTAGTTTAATATTATTTAATTGATTCACATTTTCAAAACTATTCTTTTCCTAACTTGAGAGCCTACAGTGTTTCTTTCTTAACATCTTTAATGTTAAATATAAATCATTGCAAAACTAATCCTTGGAAATACACCTAGATATTTAAATATGAGTAAAAATCACTAAAAGTTTAATGGGTTGAACAAGGTGACTATGATAGTTGAAAAGGGGCTTCTATTGTGGACAAAGATAGGATTCTAGAGTAATAACGCAGAATTCTTTCTATGTTCTGCAACTTGATTTATAAGCTTTTTTTTTTTGGTGTTATTATTGTGAAGGGGATACAACATACTGTTTGTATCATTTTTGTTTGTTATTTAAAAATGAATCTTCCAAAAGTCCTTGAATATGAATTACAGTTAATCATTGCCCACTCATTAAGGCCCAGTGTGTAATTCTACTCAGGAGGGCAATGATGTGCTCCCTGAAGAAAGACCCATTTCTTTCAAAGAAGTAACAATTTATCTACCTTTTGGATGAACAATTACAGTTACTTGTACAAATGCAGTTTATGAATCCATCTTGCTTAAAAGTATTCTCATTTTTGGCATTTATTAAATTTATATTTTTCAGACTATGGATCTGACATATACTATCTGGGTTTTCCCCAACATAAAAAATCATAGAACAGAAAATGCATTAATAAATATCAGAGTGTACCATATATAGTACAGCCAAGAAGTGCTTTGTGAAACTTGTGTTTCAAGTATGTTTATTTCTGTGTCTCTATATATATTTATTTATGTGTACTAGGTTGCAATGTAAGCAGCTTTTCCTATCAAGTGTTTTATTTATTTGAGACACTGAATTAGAACATTAAATCAGTCTTGAAAGCATCAATAAGAAATAATGTCTAACTTTCACAAATACTCATTAACTTCACATCTCTTACTTTTCCTGAGAATAAGCCAAAAGCTTTACCATTCATTAAATGGAATGTATAAAAACTCATGTTGACTTGAAAAGAGAATACAAAGTTGCGTGTGGAGTTACAGAAAAAGAGGAAAACAAATGCAAGTTATTAGAAGGCACTTATGCTCATAATATACAAGTTCATTCATTACAGCACCGAACTTAGCTGAATGACCATGAGATAAACTTAAATAATACAGTTCATTCAGAAGATCATTTACAATTTAAGCTATATTAGCTATTTAGCAACATTGTTTTAAACATAATTTTACATATCTATGTTTTTAAAAATATTATATATAGTGAGGCTTCCAATTCAATGAGGGAAATTGAAGCAATCATTCTTTACCTTAGTGCTGTTATTGTTGCCTTTTAACTATCTAAATGAAAGTCTGTATTTACTTAATTCCCTACTTTTGAACTCTTTCCTAGGAGTGAGCTTAGCTCCAGTGACACTCACTTTGAGAAACTTCCCTTTTCCCCTCCAAACTAAAATACTGTCTCCTTTTGCAATGCTAGTTACTAATTAGAATGTCATTCTGTTTTATTTTCTTGATAGCAATTTTGTCATAGGAATGACTGCACTTGATTATAGAAAAACCAAAAAACAATGAAAAATTGGAAGTCCTTTCAATGTAAAGACTTTTTAAAAAGCTTTCTGTACAAAAGAAGCTATACAGAGGAAGCAGAGGACAGATCGGTACATTACATTTCAGATAACCTTCCCAGGCCCTTAAACTCCAGTACATTCTATGTTTACCTTCACTCAGGAGGAAATGAAGGCAATTTAACTGGAGGAGGAGAAACAAGCTTCAGGCTTGCTTGAAGTCCTTTCCTATAATTCACCTCACCTATCTTTCAATATATTTATAGTACCACCTCTCGAGTCTTATCTTGACTTATCTTTCTAAAATGTTTCTTATATTTTGTATACCTACTGCTTTTACTATGATAAACTACATGCATTGCACTACCCAGGAAGGGAAGGGTATTACATTTAATTAAATAAGTCTAAGTATTCCACATTTATTTGTAAATTGGAGGTTACATCTCTTTTTTCCTGTGAATAAGTAGGCAACAATCAATTGACTCACATGGGCAGGTTTATATTAGTTGTGTCATTCCTTATTCTCATTATACCACCTGAGGATCATTATGGCCCTATACTCATTCATGAACTAATCTCTATTTATTGTGTCACTTTTCTGCTCCAATTTTTAGTATTATACATATGTAATATACATATTGTGATTTTGATAAATTTTTTTTTGGTTTTCTTATTAACCATATCTGTTACCAGCGTCTGAGTGGCTCAGTTAGTTAAGGGTCCGACTCTAGCGCAGGTCATGATCTTACAGTTCATGAGTTCAAGCCCCAGTGAAGCTCTGTGCTGGCCAATCAGAGCCTGGAGCCTGCTTCGCATTCTGCATCTCCCTCTCTCCGTCCCTCCCTTATTCAAGTGTGAGTGTGCTTGCACGCTCATGCTTTCTCTCTCTCTTTCAGAAATAAACATTTAAAAATTTTCAAAAAAAGTATGTTAAGGCTGACCTCTGAAATCTCAATGATGGTCTGGTCTAGCATTAGTACTTACCTCACACCATTTTCATACATGTGCCATTTGTCTCTCCTTTGAATTCTTTTTTTTTTTTTTGTCAGTTTTCAACTCTTTTCTTTCCTTAATCAAAGTTAGATGCATTTGCATCTTTTTACTATTATTATTATTACTTCGGAGTATATTATGCTTTTTTTCATACAGCCTCCTAATTGAGGGCTTCTAGTCATTCTTTATATTTTTAACTATTGCTAATAATTCATTTTCTGAACTACTTTTGCTTTCAATTGCATCTGATTCCGTTTCAGCAGATCTGGTGTTATTTTTCTTTTTCTTTTTTTTCCTCATGATCAAAGATACATTTATCCCTCTCTTGGGATACATTTAGTTTGTTTCTATTTTTCAGTGATTTCCAAAGATTCAGCTGTTAGTATGAAGGGGTCACATAAATCTTGAAACCTGGTGTCAAGCCCTGCTCACCTATCCCACAGAAGAACATTTCTTATCCTCTTTTTAACTTAGAAGTCCATTCAAAGTCACACGTAAAAGTGTAAAGAACTACTTACAGAATAGTGTGGAATGTACTTCATAATAAATTTCTGTTAAAGAAGCATTACAAAGTTCATTCTGATAAAGTAATCATATTCATAATATAATACACTTCCAATAGTGATTTTATGTTGAATAGTGGCACATTCTGATATGTAAATTCAAGATAAATTTATTTTAAAGTATAGATATATTGTTTAGTTTGTAAATGGTACATTCTCTTGTATTTTGGCTTTTTGAGGAAAAAAAACAAAAAAGGTTTGCATGTAAATTTAATTTTACAACACAGTGCCAAAATGCACAAAAGCCAATGTTATGCTTTGAATTATCTTTCTTAAAAAATAAAAACTTACTTGATTTTTATTAGAAATCAATTAGAAATGGTTTCAGAATGCTATTTGGTAACTCTCAAAAAATTTTGAAAAATATTTTACGATTTTATGCACAGTGAATAAAATTCACTTAGCAGTAATCATCATTTTATTTTTACATTATACTACCAGCTTCTGACACACAGAAATATTTTTGCTTGATCATATGAATTAAAAACTTGATGTCTGTTGAAGTTTACCTTGAGGCTAATTTTTAAATTTTAAGATCTCTGTTTCTTAATATTGTAGTATTTCAAATTTAGTGTTTTTTAATCTAATAGACTATTATGGGTACGAAATAAATAATACATAGAATTAACAGTGGAAATAAATTTAGTGGACCAACACTCAACAGACCACATTGACGAACAGTTTTTGTCTCAATGATTATCAAAGTTAATGAGTGTAACATCAGTTTTCTCAGCTGAAATTCACAGTTAGCTTCATGCTAACACAATACACACTTTTAAGCTCTCAAAAGATGGCAGGGAGAATATAGTTATATAGTTAAATGTAGATAAAGGCTCTAAGTTTTGTCCAGACCGCAGAGAAAGTACTGTTACATTAATCTTTAATAAGGTAAGGAGCCAACTTGTGTACTTTGAAGCAGTACCAGTAAATAGCTACTAAAAGAGTATAATCAGCAAGTTAAAATACAAAAAAGAAAAGAAAAGAAAAGAAATTTAAAAAAATGCTTGACTATTCTAAAAAGAGCAAAAAGTAGGCTACATACTCCAATTAAAAGAGAAGTCACCGTAATGGACTGAACTGCATCTTCCCAAAATTCACCTGGACATTTGAACCTTCAGGATCTCAGAATGTAATCTTATTTGGAAATAAGATCATTGCAGACATAATTAGTTATGTTAGGATAAGCTCAAACTCAATACAGTGGACCCCTAGTTCAATGACTGATCTCTTCATTGGACACAAAGACAGATATATTTGAAGAAAACCAGTTGAAGATTAGAGATATGTTCTCATAAGCCAAGAACTACCAGATGTTCCAGGAGTTTTCTGGAACAGACTCTTTCTTAGCACCATCAGGAGGAGGGAGCATGGTCCCGCTGACACGTTGATCACAGACTTCTAGCCTCAAGCATTATGAACCATAGATTTCTGCTCAATATAAGCCACTCAGTTTCTGGCACTTTTTTATGGTGGCATTAGCAAACTAAGTCAGAATTTCAAAAAATGAAGCCCAAATATGTGAATGTGTAGTTTACAAAATCTATACATAACAATATAAACATATAAAATCTGAAAGTGGAAGGAAAGAAAAAGTTACAGTATGGTGAGAATTATGCAAGGTGAAGAACGATGTCTCACACAGTGCTGTAATAACTGGACAGCCACAGGCAAGAACCGAGAAAAAAGACACATGGAACTAAATGTCCTACTTTATACTGAAGTTAACTCATAATAGATCATGCACTTAACTGTAAAATACAAACCTGCAAAACTTCAGGAAAAGATAGAAAATCTTCAGAATCCAGGGATAAACCAATAGGTCTTGGGTTCAATGCCTAGGCACTAGCTATAAAAGTAAAAATTGCTGACTTTGACCTCAAGAAACAGAAAGAGAGGAAAGGAAAGGAAAGGAAAAGGGGAAGGGGGAGGGGAGGGGAGAGGAGGGGAGGGGAGAGGAGGGGAAGGGAGGGGAGGGGAGAGGAAGGAAGAAAGGAAAGCAGGCTAAATTATGAGAGAAAATACTTGCAGGCAACACAGCTGACAAAAGATATCTGGATTACAAAAAGCATTCTCAAAACTCACCAGTAAAAACAAAATCTATCTAATTAGAAATTATATTTTTAAAAGTATTAATTAGACATGAGACATAAGAGGAATTTCACTGAAGAGGAGATATAGTTGCCAAATAAGTGCATAAAAAGATATTCAATACCATTAACATTAGGAAAATGGAAATTTAAACCAAAACAACACTTCTATCAGGATGGCAAAAATAAAAATAATAATAGTAACAATAACAAAAAATGCTAGTGTGGATACAGAGAAACTGTATCATTCATATTTTTCTGCCTGTAATATAAAATGGTAGAAGCACCCTGGAAAAGGTTTGGAAATTTCTAAAAAACAAACAAACAAAAAAACAAACAAAAAAACCTAAAGCTGCAACTATTATATAAACCAGGAATTCCACTCATGGGAATTTAGGCCAGAAAAACAAATAAATAAAAAGTTGTGTTCACACAAACATCTGTACATGAATGTTTATGACAACTTTATATATGCTGCAAAAAACTGGAAACCACCCAGGTACCTCTCAGTGGATGAACAGTTAAATAAACTGTGGTGTATTCACACCATGTAATACTCTCAGAAATAATAAATGAACTATGGATACTTCTAATTATATGGATAAATCTACAAAGAATTATGCTTAGTGAAAAAAGCCAGTTCCAAAAGGCTACCTACTATATAAATCTGCATAACATTCTTGAAATGACAAAATTACAGAAATAAAGAACAAGTTAGTGATAACCTGTGGTCAAGTGATAAAAAGAGACAAAATACAGAGATGAGAATGTGGCCAGAAAAATTCAACATAAGCCATCTTTGCAGTGATGGAAGTGTTCTGTATCTTGATTTTCAATGTTTGGCCCTGGTTTTGGTATGGTACTGTGATTTTGCAAGATGTTTCCATTGGGGCAAACTAAATAAAGAGTCCATGGGATTTTCCTGTATAATTTCTTACAACTGCATGTGAATATACAATTACTTCCAAATAAAAAGTTTAATTTAAAAAATTTACCCTCTACAGGAACATGAAAGAACACCACATCAGTAGGAAAAAAATGTAAGGAACAAGCATTTACAAATACAAATGTTACTGAAGAAGACCTAAATAAAGAAAGGGTTAGGGGTACCTGGGTGGTTCAGTTGGTTTAGCGTCTGACTTTGGCTCAGGTTATGATCTTGTGGTCGGTGAGTTCGAGCCCTGCGTTGGGCTTTGTGCTGACAGCCAGATCCTGGAGCTTGCTTCAAATTCAGTGTCTCCCTCTCTTTCTGCCTCTTCCCCGTTCACACCCTGTCTCTAATCTCTCTCTCTCTCAAAAGTAAATACACTTTAAAAAATTAAAAAGAAAATGTTATGCTATATTCATAAATTGGAAAACTCAATTTATTGTAAAAATGATACTTTTCCACATACTGATTTCTGGAATCAAACAAAACAAAGCTAATCAAACCTACAGGATTGGTTTTTGTTTTTGTTTTTTTCAGGAATTTGAAAATTTTATTTTAAAATGTATGTGGAAATGGGGTGCCTGGGTGGCTCAGTTGGCTAAGCTTCCAACTTCTGCTCAGGTAATGAGTCTCGAAGTCTCTCGAAGTCACTGGGCAGAAGCCCAGTGTCAGGCTCTGCACTGAAAGCTCAGAGCCTGGATCCTGCTTCAGATTCTGTGTCTCCCTCCCTCTCTGCCCCTCCTCTGCTTGTGCTCTCTCTCAAAAATAAATAAACATTATTTTTTTGAATAATAAAATGCATGTGGAAAGACAAAAAACAAAAAAATGGCCAAAATAATCTTTAAAAATACTTGCCTAATATTAAGGGCATTGCTACTAGTTTTCAAGATACATTATGAAATTATAGTAAGTAAGACAGATTAGAGTTGTCCAAGGAAAAACAAATTTGTGGCAAAGATGCAGCTCCAGTTCAGTGGAGAAAACATGGTGTTCCTAAGTAATAAGGCTGGATCAATTGGTTATCTGTCAGAAAAAAAAATATATGTATGTATATATAGTCTTGGCACATACCTCATACAATACTAAGGAACAAAAATGTAAATGAAATAAAGATAGACTTTAGATACAAATATAAAAAAACTAAGTAATAATGTTTCTAAAATATATCACAACAGAGAAACAGGATAACTATAAAAGAAACTATTGGTAAGCTAAGCTACATCACAAGTAACGGCTTCTGCTCATCAAGAGACACCCCAAAGAAAATGAAAAGACAGGCAACACAATGGAAAAATATATTTTCAATACATACATCTGAAGAAATATGTGAGATATTGTTTTACAACTTTTTATAAGTAAGAAAATGGTGGCCAGTCATATCAGAAAGGAATGGGATAAGAATAAGAGCAGATTGTAGCATGCTCCACCTCTGCTACACTTTTTGTGTAAATTATGCTTTCTCCATCTTTATAGGGCATTTCAATTTTGGCTATGTTAATGGGGCACTCCGGACGGGTGCAGTGTACTATCTGACCATTATAAGTGAGGGTCCTGTGCAGAGGCAGATATATACAGAGATGCAAAGCTAGATCCTGGGTCTAAATAATCATATACTAATAATTTATTTTTGTTACATCGAAAAATAACAACTGGAAAGCTATTGAGAATGACCTCTGTCAAATAGACCTTGGTAAACTTTTTTGGGGAGACAATAACAACAATAAAGAAAGATCTAGCCCTGGCATACGGTCCAATGTTGTGTAACAGATCGATTATTTTTGTACATTCTACTGGATTTAATTATAAAGAGATCCATTTTAGTAGCAGTAATAATGTAAAGCAAACCATATAGGATATTATATATTCAAGCATTTATAAAAGAAAAGAATACAATTAAAACCACAGTGTGCAAAAGAAAGAACGTTCACATCTATATCTAGATTCATGTAATATAAAACAAAGCATGAAGTCTTTCTGCCAGCCACTGTAAATTAGATAGAGAGGCGTGATAACCAAAGTATTAACAGGTAAGTTTTTCTTCCTGTTGGAAGATACATAAAAACGTTGCTTACAATATAGGTTATGTAATTTTTAAAAATGTAATATTAGGGGCGCCTGGGTGGCTCAGTTGACTAAGCGTCCGACTTCAGCTCAGGTCATGATCTCACGGTTTGTGGGTCGAGCCCCGCGTCCGGCTCTGTGCTTACAAGCAGCTTAGAGCCTGGAGCCTGCTTCATATTCTGTGTCTGCCTCTCTCTCTGACCCTCCCCTGCTCGCTCTGTCTCTCTCTCTCAGAAAGAAATAAAACATTAAAAATTTTTTTAAATAAAAATGCAATATGAGTGAAGCAATCTCTTAAAACTTCTTTTCCCACTGAAGTATTTTCTAAATAAAGATTTTCCAAAATAATATTATCTTAACACCATTTAGTAAACCTAAAATATACATGGAAATTAGTTCATAGAGTAGTCTTTTCATTCTGAAACTGAAATCACTGTCTCATAAAAATATAGACACTTCAGAAGGCACATTTACTGTTAAATGCTACTGCCACATGTAAGTTAGCTCACTGTAACAATAGTGTGCTAAATGACACCCATTAATGTGCCATTATGGGTTTCAGAACCCATGGAAAAGACACAGAAAACTTCATTTTCAGTACTCACTACTAAGTAAAGTTGCCAAACTTAAGATAAGTGCTCATTATCTGTGTAATCAATTTTTTTTTAAAAAAGGAACTAATTGTCAGCTTTGTTGTCAAATCTTGACAAAGGAAAAGTATTGAATATTTTTAGAAACTTAGAAGTGATCTATAGGCTCTCAATAGAAATGTGTTCCTCACTCCTACTGTTAATTATTCCATAAAAAAGGTAATATAAAATACATTTGGGGAACTCTATAAATCAAATATAGAATGAAATGACAGAGTTTATATTCACTTTTCAAAAGAAATGGCACAGCAATGACCGATTATAAGAGGCATTACACAGTCCAATCTTTAGTTTATGAAGATGGAATTGGATCAAGGAATTATCTTCCATTATGTCCACCCTGAACTATTTCTTGGCTACTCAACTCCTATACAGTGGAAAAATAATTTCCCAGAGATAATTTTTAAATTGATTTAATTTATTCAATATTCACTTGAGGAAAAGTTATTAAGTACTTTCTGTTTTAATCAAGATGCATTTGGTTGCAAAGAATAGATAGAACACTATCAAAAAATAATTCAAGATGAAAAATTCATTTATGTCAGCTGATTCTAAAATTCAAATAACTAATGTCATCAAATATCTTTTTTTCTCACTTGCTTAGTTTTGGCTGTCTTCGGTATTCTTTATTTCTTGGGTGTATTTCTTTCTTCTTCAAATAGGCTGCATCTATTTTCTGGGAAGGGTAGACTTCCAGCAGCCCCAGTCTTAATTCCTTATGAGGTAAAGCCCAAAAAGAAAAGGAAAATACCTTTTCTAACTACTACCTACATGACAGTTCAGAAGAATCTAGACAATGGGATACTTGCCCTACTTTTAAACCAAAGCCTGCACCCCAAGTCTAGGTTCAGTGAATGATAATTGCACCAACACTATGGAGATAGGAAAGAAATTCTCTAAAGGAAGCATAGTGGGGCTTTTTTAAGAAGAAAATGTGTGGGAAATCATGCTAGGCAGACAAAACAAATAAAAAACACAGTCTATTGTGCTTCTATATCAAAGGTATTTAAAACTTCTATTTGACCCTCTATAAGATATATATTTTGCTTTTCATACAGTACAGGTACTTATAATTGTATTTTGTTGGTATAAATGATAATATGCAATCATAATAATCAAGTCAAGCACTTTTTAAAACACAAACTCAGCAAATGACAGTATTTCAAAAGTTATCGTTTGTTTATGATTAGCAAATTATTTTATTAATTTAATATTAATTTTAAAAACTATGTGAAGAAATAAAATATTTCCCTTAACATTATAAATCAAAAATTGTTGGATAAATCACGATACCTTGCATATACAAGGCCATGTCTGAAGTATTACATGCAGTTTAGAGGGCTACAATTCAGGAGAGATGTGAGTAAATTAATTTTATTCAGAAGAGGCTGCCTGATTTTAAAAATTATTCAAAAATCATATTCTGTGAGAAATTTGAAGAACAGAAAAAATAATGCCTAAATGTTAGAATCTTTAAGCATAAAAGTTTAAAAATATCTATAAGTAGTTGAAGAATCTTTTGTTAGAAGAAGATATTCACCACAGTTCCAAAGGCCCCTAAGATAAATACATGGAAGTCATAAATGGGTAGAATTTGACTACAACTGTAAATTTTAATAGCATAGCTAATAAAGAAAAATTGAAAGAGGATCTCTTGCAAACTACCTCTCACTCTAAATGCTTAAACATAGCCAGAATAAGTGTTCTAAGAGCTGAAAGAAGACTTCGAGGAGTCAGAAGTTAGGAAAATAATGCCTGCATGGTTAATAATTTTTTAATAACGGATGTATTATTTCTATGTTTATTTTACATAGGTCACTAAAACTGAAAAAAAAATAAATGTTAATCTTGACCAGTAATGGATTCAATGATGAATATTTTAGAAAGAATATCAATTAATTAGTGAATGTGTTAACCTTTTGACTTCATTCATAGATATTTTTAAGAGTCTTTTTTGTTTAAGGGAATAAGGCCTGAATTACAATTAACCTGATTGCTGAAGGATATGGGATTTATTGTAACTTAAGTAAAATGTTAAATTAATTCTGATACCTTCCAATAATATATAACAAATTCTTAAAATATATTAAATGTAATGCTAATAGTATGGTAGCATTATATTGTAGAATTATAAGAAACCAGAAAGGACCTAAGGGTAATTTCTAGATACAATTTATCTTACTGATGAGAAAACTGAGTCAGATATAAGTTATTTATTTCAAGACACCATAAATAATTTATTCCAAATCAATGGTAAATTCAAATTTCTTCACATTCATTTATCAATGATAAATTCAAATTTCTTCATATTATTTCTTCACAAATTAATCTCACATTCTGATAATCTGTACTGAGCTACAGACTACTACTGTAGTAGTCTACTCACCTTGAGATTCTTTTTATTTTCTTTTTTTTAGGACTACAGGTTTACAGTATTATCAAGTTAGTGTTCCTGCAGAAAAGTGTGATCAAAATGTAAGAGGCTTGGGGGACACAACATATAAGAAGCAGTTTTGGAAACTAGGGATCCTTTTACGAAAATCAGCAACTATATATCAGGTAATGAAATTTTGAAGTTTGAGAACTCAGGGTAATTTATTCATTTCCTTAAATCCAACACAGTCAAAAACTATTCAAACCAGCTCTTCCACAACCTTCACTATGTTAGCCCTTGGCCTCCCCAACATGTTCTTACATTAGTGTTGTGGTCTCTCAGTTAGCTAGCCTTCCTCATTTTCATCTTCCAAAGCACCTAATGCCATGCCTAGTACATAATATAATCTGCTTTTAAATTACATGATTCTATATGCCAGTGGTTCTCAGAGAATGGTCCAGAAACTTTGAGGGTCCCTGGGATACTTTCATGAGGTCTGCAATATCAAAGCTCTTTTCATAAAAATAAAACTTGAAGAAGTTTGTTGATATGGCTTCAGATTCTGCATTGCCATTAACATTTAGAAACAACCATCTGCCAAATTTAGTGTGGTACCAAAGAAAAATATCCACAATCATCTGAAATACCCCTTCCTTTTCCAACTACATGTCTGTGTATTTTATACAGATGTTTACTTATATTCTTTTTTTTCTTTTTTACTCACATTCTTGAAAGCCTTGAAATGGGGCAAGTCTGATGTTTCAAAACCACGTATCTATTGCTCTGTGGAAAAGAGGAGAGTGTTAGAAAACATAGCTAGGCAATTGAAAGCTATATTATGTAGGGCCTTTATATTAAAAAACTGGTTTTAATTTGGATACAAAGAGAAACTTAGGACATGTTAAGTTAGACTAGGAAAAATTAGGTTTGGAAGGTAGTAGTGATATGGTCCAAATGAAATTCTAAAGACTTCCAGTGTCTAAGTAGAGGATGAAATTTAGTAAACAATGAAAATAGAAAAATTAGTATAACTTTGTAGAAATCTGGGAGTAAATTGATGTGACAAAGAAGTCATCCCAAAAGATATATTTTGAAAGTAGAGCTGATGTATTGAAGGTTGTATTGGATTCAGAAAATTCTTAATGTTTATTTATCTTTGAGATTGAGACAGAGACAGAGCAAGGGTGAAGGAGGGGCAGGGAGAGGAGACACAGAATCTGAAGCAGGCTCCAGGCTCTGAGCTATCAGCGCAGAGCCCAACAGAGGGCTCGAACCCACGAACCGTGAAATCATCACCTGAGCCGAAGTCAGAGCTCAACCCACTTAGCCACCCAGATGCCTCTAGAATTTTAAGAAAAATTAATAAAGAACATCTTCCAGATATTAACTTGTGAAAATGTGTGGACAATAATTTCATTAATGGATATGAGAAACATATGCATAGTGAAAAGGGTTGGGAAAATTTTTTCAAGACTTGGCTCTGGACACATTAAATTTAAGTTACATATTAGACATCCAAGTGAAAATGTTAAGAATAAGTTCGATGGCCAAGTCTGTAACTGTAGGGAAACCTGGAGGGCTGTACTGTCTCAGCTGTGCACCTATCAGTAACCCAACAGGGCCTGACTGATTGTATGTACTCTGAGCGTTTCCTGACTACATAATGCAACATCTAGTTCTCCTACTCTTAATTTGAACTCTTCATAGAGTCTTCTAATTAATTCATTTATTATTAATTATCATTCAAGTTCATACCATATGAGGAAGAAGGAAGACATAAATAAGAAATCTGGGCATTTCACTAACTGAAAAGAAAGCCCCTTAAAATAAATTCTTAGAGTGAAGTAGTTCATATAAATTGAGACAGCATTGGTAGTTACCAAACATACAAAACCTCTGAATAACAAAGAAATTTAAGTTCCTGGCCTTGCCGGTCTTGTCATTGCTGTTTACCATGACAAGCTCTGCCTGTGAAGAATATATGCATTCATTTATATATTCATTCATTTCACTGATTTTGACAAATATTTATTGCCCTATGCTCTCCACTAAGCATTTCAGGTAGTCCTATGGAAGAGTAATGTCTCTGCCTTGGAGACTAGGCATATTCCAGAAACTACAGCCCTAGAGTCTAGTCATATTCCAGAAGTTACAGTCAACTCTTTGCACCTCCCCCCCCCAAAAAAAATAGAATGGAAACATGACGTGGAATGTTCTAGAGACTTCCTGGAAGTCAGGAAACATTTTGTAATATTTTATGTGAAACTAGTAACAGAGAGTTAGAAAGGGTCCAGGCAAAGGGAACAGTATATCTTCTAATTGGCATATTATAGAAAATACTATGGCAATATTTTTAACAATAAACTGAAAAGGTCAGCAGTAAAAGGAAGAGAAGAAGGTATGAAACTAGAGACAGGGAAAAAGATAAGGAAGCAATGTGAGTAATTTAAGGGAACTCTCTGAAGTAAGGCAATGACACTTTAGATAAAATATGGCTTCCAAATTTCAGACTTTGACATTTTGGGTTGCCTAATACCATCATCTAGAGATGCTAAGGAAAAAAACAGGAGAGAGATCTTGGGACATCCATGTGGGGATGCCTAGAAGGACAGGCAGATTTGGGGGAAGGAACACTGAAATTTAGTCCATAATGAATAGTTATATCAATGATCATTTAAGACATAAGTGTGAATATATTAGCCCAGCAAGAGTAAAGAGAGACTGATACCAGAGGCAGAGTCCAAGAAAAGAAATAGATAAATAAAGGAAAGGGTGTGTATATGAAACTGAAGCCATATAGACAGAGATACATATACAGAAGTAACAGGACGCAATATCATGAAAACCAAGACAACAGTGTGTCCTGAGCAGTGGAGAATTAATAGTGCCAGAGGACACAATCATAAATTAAGAAGCATAACATTTAAATACATTTTGATATAGTGATGCAAGACGGAGGGAAACAATAGGGCAATTCTTCCCCCATCAGGAGGTCGTAATTTTCTTTCTTTTCTTTTTTTTTTTTTAAATGTTTTATTTATTTCTAGGAGAGAGAGAGAGAGAGAGCGTGAGCAGGGGAGGGTCAGAGAGAGAGGGAGTCACAGACGGAAACAGGCTCCAGGCTCTGAGCCGGCAGTCAGCACAGAGCCCGACGCGGGGCTCGAACCCACGAACCGCGAGATCATGACCTAAGCGAAAGTCAGACGCTTAACTGACTAAGTCACCCAGGCGCCCCAGGAGGTCATAATTTTCTGAGGAGAATGTGAAGCTATTTGAACACTGTACTTCAAGAGAAAATTCTTTGAGGCAAGTTTGAAAGATAGTTAAACTATTTCAAGATTTGGCTCAGCATAGACGATTTTAAAAAGTCTATGGAAAATACGACTTAATGTAGTTCTCCCGGTACTCCTTACTTATATGAAGGATTCTTACATGGGTCTTCTCTGGAACATACCTGTGGGAATTAAGAAGTTAATACCAAAATAAGATTTCACTGGGAATTGCTGTATTCCAGTTTGGAAGAAAGGAACAAGTTTGTGACTAATGAAGTAACAAATGTATTTGGATTTGTTTGGCATTGGAAGAGGTAGGAAGAAGTTATAAAGATACATACTATGGTAACAAAGGGAATGCCAATGTTTAATTGAGGCAAATAATGTCTTAATGAAGTAGTTTTATTTTCAGAAAAATAAATATACATTTGTTTTGTGTGGACTGCCCTAATGTAACATTTCATTAAGATAAAATGGGTTTTGCTTCCAGCTATAAGAGAATATACTATGTCATTTTTATATTTTCTTGAAATTTCAATTGTAGATTCAGTTTCATGTTTCTAGAATGAGTATGGTAGGCACAGTAAAATTTTGCTTTTCATTTCAAATTGTTCGCAAACCTGGAAAATATTACAAGTATTAGAATCATTATTTAATCTTTATTAAGTGCTGAAACCTGCATACTCTGAAAGCATCTGAAGACTGAAATTACAGTTCAGTAACAAAAGGAAGTATAAACCTCATCAATGATGTTTTTAATCCAGGAAAATAATGTCAATCTAAATTATCCTGATAACTCCAAGTTTTAATATGTAATTTTTTGTGATCTATTTAATATGAAAATGACAAGATATAGTCTCCTTGGCTATATATGAAAACTATTTAGATCTTAAGTGGTAAAATAGTATATTTTAGGAATATATGATTGGCCTTTCATGACTAGTGGTTTGTGATTTATTATTTTACCTCCCTTTCTTAAAAATGGACTGCAAGAGAATGACAGATACTTACAAAGAATTGAGGGTCTTTTTCCTGGCCAGATTTATGATGGAATTTACTGTGCTTCCAAGAAAGAAAAGGATATCTTCAAGGATGGTCATCTTAGGCATAAATTTAGCCATTATTGATTATATTGTCCTCTAGTTGAAGTAACTAATCCTTCAGCTGATGGCAAATGGAAGTAAAATGGTCTGATTATTTCACTTTGAATTTTAAAAGGCACACAGTCAAGTTTAAACTTAGCCAGCTAAAAATAAAGTAATGGAAAAAGGTGTTGTCAGCTAACTGAATAAAAATAGAAATGTTTTCATTGCTTCAAAAATAATGAAAATATATTTTAGTAAAGAAGAAATCAACACTCCATTTCCCAGCATTATTTTGGAAACAGATCATAGGATGATAGTGTAAGAAGCCCAGATGGGAAACACAAGAAACAAAAATTAGACTTTCAGAATAATTCAGTATAAGATACATGGGAACATGGAAAATAAGTCCATGCTTTATAAGGAATTTATTATTACTTAATCAAAAATTTACCAAAGATACTTTATATTAGGGCTCACATGGAAAAAATCAAATAAAGCTTATATATTTATATATATATATATATATATATATATATATATATATAATATGTATGTATGTATATATACATGTGTGTATGTTTATAGTGTATATGTATGTGCATCCATATGTATACATACATGTGTGTGTATGTGTATATATACACACACACTTTAAGCATATTTTGGTGTTAATTAAATGAAACAGAAAATTAAAACCATTCAGTGGTTTTATGAAATTTATTAAAAAATCACAAAAACCTTTGTGGATGTTGTAACGCATAGTATGGTATTGAATTTAATCCACTGTAGCATAATATAAACTTTTCCACAAATAGCTCTCTATTATTACTATAAGAAAAAATACTGCTAATATTTTCCTCACTGGAATTTGTGCTTTATATTTTAAAAGAATTCAAAAGAACAATTACAAAGAAAAAACTGTACTACTTGATGTAAGGTGTAACACTAGTTGCAATTTAGCATATTGCTTTTGAAAATAATAGGGTCAATCACTTCTTTTCAGTTTGTATGATAAAAATCGCACATCACCTAAATTAGGGCTAATGCATCACATATTCAATGTAGCATTTGGTTAAATAGACCATTTACTCAAATTTCAGTGTCCACTTTTAAAAATCAGAGTCTGTAATTTCTTATTCAAATACTATTGAACAAAGTTGTTTGTGAATTTTTCACAGCTGTGAAATATCAAATATGATCAGAACTCCACAGTTAAAAATAAATAGAAAATTTATGAAATTATTTTGATACTTAAAAACTGACATGCTATATATTTTTTTTTCATACGCCTTCCTTTGCCAAAACAAAACAAACCGAGACAACATATGTAAAGAGGAATTATGGAATTGATGCAATTGACAATTAAAATTAGGCTTTTATGGTTTCAAATGGCTTGATTAATTCTAGAGAAATCTATGCTGAAAATAAAGAATACCAGTCACGAGATGACTTTGACCCATTAATGTATGCTCCTGTGAATACAGTTTAAGTTATTTATAAACAAGAAACTCACAGAGCTCTTTCATATATTTCTATGAAGTGTTACCCTTAATTCAGTCATTAAAAGAAAAGAAAAAAGAAACTTACTATTAGCCTAGGTCTGTGAAAGTTACTTAGAACAAAGAATTGTATAAAAAGTGGTTCCTCAAAGTAACTGAGGATCCTGTGCAGGAGACAGACATTACAATGTAACCTTTATACCTCTGAATCTGTCATCTACCACAGACTGTCCTTCTCACTCCTATCCAGCCACCGATAGCCTACTTTTATTCTTCAGATGCACAAAAGACTTTCCACCTCAGGTACATGTGCTGAAGTTTCTCCCTGCCTGGGATGCCTGACATGAGCAGCTATTTTGCAACCTAAGGTCTTTGGCATTCACTAATAGTTGCCAACTCTGTATGCCTATCTCCTGTTTTAATGCCTAAAATTTTGCATGGAGGAAAAGATGACATTTATTCCAAGCCAAATATAACAAAAATAGCCTAGTTTCTTAATTTAATTTCTTTTCTATAAGTGTATATATATTTCCCAGTTGTAGCAATACAATGTAGACAAATATCTGTTGGACACTTCCCTGGGAAATTAGTTGTTTCTATAAAAACATGCAATAAATGTAACTATTCCTGATTTCTTTTTGCTTTGAACAGAGGTAGGATGAAATGCAGAAGCTATTCGGTAACCATGAGGCAACAAGCATGAAGGAGAAAGCCAACAAGCTACGAATAATTAAGTCACTGATTTCATCATTGAACAGCTAAACCATTGTAGCAAGGGACTACCTCTGGAATTCTCAAATGAGGAAAAAACTACCTATGATTTTTATAAATTTGTTTTCCTTTTTAAAGTGTATTTATTTATTTTAAGAGAGAGAGAGAGAGAGAGAGAGAACCAGCCCAAGTAGGAGAAGGACACAGAGAGAGAATCCTAAGCAGACCCCACAGTACCGATGCAGAGTCCAATTCATGACTTGATCTTACAAACTGACATAACCGGCACTGGGATCAAGTGTGGGATGCTTGGGATGCTTAATTAACTGAGCCACCCAGGTGTCCTTATAATTTTTTAAATCTTTCTTCATTTTTGAGAGAGACAGAGAGACCAGGGAAGGGACAGGGAGAGAGAATCCCAAGCAGGGACTACTCTGAGCTTGATATGGGACTCTACCTCACAAACCATGAGATCATGACCTGAGCCAAAATCAAGAATGGGACGCTTAACCAACTGAGCCACCCAGAAGCCCCAAATCTATCTATTTTTTATGCTACTATAGTTAAAAACCATAACTGACTGGTACAAAGCCCCAGTTCAAGTTCTCTGTTCAAACCATAGAGCATATTCTCTAAAATGCCTTCCCCAACTAGTATGTTTAAGCACCTGAACCTTTTTTATTTACTTCCAAGCATGTATAATAAGATGTGATTTTCTTATTTATTTATTTGTTCATTTGCTTATCATCTATCTCCAACTCTTGATGGAATGGAATCTCCATGAGGGCGGGAACTTTGTCTTTCTGTGTACCCTTTTATTCTCAGCACTTAAACCTATCAGACACAACACAGGGCAAGCAAAAACTGTCCAAATCTTGGAGAGAGAGGAGAAATTGTGCATGTGCATGGACAGAAGAAATATTCTAGACAAGAAAAAATAATATGGGAAAAGGTAAGAAAAAGTGCAGCTATGGCAAATAGTTCTTCCTGAGTGGAAAGTGTGGTCAGAAACAGTATAAGATGGGGCTGAAAAAGAGGTCACATTGGCAGGAAATTATACTTCAGCTGCTCTAACATGAGGGATCTCTGATTAAGTTTAGTAATGCAAGGAATGTGATTGCCATGGCTTTTCAAATGATAAGTTTGATGCCTTGTGTCTTGGAAGGGAAAGGGATAAGGTTGGTACCAGTAAACAAAACAAAACAAAACAAAAAGAAAAACAACCTACCACCGTGAGTCATGCAAAAAAAGTGAAGAAGTGAAAGGAGCTTCAATCAGGTTAAATATATTGAGATGGAAGAGGACAAGCATATTAAGGAGACTTGGAGTTAGAACTTATGTTTTAGTGATAAATTATAAGAAAAAGTTAGTTTCATACAAGCATTTCAAAAGAAGGAACACATTTGGTATAACAATGAAATTGATTTTATTCACCTTGCTTATAAAGTGCCTGTAGAACAGTAAGGTGCCAATATGTAATGACAACCAACAGGCAGTAGTTAACCTGGATTGGAACTAAATAAGCCATCAGGTCTGGAGATGCATACAAGTATTAGTTTAAAAATGGGACTGTGGACAGATATGTTTCCGCCAGAACATGTAGAAAAAGAGATGATGGAAAGTCCAGAAGAGAACTTTGGAGAAAACCAATATTGACTGGAAAGAAGGAAGAAAAATGAGAGAAGTTGAGTTAAAAAAAAAAAAACAACTAAGAAAATCAGAGAAGAGTAATTCTTCAGAATGCAATTAAAAGGACAGGTAAGCATCTGGTGAGAAAATATTTTATTATTTTATTTTATTTTTTATTTCTAGGAGAGAGATAGAGACAGCATGAGCAGGGGAGGGTCAGAGAGAGAGGGAGTCACAGACTGAAACAGGCTCAAGGGTCTGAGCTGGCAGTCAGCACAGAGCCCGACGCGGGGCTCAAACCCACGAACCACGAGATCATGACCCAAGCGAAAGTCGGACGCTTAACCGACTAAGCCACCCAGGCGCCCCATGTGAGAAAATATTTTAAATGCCACCAATATACCAAGTTAGAAAACAAATTCAGAATGCTTGCTGGAATCAATAATTAAGGTAATCTTGGAGCAATAGAAAAATCTCTGTTACATGTAAATTTTTTCTGCCCATATAAGTATACATGCACTCTTTCTGCTCTTGTGAAAAGAACAGAAAAAAAGAAAGGATGTGCACTAGTTGGGCATCTTCCGACTGTGGTAAATGTGATAGGAAAACCAAATTCAGTTTAATTTAGGAAATCATAAAATGTGCTGCTTCTGACACACACATGTTCTGCAGCATATTATACCTTCGGCGTACAAATCCACAGGACAACTAAAGATGACTACCTAGTGCACAATAAATAGAATACATCTTGTCAGGGGATATAATTCCATCAGCAGCAAACCATCCATCCTTAATTTACCATTTTCAGTTATTTTTAAAATCTGAAATGACAACTGGTAATAAATGTTACTGAGTCAGGAACAGTAGCACACATTCTTCTCTCAATGAGAGAAAATACTCTTCTATTAAATGAGGGATATTTCTAATTTACAGTTACATGGTAACGGCTGACTGTGCCTCCACTTTACATGGCAATTCATGCACAGATGATGATTAAGTTCTGTCATGTTTTCTTTTCCTTAAATTCTCTTAGCTACTACCTATTTCTATTTCTGCATTTTTTTCCCACAACAGAATTCTCCAACATTTCTGGGAAGGGATTTCCTGTTTTAATATGCCTCTGGAATAACTGTGTTCTTTGGGATGTTTGAATTTTTGCTGAAACTAAACTGCATTGAGAAAACTGCACATCATGGAGTTGCTCACAAATGAAGCACACCTGAATGATCAGCACCTAAATCAAGACCTAGAATTGTACAGCATCTTGGAAACTTTCCTTATGCCTGTTCAGATATTATTGAACAAACTGTAACCATCACCCTGAATTCTAACATCATATATTATGCTGTCTCTTTTTGCACCCTGTATACACAGAATTTTACGATGTGTCATATTTTATTAGCTCAACATTATGTTTGTGAGATTTATTCACATTATTATTTGTAATTGTAGATGATTCATTCTCATTGCTATATACTATTTCATTATATACCTATAACTAAAATATATTTAGCCATCTATTTTTGTTAGCTAGTTGAATACCTTTAGTTTGTTTTCTGTTTTCTTTTATGAGTGTTACTGTTTGAGTATTTTTCCAGGTTTTTTTTTATTGTATATTTGTATATCTAAGTGTATGTCTACTACAAATAGAATGGGATCTTACAATATGTTTATGTTTATGCTCTTTAGTAAATATTGTCCATACTTCCATACTGTATGAGAGTCCTCATTGTCTGTATCCTGCCCTCAAATTTATATTATCTGTTTTTCATTTTAGCCATAACAGCGAATACATTACATATCCTATTGTGGTCTTAATTTGCATTTATCTGATGACCAACACAGTTAGCATCTTTTGTATGTTTACTGATTTGGGTTATTTGGATTTTTTCTTTTGTTATGTATCTGTTGAAATCTTTTGCCTGTATTTCCACTGGGTTGATATGTTTTTTCACTATTACTTTGTAAGGATTCTTGATTTATTTAAGATAAAAGTTTCTATGTGAACAAATGTACTGTAAAATCTTCCCCGTTCTATGGGTTGCTTTTTCACTCTGTGTCTAGTGTCATGTGAAGGTAGAAGTTCTTATTTTTAATGCAGTCCAAATTATTTTCACTTCTCATTAGGTCTGCTTAAAAAATCTTATCTACTTCAAAGTCACAGAGATGATGCAAGATATCTTCTTCTAAAATATGCCATCAATCTACAATTGATTTTTATGTATGATGCAAGGCCAGAGTATGTATCCATGTGTGTGTATATATGTATGTAAATATATATGTGTGTGTGTATATACTACTTGTACAACATAAATGGATGAAATCCTAAAGCTGTGAGTTATACAACTCTATTCTTAAATGATCTGAAACTTTCTTACAATTTTAACAAGGAAAAAAATGTTGCAGTAAAAGCAGACCATGCTATCCTAAAACCTACCACAGAGAGTTAATTACAATAAAGCACAGAAGATCACAAACTAAATCTGCATCTTCATTATAAAGATCCAGGAAAGGGATACTCACACAAAGAACACTGAGCCCTGGATGAAAGGAGACAAAAAGACTAGACAGTAGAGTATAGAGCTATATAACAGAGATATATTCACATATATTGCATAGGAAATCTGGCAAAAGTATATAATGTAAACATTTTAATGTTTCCCCTACAAAAAGCTTTCATAATTTTCTAAAAATGCCCACTAAATAAATAATATTAATTTTATTAATCTGCACGTGGCAGCTCTATTTCTTTCTTAAATCTTTGTACATATCCAAGTTGACCTTGTATTGTATATCCCATCATGTTTCATATTTGTTTGTCAAGAGCATGTAGCCTGATACAATATCTGATAATAGAGACGGGGCAAGATGGCGGAGAAGTAAGGAGCTCCGTACTTGCACTCGTGCCCATACATCACACAGAAAAGATCTGAAGCCATTGGAAACCTTACAAAACCTGAGAGACTGGGAGAAAAAGGACGCAGAATCCACTGAGAAAGCCTTATAACGTGAGTGCGAACTGGGGAAGATAAAATCGGGCCAGGATCAGAGACTCCAGGGTGGGAGGCGATCCCCCTCTACCCTCTACGGGGAGTGAGAGGGGAAAAGGAGAGAGTCCGAAACAGATAAACCTCCGCTCGGGGGGAAAAACTCCTCTTGGTGCATAGAAAGACTGTACTTGCCAAATACCTGTGCACCAGGTTCCCTAGCGCCAACTGGTCCTCGGGGGGGCTGAGCACACAAATTGCTTCTTTGTGCAGCTCATGGAGGCTGGATTTCAGAACAGCGGCGCGCCTGCCGCCATTGTAGCTCCAGGGCGGCTGGGTCCCCTGAAAGAGCCGTGCTGACACCGGGCGTCCGCGCTTCTGGCTGGCTGGAACTCGAGAGGGAAGGCAAAGACCTAAAAACTGGGAAATTTGCCTGTGAGTTCGTGTTTCGGGTGACGAGCCATAGAGGGACCCGGTTTTCCTCACTCCAGAGGGCTCGGGCTACGCGGACCCGGCAGGCAAGGCCCGCGCGTGCGCGCCAGCCTGACCCAGAGAAGGAAGCAGCGATTCTGACTCCGCCCCCAGAGATCAACAGGGAGCCTGGAATAGCACGAGGGGTTTGCCTGGGAAGCTGTGTCTAAAGCAATTTCAGCGGGGCTCGCGGACTGGGATTTGGAGATTGGAACTAGCCTGGGTTGAAGAGTGCAACCAACTTCGGATGCGTCCCCGGAACAGGGAGTTGACACGCCAAAAAAAAAAAAAGCGAGCTGCAGCGCTGGGTTCAAGAAGGGACTGGAGCACCGTCACTCTCCTCCCCACAATCGCCAAGGCAGAACCCCCGCCTGAGGCATCGGATCACGCCACGCCCATCCCTGCCTGAGAGATGCCCTCCTCCCTTTTTTTTTCTCTTTCTTTTTTCCGTTTTTTGTTTCTTTCCTTTTTTTTCCTTCTTTCTTTTTTTTTCCCCTTTCTTTTCTCTTTCTTTTTTTCTTCTTTCTTTTTTCTCGCTTTTTCCCCCAAAACACTGACCTGATTAACTCTGGTCGCCAGCTTGCTTAAACAATCACAACAAGTCCATTCTGTAAATGTAAATTCTACACCTACTGACTTTTTCAGCTATTTCTCTCAGGAGTAATTAGACTATATAGTTTCTCTGGATAATTCCAGCATCCTTCTCTCACCTATCCAACCATATTCTATCCTTTACCTCTTTGAAAAAAGTTTCTTATCCCTTCTGCCTGTTCATTCTATTTCCAAATCTGCCTTGTCTCACCCTGCATTCTCTCTTTTTCGCTATGCTCTTCAACCAGCACTGCATACACACGGCTATTTAACTGTAGCTGGGAAATCCAGGTATATGCTTTAAACTGTTCTTTGTCCATCGGTTTTCTTCTTTTTTCCTTTTCTTTTCCCCTTTTTGACCCTTTTATGTATTTTATGCTCCCTATTCGCCCTCCCTCCTCCGTCTTTTCTATTAACTTTTTCGTTTTCCCTCTCACTTTGCATGTTAGTTGAATCAGCCTGTGCGTTTGTGTGTTCCTGCTCCCTGTGTGTTTGTCTGTCTGTTTTCTTTTACAGGGCTACCTCAAGAAACAAGCTAGAGTACACAAGGTGAAGAGTCCCAAATATCACTACGAATAGGAAAATAAAAAAACTAAGGTCCCAACAAGAGTAACCGAGGGATACCATTCAAAAAACAATCTCTGAAAGGATAGGCCCTGGAAAGTCAAAGAGTTTCTTGGATATAGCAGTGCTCATAGAAACAGAGAGCATAACAGGTCTTTAAAACCAACAAGAGCCGGAAACCAATGACGAAACGAAAGAGCTCTCCTCCAAAGAAACTCCAAGAATAAATGACAGCTAATGAACTGCTCAAAACAGATATCAGCAGCATAAGTGAACAAGATTTTAGAATAATAATGGTGAAATTAATAGCAGGGCTTGAAAAAAACATAGGCGACATCAAAGAAACTATGACTACAGACAGAATGGAAAATAAAAATAGGCATGAAGAATTAAAAAATGCGATAAATGAGATCCATAATAAATTAGAGGCCTCCAACACACGGCTTGAAGAGGCAGAAAGGAGAATAAGTGATTTAGAAGACACCATTCTAGAAAACAAGAAGCTGACAAAAAAAGAGACAAACTGATCCAGGAACAGGAAAGAAGAATTCGAGAGCTCAGCGACACAGTCAAACGCAACAATATCCGTATCATAGGAATCCCAGAAGAGGAAGAGAGAAGGAAAGGTGCTGAAGGAGTCCTGGAACAAATTATAGCAGAGAACTTCCCTGACCTGGGGAAGGAAGTCAATGTGGAAATACAAGAGGCTCAGAGGACTCCTCTCAGACGTAACTTGAATCGATCTTCTGCACGACATATCATCGTAAAAATGGCAAAATACAAGGACAAAGAGAGAATTTTGAAGGCAGCTAGGGAGACAAGGGCCCTCACATACAAAGGAAACCCATCAGAGTGGTGACAGACCTATCTACTGAAACGTGGCAGGCCAGAAAGGAATGGCAAGAGATCTTCAATGTGATGAACAATAAAAATATGCAGCCAAGAATCCTATCCAGCAAGCCTGTCATTCAAAATAGAAGGAGAGATAAAAACCTTTCCAAACAAACAGAAATTGAAAGAATTTGTCACCATGAAGCCAGCCCTACAAGAAATTCTGAGGGGGGTGCTCTGAAGGAAAGGTTGCAAGGAACAAAGATTCTAGAGACACCACCACAAACATGAACCCTACAAAAGATACAAAGACTCTAAACCCACATATTTCAATAATAACACTGAATGCAAATGGGCTGAATGCTCCAATCAAAAGACACAGGGTAGCAGAATGGATGAAAAAACAAAATCCATCTATATGCTATCTACAAGAAACTCATTTTAGACGGAAGATACCTTCAGATTAAAAGTAAGGGGATGGAGAAATATATATCATACTACAGGAAATCAAAAGAAAGCCAGAGTAGCGATACTTATATCAGACAAACTGGACTTTAAATTAAAGACAATAACAAGAGATGAAGAAGGGCACTATATAATAATTACAGGGTCCATTCATCAGGAAGAACTAACAATCATAAATGTCTACACACTGAATATGGGAGCACCTAAATATCTAAAACAATCACAAACAGAAACAAGCTTATAGACAAGAATGTGCTAATAGCAGGAGACTTTAATACTCTGCTTACAGCAATGGATAGGTCAACCAGACAGAAAATCACTAAAGAAATAATGGACTTGAAAGATACATTGGACCAGATGGACCTGACGGATATATTTAGAACTTTCATCCTGAGGCCAGGGAATTTACTTTCTTCTCAAGTGCGCATGGCACATTCTCCAAGATAGATCACACACTGGGATATAAAGCAGCCCTCAATAAATATAAAAGAATAGAGATCATACCATGCACACTGTCAGATCACAATGCTTTGAAACTTGAAATCCATTACAGGAAGAAGTCTGGAAAACTTCCAAAAACATGGAGGTTAAAGAACACCCTTCTAAAGAATGAATGGGCCAATCAGGCAATTAGAGATGAAATTAAAAAATATATGGAAACAAATGAAAATGAAAACACAACAATTCAAAATCTATGGGATGCGGCCAAGGCAGTCCTAAGAGGAAAGTACATTGCTCTCCAGGCCTATTTCAAGAGATTAGAAAAAGCGCAAGTCCAAAATCTAACAGCTCACCTAAAGGAACTAGAGGCAGAGCAACAAGAACGCCCTAAACTCAGCAGAAGAAGAGAAATAGTAAAAATTAGAGCAGAAATAAACAACATAGAGACCAAGGAAACAATTCAACAGATCAATGAAACCAAGAGTTGGTGTTTTGAAAAAGTAAACAAAATTGACAAACCTCTAGCCAGACTTATCCAAAAGAAAAGAGAGAGCACCCAAATAGACAAAATCATGAATGAAAATGGACTTATTACAACCAACCCCTCAGAAATACAAGCAATTATCAGGGAATACTATGAAAAACTATATGCCAACAAAATGGATAACTTAGAAGAAATGGACAAATTCCTAAACACACACTCACTACCAAAATTCACATGGGAAGAAATAGAAAACCTGAACAGACCCATAACGAGTGAAGAAATTGAATCAGTGATCAAAAATCTCCCAACAAATAAGAGCCCTGGACCTGATGGCTTCCGTGGGGAATTCTACCAGACATTTAAAACAGAATTAATCCCAATTCTTCTCAAGCTATTCCAAAAAATAGAAATCGAAGGAAAACTCCCGGACTCATTTTATGAAGCCAGCATCACTCTGATTCCCAAGCCAGACAGAGATCCAGCAAAAAGAGAGAACTACAGGCCAATATCCTTGATGAATACGGATGCAAAAATTCTCAACAAGATCCTTGCAAATCGAATCCAGCAGCATATCAAAAGAATCATCCAACAAGATCAAGTGGGATTCATTCCTGGGTTACAGGGATGGTTCAACATTCGCAAAACAATCAATGTGATACATCATATCAATAAAAGAAAAGATAAAAACCATATGATCCTGTCAATAGATGCAGAAAAAGCATTTGACAAAATACAGCATCCCTTCTTAATAAAGACTCTCGAGAAAGTTGGGATAGAAGGAACCTACTTAAACATCAGCAAAGCCATCTATGAGAAGCCTTCAGCTAACATCATCCTCAACGGGGAAACACTGAGAGCTTTCCCCTGAGATCAGGAACACGACAGGGATGTCCACTCTCACCACTGTTGTTTAACATAGTGCTGGAAGTCCTAGCATCAGCCATCAGACAACAAAAGGAAATCAAAGGTATCAGAATTGGCAAAGAGGATGTCAAACTTTCACTCTTCGCAGATGACATGATACTCTAAATAGAAAACCCGACAGACTCCACCAGAAGCCTACTAGAACTGATCCAAGAATTCAGCCAAGTTGCAGGGTACAAAAATCAACGTACAGAAATCGGTTGCATTTTTATACACCAACAATGAAGCAACAGAAAGAGAAATCAAGAAACTGATCCCATTCACAATGGCACAAAAAGCCATAAAATACCTCGGAATAAACCTAACCAAGGATACAAGAGATCTGTATGATGAAAACTATAGAAAACTTATGAAGGAAATTGAAGAAGACACAAAGAAATGGAAAAACATTCCATGCTCATGGATAGGATGAATAAATATAGTTAAGATGTCATTACTACCTAAGGCACTCTACACATTCAATGCAATTCCAATCAAAATTGCACTAGCATACTTCTCAAAACTAGAACAAACTATCCAAAAATTTGTATGGAACCGCAAAAGACCCTGAATAGCCAAAGTAATACTGAAAAATAAAACCAAAACGGGAGGATCACCATCCCAGACTTTAGCCTCTACTACAAAGCTGTCATCATCAAGACAGTATGGTATTGGCACAAAAACAGACACATAGACCAATGGAACAGAATTGAGAACTCAGAGGTGGACCCAAAAGTATACAGCCAACTAATCTTTGACAAGGCAGGAAAGAATATCCGATGGAAAAAAGACAGCCTTTTTAACAGATGGTGTTGGGAGAACTGGACAGCAACATGCAGAAGAATGAAACTAGATCATTTTCTCACACCATGCACAAAAATAAACTCAACATGGATAAAGGACCTGAACGTGAGACAGGAAACTATTAACACCCTAGAGGAGAAAGCAGGAAACAACCTCCTTGACCTCCACCGCAGCAACTTCTTACTTGACACATCCCCAAAAGCAAGGGAATCAAGAGCAAAAATAAACTGTTGGGACATCATCAAGATTAAAAGCTTCTGCACAGCAAAGGAAACAACCCAGAAAATTAATAGGCAACCAACGGAATGGGAAAAGATAGTTGCAAATGACATATCAGATAAAGGGTTGATATCCAGAATCTACAAGGAACTCACCAAACTACACGCCCGAAAAACAAACAACCCAGTGAAGAAATGGGCAGAAGATATGAACAGACACTTCTCCAAAGAGGACATCCAGATGGCCAACAGACACATGAAACGATGCTCAGCATCCCTCCTCATCAGGGAAATACAAATCAAAACCACACTGAGATACCACCTCACGCCAGTCAGAGTGGCTAAAATGAGCAAATCAGAGAACTCTAGATGCTGGCGAGGATGTGGAGAAACGGGCACCCTCCTACACTGTTGGTGGGAATGTAAACTGGTACAGCCCCTCTGGAAAACAGTGTGGAGGTTCCTAAGGAAACTAACAATAGAACTCCCCTATGACCCAGCAATAGCACTGCTAGGAATTTACCCAAGGGATACAGAAATGTGAGCATAGGGAGCACATGTACCCCAATGTTCATAGCAGCACTCTCCACAATAGCTAAAACATGGAAAGAGCCTAAGTGTCCATCAACGGACGAATGGATCAAGAAGATGTGGTTTATCTATACCATGGAATACTACATGGCAATGAGAAACAATGAAATCTGGCCATGTGTAGCAACATGGATGGACCTTGAGGGTGTTATGCTGAGCGAAATAAGTCAGGCAGAGAAAGACAAATATCATATGTGTGCACGTATAGGAGGATTAGGAGGAGCTGAACAGAGGACCAAGGGGGAGAAGAAGGGCAGAAATGGTGGGGGAAAGGGAGAGAGGCAAACCATGAGACTCTTGAATGCTGACAAAAACTGAGGACTGGTGGATGTGGGGGGGAGGAGGGGTGGGCATTGAGGAGGGCACTTGTGGGGATGAGCACTGGGTGTTATGTGGAAACTAAATTGACAATAAACTATTTGTAAGAAAAATAAAAATAAAAAAAAAATTTGTGAATGCTAAATCTGTCTTGCAGCTCCAGGATAAGCCTTAGTTGGTGATGGTGTATTAACTTTTTACAAATAGTTGTGTTCAACTGAATGAATATTGTTAAGAATTTTTTTAAATTTTGGAGTGCCTGGGTGGCTCCATCAGTTAAGCATCTGACCATTGATTTTAGCTCAGGTCATGACCTAGTGTTTTTTGAGATTGAGCTCTGTGCTGACAGTTCTGAGGTGGCTTGGGATTCTCTCTCTCTCTCTCACTACCCCTCCTCTGATTGCACTCTCTTTCTGTCCCAAAATAAATAAACACTTTTTTACAATAAATCTTAAAAAATAATATTTTTTTGAATTTGTGCTTTTTAGGGCTTTGAATTTATGTTTTTTATATTGATATATAGTTTATTTGTTTTATATATACATATAATTTATCATCAAGTTAGCTAACATACAGTGTATATGATGTGTTCTTGGCTTCGGGAGTAGATTCCCATGATTTATCACTTAGATAAAACACCCAGTGCTCATCCCAACATCTTCAATGCCCCTCACCCATTTTCTCTGACACCCCCCAGCCCCTACTTTTTTCTACCCTGTTTGTTATCTATATTTAAAAGTCTCTTATAGTTTGCCTTCCTCTCTGTTTGTAACCATATATATATATATACTTTTTCTTTCCCTTCCCACATGGCCTTCTGTTAAGTTTGTCAGCTTCCATACAGAATTTATTTCACTTAGCCTAATACCCTCCAGTTCCATCTATGTTGTTGCAAATGGCAAGATATCATTCCTTTTCATTGCCCAGTAGTATATTACATGGGAAATTTATTTGTTTTTGTATCAGAATTCTGCTAGCCTAATGGAAACAATTGAGAAGCCCTCAGTCCTCTATTTTTTAAAGATTTTTCTGGATTAAGAATTATTTATGCCTTTAAGGTTTGCTAGGATTTTGCTACTGCAAAACCCATCTGGGCTTGGAGGTTTTTTTATTGAAGAGACCAACTCACAAACTCAATTTCTTTAACAGATTTGGGACAATTCAAGTTATCTTTTTACTCCTGGATGATTTTGCTAGTGAATATCATTCAAAGAATTTGTTACTTTTATGTAAGTTGTTGATTTTATTGGCATAAACATGTTCAAAACATTCAACTAAATGGTTATAGAAGAAATGTGCCTGAACATAATAAAAGCCATATACAGTGAGCCCATAGATGGCATCACAATTTAGTGAAAAGCTGAAAGTTTTCCTTTTAAGATCAGAAACCAGGCAGGATGGTCATTCTCACCACTTTTATTCAACATAGTGTTGGAAGTCCTGGCCAGAGCAATTAGGCAAGAGACGAAACAAGTAAAGGGCATCCATATTGAAAAGGAAGAAATAAAAAACAGCATTATTTCCAGATGGTATGATATTGTATATGAAACCCTAAGACCTCCACTTAAATACTGATACAGCTGGGCGCCTGAGTGGCTCAGTCAGTTAAATGTCCAACTTCAGCTCAGGTCATGATCTTACAGTCTGTGAGTTCAAGCCCCGCGTCGGGCTCTGTGCTGACTGCCAGCTCAGAGCCTGGAGCCTGCTTCAGATTCTGTGTCTCCCTCTCTCTCTGACCCTCCCCTACTCACGCGCTCTCTCTCTCTCAGAAATAAAATATTAAAATATTTTAAAAAAATACTGATACAACTAATAAATGCATTCATTAAGGTTACAGGATACACAATCTTTTTTTTTTTTTACAAATAGTTTGTCAAATTAGTTTCCACATAACACCCAGTGCTCATCCCCACAAGTGTCCTCCTCCATGCCCATCCTTCCTCCCCCCCACATCCATCAGTCCTCAGTTTTTGTCAGCATTCAAGAGTCTCTCATGGTTTGCCTCTCTCCCTTTCCCCACCATTTCCCCCCTTCTTCTCCCCATTGGTCCCCTGTTAAGTTCCTCCTAATCCTCCTATACGTGCAAACATATGATATTTGTCCTTCTCTGCCTGACTTAGTTTGCTCAGCAGAACACCCTCAAGGTCCATCCATGTGGCTACACATGGCCAGATTTCATTGTTTCTCATTGCCATGTAGTATTCCATGTTATAGATAAACCACATCTTCTTGATCCATTCATCTGTTGACGGACACTTACGCTCTTTCCATGTTTTAGCTATTGTGGAGAGTGCTGCTATGAACATTGGGGTCCGTGTGCTCCTTTGCCTCAGCATTTCTGTATCCCTTGGGTAAATTCCTAGCAGTGCTATTGCTGGGTCCTAGGGGAGTTCTATTGTTAGTTTCCTTAGGAACCTCCACACTGTTTTCCAGAGGGGCTGTACCAGTTTGCATTCCCACCAACAGTGTAGGAGGATGCCCGTTTCTCCACATCCTCGCCAGCATCTAGAGTGCTCTGATTGGCTCATTTTAGCCACTCTGACTGGCGTGAGGTGGTATCTCAGTGTGGTTTTGATTTGTATTTCCCTGATGAGGAGGGATGCTGAGCATCGTTTCATGTGTCTGTTGGCCATCTGGATGTCCTCTTTGGAGAAGTGTCTGTTCATATCTTCTGCCCATTTCTTCAAGGGGTTGTTTGTTTTTCGGGCATGTAGTTTGGTGAGTTCCTTGTAGATTCTGGATATCAACCCTTTATCTGATATGTCATTTGCAACTATCTTTTCCCATTCTGTTGTTTGCCTATTAATTTTCTGGGTTGTTTCCTTTGCTGTGCAGAAGCTTTTAATCTTGATGATGTCCCAACAGTTTATTTTTGCTCTTGATTCCCTTGCTTTTGGGGATGTGTCAAGTAAGAAGTTGCTGCAGTGGAGGTCAAGGAGGTTGTTTCCTGCTTTCTCCTCTAGGGTGTTAATAGTTTCCTGTCTCACGTTCAGGTCCTTTATCCATGTTGAGTTTATTTTTGTGCATGGTGTGAGAAAATGATCTAGTTTCATTCTTCTGCATGTTGCTGTCCAGTTCTCCCAACACCATCTGTTAAAAAGGCTGTCTTTTTTCCATTGGATATTCTTTCCTGCCTTGTCAAAGATCAGTTGGCTGTATACCTTTGGGTCCTCTTCTGAGTTTTCAATTCTGTTCCATTGGTCTATGTGTCTGTTTTTGTGCCAATACCATACTGTCTTGATGATGACAGCTTTGTAGTAGAGGCTAAAGTCTGGGATGGTGATCCTCCCGTTTTGGTTTTATTTTTCAGTATTACTTTGGCTATTCGGGGTCTTTTGTGGTTCCATACAAATTTTTGGATAGTTTATTCTAGTTTTGAGAAGTATGCTGGTGCAATTTTGATTGGAATTGCATTCAATGTGTAGAGTGCTTAAGGTAGTAATGACATCTTAACTATATTTATTCTTCCTATCCATGAGCATGGAATGTTTTCCATTTCTTTGTGTCTTCTTCAATTTCCTTCATAAGTTTTCTATAGTTTTCATCCTACAGATCTCTTGTATCCTTGGTTAGGTTTATTCCGAGGTATTTTATGGTTTTTTGTGCCATTGTGAATGGGATCCGTTTCTTGATTTCTCTTTCTGTTGCTTCATTGTTGGTGTATAAAAATGCAACCGGTTTCTGTACGTTGATTTTGTACCCTGCAACTTGGCTGAATTCTTGGGTCAGTTCTAGTAGGCTTCTGGTGGAGTCTGTTGGGTTTTCGATGTAGAGTATCATGTCATCTGCAAAGAGGGAAAGTTTGACTTCCTCTTTGCCAATTCTGATGCCTTTGACTTCCTTTTGTTGTCTGATGGCTGATGCTAGGACTTCCAGCACTATGTTAAACAACAGTGGTGAGAGTGGACATCCGTGTCGTGTTCCTGATCTCAGGGGGAAAGCTCTGAGTTTTTCCCCATTGAGGATGATGTTAGCTGAAGGCTTCTCATAGATGGCTTTGCTGATGTTTAAGTAGGTTCCTTCTATCCCAACTTTCTCGAGAGTCTTTATTAAGAAGGGATGCTGTATTTTGTCAAATGCTTTTTCTGCATCTATTGACAGGATCATATGGTTTTTATCTTTTCTTTTATTGATATGATTTATCACATTGATTGATTTGCGAATATTGAACCAGCCCTGTAACCCAGGAATGAATCCCACTTGAGCTTGGTGGATGATTCTTTTTATATGCTGATGGATTCAATTTGCAAGGATCTTGTTGAGAATTTTTGCACAGGATACACAATCTTAATAGAAAAATTTATTGCATTTCAGGGCACCTGGATGGCTTAGTTAAGTGTCCAACTCTTGATTTTGGCTCAGGTATTGATCTCACAGTTCACGGTTTCACGCCCCGCGTCGGTCTCTGAACTGACAGTGTGTACCCTACTTGATACTGTCTCCCTCTCTCTCTGCTGCTCTCCCATTAGCTCTGTATCTCTTTTTCAAATTAAATAAACATTTAACAGAATAAAAATTTGTTGCATTTCTATATGTTAGTAATGAACTGTAGGAAGGAAAATTTAAGAAAATAATCTCATTTACAGTTGCATAAAAAATACCAATAAATAAATTTGGACAAAGACGTAAAGTCCTGTATACTGAAAACTATAATTTTGGTGAAAGAAATTGAAGAAGCCACAAAGAAATGGAAAAAAAAAAACATATTCAGTGCTCATGGATTGGAAGAATTAATATTGTTAAAATTCTGCACTATCAAAAGTAATCTGAAATTTCAGTGCAATGCCTATCAAAATTCCTGTGTCATTTTTCACAGAAATAGAAAAAAAAATTCTAAATTTTGTATGAAAACACAAAAGACCCCAAATAGCCAGAGCCATCTTGAGAAAGAACAAAGCTGAAGGCATCACACTTCTTAGCTTCAAACTATAGTAAAAAGCTGTATTAATAAAAGCAATCTGGTTCTAGCTTAAAACCACACACATAGTTCAATAAACAGAATAGACAGCCCAGAACTAAACCTATGCATATATAGTCAGTTAATTTGCAATGCAGGAGCCAATAACAAAGTAGGAAAAGGACAATTTCTTCAATAAATTGTTAGTATAACTAGACAGCTTTATACAAAAGAATGAAACTGTATGCCTATCTTACATCAAACAAAAAAATTAATTGAAAATGAATTAAAGGCTTACATTTATGACTTGAAACCATAAAACTCCTATAAAAAAGTGCAGGGAGCAAGCTCCTGACATTGATCTTCGCAATGGATTCTTGGATGTTATACCCTAAGCAAAGGCTTTGAAAGCAAAAGTAAACAATAGGACTACTTCAAACCAAAAAGGCTTCTGCCTAGCAAAGGAAACTATCAACAAAAGAAAAGGCAACATATTGAATGGAAGGAAATATTTGCAAATCGTATATTTGCTAAGTGGTTGATATCCAAAATATATAATGAACTCACACAACTCAGTGCAACTCAATATATACAATTCAATACAACTCAAACAATGTAATCTAAAAAAGGACAGAGGACTTAATAGACATTTTTTTTCTCCAAAAAAGACACACAGATGGCCAACAAGTAATGAAAAAAATGCCCAACATCTCTGATTATCAGGGAAATGCAAATCAAAACCACAGTGAAATGCCACCTCACATCTGTAAGAATGGCTATTATCAAACAAACAAATGGAGAGTGCTGGGTGAGCATGTGGAGAAAATGGAGATGTAGAGAACTGCTGAGCACTGTTGGTTGGAATGTAGACTGGTGAAGCCACAAAGGAAAAAATTATGGGGATTCCTCAAAAAATAAAAAGTAAAACTATCATATGATCCAGGAAATTCACTTCTGTATATTATCCATTGAAAACGAAAGCACTAACTCAAAAAGACCTAGGCAACCGCCATGTTTTGCAGTATTATTTACAACAGTCAAAACATAGAAGAAACCTAATTATCCATCAGTGAATGAAAGGATAAAGAATATATGAGATACACACACACACACACACACACACACACACACACACACACACACACAGTAGAATGTTATTCAGCCAGAAAAAAAGAAGAAAATCATGCCATTTGTGGCAACATGGATGACCTTAAGGACATCACACTAAATGAAATGTCAGATAGAAAGAGACAAGCACCACAGGATCTCATTTATATGTGGAATTAAAAGAAAAGTTCACAGACTGAACTTATATGTACAGCATAGTGAACCATAGCTAATAATACTGTGTTGTATATTTGGAAATTACTGAGAGTAGGTCTTAAAAGTTCTCATCCCAAGAAAAATAAATTGTAACTACATACAGTGCAAGATGTTAACTAGGATTATTGCAGAGATCATTTTGCAAAATATTGAATCATTATGTTATACAACTGAAACTATTATAATGTTATATGTCAATTATATCTCAATAAGTATTTTTATTTTAGTATTTTTTTTAGATACTTACCGAGGATCTATTTATGCCAGGCACTTTTCTCACTGTTGTGAATATAAAAAATATCTTCTCTCAATATACCTATGCACGAACCCCTGGGTGGCTCGGTTGATTAAGCACTGGACTTCAGCTCAAGTCACGATCTCACAGTTTGTGAGGTTGAGCCCCACATAGGGCTTTGTGCTGACAGCTCAGAATCTGGAGCCTGCTTCAGATTCTGTGTTTCCCCCCCTCTCTCTCTCTCTCTCTCTCTCTGCTCTCCCCTGCTTGTGTTCTTTCC